>OY728157.1:1473921901-1475134803 GCA_963277665.1 Viscum album
GGGTCATCTTACATCAGCACCAATCATGCTTTTTCTAGAACCAGGAAGAGGGTATGTGGTGTATTGGTATGCATCGGGATCAGGGTTGGGCAGCGTTCTAATGCAAGGGAATCATGTGGTTGCCTATGGATCACAGAAGTTGAGATTACATGGGAAGAACTACCCAACTCATGATTGGAGTTGGCAGTTGTGGTCCATGCTTTGAAATTGTGGCATCAATATCTCTTTGGTGAGAAATTCACAGTATATACAGATCATAAGATCTTGAAGCACATTATCTCACAAAGGGATTTGAACATGAGGTAAAGGAGATGGATGTAATATCTTCCGATGTTTGATTTTGACTTAATTTATACATCAGGTAAGGGAAATTTGGTGGCGGATGCATTAAGTAGAAATTCATATGCTCAGGTGGTAAAACAGGCATCAAATTAGTGGCAGTTGATGTCGGTTATATTTGATATGCAGTTGGAATGTGAGGACCAAGGTGATAGAGAGGACTTCTTTTCAGTTTTGTTGATACATGACTTGGTTGTCCTGGTTAGAGAGGCACGGATATCCGATTCTGAGTGTGTGTCAATGGGGTCAAGACTCAATGGGGGGGAGACCATTGATGGTTGGAAATTGAATGGAGATTCAGTTTTCTGTTTCCAAAATCGGATGGTTATACCAGTTTATTGGTAGGAGGATCTTCTCAGGGTGTATCATCATTCCAGGTGGGTTCTTCATCCTGGAATCTAGAAACTATATCAAGCATTGAAAGCCTAGTTCTGGTGGGCTAGTATGAAAAGAAGTGTGGCTGAGTTTGTTTCAAGATGCTTGACTTTTCAGCAGCTCAAGGCAGAGCATCAGAGGCCAGCAAAAAATTTTCAGTCATTACCAATCCCTGTTTGGATGTGGGAGCAGATAGCGATGGATTATCACACAGGTCTCCCAAGAATAGTCAAGAAGCATGATACCATTTGGGTGATAGTGGATCGGCTAACGAAGTTGGCCCATTTTATCCCAATTCGTGAATTTCATACGGTGTAGTTCTTTCCAAAATCTGTATCCGATAGGTGGTAAAGAGGCAGGTTGTTCCAGTTTTGATTGTATCAGATAGAGATCTGAGATTTACATCTCGTTTCTGGAAATCCTTGCAGCAAGACCATGGGACACAACTAACTATGAGCATGGCGTATCACCCTCAGACGTATGGTCAATCCGAGAGGATGATACAAACTCTGTAGGACATGTTATGGGCTTTTGTTATGGATTTTGGTGTCTCATGGGGGGATCACTTGTCTTTGGTTGATTTCTTGTACAATAATAGTTATTAGGAATCCATACAGATGGATCTATTTGAAGCATTGTATGGGTGGTCGTGTCGTTCCCCACTATGTTGGGTGGAAATGGGTGAGTCCTCGATTGTTGGACTAAGCCTTGTCCATGAGACTACGGAGAAGATAAAGTTGATCAGGAAGAGAATAGAGATGTCTCAGAGTCATCAAAAGTCATATGTGGATCATCATCGAAGACTTTTGTCGTTCAAGGTGAGTGATCATGTGTTCTTGAGGATCTCTCATAGGATGGCATATCATCGGTTTGGGAAGCAGGGAATGTTATCTCTGAGGTATATTGGTTCTTTTGAGATTCTGGAGTGTGTTGGTGAGGTGGATTATCATTTTTCTTTTCCACCAAGGTTCAGTGCAGTGCACAATGTGTTTCATGTGTCACAGTTGAAAAAGTATCAGCCGAATAGTAACCATGTGATTTGTTGGGGTCATGTTGAGCTAGAACCAGATGATTCATTGGTGCACGTGCCAGTGCAGGTTATGGATTGGAAAGAAAAAGTCTTTCCTGGTAAAATCATCGGTTTAGTTCATGTTTTGTGGAAACATAGTTAGGTTCAAGAGGAGACTTGGGTGGAGGAGAAAGAGATGGTCGAGCAGTGGCCTGAGCTCTTTCGGGAAAGGGCAGGTCCACTACTTTCCAAGGACGAAAAGTCTCATGGTGGGGAGAATGTAGAACCCCTGTTTTGAGGTATTTAGACTTTTCTTATGCATTCATTATGTATTTAATGTGCATGAAATGAGTTGAGAAGAGGCTGGGAGAGTTTGGAATGGTTTTGGATGAGTTTGGAGGCTTTTAAAGGGGTGCAGGTTTGAGCACGGTTAGTGGAAACCGTGCGGGTTTCCAAGGAAACCTTGCAAACCCTTATTCTTGAGACAGTAGGCCTCACACGGTCATTTCATAGTTTTCAAAACCATGCAAGGAAACCTTGTGGACCCTATCTCTCGAGGCAGTGTCGTGCGCACTGTTAGCGCACGGTTTTCCAAACCGTGCAGGCTAACCGTACGACCACCTAAAATTAGGGTTATAAAACACAGGCTCACTCGGGATTACCTCATTTCACTCCTCTATTTTTCCAACTCGAGCCTCACTTAGTATTTTGGGTTATCAAGGGTTTTAGGGGCTCTCCCATACGTTTTGGAAGCGATTCGAAGGGGTTTCAAGGTGGATTCAAGGAGATTTTTCCTAGGTAAGTCTCTCCTCTTGTTTCTCTTGGGTTTTCCTCTAGATCTGCATTCCTCTCTTTCTTGGTTTTATAGATCTACACTTGTTATGTGTAGATCAATGGTTGGGGTTGCCTTGGTTATTAATATTAAGGCTTGTGAATGTTAGGTAATTGGATCTAGAGAGGTTATGGTGGTGCATTCTCCAGTTTCGAGGTGCGGTGGCTTGTGGGTTGTTTTCTCAGGAACCCTAAATACAGGGGTCTTCTCTCCCAACTCCACTTGGTTAGAGCTAGTGGTTACATGTTAAAATTAATTTTTTGTGATTGAAATTAATTTTATATTGATGTGAAAATTTGGTTGGTAATTTAATTTGGGGATTTGGGGGGAAAATAGGGTTTTGGTGTGAAATGCTATTGTTGTGGATTTTACAATGGGGATTTTAAAATGGGATTCCATGGTTGATTTAGGAAAATGATTGATGGAAATGGTTTTCAATAAAAGGGTTGTTTTATTGAAATTTCATTTGGCATGGAAAAAGGGTTTTTAATAAATGGGTGAATTGTTGAAGTGAATTAACATGTATTGGAATTGTTTGATTACATGATGTTGTTGTGACCATGATGGATTATATGCTTGGTTGCGATTAGGTGAATTGTTGTGTGGAAGTGGGCGGGAAGTATCACTATAATAAAGGGTGATGGATAGTGGAAGGAAGTTCCACCATCAATGATAAGTGGACGGGAAGAGCCTGTAGTTGTAAATGGATGAAACGGGTTGGACGGAAGTGCCACCATTATGGTTTTTTATTGTGTACTACTTTTCAAGATGGAATTTTCTTGCTAATGGGTAAATGTTGGAATTTTTGTGACTTGTTGGTTGGCTTTCCCTTGGTTGTGTGGTTTGGATTTGATGGCCTGTTAAGGGACCGTTTGGCTTATGAAAATGGTGGCACTTGTGTTTTCTTTTATATAAACTATTTTATATAAATGTGCTAATGGTTTTATCCTAATGGCGTGTGTAGGGAAGTCATTTGGTGAAATCCTGCTCCATTTTAGTACTCACCCCCTACTTTGGAACGCTGGTGTCTTTGTAGATGTTGTATATCGTGACGTGGTCAAAGGTTATGCATCTTCCTCCATTGGTGGATCATTGTGATGTCTTGGTGGAGCATTGAGATTGGATCTTGGTGTGGAGTTGTGGTGGTGTCATGGCATGTAGTGTTTGTTCTTTAGTTTCCGCTTGTACACTGATATGGTTGGTTTTATTGGTTTTGATTTGTGATGTGGAACAACTTGGTTGTTTTTTGGTAATGCATGGTTGGGTAATTGAATTTACATGCATCATATTGTGGTTGTTAGATGATGGTTTGGTTGGTTTTGTCTTAAGGGAAAATCGTTCCCCAACATTATCATGAATCCCTCTGCATTTATTGCCAGCCTTCGGTATCTTGGGAACGTCGCCTAAGGTAAAGTATCCCTCCCCACCTCCTCAAGCCAATAAGGTAGGACTGAGGTGTTACTATAATGATATGATATATTTTGATTAACATAAGAAATTCATGCCCATATGTTCATAGATCAAAATATGGAGTCATGTAATATTTAGTAATGGTTGATAATATATGAATCAAAAATAATAATAGAAAATGATCACTAAGAGAGTACCATTTTCATAAGACATAGAATTTCTGGATATACGTAAGAATAGAAAATCATTTCCATATTTTTCAGTGATCATTATGAAGACTGAACTAGTTTAATAGTATCACTTCCTAATCTATAATAGTATTCAATGTTCATTCCCAATTCCATAATATAATATAATATCCCTTCCTTAAGTATTTTCCCTCCCTGCCCTGGTCATGACTATCACAAGTGATATTAATCATTGCCTAATACATTTGAGGGAGATATAGGTCCCAAAATCACCTAAAGGAATTCATAAATATTTTTTTCCATAAGATCATTAAACATTAATCATATCAGGAATAATGAAATGGAATAGGTTTCATGTAAACTCTATCAAAATATAACCTATAGAAAAGAAATATGTTTCATAGTCATTTCATCAAAAGATCACCTGTGGAAAAAGTGGAATCATTCATAATAATTGTACAATAGTATATCATTTGTTAAATAAAAATGTTTCATTATAATATTTTATCATAAACATTAATCATATCTTTAAAGAATAAGAATTTCATCCTTCGATCATATACCATGTAAATCAGATTTAATAGAAATGTATTCCATCTTAAGAGGAAAATGATTTTTAAAAACCACATGACACATTTCTTTTATAAATCAACCCTTCCACTATAAAAAATATTTCTAAAAATGAAAAACATTCAAAAATAAAATTCATTAAAAACAACCTTGGAATCATATAATGGGTGATTCAAAAGTTTTATGAATTTTTTTATGGAAAATACCCTTTTCATTTTGAAAATATATTTTTAAAACTAATTATTAATAAATAATTTTGTAAATATTATTTCATTACGAATAATCATTGAAACTTATAAAGGATTCTATTCGATAATGATTTTTTCCTGATGGTAACAAATACTGGTCATTTCTTAGTCATTAAAACAAATATTTTATTAACATTTTAGGCTAATGAAAAATGGGCCTCATATTGAAAATAGTTTAGAGATTGATTTTAAATAAATTTTTAACAAGTAAAACATGGGTAAAAGTTTCATTAAATAATCTTTTTGATAATTTTAAAATATTTTTAAAATATTTTTTACAAATCATGTATATGAATGAAAAGATTTTTTCTACTAAAGTGAGAAATAATGTCAGGATTTAAAAAATTACGAATAATTAGAAAATAAATTGAAGTCATTTATTCTAATCAAACCATAGACAAATAAAATTTGTGATTTTTATGGGTGAGATATCATAATATTTCTTCCTCATAATCATAAACCAAAACAATCTCAATAAATGGATATATAGTCTAATAAAACCATTGCCACTTCGGTAATATTTAATTATAATCCCCATGAATGAATTATATTATTTAAATCGTAGAATATCATGATAATAAATAAATTCATGATGTTACATGGAAAAGGGGATTTATATAACATATAAAAAATGATTGTCCCAGAAAACAATGTATATCTTAATGAAGACAAATTGAGACAAAAATGCCCTTCCACTTAAGTAATATTTTGAATTGTAAAACCAAATAAATAAAAAATATCAAATTAAACTTTACATAAAATTAAAATAATGTTATCAAATATATAACACGTAAAAGGGGAATTATATAAAGGAAACAAAATAAACATGTGGTTAATATGTCATAAATCTCCCTAGAAAAAAGGGAGACTAAAAATATATTAACATAAATACCAAATACATTAGTAATTTTTACATCCTCCTTAATAATAATTATATTTTAATTATACAAATATTAAAAAACTATAATTATATTTATTATACCATATATAGTTATTTATGATCTTTTGTTGCTCTTTTATTAATAATTCATTGTTCACTTCATGTTTTGAGCAATAACTGCTTTGAAATTCATGCATGTTTTTATTTTTTATGTTATGATAGTAGAACTAGGGATGTTTTCCATCTGTTTTCACCACGAATTTGCGTTTAAGTAGATATATCTAAACATCCAGTTAAGTCTTTTTCATTGGTGTGACTGAGGAATTTTAATACAAACACTATGTAGTCTTTAAGTCATAGATTGACTACTACTACATAAAATTAACATTAATAATTTTATTATGTAATTATTATATAATAATATCATAATAATTTTTTAAAGAGGATGAGGATTAAATAATAGAAAATTTTATCATATGGGTGTTTCCTCTTCTTCAAAAAACATTTTATTTTTTCTATCTAAAGGATTGTTAGTATGGATTTATTACAAAAATATGGATTATTTGAAGGGATTAGGGATTTAAGGAATTTATTTTGTCATGTATTATATGAAAAAATTAGTTTTTTATCTTGTGAATATGAGAGGAGAATGTGTGACCTTTTACAAGTGAGGTGATTGGAGAACTAGTACTTTTTAAAAATAAAAATGTTGTTTCCCAATTTATTCTCATTCCCAAAGGAACTACAATTTATTCC
This sequence comes from Viscum album, assembly GCA_963277665.1. Lineage (NCBI taxonomy): Eukaryota > Viridiplantae > Streptophyta > Magnoliopsida > Santalales > Viscaceae > Viscum > Viscum album. The sequence continues at coordinate 1,473,928,509 of OY728157.1, forward strand.
AATAAATTATATCAAATATAAGGTTGAATTTTGGAATTGTAATTTATTTTTATCATTTATATTTCTTTTTAATGAATATCATTTTCATTTAACCACCGGTAATCCATTTCTACCATAACTAAAATATATTTGTTTTGTTTTTTTAATATTAATTATGATAAAAAAATTAGTATTAACATATTATATAATTTAAAATATGATGATTCCAAATATAGAAGTCATTTTTTAAATTTTCATTCAAATAAAAGAATTTTTTAATTCCAATCAAATCCCCCATATGTGATGATAAGATGATTTTTGAAGGGAAATTGATCAAAAGGATAATATGTTTTTGTATAAAATTTCATCCTGAAAATGATATTAACGATATTATTTTTATTAAATATATCTAATTTAATTTGTTTTATATTTAAAAATATTTTAAAATAAAAAGATATTGTATAATTTCTTAAACTAAAAAGGTGGTTTCCAATAAAACAAATATTTGTCACTATTCACTAAAATTTTAATATTTTTTGAAAAAATAGAATAATATATTCCATAGATAGTTTTGAAATAATTACTTTAAATTTTTTATTACTATATGAACATTATTTTCTATGACTGGGAAATATTATTTTATTAGTGTTAAAAAAACTAATAAAAAATAATTTGTTGAAGAAATAGTCTTTCAAAACATATAATGACTTTATAAAAAATTTATTGTTACTTTATAAATATATTTTACTAATATAAATCTCTTATAATAAGTGTATAAAAATTATTTATAACTATTAATATTTCTTAGTTTTAACTACTGGGATTTAAAATTTTTGTTCAAATAATATTATAAGTAATATATAGGTGTTTATTTAAACATAGTGATGTGTGTTACACAATCTACACTCGATGTTTTAGGTGATTAAAGTTATCAAATATAATCAATTAATTCAAAAAAACATAAATCTCTGGGTGTTACAATATGCACCTCATAAAATAAGATAGTTTTATAACATAACATATGACTCAATGTTGGAAACATTAGACACAAATCACTTACCACATTGTTATCTGTTGAATCCTTAGCCTTATGAAAGATATAAAACAAAATGTAAATGTAAATACATATAATTTTCTGGATTATAATAAGAAAATAATGTTATATGATTTATATTCTCCATAATAAAGGAAAATTGGAGCATATGTAAAGTATAACATCGATAAAAAAGTGAGATGAATGTCACTGACATTGAGTTTATCTGACTTCAAAAGCACACTATCCTACATTAAATTAAATATAAATATATTATGAATATATTAGTGGACCATATAAAAATATATTATAAAAAATATGATTAACATATATCCATTTATTACTCATTTATTGACTATTCACTATTAAAATTGTGTTTGAGGTAATAATTTCATCACTATTCCTTTATGTTTTAAATTGTTATTTTAGGCATTCTTAATTTTATCATGGTACCATAATCTATAGAGTGTTGAAGATGATATAAATATCATATATATTCATTATATAATTATTTGGTTTATTACATAAACTGAAGAGATATAAAATGAAATACACTATTCATTGAGATGGTAGGCCATACGAACACATGAATGTTGTTTATATATTCTCGAAAGATGAAATGAATGAAAGGTAAGTAATATTAAAAAATAAAATAATTATTTTTATGTAATATATATCACTTATATTCATTATATTTATCAATTATTTATTTCCATGTAAAAATAATATGGAAAATAAGTCACATTTTCTCATGATGGTGTAACATGCCTTACACACAGTCGACATTGTCACATATCCCGTAGAATAGAATGTAAAAAGGTATATGAGATAAAATTCTCCCTTAATTATATTTATGTTAAATATATCTTACATTATATATATCATCATACCAAACTGTGAGAGGTGTTGATTGAAAACATGTCACATCGGTTCATAAATAAATAGTCCACCTGACACAAAAGTGAAGTTATTATTTAACATTTGGTGTAAGAGGAGATTTAGGGTTCTCAGGATAATTGAACAATAATATAAATGTTTTTTGAGCATATTTACGTTATTATATTAGCATGATTTAATATGATTATAAAGAGAATTAGGTAGACCTAAAATAAAACCTCCATTGATGAAAATTACATCTTCATTGAGTAACAAATTTTTTGTTTTCTCAAAAATACTTCCAAGGCTATATTTATCATAGAAATAAAGATTCTATGATAATATTAGAGATTTATTCAAGATATTTTTGGATGGTAGTTTTATATCCATTTGTTTTTGGATGTTTCATGACGATTATAGTGGGTGGATTTTTTAAGTGAGGTGATTAGTACACTTGTAATTTTTTAAAATAAAATGGTGTAACCATGTTATTCACAAGACAAAAGGATCCATAAAATTAAATTATTTAACATTATATTTTATAAGGTGTATATATCTTTAATAATTAGTTTTTCATTAGTCTCTAGGTTAGTTTTCCATATGTCTATTTACTTTAACCGTCATCATAAACCTCTTTTAACATTATTTATGGTAAAGGACTTTTAAAATTATACTATTCATTATGGTCACTAATTTGTTTTAAAACACTTGATAATATAATTTATTATTATATTAAATATTAGATAAATTTATTTAAATTAATATCATTGATGTTTCATAATTTAATTGAAAATTAAACCAAAAGATACAGTGAGAAAGTGATTTTCCAAAAGGAAAAAAAGAATCATAAGTTGAGAATGTTTTACTACAAAAAATAAATTTGAATTAGATTCAAAAAAGTAATATTCTTTTCATAAATATATTATTGAACTTATTTTATCTCTAAAAAAATATTAATAAAATTTAGATGTTTTGAAATTTCAAAATTGAAATGTAAATTCATAAAAAACATGGATTTTTTAATATTCTGTAAAAAATTTAAGTTTTCATAATATTATCATCTATTCATTATATAAAAATATAAAAATTTAAATTTAAATTTTTTTCAATTATATTTTATAAATTAGTTAAAAATTTATTTAATTTCTTTTCAACAAAATGCATTAAAAATAATTTCTGGGGAAATAGTATTTTCCAAAATATTAAACGAATTTTTAAAAAACTAAGTATTTTATTATAAATTTGTTTTTTAAATATAAAAAAAATTATAAATAATATTTAAAATTTATTTGTTAATATTCTAAATTACTTTTTTAGTGAATTGATTATTATGGTCTCATTAAAATGATAATATAAATAATATATCACAGTTTGAAAAAAATTATTTATCGTGTTGAAGTTGGGGTGTGGGTGTGTGGTTAACACACCCTATAATACTACATGAATCTGAAGATCAAATCATGGTGGAGGCAGATTTTTTGGTACTATGATACTAATGTAGTAGTACTGTAGGAGTTTTATAGTGTTGTGGTAGTATCCCAAAATATTCATCTGTTTGGGCCGTCATGCTACTAGTTTTGGCATAACTGCCACATGGACTTCGGGCCACATCAGTTCTTCAGGCCACATATGTCCTTCGATTCATTGGATTTTCAGCTAAAATAAAAAAGGAGCATCCAAAGAAATCCACACATAGTAGGTCCCAAAAGAGGATTCAGAGATAATAATAACCACTTGAGCAGATAAAACTAGACTGGAAATAATAGGGTATGATAAACACCATCAATAACAAACACCATGAAACAATGTACGTGGAAATTATAGCTAATCAAATAATGGGATGTGGGGGTCTAGGAACCTTCAATGATACAAATTTTTGGGAGGGACAATTCTAGTGTAGTTTATTGGGCCATGAGGTCATGTATTGGACATTATGAAACTAAGCCTTCATGGTATATACTTGGACATGTACCACTAGACCAATGGGTTTTGCAAGGGTTCCTTCTAAACCCATTTTAAATGGGAATTATCAAAAATAAATAAATCAATCAATGCTATTATGAATTTATGGACGGTACACATGTAAAGCAAGATAAACTAGGTGATGCATGTAACATAAGCTATCTATGAAATTTATTTTACTTTTAAAAAATATAAATTCATAAATACATTATGTTTTCCATTATTCGGCCCCTTAAAATGAAATTCTTCCTCAAATTTCATTACTCGGATAAAAAAATGTTGATACCTCCCCATCATAATTTCCATAGTTTCCCAACTATCTTATTGATATTGGTGGTTTCACTAAAATACTTTTTTAGAGGAGTGTTCTAGTTTCAATTTGCATTATCTGTAAAATCAAGAATATTAAATGGATATTGCTTATAATAAATATCATACTCTGACTATATTACCATGGGGTTCACTATATGTGAAGGATAAGGTATTTACATAATAAATAAAGATACATGGAACAGATCAGGAAATATAAAGAGGTTTGGTTGAATAACTAAATGGTAGGATACCATCCCAAAATGATCGATAATTTCAAAAGAAAAAAATATTCCACGTTATGGATTTTTATTCCTTCCAAATATCATTTACATAATCCATAAAAAAATCTCAGAGTAACTCCTTATCACCAAAATAAATTCTATATCACACTATATGTTTTCAACATACCCCTGATACAAACTCTATGCATCCTTGATGTGTTCAAAAATGGATTTAACATTTACTTCACTTAATATATTATCTCAAGTACCAATATATTTATTTATCCTTCATTATACTTGTTTATTGGATTTTTGAAATTTATTCCATAAATGGATTCATAATGAGCTATATGAATTATTGACTGATTTCTATTATTATACTATTGCCTCATATATAGTAAGGTGTTATTCCAAAAAACCATTAAAATATAGAGAACATGATATACACATATTAAAAATGGTTTTAACTTTTCTATTTGTCTAACCATATATTTTATGATGATGTTTTCTACACAACCTCAAATCTATATCAATATCTTGATGAATACTAACAACAATCATAAATATAAAACATGGATCCCAATAATAAAAATTATATTTTTTTATCCATGAAACCTTAACACTTCCTTAATTAATATCCATGAATGATGATACAATGAGATATCATCTCTAATAGTGATTATGTTTGTTTTATTTATATTTTGATCAACTACAACACATATAGTATTATGCATTTAGAAAATTTTGGGAGTCAGAAATTTTTTTTGGATATGAGTGCCCATTTCCCTTCTACTATGGTAAATGGATGTAACATACCCTTATAATTTAACCTATTATCCTTAAAAATCAAACATATGAATCACTGAGATATATAATTTATGATATCTATCTTTATGACATCCCACTAGATGTGCTCTTTCAAATCTCCATTCATATTTGTTTTCTAATGATGAATAAATAATGATAAAATTTTAGAATCCTATAAAAACACATTATTTAAATATTTTATAGATGAGAAACATATTTCCAAACACATAGTATTCAATAACATTCAATTTTAATTTTTGGAACACTTATAACAGTCTTTTGTATCTCTAAATCTTCATTCTACACCTCTTTAATCATTACATAGATATATGGTTGGACATTCAACTACGAAATATAATATTTCTCCACTTCCTTCCTATTTTTTATATCCATACTTTTAAAATATATAAATGATACACCTTTTTTGATACTCATTATGTATAATCTAGAAATAACCTGTCAAATCAAAGCATGGACAACCTTTTTTCATTCCAATTTTGGTAATGTATTGAGTAGTGATTGTATTTAGTCAACTCTAACCATATTTAATGGTGAATATTTTTTACATTCTATGTTCATAGTAATATTTAAAAAGATTTATTGGTATACTTATCACAATAGTTTTTATAAATATAATACATTTTTATCATTAATGAATGTATTACCAGTGATGACTCATAAGCATGAGTAGGGTAATTTTTCTCACAAACCATCGATTTTTATGTGTCTTAAGTTATAAAAATATATTTCAAAATATAATTTCATCCTAATCCATTCATTTATTCAACAATATAGATAAAAAACTATTTTCCAAAATTGTATAATGTAATCCCAGTTGCGATGGTTATTCATCTTCTTTGTTCCTTGTAATTTTTTACACATTCATCTACCTAGAGGAACATTTCTCCCTTTTGAATTTACATTGTGAGTGTATTATATAGTGCTGAGAAATTATTGAAAAACCATTGATAATATCCATCAAATCATTCAAAACTATGGATCTCAGTCGTAATGGTTGGTATAGAGAAACATTCAATTACCATTGTCTTTGATGGATCTACCAATATACTCTCTCATGAGATTATACTTCCCAAAATTAAATCACTGGGCATAAAGAATAACAATTTTTACATGTTTAGTATATTTTTCCATTACATAGGTTCATTAGTATAATTATTATGTGAATTTCCTGCTATACATTTGTCAATGAATAGATTAGAATATCATCTACAAGGACTACAACAAACTAATCAATGTAATATCTGAATATCATATTAATAAAATCCATGATGATAGAATAAGAATTAATAAGACCAAAATAATCTCTATATATTTAAGTGTCCATACCATGTATGGAAACATTATTGGGAATATCTACCTTCTTGAGCCTCCATTTATGATATCTAGAATGAAGGAAAATCTGGTAAAAGTATTGAGCAATGTGTATTTGATAAAATAGTCCATCAAGAGATGGTAGATGATAATTTTCTTGATCATTGTTTTTGACACCTTCAGTGGGGCGCACACATATGTCTGTTTGACGATGAGGAAACACCCATTGATTCCCCACATTCATGTTTTCCAAAAGGGTGGCATCTATCACTTATTCAGGGAAGTTTGATCCTTGATCGAAAATGGGATGATGGGATGTCAGTTCCTTCTTCTATGGACTCCATCTTGGAATTCATTACCTTGTCCATGTATCCTATAATGACCCATACTTTACATACATTGTTAATACTTCGAAATTGAAGCACACTTATTACAACATATGACAAAACCACAAAGGACCGTATAGGTATAGTGTATTTAGAAACTGGGAAACATAAACAACTGGTTCATAAATATTCTACAATGTCTCGCATTTATTTCATCATATCTAGGGTCCCTTTTAGCATATTCTACTTAATATCCATCTTCCTGACCTGGGGAAAAGAAAACATAAAAGGGTGAGCTCAAATGCTCAGCAAGGGCAAATAAAGGAAATAAAAATCATATCATATCTTTATGAAAATCAAAACCTGCAAAAGAGATCATAATATCTTAACATGGAATAAATCATAGAAGTGAAAATGAGATCCCCATAATCATAACATAAAACTTGAAACGTTGTGGCATGCACACATAATCATGGAAAATCATTTCTTGTTAGTCATGACTCATTGCCAAGACTATCTTAGTGGACAAAGTCCCTTTCTGAACCGAGTTCACTCCTCGTTTCAGTCCTGTATCACTGAACCGAAATAACCTTCCGTTCCAGCCATGTCTATCTCATGAGATATAAAATCATTACCCAATGCATTGGAGGGAGATATAGGTCCCACCCATCTTATAATGAATCCTTTCTTATGTGTGCCACGTAATCATAAAACATACATCATCGCATAACACATGTAACAAAAATGGGATTCTTGAAACATCATGACATCATAAATCAATTCCTATAAGATAAAGGAATTCATAAACATAATTCCATCACAACATAGTCAAATCAATGTAAAAATATGGATAGAAACAGAACCCTTTATTATCTTAGATGGAAAATAATTTTGATAAGACACTTGAATTGAATTCTTGAGGAAAATATCCTTTCTTCTTCAAAATCAATTTCTTTTCACAAAACATCATGCAATTTTAAAAGAAAGAGATTTTATTGAAAATAGTCATGAAATCTTTTAGAGGAAGCTTCATGAAAATAAGGCTTTTTAAAACAGTAGAAATCCGTTTGTGCCGTATAAGTTAAAAAAAACATTCTTCGTACTTTTGTCGGAAAAGTCAAAAAGTACCTCGTACGAAAAACGAAAAAATATTCCTTTCATACGTATTACTAAAAACTCACCGAAGGGTAAAAATGGATTTAAACAATTTTAGGTGGATGTAAATAATATTACATATTGAGTAAACATGGATGTGGATGATAAAATACACCCCAGTAAATACTTACGAATAAACAATCTCGGATAAAAATGAGATTGTGATATTTCCCTTACCTTAGGTCCGATTTGCTTTGTTCATGTCCGAAGCTCCTGTATAATGGTTTAAATAATGTTATTGACTTATTCCAGAATCATACATATTGATATGATATCATATATGGTCATATTATTAGCTTCTTGTTAGTAATATTTCATTGTTACTTGTTACTCGGGTCTTTATAACTTTTTGTTCTTATGCGTGTTTTGTTGAATAAATTATTATTCTTATCTTTAGGTTATAGATAATTCATTTCTAGAATGGTATTAGTGTAGTATATACCATATTCATTCATTCAATTCATTTATATAATCATTATGAAATGAAGATCATGTAGAACGAGTCGCATCACATCGTGGAGACGGTATTCCGTACGTACGCATGAGTGATGATATCGTTCCTATGATCGTGGAATTGTATTTAAGTATATATATATATTATTTCAGTATCAATATTACTTAATAATAATCATATATAGTTACTCATTACACCATTATACCCATCCTTGTAAGGTGATGGTGGAAAATAGATTACACCACGGCGTGGAGACGGTATTCCGTACGTACGCACGCCCGGTGATTTCATTTTTCCGTAGGATGGATAGAAGGTGAATTAGGGTTGTTTCATATTTATAATAACATATCAGTATGTAAGTAATACTGATGTTATTACTTTATCATGAAACAACTAAAGAAGATGAAGTTGAAGAAGAAAGAAATTGAAAAGATCGGTAATGGATATTACCTCTTCTTTGGAACGCCTCTTTGAATCCTCCACTTAAGGAACTAAGATTGGTCTTTGGAGAAGACCAGGACCTCTAGGATTATTCTAGGGAAGTGGAGAGGAGAAAATTTCAGGGGTTTTCCGAGCTTGAGTGCTCAAATTGGTGTGAGGAGGAGGGGGAGGAGGTGCCCTTTTATAAGGGAGGAGAGGGGCACCTTAGGAATATCTCAAATTATTATTTTATATTAAAGTCAAAATCGGTTTATAATGGTTCCAAAGGGTCTTATTTCGAAGCTAAAGTGGGGATGGGTCTCAATCCTATCAACCAACAGGATTTAGACAAGTTTAGGGTATTAATTTAACCTTATCAATTAGATTTAACTCTAAGTTAATTAATTTAACTTTTACCGTGTCTTTTTGTTTTCTTTCACTATATGGTTAATACACTTACTATAACATGCCAAACGAACCCCGAATTGTTTATTATTAATATATATATCCTTATATAAGTCATTTGGCCGAACCTTAGATTTTTAGGAATAAAATAACAATTAATAATATAATATTTTATTTAAGAATTATTTTGTGTCAATTTGGACACTATTTGATATATGATTTTTGTAAAAGTCATAACAGAATTATATGTTCGAACCAAGTTGATTAAATCAACATTAATATATCATAGTAACCTAGAAAATTAGTGGAATTCATAAAAAGTCTTAAATTACATTTATTTTGGTATTTATATTATCAATTTTGTCAATATTTCATTAATAAGATAATTACTGCATCATCTTTGTGTCATAAATAAATTATATTATTTGATGTCTAAAAATTACAAATAAAATACCATAATGTAGGAAATCTTTTTAGCTTTCTAATGAATATTTAAAATCGAATTTATCTTATGTATAACCCCATATTAAAAATTATTTACTTATTAAACTTTGATTTTAACTATTTTAACCCTTCTTTAAATAAATTAATAATAAATGTCCTAATCTAATCCAAGTGGGCCTAAATGGTCATATTTTATTCCTAAGTTTGTTTTTGGTCGAATTACACTTGTCCAATAGAATTAGGACATGTGTTAGGGTAATATTAATATCATATTTACCCTTAGTTACCCTATTTACTATTAACCGCGGTAAAAATCGTAAAAAGTTACTATTCACCAAAAAATTATTTGTATCTCATTGAACCACATTTTACTTACTGATATCAACCGTGTCTGTCGGATTTTCGAAATTCCATTCACAGAACTGGTAAAATTAAGTTTTATGCAAAATTCAGTTTTTAACCTACCACTTAGTGGTTTCACTATTCATCAAAAATTGAAAGTTTTCAGAAAAATACCAAAATTTCACCCTAGGCTAATTTCGATATTCTGAGTCCAAAAATGAAGTCCATTTTGAAAAATAAAATTTATAAAATTTCAAAAAGTGGTTATTACTATTCATAACGGCTAGTTTTAATAGCATATTGTTGTTTAGTGAAACTCGGTATTGCGTACGACGCAAGCTATCAAGGAAGGTCACGATTGCGTGTAAAGCAAGCCAAGAAAGTGTTGTGTAGAAAAGAATTCCTTTGATGGTTTATATAACATAAAAGTATCGGGTGTTACATTCTACCCCCCTTAAAAAGAATTCCGCCCTCGATATTCGTCACTTTGTAACAAACAAATGAGGATACATCTCCCTCATCATATCCTCAAGCTCCCATGTAGCTTCTTCAAGTTGGTGGTTCCTCCATAAAACATTCACCAAGCGAGTGGTCTTGTTTCGTAGGACTTTTTCGCTACGATCCAGAATCTCTATCGGTTGTTCTTCATAAGAAAGATCTTGCTCCAGCGGTACAACTTCTGAGCTGCGTACATGTGAAGGATCTGGTATGTACTTTCTCAGGAGAGATACGTGGAACACATCGTGAACTTGAGAGAGATTCGGTGGAAGCACCAATCGGTAAGCTACCTTCCCAACACGATCCAGTATTTCAAAAGGACCGATATATCTAGGGCTCAACTTCCCCTTCTTTCCAAATCTCATAACCCTCTTCCAGGGAGATATTCGTAAGAACACTTTATCGCCCACTTCAAACTCTAGGTCTTTTCTTCGGTTGTCGGCATAACTTTTCTGTCGACTCTGAGCTGCTCTTATGTGTTGTTGAATAGATCTAACCTTTTCTGCCATTTCATCAACGAGATCAGGTCCTAATAGCTTTCTTTCCCCAACTTCATCCCAGCATGTTGGAGTCCAGCATTTCTTTCCATAGAGAGCTTCATAAGGAGCCATCTGAATACTGGAGTGAAAGCTATTATTATAAGAAAATTCCACCAAAGGTAGGTGTTGATCCCAACCTCCTTTGAAATCCATAGAGAAAGCTCTCAACATATCTTCTAGGGTTTGAATTGTTCTCTCAGACTGACCGTCTGTCTAGGGATGATAAGCAGTGCTGAAACACAACTCTGTATCTAGAGTATGCTGAAGACTTCGCCAGAACTTCGAGGTAAATCTCGGATCTCGATCAGATATAATAGAAAGTGGTACTCCATGCAATCTTACCACTTCCTTTACATATATCCTGGCAAGCTGATCTAGAGATAAATCCTCTCTAATAGCAATGACGTGTGCAGACTTTGTAAGACGATCAACTATGACCCAGATAGCATTATTTCCTTTAGATGTTTTAGGAAGTCCTGTGACAAAGTCCATAGTGATGTTTTCACATTTCCATTCGGGTATGGGTAATGGTTGTAACAACCCCTTAGACTTCTGTCCCTCAGCTTTAACTTGTTGACAAACCAAGCATCGAGAGACATATTCATCAACATCTCTTTTCATGCCATCCCACCAGAAGTCCTCTTTCAGGTCCCTATACATCTTCGTGCTTCCAGGATGAATAGAGAATGAAGAACTATGAGCCTCATCCAGCAGCTCTTTCTTTAATTCGGGGATGGGAGGAACACAAACCCGATTCATGAACTTTATTATCCCATCACAATCGAGGTTGAATTCAGGAACATTTCTCACCTTCTTTTTTAACTCGACATCTTCTTTATGTGCCTCTTTAATCTTCACATGTATAGATGGTTGAACATTCATTTGAGAAAGATAATATTTTTCCCCTTCCATTATAATTCCAAGATCCATCCTTTGTAAATCCATAAATATTGGATCTTTTGTGATCCTCATCATGGATAAACTAGCATGGTCTTGTCGACTTAATGCATCTGCCACCTTGGTTGCTTTCCCAGGGTGGTAATGGATTGAGCAGTCATAATCCTTAATCAGCTCCAACCATCTTCTTTGATGCATATTCAACTCCTTTTGTGTGAAAATATACTTTAAACTTTTATGATCAGTATAAATATCACACCTTTCACCATAAAGGTAATGCCTCCAAATCTTTAATGCAAAGATTACCGCAGCCAACTCCAAATCATGTGTTGGGTAATTTTGCTCATGGATTTTCAACTGTCGTGAGGCATAAGCTATCACCATATCATTTTGCATAAGAACACACCCCAATCCCTTCTTGGATGCATCACTGTAGATCACAAACCTTTCTCCACTACAAGGCAGTGTGAGCACAGGTGCACTGGATAACCTTCTTTTCAACTCCTTGAAATTCTCTTCACATTCCTCTGTCCAGACAAACTTAACTCCCTTCCGAGTCAACTTGGTGATTGGATTAGATAATCGTGAAAAATCTTTTACAAAACGTCGATAATATCCAGCCAAACCAAGAAAACTTCGGATCTCAGTTACTGTTGTTGGTCTTGACCATCTTTCGATAACCTCTGTTTTTCCTGGATCCACAGATATCCCCTCTTTTGAGATTATATGACCAAAAAATGCAACTTTTTGAAGCCAAAATTCACACTTGGTAAATTTGGCATAAAGCTTCTCCTTTCTCAGGGTCTTCAATATAATTCTCATGTGATCTTCATGCTCTTCCTTGATCTTTGAATAGACAAGAATATCGTCTATAAAGACTACCACAAATTGATCAAGATAGTCTCTAAAGACTCTATTCATTAGATCCATGAAGATAGCAGGGGCATTAGTAAGACCAAATGGCATCACTATAAATTCATAGTGTCCATACCTTGTACGGAAAGCCGTCTTTGGTATATCCTCCCTTTTGACCCTTAATTGATGATACCCTGAACGAAGATCAATCTTGGAAAAGTATTGAGCTCCGCGTAGTTGGCCAAATAAGTCATCAATGCGTGGGAGAGGATATTTGTTCTTGATAGTGATCTTGTTAAGTTCTCGATAATCAATGCAAAGTCTCATTGATCCATCCTTCTTCTTAACAAATAGAATAGGTGCTCCCCAAGGTGATGCACTAGGGCATATGAATCCCTTATCAAGATTCTCTTGGAGTTGCTTCTTCAATTCCTGCAACTCAATTGGGGCCATTCTATAAGGTGTCTTTGAAATAGGTAAAGCACCCGGTACGAGTTCTATTGAAAACTCAACTTCACGATTTGGTGGAAGACCCGGAAATTCCTCCGGAAAGACATCATCAAACTCCCGTACAATGGGCATATTCTTAATCGTGAGTTTCTCACCAACCATTTGAGATAAATAGCCTTCATTTAGTGGAATCAATACCCATAAGATGGATGAAATTTCCACTGGAAGGTTATGTTCATCCTTGCATTGATAGACGATCGTAGATTGATCTGGAATATGAAATGTGACTTCCCTTCTTTGGCAATCGATATGAGCTCCATGTAGAGAAAGCCAATCCATGCCAAGAATCACATCAAATTCCACTAAAGGAAGGATCACAAGATTTTCAGGAAGCACTTTCCCACAAACTTCGATCGGAGAAGAATTATAAACTTTTGATGCGATTGATGTGCCATTAGGTGTTGTCACAGCTAACTCAACATCTAATTGTCGAGGTAATACGGTGATACCCTTAGAAAAGTCTTCAGAAATAAAAGAGTGGGTGGATCCAGAATCAAATAAAACCTTTGCTACTTTAGAGTGGATGGTAAGTGTACCTTTCACCACATCGTTATCATACTCCACATCGCTGATAGAAATTGCATGTGACTTTCCTTTGTCTTTAGCCTTAAGATTTTGTTGACGTCGACCATCATCATCAACCCTTGGATTTGGGCATTGATTGGCATAATGCCCCATCTCCTTGCACTTGAAACATTGAAGTGTAGTAGGTTCATTCTGTGTATCCCTTCCTTTGTTTGCATCATTAGACATCTTCTTCCCATTATCACGGCATTCAAATGCCCGATGATCTTCTTTTACACATTTAAAACATTTACTTGTCCCTTTAAGACAACTCCCTCCATGTTTCTTTCCACACTTTGAGCATAAGGAAAAGCTCATCTTCTTTTCTGTGTGCTCTTTAGATTTTTCTTTGAATTCCATCTTCCTCTTCTTATCAAACCCATGTGACTGATGGGTTACTCCAATCTCCATCTCGACTTTGAGAGAACATCGAACGATTTCCTCATAGCTATTGAAGTCCCTTATGGCTAACACCCTTCGAAGACTTGGTTTTAAGCCACTAAAGAATCGATCGATCTTACTCTCAGGTTGGATAATAATACCACTAGCGTACCTTGCAAGTCTTGTAAAATTTGTTTCATAGGTACTAACAGATTCATCATCCCTTTGCTTCAGTTAAAGGAACTCTTTCTCCATCTTTGTTCGGAGAATACGAGGGAAGTACTTATTGAAAAATAAGTTCTTGAACTCGTCCCATTCCATAGACTCAATTTCATCCCTTTGCCTCGTATTCTTAACAATATTCCACCATTGATCCGCATCTCCTTCCAAACGATACACTGCTAGGATGACTTTATCATGCTCAGAACATTGAAGAACTGAAAATATCTTTTCAGTAGTACTAATCCATTGTTCAGCAACTAATGGATCAGTAGACCCGCTGAAAGAAGGTGGACGCTGCCTCATGAAGGATTCAACAGAATGTTGCTCCCTTTTTTGTTCGTTTGGAAATCCTGCATGATTCATAGCTTGAGAAAGTTGTGTGAGCATGGCTACAAGATTTTGCATTCCAGCTCCCATATCGTTTGGTTGCTCAGGGGGACAATCATTGCATTGCCCATCGCATTCCGCATTAACACGGTTCCTTCGGGTTCCAGCCATTGACTAAAACCAAGAAGAATAGTGTGAGCAACACTAATTATAATAGGAAACCACATAATTCAAGAAAAAAAATTTTTCATGCTTATGGTCTTATCCAAGGTTATTCATGGCCATTTCTAAGATTGTGTTCTATGCTTAGACTTATCCATAGGGTTCTTACTAAGGTTTTCACATCCTAGTTTCCAAAGGTTGACTATACCTTTCCTCTGATACCAACTATAACGACCCATACTTTACATACATTGTTAATACTTCGAAATTGAAGCACACTTATTACAACATATGACAAAACCACAAAGGACCGTATAGGTATAGTGTCTTTAGAAACTGGGAAACATAAACAACTGGTTCATAAATATTCTACAGTGTCTCCCATTTATTTCATCATATCTAGGGTCCCTTTTAGCATATTCTACTTAATATCCATCTTCCTGGCCTGGGGAATAGAAAACATAAAAGGGTGAGCTCAATTGCTCAGCAAGGGCAAATAAAGGAAATAAAAATCATATCATATCTTTATGAAAATCAAAACCTGCAAAATAGATCATAATATATTAACATGTAATAAATCATAGAAGTGAAAATGAGATCCCCATAATCATAACATAAAACTTGAAACTTTGTGGCATGCACACATAATCATGGAAAATCATTTCTTGTTAGTCATGACTCATTGCCAAGACTATCTTAGTGGACAAAGTCCCTTTCTGAACTGAGTTCACTCCTCGTTTCAGTCCTGTATCACTGAACCGAAATAACCTTCCGTTCCAGCCATGTCTATCTCATGAGATATAAAATCATTACCCAATGCATTGGAGGGATATATAGGTCCCACCCATCTTATAATGAATCCTTTCTTATGTGTGCCACATAATCATAAAACATACATCATCGCATAACACATGTAACAAAAATGGGATTCTTGAAACATCATGACATCATAAATCAATTCATATAAGATAAAGGAATTAATAAACATAATTCCATCACAACATAGTCAAATCAATGTAAAAATATGGATAGAAACAAAACCCTTTATTATCTCAGATGGAAAATAATTTTGATAAAACACTTGAATTGAATTCTTGAGGAAAATATCCTTTCTTCTTCAAAATCAATTTCTTTTCACAAAACATCATGCAATTTTAAAAGAAAGAGATTTTATTGAAAATAGTCATGAAATCTTTTAGAGGAAGATTCATGAAAATAAGGATTTATAAAACAGTAGAAATCCGTTCGTGCCGTATAAGTTAAAAAAAACATTCTTCGTACTTTTGTCGGAAAAGTCAAAAACTACCTCGTACGAAAAACGACAAAAGATTCCTTTTATACGTATTACTAAAAACTCACCGAAGGGTAAAAATGGATTTAAACAATTTTAGGTGGATGGAAATAATATTACATATTGAGTAAACATGGATGTGGATGATAAAATACACCCCAGTAAATACTTACGAATAAAAAATCTCGGATAAAAATGAGATTGTGATATTTCCCTTACCTTAGGTCCGATTTGCTTTGTTCATGTCCGAAGCTCCTGTATAATGGTTTAAATAATGTTATTGACTTATTCCAGAATCATACATATTGATATGATATCATATATGGTCATATTATTAGCTTCTTGTTAGTAATATTTCATTGTTACTTGTTACTCGGGTCTTTATAACTTTTTGTTTTTATGCGTGTTTTGTTGAATAAATTCTTATTCTTATCTTTAGGTTATAGATAATTCATTTCCAGAATGGTATTAGTGTAGTATATACCATATTCATTCATTCAATTCATTTATATAATCATTATGAAATGAAGATCATGTAGAACGAGTCACATCACATCGTGGAGACGGTATTCCGTACGTACGCACGAGTGATGATATCGTTCCTATGATCGTGGAATTGTATTGGAGTATATATATATATTATTTCAGTATCAATATTACTTAATAATAATAATATATAGTTACTCATTACACCATTATACCCATCCTTGTAAGGTGATGGTGGAAAATAGATTACACCACGGCGTGGAGACGGTATTCCATACGTACGCACGCCCGGTGATTTCATTTTTCCGTAGGATGGATAGAAGGTGAATTAGGGTTGTTTCATATTTATAATAACATATCAGTATGTAAGTAATACTGATGTTATTACTTTATCATGAAACAACTAAAGAAGAAGAAGTTGAAGAAGAAAGAAATTGAAAAGATCGGTAATGGATATTACCTCTTCTTTGGAACGCCTCTTTGAATCATCCACTTAAGGAACTAAGATTGGTCTTTGGAGAAGACCAGGACCTCTAGGATTATTATAGGGAAGTGGAGAAGATTAAATGGAAGGGGTTTGCCGAGCTTGAGTTCTCAAATTGGTGTGAGGAGGAGGGGGAGGAGGTGCCCTTTTATAAGGGAGGAGAGGGGCACCTTAGGAATATCTCAAAATAGTATTTTATATTAAAGTCAAAATCGGTTTATAATGGTTCCAAAGGGTCTTATTTCGAAGCTAAAGTGGGGATGGGTCGAAATCCTATCAACCAATTGGATTTAGACAAGTTTAGTGTATTATTTTAACCTTATCAATTAGATTTAACTCTAAGTTAATTAATTTAACTTTTACCGTGTCTTTTTGTTTTCTTTCACTATATGGTTAATACACTTACTATAACATGCCAAACTAACCCCAAATTGTTTATTATTAATATATATATATCCTTATCTAAGTCATTTGGCCGAACCTTAGATTTTTACGAATAAAATAACAATTAATAATATAATATTTTATTTAAAAACTATTTTGTGTCAATTTTGACACTATTTGATATATGATTTTTGTGAAAGTCATAAAAGAATTATATGTTCAAACCAAGTTGATTAAATCAACATTAATATATCATATTAACCTAGAAAATTAGTGGAATTCATAAAAAGTCTTAAATTACATTTATTTTGGTATTTATATTATCAATTTTGTCAATATTTCATTAATAAGATAATTACTGCATCATCTTTGTGTCATAAATAAATTAAATTATTTGATGTCTAAAAATTAAAAATAAAATACCATCATGTAGGAAATCTTTTTAGCTTTCTAATGAATATTTACAATCGAATTTATCTTATGTATAACCCCATATTAAAAATGATTTACTTATTAAACTTTGATTTTAACTATTTTAACCCTTCTTTAAATAAATTAATAATAAATGTCCTAATCTAATCCAAGTGGGCCTAAATGGTCATATTTTATTCCTAAGTTTGTTTTTGGTCGAATTACACTTGTCCAATAGAATTAGGACATGTGTTAGAGTAATATTAATATCATATTTACCCTTAGTTACCCTATTTACTATTAACCGCGGTAAAAATCGTAAAAAGTTACTATTCACCAAAAAATTATTTTTATCTCATTGAACCACATTTTACTTACTGATATCAATCGTGTCTGTCGGATTTTCGAAATTCCATTCACAGAATCGGTAAAATTAAGTTTTATGCAAAATTCAGTTTTTAACCTACCACTTAGTGGTTTCACTATTCATCAAAAATTGAAAGTTTTCAGAAAAATACCAAAATTTCACCCTAGGCTAATTTCGATATTCTGAGTCCAAAAATGAAGTCCATTTTGAAAAATAAAATTTATAAAATTTCAAAAAGTGGTTATTACTATTCATAACGGCTAGTTTTAATAACATATTGTTGTTTAGTGAAACTCGGTATTGCGTACGACGCAAGCTATCGAGGAAGGTCGCGATTGCGTGTAAAGCAAG
Source organism: Viscum album (assembly GCA_963277665.1). Classification (NCBI taxonomy): domain Eukaryota; kingdom Viridiplantae; phylum Streptophyta; class Magnoliopsida; order Santalales; family Viscaceae; genus Viscum; species Viscum album. The sequence continues at coordinate 1,473,947,306 of OY728157.1, forward strand.
CCAAGCAAGTGTTGTGTAGAAAAAAATTCCTTTGATGGTTTATATAACATAAAAGTATCGGGTTTTACATTCTACCCCCCTTAAAAAGAATTTCTCCCTCGATATTCGTCACTTTGTAACAAACAAATGAGGATACTTCTCCCTCATCATATCCTCAAGCTCCCATGTAGCTTCTTCAAGTTGGTGGTTCCTCCATAAAACTTTCACCAAGCGAGTGGTCTTGTTTCGTAGGACTTTTTCGCTACGATCCAGAATCTCTATCGGCTGTTCTTCATAAGAAAGATCTTGCTCCAGCGGTACAACTTCTGAGCTGAGTACATGTGAAGGATCTGGTATGTACTTTCTCAGGAGAGATACGTGGAACACATCGTGAACTTGAGAGAGATTCGGTGGAAGCGCCAATCGGTAAGCTACCTTCCCAACACGATCCAGTATTTCAAAAGGACCGATATATCTAGGGCTCAACTTCCCCTTCTTTCCAAATCTCATAACCCTCTTCCAGGGAGATATTCGTAAGAACACTTTATCGCCCACTTCAAACTCTAGGTCTTTTCTTCGGTTGTCGGCATAACTTTTCTGTCGACTCTGAGCTGCTCTTATGTGTTGTTGAATAGATCTAACCTTTTCTGCCATTTCATCAACGAGATCAGGTCCTAATAGCTTTCTTTCCCCAACTTCATCCCAGCAAGTTGGAGTCCAGCATTTCTTTCCATAGAGAGCTTCATAAGGAGCCATCTGAATACTGGAGTGAAAGCTATTATTATAAGAAAATTCCACCAAAGGTAGGTGTTGATCCCAACCTCCTTTGAAATCCATAGAGCAAGCTCTTAACATATCTTCTAGGGTTTGAATTGTTCTCTCAGACTGACCGTCTGTCTGGGGATGATAAGCAGTGCTGAAACTCAACTCTGTATCTAGAGTATGCTGAAGACTTCGCCAGAACTTCGAGGTAAATCTCGGATCTCGATCAGATATAATAGAAAGTGGTACTCCATGCAATCTTACCACTTCCTTTACATATATCCTGGCAAGCTGATCTAGGGAGAAATCCTCTCTAATAGTAATGAAGTGTGCAGACTTTGTAAGACGATCAACTATGACCCAGATAGCATTATTTCCTTTGGATGTTTTAGGAAGTCCTGTGACAAAGTCCATAGTGATGTTTTCCCATTTCCATTCGGGTATGGGTAATGGTTGTAACATCCCCTTAGACTTCTGTCTCTCAGCTTTAACTTGTTGACAAACCAAGCATCAAGAGACATATTCAGCAACATCTCTTTTCATTCCATCCCACCAGAAGTACTCTTTCAGGTCCCTATACATCTTCGTGCTTCCAGGATGAATAGAGAATGAAGAACTATGAGCCTCATCCAGCAGCTCTTTCTTTAATTCGGGGATGGGAGGAACACAAACCCGATTCCTGAACTTTATTATCCCATCACAATCAAGGTTGAATTCAGGAACATTTCTCACCTTGTTTTGTAACTCGACATCTTCTTTCTGTGCCTCTTTAATCTTCACATGTATAGATGGTTGAACATTCATTTGAGAAAGATAAGATTTTTCCCCTTCCATTATAATTCCAAGATTCATCCTTTGTAAATCCATAAATATTGTATCTTTTGTGATCCTCATCATGGATAAACTAGCATGGTCTTGTCGACTTAATGCATCTGCCACCTTGGTTGCTTTCCCAGGGTGGTAATGGATTGAGCAGTCATAATCCTTAATCAGCTCCAACCATCTTCTTTGACGCATATTCAACTCCTTTTGTGTGAAAATATACTTTAAACTTTTATGATCAGTATAAATATCACACCTTTCACCATAAAGGTAATGCCTCCAAATCTTTAATGCAAAGATTACCGCAGCCAACTCCAAATCATGTGTTGGGTAATTTTTCTCATGGATTTTCAACTGTCGTGAGGCATAAGCTATCACCATATCATTTTTCATAAGAACACACCCCAATCCCTTCTTGGATGCATCACTGTAGATCACAAACCTTTCTCCACTACAAGGCAGTGTGAGCACAGGTGCACTGGATAACCTTCTTTTCAACTCCTTGAAATTCTCTTCACATTCCTCTGTCCAGACAAACTTAACTCCCTTCCAAGTCAACTTGGTGATTGGATTAGATAATCGTGAAAAATCTTTTACACAACGTCGATAATATCCAGCCAAACCAAGAAAACTTCGGATCTCAGTTACTGTTTTTGGTCTTGACCATCTTTCGATAACCTCTGTTTTTGCTGGATCCACAGATATCCCCTCTTTTGAGATTATATGACCCAAAAATGCAACTTTTTGAAGCCAAAATTCACACTTGGTAAATTTGTCATAAAGCTTCTCCTTTCTCAGGGTCTTCAATATAATTCTCATGTGATCTTCATGCTCTTCCTTGCTCTTTGAATAGACAAGAATATCGTCTATAAAGACTACCACAAATTGATCAAGATAGTCTCTAAAGACTCTATTCATTAGATCCATGAAGATAGCAGGGGCATTGGTAAGACCAAATGGCATCACTATAAATTCATAGTGTCCATACCTTGTACGGAAAGCCGTCTTTGGTATATCCTCCCTTTTGACCCTTAATTGATGATACCTTGAACGAAGATCAATCTTGAAAAAGTATTGAGCTCCGCCTAGTTGGTCAAATAAGTCATCAATGCGTGGGAGAGGATATTTGTTCTTGATAGTGATCTTGTTAAGTTCTCGATAATCAATGCAAAGTCTCATTGATCCATCCTTCTTCTTAACAAATAGAATAGGTGCTCCCCAAGGTGATGCACTAGGGAGTATGAATCCCTTATCAAGATTCTCTTGGAGTTGCTTCTTCAATTCCTGCAACTCAATTGGGGCCATTCTATAAGGTGTCTTTGAAATAGGTAAAGCACCCGGTACGAGTTCTATTGAAAACTCAACTTCACGATTTGGTGGAAGACCCGGAAATTCCTCCGGAAAGACATCATCAAACTCCCGTACAATGGGAATATTCTTAATCGTGAGTTTCTCACCAACCATTTGAGATAAATAACCTTCATTTAGTGGAATCAATACCGATAAGATGGAAGAAATTTCCACTGGAAGGTTATGTTCATCCTTGCATTGATAGACGATCGTAGATTGATCTGGAATATGAAATGTGACTTCCCTTCTTTGGCAATCGATATGAGCTCCATGTAGAGAAAGCCAATCCATGCCAAGAATCACATAAAATTCCACTAAAGGAAGGATCATAAGATTTGCAGGAAGCACTTTCCCACAAACTTTGATCGGAGAAGAATTATAAACTTTTGATGCGATTGATGTGCCATTAGGTGTTGTCACAGCTAACTCAATATCTAATTGTTGAGGTAATACGGTGATACCCTTAGAAAAGTCTTCAGAAATAAAAGAGTGGGTGGATCCAGAATCAAATAAAACCTTTGCTACTTTAGAGTGGATGGTAAGTGTACCTTTCACCACATCGTTATCATACTCCACATCGCTGATAGAAATTGCATGTGACTTTCCTTTGTCTTTATCCTTAATATTTTGTTGACGTCGACCATCATCATCAACCCTTGGATTTGGGCAATGATTGGAATAATTCCCCATCTCATTGCACTTGAAACATTGAAGTGTAGTAGGTTCATTCTGTGTATCCCTTCCTTTGTTTGCATCATTAGACATCTTCTTCCCATTATCACGGCATTCAAATGCCCGATGATCTTCTTTTCCACATTTAAAACATTTACTTGTCCCTTTAAGACAACTCCCTCCATGTTTCTTTCCACACTTTGAGCATAAGGAAAAGCTCATCTTCTTTTCTGTGTGCTCTTTAGATTTTTCGTTGAATTCCATCTTCCTCTTCTTATCAAACCCATGTGACTGATGGGTTACTCCAATCTCCATCTCGACTTTGAGAGCACATCGAACGATTTCCTCGTAGCTATTGAAGTCCCTTATGGCTAACGCCCTTCGAAGACTTGGTTTTAAGCCACTAAAGAATCGATCGATCTTACTCTCAGGTTGGATAATAATACCAGTAGCGTACCTTGCAAGTCTTGTAAAATTTGCTTCATAGGTACTAACAGATTCATCATCCCTTTGCTTCAGTTCAAGGAACTCTTTCTCCATCTTTGTTCGGAGAATACGAGGGAAGTACTTATTGAAAAATAAGTTCTTGAACTCGTCCCATTCCATAGACTCAATTTCATCCCTTTGCCTTGTATTCTTAACAAGATTCCACCATTGATCCGCATCTCCTTCCAAACGATACACTGCTAGGATGACTTTATCATGCTCAGAACATTGAAAAACTGAAAATATCTTTTCAGTAGTACTAATAAATTGTTCAGCAACTAATGGATCAGTAGACCCGCTGAAAGAAGGTGGACGCTGCCTCATGAAGGATTCAACAGAATGTTGCTCCCTCCTTTGTTCGTTTGGAAATCCTGCATGATTCATAGCTTGAGAAAGTTGTGTGAGCATGGCTACAAGATTTTGCATTCCAGCTCCCATATCGTTTGGTTGCTCAGGGGGACAATCATTGCATTGCCCATCGCATTCCGCATTAACACGGTTCCTTCGGGTTCTAGCCATTGACTAAAACCAAGAAGAATAGTGTGAGCAACACTAATTATAATAGGAAACCACATAATTCAAGAAATTTTTTTTTCATGCTTATGGTCTTATCCTAGGTTATTCATGGCCATTTCTAAGATTGTGTTCTATGCTTAGACTTATCCATAGGGTTCTTACTAAGGTTTTCACATCCTAGTTTCCAAAGGTTGACTATACCTTTCCTCTGATACCAACTATAACGACCCATACTTTACATACATTGTTAATACTTCGAAATTGAAGCACACTTATTACAACATATGACAAAACCACAAAGGACCGTATAGGTATAGTGTCTTTAGAAACTGGGAAACATAAACAACTGGTTCATAAATCTTCTACAGTGTCTCCCATTTATTTCATCATATCTAGGGTCCCTTTTAGAATATTCTACTTAATATCCATCTTCCTGGCCTGGGGAAAAGAAAACATAAAAGGGTGAGCTCAAATGCTCAGCAAGGGCAAATAATGGAAATAAAAATCATATCATATCTTTATGAAAATCAAAACCTGCAAAATAGATCATAATATCTTAACATGTAATAAATCATTGATGTGAAAATGAGATCCCCATAATCATAACATAAAACTTGAAACTTTGTGTCATGCACACATAATCATGGAAATTCATTTCTTGTTAGTCATGACTCATTGCCAATACTATCTTAGTGGACAAAGTCCCTTTCTGAACCGAGTTCACTCCTCGTTTCAGTCCTGTATCACTGAACCGAAATAACCTTCCGTTCCAGCCATGTCTATCTCATGAGATATAAAATCATTACCCAATGCATTGGAGGGAGATATAGGTCCCACCCATCTTATAATGAATCCTTTCTTATGTGTGCCACATAATCATAAAACATACATCATCGCATAACACATGTAACAAAAATGGTATTCTTCAAACATCATGACATCATTAATCAATTCATATAAGATAAAGGAATTAATAAACATAATTCTATCACAACATAGTCAAATCAATGTAAAAATATGGATAGAAACAAAACCCTTTATTATCTTAGATGGAAAATAATTTTGATAAAACACTTGAATTGAATTCTTGAGGAAAATATCCTTTCTTCTTCAAAATCAATTTCTTTTCACAAAACATCATGCAATTTTAAAAGAAAGAGATTTTATTGAAAATAGTCATGAAATCTTTTAGAGGAGGATTCATGAAAATAAGGCTTTATAAAACAGTAGAAATCCGTTCGTGCCGTATAAGTTAAAAAAACATTCTTCGTACTTTTGTCGGAAAAGTCAAAAACTACCTCGTACGAAAAACGACAAAAGATTCCTTTCATACGTATTACTAAAAACTCACCGAAGGGTAAAAATGGATTTAAACAATTTTAGGTGGATGGAAATAATATTAAATATTGAGTAAACATGGATGTGGATGATAAAATACACCCCAGTAAATACTTACGAATAAACAATCTCGGATAAAAATGAGATTGTGATATTTCCCTTACCTTAGGTCCGATTTGCTTTGTTCGTGTCCGAAGCTCCTGTATAATGGTTTAAATAATGTTATTGACTTATTCCAGAATCATAAATATTGATATGATATCATATATGGTCATATTATTAGCTTCTTGTTAGTAATATTTCATTGTTACTTGTTACTCGGGTCTTTATAACTTTTTGTTCTTATGCGTGTTTTGTTGAATAAATTATTATTCTTATCTTTAGGTTATAGATAATTCATTTCCAGAATGGTATTAGTGTATTATATACCATATTCATTCATTCAATTCATTTATATAATCATTATGAAATGAAGATCATGTAGAACGAGTCGCATCACATCGTGGAGACGGTATTCCGTACGTACGCACGAGTGATGATATCGTTCCTATGATCGTGGAATTGTATTGGAGTATATATATATATTATTTCAGTATCAATATTACTTAATAATAATAATATATAGTTACTCATTACACCATTATACCCATCCTTGTAAGGTGATGGTGGAAAATAGATTACACCACGGCGTGGAGACGGTATTCCGTACGTACGCACGCCCGGTGATTTCATTTTTCCGTAGGATGGATAGAAGGTGAATTAGGGTTGTTTCATATTTATAATAACATATCAGTATGTAAGTAATACTTATGTTATTACTTTATCATGAAACAACTAAAGAAGAAGAAGTTGAAGAAGAAAGAAATTGAAAAGATCGGTAATGGATATTACCTCTTCTTTGGAACGCCTCTTTGAATCATCCACTTAAGGAACTAAGATTGGTCTTTGGAGAAGACCAGGACCTCTAGGATTATTCTAGGGAAGTGGAGAGGATAAAATGTCAGGGGTTGGCCGAGCTTGAGTGCTCAAATTGGTGTGAGGAGGAGGGGGAGGAGGTGCCCTTTTATAAGGGAGGAGAGGGGCACCTTAGGAATATCTCAAAATATTATTTTATATTAAAGTCAAAATCGGTTTATAATGGTTCCAAAGGGTCTTATTTCGAAGCTAAAGTGGGGATGGGTCAAAATCCTATCAACCAATAGGATTTAGACAAGTTTAGGGTATTATTGTAACCTTATCAATTAGATTTAACTCTAAGTTAATTAATTTAACTTTTACCGTTTCTTTTTGTTTTATTTCACTATATGGTTAATACACATACTATAACATGCCAAACTAACCCCAAATTGTTTATTATTAATATATATATCCTTATCTAAGTCATTTGGCCGAACCTTAGATTTTTACGAATAAAATAACAATTAATAATATAATATTTGATTTAAAAACTATTTTGTGTCAATTTTGACACTATTTGATATATGATTTTTGTGAAAGTCATAACAGAATTATATGTTCGAACCAAGTTGATTAAATCAACATTAATATATCATAGTAACCTAGAAAATTAGTGGAATTCATAAAAAGTCTTAAATTTCATTTATTTTGGTATTTATATTATCAATGTTGTCAATATTTCATTAATAAGATAATTACTGCATCATCTTTGTGTCATAAATAAATTAAATTATTTGATGTCTAAAAATTACAAATAAAATACCATCATGTAGGAAATCTTTTTAGCTTTCTAATGAATATTTACAATCGAATTTATCTTATGTATAAACCCATATTTAAAATGATTTACTTATTAAACATTGATTTTAACTATTTTAACCCTTCTTTAAATAAATTAATAATAAATGTCCTAATCTAATCCAAGTGCGCCGAAATGGTCATATTTTATTCCTAAGTTTGTTTTTGGTCGAATTTCACTTGTCCAATAGAATTAGGACATTTTTTATGGTAATATTAATATCATATTTACCCTTAGTTACCCTATTTACTATTAACCTCGGTAAAAATCGTAAAAAGTTACTATTCACCAAAAAAAAAATTTTATCTCATTGAACCACATTTTACTTACTGATATCAACCGTGTCTGTCGGATTTTCAAAATTCCATTCACAGAAGCGGTAAAATTAAGTTTTATGCAAAATTCAGTTTTTAACCTACCACTTAGTGGTTTCACTATTCATCAAAAATTGAAAGTTTTCAGAAAAATACCAAAATTTCACCCTAGGCTAATTTCGATATTCTGAGTCCAAAAATGAAGTCCATTTTGAAAAATAAAATTTATAAAATTTCAAAAAGTGGTTATTACTATTCATAACGGCTAGTTTTAAAAGCATATTGTTGTTTAGTGAAACTCGGTATTGCGTACGACGCAAGCTATCGAGGAAGGTCGCGATTGCGTGTAAAGAAAGCCAAGCAAGTGTTGTGTAGAAAAAAATTCCTTTGATGGTTTATATAACATAAAAGTCTCGGGTGTTACATATCCCTTATAGATTAATATGTGGTCCGTGAAGCTCTTCTTGTTCTATATCATTATCAAATCTGGTTAATCACAATGCTTCTATCGGAACATTCCAAGGGGTTCAGCCAAATATACGACCTTAGGTCCGGGGAGTAGTCACGTTGTACATCACTAGCATTTCTGGAAGCTAGAACACAGGTGTATCTTGATATTTTACCCTTATGATAGGGCTTCTCGATGGAATGGAAGCTCAAGACATCTCCCGTAGAATGCGGGGAATTATATACCATAGGCATGTCTCTGTGGATTTCCTCATCTTCCCTTGTTTAACACATGGTATTCCATGAGTTTAATGTCTGGTAGAAAGAGATTAAACTGGCAAGAACACTAGCGAGAGTGGATCAAAAGGGTTAATCCTCGAGAGAGAGCACTGACATTAGGTCTAACATGTGGTTAATTACCTGATTACTGCTAAAGGGAATGGTAAATGATGTGGCATGATTTCACCGGGATGTGGTGGCTCAGGTTAGAATCAAGATGGATAACGTAGGGTTGAATGAAGTGGTGGGGGATTGATATGAAACCTTCATGAATGTGAAGGAGATATTGGTCTTGAGTCTCGAATAAACTCCCTTCATATCCCTGTGGTAGTGTATCAATGTCTGCATAGTTCAGTGAGGTGATGGGACGCTTAAGGAGGCGACCCGTATGAATGGGACCCAGAGAAAGTTGAACCTCTAGGTTGGGGAATGGACTTCCTAAAACACATAGGCTCAAGTCAAAGACTAAGATGAGACATGGGTGATGGACTTGAACCTCGAGGAGGCTTCCTATGTACCTTTCCATGGAAAAGATCAATGTCCACATTGTTCAGGATGTGGGACTATAATCAAGGTGTATGCACAGGAAAACGACCCAATGATATACTAGGGATTAGGTGTGGTTAGTAGCTCGGGATTTTCTGATGGAACTAAGGACGACTAGAGATGTATGTCCTAATTAATGGGATGAAAAAAACTAACCGGTGGATTTGAAACACAATGGCTTACAGCTGGTTGGGATTTTCAATGGATTACTATCGATCGAGGTATTGAATGACTTACCGTCAGTTGGGACACACAACGGATTATCGTCGATTGGGGTACACAATGTCTTAACATTGATTGGGAATGAAAATATCTTACTGATGTTTGGGTGACAATTTAGTGTAATAAAGAACAAAAAAGGGGCATACAATTTAATGTCATGCATGATGGGGGTGGGTCAACGTGAATTAGTCGAGACCGATGGGAGTTGGTCATGAACCTTAGGGAGGCATCATACACACCTTATCATAGCAATGATCAATGTCTGAATAGTTTGGAATGGGGTGGTGAACCTTCATTAAGTGTTCAAGACCAGTGGAGGTGTTGGGATTAATCCTCAAGGAGTCTTCTAATGTACATTGCATACGTAAGGATCAAAGTCACTAGTAGTTCGGGATGTGTTGGAGTACCAACAAGATATGGTCGAGACCAATGGTTTTTGGGCATGAACCTATGTGTGGTTCATACATACCTTTCCTTGGCCAGAATCAAAGTCCCCATTGTTCTGGGTGGAAGAAGGGGAGATAAAGTGTTGGGCTTAGACCTCAAGGAGGCGTCCTACATACTCTCCCTTCATAAGGATCAAAGTCCACGTAGTTTGGAATGGTGTTGGGTCATACACTCTATAATTCCAAGAGTGGATGTCATGGGCAATTCTTACTCTAAGTTCATGTTATTTATGCTCGGTGTGAGAAACAAGACACATAAAAGAACTATCGATCACATCATGAAAGGTCTCTCCGTGGGAAGTGGAATGGGGCTTTCACATGGTTAGAAGTGCAAAGAGGAAACAAGGGTTTGTGCATGGTTCTTAGCCCAAGGAGATAAATATTTGGACTTACTCCATGGTGGAGGCCCAAGTGGCGAAAAAGAACAACGGGAGAGGGATTTTGAATGGAAGATAGGATGGTATCACTACCCATCCCCCCTCTGGTTTTTGGCACCAAAGAGAAAGGAGGATCAAGGATGCTAACTCCCACAAGAAAGTCTATGAGATTACAACAAGGTGGTTTCGCTTTCCCCACAGATAGATGTATCTCTAGAAAAGTGCCTCTCATTCCATGTGTTGAATATATCTCTCCCATGGAGATGAGCTTGCCTGAAGAATGTCTGATATGGGGAACCCACGTGCAATGCCTGGGGTGAGACCACAATTTCACTTCATGAGCTGAGGACTATGGTGTTGGGATGTTTAACGTCATGCAGCTTAGAAGAGGTGAGTGCACTCAGCACCCCTTAGGACATAAAAAACTGATTCCTCCCTCCCCTTGTTGAAAGGAATGCATCAGTAATGCTGTGGTTTTGGGGTGTTGTGGATTGATCCACTGAGGGTTCCATATTAGCATGACTATGGGAAAAAGAAATATTCCATAGCATGAATATATGAAGAAGAATTAGGAAAATAATACAAACATATTTCACCACCCATGTGACAATGAAATCGCTTCGTGCAATCTTAGAGGGTTGCATGAGAAAAGTAATTGCAGAGAAAAGTGGTTAACAGGAAGAGACCTTATGATGATCTAGTGATCCATGTAGTGGAAGAGCTTTGTGAAGGGGTTTCCATCACGAAGTGAAGTGGAATATCCTAGGCATAGGGTGTAGTTGCATATAGAAGAGGCTTCGCGAAGTGTAAAGGCATTCGCGGAGCAGTGCTTTGTGAAGCACACGTGTCATACGAAGCGTAGAATTGCAACACAATATTCTTCATAAAGAACAGTGACCCTGCCATAGCTTGTGGGTTACATGGGAATGGAGTGTCCTTTACAATGAATTAGTGGTCCATGAATAATATAGTCCCCTTGGGGATCTCCTTCCATCGCGGAAGACTGTGGGCTCCACGAAGGGAATACCTCTTTGAAGAGGGGTAGAATTCAAGATAGGGAATGTAACTTCGCATTGATAATGTACCTTAATGAGCTCATGGTTCACAAAGAAAAATTTTCAATATGATTTGAGATCTAATAAGCTGAAAGGTTAGAGGATTTTTCATTTGGGATCGAGGGGATCAGAGTATTTATATGAAAGATGAACTAACAAGAATAGATTATTGGGTGTAGAGACACATGTGACTTGGTCGAAACTGAAGAGCCTCCCCCCTCTTTCGTTCACAGCGGCTTCCCAAATGTCAAAAATAGTTCACAGAGCCTCCCACCTCCTTTATCTATGGTGGATTCACAAATGAAAAAACATGTTCATAGAGCCTCCCACATCTTTACTAAATGACGTCTTCACAAACATAAATCGGGTTCTTGAAGCCTCTTTTCTTCTTGATCAGCAAAGGCTTCATAGAGGGGGATATTCAAAATGTTTACGGTGTTGTGGGGCTCCATGGGAGAGCTTCATGAGTCAGCCCCAAATTATTTGTTCTTTCTTCTCCATTTCCCAATTTTTTTCACCCAAAAATTACCCCCTCTGACTTGGAGCCGAGGAGAAAATGAGGGTCGATGTGTGAGGGTCAATTTACAAACCACCATGGTCATTCATGAAAAAGTCATGCAAAGGAGGCACATGAGGCGGAGAGGTGACTTGTGGGCTAAGCATGACGTGAAGATCCCTGTGGTCAGATGTGCCACACTTTGCAAGGTTTCATCGCCTATAAAAAGGGGAAGATGACCTCTCTTTTTTCCATTCTCATCTCCAAATTTTGTCACATAGCGCTCTTGATTTGTGAAACTCTGCATACTCCACAATTTCTCTACGTGAATCACGCCTTATCCTTCATGACACATAGCGAGTTTTTTTCTTCGTGGCGGTGTGCTTTGCGGCTTTCCCCTAATGGTCGGGGCAGGGTTGTGTGATTTCTTAACTGGGATCGAGCTCTATGGACGGACTTTTTAAACAAATCCCATGAAATAGCTCGAATAACAAGAATCAAAAGCATCCATGTTCCAAAGACTGAATCGCTTACTAGGAAGCTATCAGTGGGGTCTTTCAGGATGCCTCATATAAGGAGGAAATGGATGATAGACTAGTTATTAAGGAGTTTATATGAATCCATTATGAACCTTATTCGTCGGTTGAGCTGCTGTCAGATACTTAGAAGGGATATCTACTATGAAAGAGACTTACTCTGTACGGATTTGGCTTGAGGGATGATGTCTTTATCCCTGAAGAAATTAGGGATGAACAACTTTATTGTTTCTAGAGAAAGTCGATCTAGGACAACTAGTTCTAGGCCACTGACAGCAATGCCTATGAGGAATTCACACCTGTCAATGCTTATTGTATATACAATCCCATGAAAAACATTGAAGAGAAGGAACTGAAACTAGATACATCCCACGCACATATCGCACAATCTTGAAGGCAGCCCTGATGTACCCAGAGAAGGGGTTGTCTGACGTTTATTGTATATAAGATTGTGGAAACATCACTTATTACTAGGCCAGGGCCTAATGGGTAGGTCCTCATGCGAAGCATTTGGGGAATATCTAAAGCGAGTGGCCCCGTATGAGGTGGCTTGGGCCTACCAATTCCATATTTATCAACAAAAAAAGTTAATGTCGGGGTAACTGAGCATATAGTGGTCAAGGACCAATACCTTGAATTTTCTCCATGGAGAGGTTGAAACCAGTTTATGTGACCTGTATTAGATCTTTGGTGTCCCAATATTGGGGGTGTTGTATGATGGGTTCCTCCCCGTTATGGGTGCATGGGTAGATCCAGAGCAGATGATGCTACTAGAGATGGTGTTTATGAACCTACTACTTTGAGAAGACAAGAATTTAGTGATGGGAGTCCATTTTAAATGGTGTTTCAAACAGTTCTTTAAAATCATAGAAAATTGGCAGTTCCCTATGATGCCTTGGACTTGCCCAAAGGGGGCTCAACAATACATGGAGTGCTCGTACAAGCATATCATGGGCGATAGTCAGTGGAAGATGTGAGTATTCAACATCAGTATTGAAAAGAAAATGATTTTCAGGTTGGCTTTATTCATTGCGGCACTCATTTACGGTTGAAACCTTCCGGTGAGAGAGATGCACATGGGAGTATGACCGAGCATGTTTATATTGCATCCATTTTTTGACAAGGAGATGAGTTAACCTTGGGATCTCTATTCTCGCAAAGCTCTCTAAGATGTTGTGGCTTATTAGGAAGTGGAAGAAGCCGCATTTGATATGTGGGTTGTTCAACATTCAATATGGGTAGATACAGGTGTATAATAGGGGTATATAGGAATATTCAAACCCTATATCTCCTCCAGAATCGAATTTTCACCTTTTTATTTTTAATGCGGTAGGGAGATTTCCAACTAAGATGACCCTGAAGGCGGGGAAGAACCGGGTATGGATGGAAGATTCATTTAATTTCCACATGATCTTGTTGCCAATGAGAGTGTTCACATATGATAGCTGGGGAACAAAAGAGAATTTTTCCCACATCTTTGTCTTTTGATGGAGAGTCCTAGTGGTGCGGGTGGATCATGTGTCACTTTGTGAGTCATACACCCCCACCGATTTTGAAGGAAATCTTGGTGTATGGAGCAGTTAACCCCACAGGTCTACTTTGGGGTTACGCCACGAGGATCACCAATGTGTAATGAGGCAGATGTGGCTCATGTTCACAGGAGAAGATGGTAAGATGTAGAAGGAGTTGCATTTTCCCAAGGCAGTCTTCGGGCTAGTAAAAGAATATTCTAAGAGATGGGAGGCGGCATACCAAGGGGAGATGCTTAAGAAACCTACTATTTGGGTCAGCGATGGGGTTCCTCCCCAGCCTCAAGGTTGTCGATGGAAGGTGGCGAGGACAACTCGTAGTGGAGGGGCTACAGTGGCGGAGAGGCCCACTCCGGTTGAAGTGGAGGCAGCAGTTGATCCAACAACATCAGTGGACATGGTGGTCCCAGATGAACAGGTTCATCCTGAGGGGTAGTCACCAATGGGATTATAGAGGATATCCACCTAGGATCTACGAAGGCGGCTACATCACATAGGCAAGTCAGATAACATTGTCTTTATGTAGGCATGTCAGATATGGGATGTCAACTGGAAATTCATCAACCCATCTGAGATGTGGTAAAACCTAAACCATCTCGGGATAAATTTTTCTTAGATCATCCTTATCGAGGATAGTGTTGTGGTACCCCAGGTAGAGGTGGAGTAGTACCTAGCCGAGTTAGAGGATTTCCTGAATTCCAGGAGTGCCCCGCGTTCAATGACATGCTAGGTGAAGGTGTTTTTGGATGAAATGGACCCTCCAATGTTTTCAGCGGTATAATTGAAGTGGTACTTCCCTCTGTGAGAAGAATATAATGAATCCTCTTCGGGAATGTGGCCAGTATAGGGATTCCTCTATAGGATGGTGATGTTTGATATTCAAAACTAGAATTTGATGTGTCTGCGGAGTCCCTTGAGGTAAAACCCTAATTCCCTTCCTTGGGTATGCATCCAGGTAACATTTGACTCTTCACTAATATATGAACTATGTCTGAGGGACTCAAACGCATAACCCTCTCCCACCTTATGGTAAATGTAGATGTGGTTCCTTTGGGATCTATGATCGCATCTATGACAATTACTAAATCCAGATGGACCTGGACACCCATGGTGGATCTTAAGGAGTTCTCAAACATCCAAAAAATATACAAAGGGCTTCGTCTCGGGGTCCATATAGAAACAACCCATGATCAAGAACAATAATTTGATCTCTATAAGTCTTCTTTACAGAATTCATCACTGCCACCCACTGAACAGGATAAATAAATTTTGTGCCCTTTATGATATGATCTATTCATCAAATGGCGTGGGATACCATTTCGAGGTTTCTTGGTACTCAGGGAAATGCATTTTCCTAGGGGAATATTGGAGGTCATGGTGGAAGATATCCAGACTGAACAAGTTGCAGTGCTCCCAATCACTAGTGGGAATATTAGCATTGACGAGGCTGAGATTATTGTGGTGGGATATGACGATGAAGATCGATCAGACAACATAGGTCCTACCATACCCGATCATAATCCATATGTGGACCCTACTAAAAAGTTCATAGGGGTTTTCCCCACATATGTTCTTTCCAACTCCACTGACTATGTCGAGACATCATCTAATGAATAAGATAACAAAATAGTATGTCACCAGTCATGGAAGCTGATCAAGTGCTTCATTGATGACACCCCTCAAGCAAAATGGATAGACCAGATGAAGAGACATCATTCACCACTCTATGAAATTTGTGATGGGGGAGTGGATGCCCAACATCCTCACATCCTTATCCTGGATCTCATGGTAATGAAAATATAGAAATATGAATGAGGCCATGGCATGGGATGGCAACAGAGTAAAGTGGTGAACATCAAAAGGCTCCAGGAGGCCGAAAACGAGATTCAACGGCTACAGGTCCAGTCATATGAGCATTCCTCTTTCCTCAACACGCAATATGAGATTATATCACAGTTAAATGCCCAGCTGACAGAGGCCAAAGTGTAGACTATGAAAGCCTCCATGAAGATGTATTTCATCCAAAGCGATGATGAGTGGGACTGGATTGCATCTATAGAACTGTGACCCATTACTGACAAGGAGTAGTGAGAACTAAATAGGTGAAAACAGATCATAGACTCCATGAGCCAGAGGGTGGTGGAGTTACAATGATCCTTTGACGAGATTAACTTGTCCATGAGAGGGTTGATACTCGGGTACAATGATGCATGCAGCTTTGGGAGGCACTTTCATGCTTTGAATATTTATTCTATATGCTTTCATGAGTTGTATTTTTTATTAGATACATTTATGTCACATTAGTGAAACATTCAGAGAAAAATCCCTAATCCCATGTGGGTCAGTCCCGATGTGAGAAACATGGGATGACCACCTTGATATTTCATTTAAATACGAGGTTTACAACCTATCTATGGAGGGTTTTAGAGACCCATCCAGACTTCTAGTAGGAAAGATGGAGGCCCTACAGGGGATGAAATTATCAGAATAGTCAAATTTCAATTTTTCTAATGTTCCCTAGTGTACAAGCAGGGTAACGCCTGGGGAGTCAGCATCAATTCAAACATAGGCGAATGTGAGCTGTAAATAGTGATACCCAAAATTTGGATCAATGTGGGGGTGGCGTGAAATTGAAGTGTAAATTTTTTCCATGTTGGAAACATAGTATCCTTATTTCTTTATCCTGATCTGGGGATAATAACTGAGCACCGACCACTAACAATGTTCAAAACACGGGGCCCGACTCGAAATGTAACCCATTACTCTCCCATAATGTTCTCCCAAGATAGTAGGTGATCCATAGTCCGAGAATCCATACTATTTGGGGTTTCCATTAAACCTAAAAGGGGATAAGTTCTCGAATAAAGGGCTCACAAAGCATGGAGGGGGGAGTGATGGGAATTTCGAATGGAGTGCAACACTCATAATATTACACCACCATGGTGATGAAACGTTAAGTGGGCACATCAGTATGATTATGGATCATTACTTCTTTCGAACATGAACACTCTGGTGAGGACTAGGGGTGCCTTGCATTTTTACATCATACCAAGAATGACATGTTGTTTAACTTCACACAGTGTAGATGATGCACACAGTTTAATGTCAAAATGTCTGGACCGTAATTTGGGCTGACGGGCCAGAATGGTTAATGACCCTAAGGCTGGGCCCATGTTAAAATTATTGGGTGTGACTACATATCTTATAAGGTTTATAATCAAGACAAACTTAGTTCTGAAAATGTAGTTTAACCTTATGTTGGACGATGAAAGGCTTGTGTGGCATGGCTGCACCAGTACACATCCAACCCAGACTACTTAGCCTACATGAGTTGTGCTCGATGTGGGAAGAAAAGTGTAGTGATGAAACTTTCTCAGTATCAGGAGGAACACATTAAGAGTAGTGGGACGCTAGGTGAATGACATCCCCATTATGCTGGCATGCCTACATAACTCACCTTGAGGTGCAGAGGGGTAAATCCAAGTATGTCAGAATTCCACTTGAACCTAAGGAAGTGAAAAATATGTGAATCATGAGGCTCGCAATCTGGACCACAATGATAGTGGCATGATGATAGGGGATATCAGTTGAACATTTTCAAAACACAACATCCATATCACATTAGCCTGGAATGGGGACCAGAAAATGCGGTCAACCACTATTTATGTTCGAAACATGAGACCTGTATCAATTTTTCTTTCATGGTCTTCAGAGATGTTGGCCTGTGATGGTAGGTATGCCAATTTGGCTTGAGACAAGGCAAGAAAGGGGGATACTTCAGACATATAAGAGGATGAGGATCCAAATAATGGGCTCACAAATATTGGACATGGAATGATTCAATATCCCTACCAAAATTCCACACTTCAGGCTCTTTTTCACAACGTATATGAGTACGACAATAAGAGGTAATAGATAGAGGGAGCCGAGTTTCTTTCCATAGAAAAGGTTCTTGGGGTTTCAATCTTCTTGCATAAGGTCATATGATGGACTAGTAAAAGGGGGAGGGATTAATTAAATGTTCTGTGCATAGGGCAGCGAAGTATCCAAACCCGACGCGTAATTCCCATTGAGATATCTTTTTTATGGTCATAGAAAATAGACCAGATTGGGAAAATACAATGTTGGAACATGGTGAATCTATTTCAAAACCCGACGTGGATGATAACCCAAGAGGTACACGACACACAACATGTTACCAAAATATTTCAGGATAAGGGGCGAACGAGAGGGGGGTGGGGCATTCAATTCCTATGGCCGGACCCGAATAAAAATTGCATGGGTGTTCCTACGTATCCCATGAGGATGGGAATCAATTCATACATGGTTCTAGAAGATTTAATGCAGTTTAAAGTCCTGTGGAAAGGGTGTGGAGAGGTCTCTGATTATGGTCATAGAGCTCAGACCATAGATGCAACTGAAGGAGTGAGACACATTTTTATGCAATTACTAAACCCAACATGAATAAGGAATGTAGGAGTCTGTATCACCACAATGTACACCCATGTATACTTTTAGGTCGAGGTACAAAAGGTTAATGTTAGGATGGTCCCGAGGGGAAGTGCTCGGGCATTCCTACGTACCCCATGAGAATGGGAATCAAGACATACATAGTTATTTATAAGATATATGTGTATTTTATTATGAAGAGATAGACCTAGGATGGGGAGTCAAGGCTTATCCATAAGAATGAAGCAATATTTAGATGCTGAAAAATGGTATGGTGGGTGACCTATACCAAACATGGTGTCCTTTTGAGTGAGGACATCACAATGATGTGCCGTTATTTGTTGTACAACCAGGACGATAAGGTCAAATTTTAGGGTCAATTCATAGGACTATCCCCTTCATTTTAACCTCTTGTAGTATATATGCAATAGTTTAATGTCATGTGGGACTAGAAATATACAAGAATAATGAGGTTCAAGAGGGGATGTTATTAGTGTGATATAGCATGCCCGACGTGAATGAGGATGAGGTCTACATCACACCATGCGCGATTCCAAGGAAGAAACCTCAGGTCGAGGGGCCATAACAAGTTAGAGAATATTGGTTAGGAGAGAATAGCTCTCATAAGGTAAGTACATTGTGTGACTCTTGAAAACATGACATGAATAAGGGCATAATCCCACACACACCACACCATGTTGTCCTATAAGAGAAAGGGACTAAAAGGGTGAGAATAATTGATAATTAGTGAAATCTAATCTAGACCCAAATAGATTATTTCTGGGCGTTCTTATGTATCCCTTGAGTATGGGAATCAAGATTGACATAGTTCTTTGAAGGATATCTTAGTATAAGGTCTTAGAGCTAAAACTATGAAAAAGAAAAACTCTTCTTAGTGAGCACATACCTTGATCCAAAAACTAAGCCCACATGAGTCAAACTCAGAATGGGAAACAAGGGAAGAAGAATTAACTTTAAATCATAGGATACACAAAGAGGGGATTTCGGTTTTGAGGCTCGAATGATGCATCACTGCAGCTTTGTCCTCCTAGAGTGAAAATATGCACTATGGGATAATAACAATAGTGTCTAAATTCCACAAGCACATTATGGGGTGGAGAATGATGTAAATCATGTAATCAACATTTGAGGCTTGATGGGGATGGAATGATGATGGAGGATAAATGTTTACCATGATCAAAACACAACATCCATATATTGTGACTTGATATGTGAACAACAAATGAGCATGAACCACTATACATATTTGCAACGCGGGATTTGTATCAATTTGTTGTTCAAAACCCTTGATAATGATGGCCTGTAAAGGTAAGGGAGCTTTTTTCAAGTTCATCTATTCCGTTTGGGGGTCCCTTTAGATATGAATCATAATGAATGCCTAAATGAATGGGAACATAATGCCTAAAAATTTGATGAAAGCATTTGTAGGTAGAATCTGACACTCATGATTCTGAAACAGAGTACTCTTGGGAACATTGGTGAAAAGGGCCCAAAAAACATGGTATTGTGGAGAGTCTCTAGAGGATGATGCACAATGATTGCACAGGTTTGGAATGCATGGAACCACTTGGTGAACTCGAAGTAGTCATGAATCATTGAGTGCAAAAAATTCTACAGTCTCTAGATCTGGTGAGATAGCTTTGGTCTAGTCTGATGAGCAGGCACAGGATCCTGCATGAACCTACAGCATGACTTTAGAAATCAAAACTCCTTGACTGAAACTGAGGAGAAACCCATCTAACCATTTCTATTAGAGTTTCTTCTCCTAAATAGGACCACCCAAGAGGGTAAACTGCAACGTGTGGTGTCATATTCGCTCGCACTTGGCTTGATTTGCCAGGAGATTTCCGTTTTGGACATACTCAACATAGGAGGCCCTCTAGTCGAGATTCAACTGAATCACTACATCTAAGAAACCTAGAGGTCCTGTGTTGGTGGCCCCGGTGGTAAGTTGGCTCACCTATAGGATTTTATCATCATCTAGAGTGATGGGAATGATGACTTTCCAGTGTGCCATGTGTATATACAAATCATCATGTTTGACTATGCATGTGATACAACTAGGCTGGATCAAGCGTCAACAAAACCTTTCTGAGATTGAGGGACATGAGTAACTTTCGGATGAGATGGGAACTGGGCCATTTTTTGGATAGTGCATTCCAAAAATTTTATGATCTCAGGAATTCTGATGACATTGTCACCATTGTTCTTCATGACGCCTCTTTAAGAGTCCCCTTTCTCATTAAAATGAATAAAGTCAATCTAGTGGGCTAGCTCGAGGTGTGTAATGAGAGCCTGATACTCCACCTCATTATTAGTGCAACTTTCTGAAAACAATAATAAATACGGTAAAATGGATTAGGATGGGGTAATTAAGACAATACTCGGGCCTACTCTATTGAGCCTAGGATCATAGAGCCATCTGCCGGTGGGGCTCTAGGAAGCCCCACCCTAGTGCATTTTTCAGAAAGAAATGGCATGGTATACCGAAATAATCCTATCATATTGAAAATAATGTTCAAGAGACTGGTCGGTTGGAGCTGGACAAGAAGAAAAGAAGCTTATCAATGCTTTTCCCTTGATAGAATTCTGTGAAACAAACCTCATATCGAACTGCTGAAGGATTATTGCCAATAGAGCTAGACGGCCTCCCATCATGGTGGGGTCCAGGTTGTATTTTATCAGATCTAACCAGGATATTAGATGCACCTCTTTGTGCTTCCGGTATTGTCACAATTTTTGTTCTGTGAATAACAACGTATGTAAACTCTTATTTATATGAGATTATCTGGTCTCCGTATCCTAGAGCATGAATCTTAGGAAATATATATTTTCTCAGTTCCCTCATTGATTTTCTCTACGATAAGGGCGTCAAAGGATAATTCCATGGTGGTCACATAAAGGACCCTCAATTTTCCTAAGACTGGTGACATTAGGACCCGAGGTTGAATCAGGTACCACGTGATTTCTTTGAAGGCATTCTGAAATTCTTCATCACACTAGTAGACAGTTCTATTCATTATGAGTCGAGAAAAGGGCATACACATGCCTACCAAATTCCTGATGAATTTTCATAAGTAGGCCATGTGGCCATGGAAACCTTGAATCTCTTAGTGTTTTCTCGGAGGAGACATCTGAAATATGGATATTTTCTTCTCCTGGTCAATCTTGATTCCCTAGTATTTGAAAATGCAACTGAGGAACTTTCCAGAGCTGACCTCGAAGGAACTCTAATGTGGGTTCATCTTTAGGTGGTGGGAATGAATGATGTCAAACACTTTCTCAAGGTTTTGAGATGGTCATGATGCTGTAAACATTTGACCCCCAGATCATACACATATCATTCCACTAATGTCCCAAGGATCGACTTAAATATGTGATGCATTTCTTATTGGTAGGTGGCCCCTACATTATTTAAACCGATGGGCATGACATGGTAACAGAAAGTAACTTATGGTGCCCTAATGAATATGGAATAATCATCCTCAGGATAAATTCAGATCTGATTATACTCGGAGTACCCACCCATGAAGGAGAGGGATTAGAACCTAGTTGCAGCATCAATCAACAATTCAGTAATATGTAGGATAAAATCATCCTTCTAGAAATGCCGATTGAGATCCCAGAAGTCAATGAAGAATCTGATATATCTATTCTTTTTCCTGAAAGGGACAATGTTTTCTATCCTTTTCAGTTACTGGACCAACTTAACGAATTTTTCTATGATGAGCATATCGACTTCATCCTAGAACATGGCGCTGTGAGAAGGATGATTCTTTATGGGAGGCTATTTAAATCTATGGTGATTGGATGGGAGACCGAGGTAGTGGACATCTATCTAATTATCTAGTCGTGACTATCACGACCCGTCCCCAGGGGCCCATGTCGTAACTACCCTAGGACCGCCTTCCAAAGGCCAGGGCTGGCGACCTGCACCAAAGGTGTAAATCCCGATAAACAGGGAAGGAATTTCCTTTATAAAAGTAAAAAAACACCAATCATAGTACAAGTGGAAGTAACACTAAGTAAACCTAAAAACAAAAGTAGTGTTGAAAGTGAAGGGGGCTGGAAATAAAAGCCCAACTTTAAAGTACAAGGTAAAAGACAAAATAGTAGGAAGGTGACATGTAGCTCCTGGATCGTCCACCACGAATCCTACCTGAAGGGTAGGTGCAGATAGCGCAGATCCAAGATTGTACTCCTTGTATCCTATTTGAAGGGTAGGTACGGATAGCCTCCTCAATGTCCTCATCCGTCAACCTATTCTGGGTACCGTCTTGTCGTGAGGTCCACCTCTGGGTACTGATTCTTCGTGACGTCCACCACTTGGTTCCATCCAGTCCTCGTACACTTGATCTCCTTCAGTGTTGTCCATCGTTTTCATCCAACACAACGAGGTGCGGGCATAGCCCATTCAGGGGTGAGTATGAAGACACTCAGTAGGGACCCTGAGACCTTCAAGGTCTCTCTAAATCCAACAAGGATAACCACAAAGCAGAAATCAAAAGATAACCCTTACTTAGGTATAAGCCCATAATTATACCTAAGTTATCAAGTAACCTATATCATTAATTAGGAAACACAACGATTATGAAATCAATGGATAACCACTACCTATATATATGCTCATATATATACCTATATTATCATGTGACCCATCTCAATCATGAGGTAAACACAATGGTCATAGACTCAGCTCAAACCAGGATTTTCATTTTCGAAACCATAACTGCTGAAGAGCCCAATCTCTAGAGAGTACAGTGATCCTGTCATGTCTTCGAGGTACTGCTTACTAACCTAAGACTGCTGAGGTACTACTCCTGTCGAGTACCGTGGGTCAGCCACCCAAACACAGTAGTGCTTCCCAGCGGGGTCTGCCACCCAAACACAGTAGTGCATCCCCCCTAATAGCCTGCATAGGTACTCTCTGGACGAGTACCGCGGGTCTGCACCCATTCTTTGTAGTGCTCTGTCTGCAATGGGTCTGCACCCAAAAAAAGTAGTGCTATGTCCACTGGGCTAGTCGACTCACTCCAAGTCGAGTTAGTCAAGAAGTCGTCAGGTCTCAGCCGGTTACACGGTCTCCGTACTCCATACGCTCATCTCTAGGAGGGTCCAATCCACAAGCTACAGGTAAATACTCCAAGTATCAAAAAGTCCCAAAAAGAAGTTTTTCAAAGTACCTCCTCATCACAGGGGTCTCAACACAATAGACGGCGCGTCAATCAGGTGCCCGGTTTGCGAGTTATTAGCCTATTCGTCCTAGGGGCCGAGTTGGATTCGTGTACGAACCATCCTGGACGTATCTCAACTGTACCCCGAACAGTCATAGGGTATACTCATAGGAACTGTTTCCCAACATGATCACCAACTCCACTGACGGTTCGTCAAACGAACGTCTGATCTGAATGTTATCAGCTTTTCCGTTCTATTGGCTCGATTGGATTTCGGGGAAAATCCAACCTGGACACTATCCAACTACATCCAAATCTCAGGCGAAGTATGCCAAAAGTTCCGTCTCATCATGAGTAATCCAAAAAAGTCAACATCATGTCAATCGTACGTTCAGAGGTCATGTTATAAGTGTTTCCGCTCCGAGGGCCCGGTTGGTTTCATGTTCGACCAACCCGGACGTACACAAAGTTCTCCAAAGCCTTGAGTGTGATATACCAAAATGATCGTCTCGATCCAAGGATCGCATCGCAACTGAAGATGCATCGATCGGAGGTCCGTAGCCCATGTTATGGGCATTTGAATGAAAACTACTCGAAAATAGGGGGTTCGGACCCGGTCCAACCCGGACCGGCCCGGCCTGGGCCGCCCAGCCCGGCTAGCAGCTGGTTGGCCTGCCGTTTTTGAGAGGCCAGCTCGGCCAAAATGGTCGAGTGAATTGAAGGAGGGCGGCGCGCTGCCCCCCGGTTTGGAAACTGTTGCCCCCACGTGGGGGCTGCTCCTTGCTAGCGGAAGCAGCGATGCTCCGCATCTCCACACCAGATCCCGCGTGGCCGTGGGATTCCTCCTCCACTGCGGCTTTAGCCGCGGTGGCTCCTGCCGGTGGCATGCTGGGGTGCTGCCGCCACCTTCAGCCGTTGGTGCCGTCGCGCCGGCGTGGCGTGCCAGCAGCACCTTCCGCAGACCACTGGAGTTTCTCCGATGGTCTGTTTTCGATTTTGTCTACCTCGGTGGTCCTCCTGGGAGCTGCAGATTACTGCGAAGGGTTCAAAATGCCTTTGCGGACCGCCTCATCATTGCCCGTTTATCCGCACTTCGACAAAAAGTTGGTGGTCGGTCCAGACATGTTCGTTAGTCCGTACCCACCGCGTTAGTAATTCAAATAATCATTCAACAGAATATTCTTCCATGATCGGGGTATAAATCACTTAAACGTAATTTATAAAAAATTCCCCAACAATTTCCACTGCAAATATATATTCCCAACCGGCAAAAGAAATCATCCGCGGATCAACATGAGAATGGGTTAATCCGAGTTCTTTGTTTTAGAAGCGAAGAAACACGGGAATATAAACATACACAAATTTAACCCCTACCATGACAAATTTTGTCGAATGACGGAATCACGGAAAATTGCATTGTGGGTGAGGTTCCGTATATACCGATAGAGAACGTCCGAGGAGGAAGAGATATATACCTTCCTTTAACTCATAGAGAAGATTTAAAGGAGGAACGTCGTTAGTGATTTCCCATGTCGGTGCCTCCTCCTTTATCGAGGAAGAAGAAGATGGAAGAATCTGAGTCGCCGAGTCGATGTTCCATGACAAAGAAGAAGAAGAAGATGAAGAAGTTCTTTAAAACTCCCAAGATCTCTTCTCTTACCCTCAACACCACAAATTCCAACCCTTAAAAAAAATAATGGTTCCACATTATATAATTAACCCAAGTCAAGCCTTTCCAAAAAAAATTCAGAAGTTGAATTCACTTAATTAATTAAGTGAGTTGGCATGATTTAAGAAGTGAGAAGGGAGGTGAGTGGTCTCACATTAAAGGGGGGTTAAGGAGTTAAGGAATATGAGAGGTCACCCACTTAATGGGGGAGTTAGAGTTGGTTTAAAGATTGTGAAGGGGTGGGTTTCGTGTCGGCCCCACCTCACATTTAACCTCACATAGGTAGTTAGGTTCACCGAACCTCAATCCTCCAGTTTTAACAACATTAAATAAATAAACTTAGTTGCACAAATTTTATTTCTCAGAAGCCTTTATCCACAAAACCAGGAAACTCTTCCCGAGCAAATGCAACTCTAGAAAAGGCCTTTTTAAGCAATTATCGGCACTGCGGTTCCATCGGTGCCCTTTGATTTCGATTCTGAGCACCGGTTCAAAATATAGAAAAACCCGCTCATTCATTCACTAAACGCACCCGAGCTAAACTTCGGAAAATTATTTCGGGCACACCGGGCCTCGGAATCAGGTGCCGTTAGAAACAACGTTCTCGTATATTTTAAGAGAAATTAAGAAAAAAATTTCCTTGAAATTTCTAGGTCTTTACATTACTCCGACCTCAGGGCTTTACATCCATGTAAAGCTTTAACACAAACTAAGGATACTATAGTGGTACTAAGCACACATCTAAGCCTTCCACTCCCATGTGCCCTCATGCAAGTTCCCATGCTGCTAATGAAAGTGCACAAGAGGAATCTATTGTCCCCGTAGTACCCACTCCTGTCGATCCTCAACCTCTACTGGAACACCACAAAAGTCACCCCATCACCAATGTCTCCCCATCATCGACGTCCAACTTCATGAGGTTGATGATGAGTGAAGAGTCGTGCACGTATCTCCTTAATTGAGATACGTGTAAGTCATCATGTACCTGGTGCAACTGAGGTGGATGGGTCAAGCAGTAAACCACCTCGCCTACCCTATTGAGAACCAGAAAAGGTCCGCTGAACCGCAGATATTACTTGCCACCTCAGCCACATCTCCATAGACCTCGTCGAGGTGAGACCCGTAAGAAAATGTGGTCGCCATCCTCAAATTCCAGTGGTTTTATCTCATATCAACATAAGACTTTTGTCGGCTCAGAGTTGTCCCCATCTGCTTCTGGATTACCTGGACCTTCTCTGTCGTGGCCCATACCATCTCTAGTTCCACAAGAGCTGCTAAGATTTGTTCTTTTTCGATAAGTGAAATCTGGTCTCATCCCCTGGATGAACCATGTTGTTTTCCTAAAACCGTCAATCATGTCATGGATGTCACTAATCCATGCCATGGATGACATCGTAAGGACTCGACGCTACTACCAAGAGATCCAACTGTTACTCTTGCCTCCAAAGGTTGAGTCACACTGTCATCATCAGTGTGTGGTCACTGGGTCTCCTCCAGTAAGAATCTCAAAAGTGGGGGTCATGTCAACAGTTTTTAATCGTATCCTCTTAGTATCAATCAAACCAAAAGGGCAGGTAAGTAAACATCAAAAAGATAAGTGTCTTTTATTACTGCAGCTCGTAGTACAAGACACACAACAACCACAAACAACAACAACAACAAATCAACAATAAGGAAGCTGGTAGCACAAAGATCAAAGGCCTCTATTCCTGGAACTAGTTCGCTCCTAATTAGAACTGAAACTCAAAACTCCTACTGCCACGTGGGTGAAGTTGGCCGATTCATGAGTGATCAGCTACACCATCCTATGAAAGAGTTAATCTTGTGCTGTCGGGGGTTTCCTTTTCGCCGACCAAGGAAAACCCATCCCGACGTTTTCCTAATACCGTCAATTTATGTATGAACTGAGGATACAATCCATACTCAGACTAACGTCGTAAGGCCTCGATGCTGCAACCAATAGATTCCAACCGAGACTCTCACTTCATGGGTCAGATCACACTGTTGGTGTAAGTGTGACTATCGAGTCTCCTCCCAAGGTATCTCAAGACATGATGGTCAAGTCTACGGCTTACTGGAAACTCTAGGTCTAGGACAAGATTCATGGAAGGAAGGAATGATTCATATCTATGTCTGTTACTGAGACAGCTAGTAGTGGACACAGACTGTCCCTAGAATCATTCTTAGAGCCATTGGGTGACACTCCTTGACCGCATGAAGCTACTCTCTTCCCCCGCCCTCCAGCTCCCTGAGCCCAGTGGGGACTACAAAGGCGAGTGATTGTAACATGTCGAAAAGTACACCACCCCATGTTGTTCTCCTTGCTCAGCTTCCACGTCTTATACTCTGTAGATTCATCCTTCCTTGACACTTACTATTCTTGAAACATTTTACACATCCAAGTCTCTGGGACTGACGCCAGTTCGCCTATTACTACTGCTAACAATCATTGGCTATAACCGATCAGCCAAAGAACATTCAACCACAAAGGTTCTCTTTAGCACCCTAACATAAGTAGGAATGCATTGAGGAATGGGTTCTTACTCGGATATCCTTTAAACACACCTCGCACTGAGTTCCGAGCTATAAAACACTGATCACATTGTAGTCATCAAGTACAAAGAACGATTGGTATGCCCCGATGAATTATCAGCTGCAAACATGTCGACCTGTCGAAGCTATGTAAGATCTAGAAAACTCTCAGCCACTTCCTCAAGCCAGTCCTCAGCCGACTGTGAGTCAGGCTCACCTTGGAACTTGAGGGTATCTGATGTTGGAACACGTGTAAGGCAGTAAGTCTACATGTGTCACATACCGGTACCGTCGGTTTTAACTGCTGACCAACAGGTAGTGATGTATAGCTGGCACACTACCCGAAGGCACTATCACAGGAATTGGTCCATATACCGAAGCGTCATCACTATGTGAACCATCATCATGGTCACTCACTGGAAAACACTAGTATCCAAGTCCACCATCCACACTGATACTGTCTCGGCTAGGCGAAAAACTCTAGCAATCACCTCCATCCAGTCCTCTACTGTCGGGGAATCTACCTCACCTCGTAACCTCAGAGGCCTCTACTGCTGGAACTCGTGCATTGATCTCTGCCAGCGTACACCGTCCACTAGTACGACTGGTGTCATCTGTTTCCCAACAGGTGCTGGTGCTACTGGTACACCACCTGAGGGTGCCAACATAGAAAGAGGGCCCTGCACTGGAGCCTCGTCGCTCGGTGGGTCGTCATTGTGTACTATCTCCAAACTCCAACTGACTGTCTTCTTGGAGACATCCTGAACAGATGCGACACAGTCAAATGATTTATACCTGGTGAGCTGACCTAGTTTGATTTGACTTTTAAACTTTTTGGAAACACACACGCAATTAGTGTTTTCATGCACAAAGTCAAAAATCAGTAGTCAGGGTCCTGATGTATGGATACATCGGCCACCACACCAACACTGGACTCCCTGAACTGAAGACCACACTCAGTTCCCATAACACTATTGATTCACAGAAAAGAAAGATTAGAGTCCTATGTCATGTGGTAGAACCGACTCCTCTGATACCAATTTGTCACGACCCATCCCCCGGGGCCCGTTTCGTAACTAACCCAAGCCTGACTTTTATAGGCCAAGGGCTGGAAACTTTCACCAAAGGCGTAAATCCTGATAAACAGGGAAGGCATTGCCTTTATAAAAGTAAACAAACACCAATCATAGTACAAGTAGAAGCAACACTAAGTAAAACTAAAAACAAAAGTAGTGCTAAAATTGAAGGGGGACAAAAATACAAGCCCAACTGTAAAGTACAAGGTAAAAGAAAAGACAGCTGGAAGGTGACATGCAGCTCCTAGATCATCCACCATGGATCCTACCTGAAAGGTAGGTGCAGATAGTGCAGCTCCTAGACTGTCCGCCTTGGATCCTACCTGAAGGGTAGGTACAAATAACCTCCTCAGTGTCCTCATCCCTCAACCACTTCCTGGTATCGTCTCGTCATGAGGTCCACCTCCGGGTACTGACTCATCAAGAGTTCCACCACCAGGATCCGTCCAGTCCTCGTAAACTTGATCTCTGTCAGCGTTGTCTGTCATTTGCATCCAACACAATGAGGTGTGGGAATAGCCCGTGCAGGGGTGAGTATAACGATACTCCGTAGGGACCCTGAGACCCTCAAAGTCTCTCTAAATCCAACAAGGATAACCACATAGCAAAAACTAAACAGATAACCCTTACTTAGTTATAATCCCATACTTATACCTAAGTTATCAAGTAACCAATCTCATTCATGAGGAAACACAACACTTATGAAATCAACGGATAACCACTACTTAGATATATGGCCATACATATACCTATGTTATCAAGTGACCCATGTCAATCATGAGGTAAACACAATGGTCATAGACTCAGCTCAAACCGGGATTTTCATTTTTGAATCCATAACTGCTGAAGAGCCCCGTCTCTGGAGAGTATAGTGATCTTTCCACGTCTCTAAGGTACTACTAACTAACCTAAGACTGCCGAGGTACTCCTCCTGTCGAGTACCACGGGTCAGCCACCCAAACACAGTAGTGCTTCCTGCCGGGGTCTTCCACCCAAACAAAGTTATGAATCCCCATAATAGCCTATAGAGGTACTCTCCGGACGAGTACCGTGGGTCTGTACCCAAACTCAGTAGTGCGACGCCCGCCATGGGTCTGCACCCAAAAAAATTAGTGCTCCGTCCACCGAGCTAGTCGACTCACTCCAAGTCGAGTCTGTCAAGAAGTCGTGAGGTCTCAGCCAGCTACACGGTCTCCGTAGTCCGTATGCTCATCTCCAAGAGGGTCCGCTCCACGAGCTACAGGTCGATACACAAAGTATCACAAAGTCCCACGAATAATAATTTAAAAAAACCGCCTCGTCATAGGGGTCTCAACACAACAGACGACGTGTCAATCGGACGCCCGGTCTGTGAGTTATTAGTCTTTTCGTCCCAGGGGCCTGGTTGGTTTCTTGTACGAACCATCCCGGCCATATCTCAATTGTACCCCGAACTCTTATAGGGTATACTCTTAGGAACCGTTTCCCAACATTATCACCAACGCCGCTGACGGTTCGTCAAACAGACGTCTGGTCTTAAAGTTATTAGCTTTTCCGTTCTAGGGGCCCGGTTGGATTTCGGTTACAATCCAACCTGACCACTATCCAACTGCATCAAAATCTCAGGCGAAGTATGCCAAATGTTCCGCTTCATAAAGAGTAATCCAACAAAGTTGACGGTACATCAATCGGATGTCCGAAGCTCATGTTATAAGCGTTTCCACTCCGAGGGCCCAGTTGATTTCGTGTTCGAACCAACCCATCTATACCCAAAGTTTTGCGAAACATTGAGTGTAATATACCGAAACGACCATCTCGATCTATGGATCACATCGCAACGGATGGTGCATCGATCAGATGTCCGTATCCAATGTTATGGGCATTTGAACGAAAACTGCCCGAAAAGAGGGGGTTCGGGCCCGGTCCAACCCGGCCTGGGACCCCCTGGGACGGCCCGAACCGAATCGACCCGACTCGGGTCCGGGTCCGGCCCGGTTGGCACGGCCCGGCCAGGCTGGCAACTGGTTGGCTTGCCGCGTTTGAGCGGCCAGCTCGGCCAAAACGGCAGAGCGAATTGAAGGAGGGCGGCACACTGCCCCCTTGTTTGGAAACTGCGGCCCCCACGTGGGGGCCGCTCCTTACCAGCATACGCGGTGACACGCCGCGTATCCCCTCCAGATACCGTGTAGCCGCAAGATTCCTCCTTCGCTGCGGCTTCAGCTGCGGCGGCTCCTGCTGGAGGCGCCCTGGGGCGCTACCGCCTCCGGGCGGCCAGCTGGTGTCGGCCGCCTCCTTCGGTAGTCGGCTCCACCGCGCTGGCGTGGCGCACCAGCAGCACCTTCAGCAGACCACTGGAGTTTCTCCGGTGGTTCGTTTTCGATTATGTCTGTGCCGGTAGTCCTCTCGGGAGCCGTAGATTACTGCGAAGGGTTCAAAACGTCTTTGCGGCCTGCCTCATCATCACACGTCGATCCGCACTTCGACAACAAGTTGACGGTGGGTCCAGACTTGTTCGTTAGTCCGTACCCACCGTGTTAGTAATTCGAATAATCATTCAACAGAATAATCTTCCATGATCGGGGTATAAATCACTTAAACGTAATTTATTTAAAATTTCCCAAAAATTTCCCCCACAAATAAATATTCCCAACCCACAAAAGAAATCATTCGGGGATCAACATGAGAATGAGTTTATCCGAGTTCTTTGTTTTAGAAGGGATGAACCATGAGAATATAAACTTACACAAAATTTACCCCGACAATGACAATTGTTGTCGAACAACGGTGTCGCAGAAAACAGCATCACGGGGTGAGGTTCTGTATATACCGACGGAGAACGTCTGAGGAGGAAGCGGCACCTCCCTTCCTTTTACGCGGAGAGAATATTGAAAGGTGGAACGTCGTTGGAGAGTTCTCACGTCGGTGCCTCCTCCTTTATCAAGGAAGAAGAAGATGGAAGAATCCAGGTCGCCGAGTCGATGTTCCTTGAGGATGAAGAAGAATAAGAAGTTCTTCAAAACTCCTAAGCTCTCTTCCCTTACCCTCAACACCACAAATTCCAACCCTTAACAAAATAATGGTTCCACATTATTTAATTAAACCAAACCAATCCTTTCAAAAAAATATTCAAAAGTTGAATTCACTTAATTAATTAACTGAGTTGGCATGATTTATAAAGTGAGAGGGGAGGTGAGTGGTCTCACATTAAAGAGGGGTTAAGGATTTAAAGAATATGAGAGGTCGCCCGCTTAATGGGGGAGTTCAATTAGGTTTAAGGAATGTGAAGGGGTGGGGTTCGTGTGGGGCCCACATCATATTTAAATTCACTTAGGTAGTTAGGCTCACCCATCCTCCATCATTAGGTTTTAACCACATTAATGAAATAAAATTATTTGCACAAATTTTATTTCTCGGAAGTCTTTATCCACAAAACTAAACAAATCTTCCTAAGAAAACTCAACTCTGGAAAAGGTCTTTTTATGCAATTACCGGCGCTACGGTTCCATCGGTGCCCTCTGATTTCGATTCTGAGCACCAGTTCAAAAAATAGAAAATCCCACTCGTTCGATCATTGAACGTACCCGAGCTAAAATTCGGAAAATGATTCTGGGCACACCGGGCCTCAGAATCATGCGCCGTCAGAAACTTCATTCTTTTAAAATTACAAAGAAATTAAGAAAAAAATTCCATGAAATCTCCATGTCTTTACAGGGAAATCTAATCAAAACTCTATTCGGGTACATCATGATGTTGTATCAGGAATTCCACGTACTGTTGTTTCTCCTAGATAGGAATAATGGCACTAATCAATGTGGGTTTTGGGCCTCCCTCACTGCTGACTTTCACCTATACCAATTCATTGATCTTGGTGGATACACCCTCTTAAAAGGAAAAGGACCATACACTAAATCATCTGATTCACTTATGGAAGAGGGAGCCTAAGTGGGAGGAGTTTCCTCTTTGTCAAAAGATCCTGATGGGAAGCATGTTCCAGCATGAATGGCAGTGGAAACTACATCAGGGGACTCCTGTGATCCCGAAACCATATGGATGAATGTTGTTGATCCAATCCCTCCAGGTCTTCGGCTCAAGGAACCACACCTTTAGATATAAAAGAAATAATGCTGCATAGATGTGAGCCAGTTAATCCAAGCCTGGTGAAAGAAGAAATAATGACGTATTGGCATCACCATGGGGTGGACATCCTGATACCTTAAGGGAGTAGGTGGCTCCGGTGTCACCTGATCCAGATTTGTGTAGGTGTAAGATTTGATCGTATGACGTCACTTAGATTTGAGAATGTGTTTTCCCCTAGTTCCAGAAACACTGAATCAATTCCCCATGTCCAGGGTAGTAGCCTCCAATCAGTGGATTGGAATGATGTAGACATCATCCAAATCTGTCTGTGGGTCAGTCACAGTTGTAGAAAGCTCTACATCATTAACCTGAATATGATTATCCATACCCTTGTAATAGTTAGCATCCATATAGCTGGACTAACAAGAAGAAAATGGATACAAGTCAACTTGGTGTATACCCACTCGACCATTAATGGGTACTTGAGGCACTGGGGATATGATTAAGGAACTACCATATGGAGGTGGATCCATGAAGTTCCCATCAATGCATTCTAAGCAGTGTTTTGTGATACGACCATGAAATCGGTGCTTGAAACTAGGACACCGAATGGGGTTTTCTAGAAGATCATGCTAAACAGTGTTTTTTTCATCCTGTCATAACCTTGGATTTTTAGGTCAGAGGGACTCATATAATCTTTGGACAACCCCAGTTTTTACAGTGTCGTAGTCAGAATTATGTTGATCCTAGAGCCTTTTTCGATAAGACAGTAAAAATCCTCCATGACATTGAACTGGCCAGTGATATACAATGGTTGAATCTTCCCCTCTATGGGAGATCCTTCATCTTCTCCATATAATAATATGATGTCCTGGAATTCAAAAATCTTGACCACCTCACCATGAATGTCTTTTGGGGCTACTACCTCTGTCTCAAAATAGAGGGAAATTCATAAATCCTCAGAGAGGGCCTCACGCATATCTGATTAGTATAGAAGGGCCTCAAGGATGGATATTTTTTCTGGAATATTGGAAATATGTTTTAGGACATCATATTTCTATTCCAAGCAGGAACTTGTACTTATAGGGGGTCACTCAATGATATGAGGTATAGCGGGCCCTACCGACTAGACCGACTGCCATCTTGTGATAGGAATATCCCATTGCTCACTAGTTGAAGCCTTCAGAGTGACCACTATATGAGGTCTTGATGTCTGAGATTGGTTCATAGAAGAGCATGGCAAATAGTGGCATGATCGAGGTGGCTCTGCCTAGTCATGAATCACAGATGGCAGTGATGACAGACCTGATGTTACAAAATGATAAGGTTGTGCATGTTGAGCTCTGTTCTGGGCTTACTTTCTAGTTTTGGTAGCATGAACATCCATAATTCAAGTACTGATCGAGGCACTTTGAGGACCCATATATCCATGGCTCTTCCAATGCTTGTGATGGCTGTGGACACTGGGAACATCCTCATGGCACTCCTCATCATCATGAATCATTTAGGCATTTAACAGCCCTACGGTATTAACTGAGGCATACCCTTGACTGTCACATAAAGATGTATCCTTAACTGGATGAATTCTAGGAGGAATTTCTATCTTTAGGGGCATGAAATTAGAGAGTGTACGGGTTGATAATGGCTTTGGTTGGGGATATTGATTTCCCATGCTCCTCCAATGCTTTCTCTTCGGAAAAGGGGACTACGGAGATGACGATGCAGTAGTAGTAGTTGTGGCTTTTGAAGGCTCTGGTCGATTTAGGCATTCACAGATAACACCATGGACACAAGAGACTATTTTAAAATCCATCTAATAAGCATACCTCTGGGAGCCATTGTTAGAAACCTAATGCCACACGCTTTCACTATCACTACTGGTTTTTGGCTTCACAAAAACACATACAATCTGTGTTGCAGCATGCCATAACCTAGATACATTTTTATCTTCTTTATATTGAATCCAATATTTAAACATATAAAACTATTTAAAGGTGTGCCCCAGGATCTGGTGATTGCGGCAGTAATTAGGGTGATCAGTGAGGTTCACCTCATCTAGCCTACTACATTTAGGAAAATGTACAATCCCTTGCTCTATGGCACTACAGAAAAAAACGGACATGGGCTTCATTGAATGAGTATGTATGATTCTCTTGTCCGAGAAGGGGGCTCTAGGCGCCCGACTCCAATGAGGGGATGGAGAAATCTGTCATGAAGGTGGGATCTGGTTATCTCACCTAGGTTGTGGCAGCGCATATCATGGAGGTGACTATAGATTCTGAAGTGGGATCTCCAGGGATGGAGGTCGCGCCTGAGGTGGAGGGCCCCTACGAAGATATGAAGGCCGATCAACAAGAAATAATTCCAATTTTTTGGGAGCCTCTACTTGACCCATTATGGTGGACTTGGCACTAGCGGCCATTCTCTTGGGGATTGTAGGTGGAAACAGACGTGCTTAGATGGAGTTTATCAAGGATTCTTCTAGGTACTGTGCCTTATCAGTGAAGTCTCGGAGTCACTGATGTGGCCTTATTTTTACACAGTTTTCCACATCCTTTTTATTAATTTTTAATGATTTATTTAAATATTTTTACATTTTTGTCCAATATTTTCACTTTTGTATTTTTATAATTAAAATTTTCAAATAATCAAATTTTATAACATTTTATGTAATTTTGGAACTTAAAATAATTGATTTATTCTTTATGTGTTTTTAATATAAATAATTTTTAATTTGTTTAATTAAATCATTATTTGATTATTTTATTTAATTTATCATTATTATTAATCATTGAGTTTGCTAATTAATTTAATTTTAATTTGTAATGTTATATATAACATAGCTTGGCTTTCTAGAATAATGGTATCTTAGCTACCGATAGCAGGTTACTGGTACACTCTATCGTTGACTCTGCCTCTATCGGTGACTTTGCCTCTATCAGTGACTTTGCCTCTATCGGTGACCCTTGTCACCGATACTCATTTCTACCAGTAAACATTTTAATTTTATAAGCAACAGTGAGTATTTAGTTAGGTTAATTTAATTCTACTTGACTTCTTAATAAGTTAATTTCTAATTAAACAATTACTTAATCTACATAATTATAATTAATTAAATTAGTCTTTGTTTTAATAATTAATCTTTAAAATTAGTTACAATAGAATAGGTTAATTATTTTAATTAATTTGTCTAGACGCTCTGCCAACTATCTAAGTTGTGTGTGTTTCTAAATTTAATTAAATGGTTCGACCTTAATTATTTATGTGTAATTAGTTATTTAATTAATTAATTTAGAGTTACTAAATATTAATTTAATAATTTTATATTTTCAGATTGAGTTTTATTTTATTTTATAATTGTCTTAGTCTACTGGTGATGTAATTTATGAACTTGCGGTGAATTATTTAGGTGACCGATGTTGTTATTTTTATTTAATGATACCCTTTAATAAATTTATTTAGTTTTTTTTTTAATTTTAGTCCTTTGTTAATTTTGATTAAAAATTATTCAGTTTATAAGTGAAGTGTTTTTCTAATTCATAATCATAGTTGAGGTTTTAATATTTTAATTTTTAATAAAAATTGTGATTTTAAATTAATGGTGTTTAGTTTTCATTTTAATTAAATGTTTTTATTATTTTTTAAGTTTAATTAAGTTTTATCATTATGTTTAATTTTTTTTAAGGTCACCGTTATCTTTTATTTTAGTTTTATCAGTGACTCTTTTATTTCATTGTCACTGTTACCCTAGGTTCAACAGGTAACCTTCTTTTTATTCTTCTAATAGAAACCTATTATTTTATGTAACCTTGAGCTTTTATTTGAATGGTGTAATGGTCAGTATTCTAATTTCCTTACTAGTGAATTCATTTTCTTTTAAACTAATGGTGGACTTTCATTTTTATCTATCAGTGACCATTTTTTGTTATTTGTTGTAACAGTGACCCCGCACATCTATTGTACCTCATTGTTACTTATGTATACCAATGACCGGTACTGCCTCCCTCACCATTACCTCCATCCCACTACTTCCCAAGGCAACTGGTGACTCATACCCATTTCTCCCTTACCCATTACTCTACCTCACGGTTTCTCATACCCTCACTGCTAGTTTTATGGTTTTTCCTACCGGTGACCCTGTTTCCTTACCTCACCATTACCCATTTTGTTCCTCACCATCAGCCTTCACCTTACCCTTATAGCTACCTTCAATATTCGTCACTTTTATATGCTAATCCACACTTCATATCTGCATGATCAATACCTCAACCACAAACCAGCCGCAAACTCAATAAAATACTACAACAACAAAAAAAACTGTAGATTTAAGCGGCCATAATTTGAACCCATCGAGAACTAGATGCAGATGTTGAAACCATACTAGTTTGACACAGATCAACTCAAATTGAAACTCAAACTAACATTTACAGATTTGAAAAAAAAATTCAGATTAACTCTTCATTCGAGATTCTGATGCAGATATGAGATCTGGACGACTGAAAATCTAAACTCAAGACCTGATCTTTGGTGATGAGGCCAATCTGAAGGAACCCTATTCATCACCGTACGAGCAGAGCCGCTATTGTAGATCTGGTGGAGTAGTAGATCTGCCTCCACAGATTTGATCCCCAAGTCATATCCGATCTGGAACTCTAAGACGCGAACCTGGATCTGCCACGTGAGGAGCTTCTGGGAGGTCTGCCGCCGTGCCGCGCCCCTTGTCCACTGATGTCCGCTGTTGCGAGGAGCTAAAGCCATACCACCTATGTCGCTGCTGCAAGGGAGGCGCATTTATGCTGAATGTGCTGGGGAGGAGGAGCTCGACGCCGCACTGGTGTCTGAATAAGAGCCGCTGCTTTGGTGTTGAGGAGAGAAAACCATAAAACCTCCTCCCTACTGTGTGCCTATTTGGGGAGGAGGGAAAGATAACTAAATTGAAACATAAAAATAATATAATAAAATTAAAGTCAAAATAAAAAACAAGAAAAATATAAAGTAAAAATAAAATTAAGATAAAGTTAACTTTTTTAAAGTTAACATTACTAAGTCAAATTAATATAATTTAATTTATAAAAGTAAAGTTTCAAAACAATTAAAATATTAATAGATAAATTATAAATTAAAATGTTAAACTAAATTAATAATAAATGTTAATAATTAATTAATGAAATATTAATAGTATAATTTATATAATTAATAATAATTATAAGTAAACAATTAAGTATGCTTATTAAATAGAATTTTTTTAGAACTTAAGTTTTAATTCTAATTACTTAATTAAAATTAACTAACCAATTAATTAATATAACAATATAATTTCATTAATAATAATAATTAAATTATTAATACATTATAAACATAATTATTAATGTATTTATGTTGTTAATTTTGAATAACTTAGTTAAATAATAAAATTAATAACTTAGTAATTTTTCTATTAACATAATTAAATTAATAACTTTTTAATAATTTATGTAATACCATAGTAATATTAAATGGATAGTATTATAAACAATATAAAAGTAGACAATACTTATACATTTTAGATATTTATTATTTAACATTAAATAAGAATTATAATAGTAAACAGAAAATTATAGTTGCAACATATTAATTATTTTTGTTAAGTTTTAATTATGTCATTTTGTATATAGTGTTCAAGTTCATTCAAGAGGTATAAAGGCATCCAGATACCTGTAACAAACTCAAAAGGAGTTAGTTATGTCAGAAAAGATAGTGCAACATGCCAGTTGCAGAAAAAAATGCACGTGTGCGGTGCACTCATGAAGGACATTTCGAGTTGGTGGAAATGGAGCAGTGACATGTAATGTATTACAGCAGAGTACTTTAGTAGAGAAAGCAGCATTCTTTGGGGGAATGGTCCAGAGGATGCACTCATTCTTAGAGATACATTCATGCACTTACCCGGAGAGACAATCTAGAGCAGGAGTGATGATCCTGAGCAGTGCAGTCCTGGAACTCGGGAGCAGAGCATCCTTAGGGAGTTCTTTCTCCATCACGTTTTAAATTTTAGAACTCTGTTTCTCTAATGTTTCCTATTACAGTAGTGATAATGAATAGTATAGTTAGCTAAGTCTTCTAGTTCAGGGAGAGTTCTAGCTCTGCTGGTATCTTTTTCATCCATTTTACTTATCATTTTAATGTGATTAGAATTGATCAGTGAGATCAGATCTAAATACATACATCTGTTTTGCACCAAAAAACTGAATTTCATGCACCTACAATATTTCAGTGAGGTTGATTTTAGAAACTTTTTCTAAAAACATTTAACTCAAATTGAAAACATCAGTACTCACGACGAGTGTGCAATGTCAACTTTTAAAATCATTTTTATGAAGTTGTACTTCTTTGGTGTTGTGAACTCAAACGGTATAATTTCTGTGACTTCACTCTTCGTGAGTGAAGTATGTCTCTTTTATCCAGTGGTATGAAGTAGTACATTACATGAAAATGAAAATCAATTCAAACCAGTAGACTATAATGAAACCCGAGTGTTCTTTACTATTGTCTTTTATAGGCATTTTATCTCTTTTGTTGCACCTTGATTCCAGCTATACACTATTTTAGTATTGGTAAAACAATTTTACAATAGATGTGTAGTTTCACTTTACAGTACATAAAATCATAAAATAATTGAAAGATATAAAAATTTAAAAAGTGAAAATTAGAAAAACCACTCCGCTGCTGACAACAGTAGAGTTTTCCAAGTTTTTATTAGTTTATTAGTGGCCAAATTTACCTTCCCTGTGTGTTCGACCCTACTTTCCACATATACAGTAGTTAGTAGGAATATAAATTTTAAACTTTGACTGACTTAAATGATAGTTTAGGTCAGTCAACCATGGTATTTTAAGGTGATAAGATAGAGGACCAGATCTGTCTTGAAATTCCCTATGCACATCGTCATCAGATGCTAGTGAGTCTGTGGAATGTCAAGGGAGTATGTGAGCCCTTTCCACTAGGCAGAAATGTCTAAAATGTGCTCATCGGGCATCTTCAAGCACTTTAAGAGGTCTGAGATACTTGTCTTTCGAGTGGTGGAACTGAACTGGTAAAGAAATTTTCTATGAAGGTCTTCCCAGCTGCATACTGAACTGATGAGGAGCTGGCTGTAGCAGAAAAATGTAGACCCTTCCAACATCTGCACAAACCACTTTGGCAGCCTCCAGCTACCTCAGAGTTCCCAACAATGGTATACACCTTGAGATTAATTGATTTATATGCTGCCATGAGTCCTTTCTTCTGTTTAACGGGGAAAAAGTGGGATTCCTGAAACCTGGGGGTACTGGAATATCATTCACCCCCACTACATATGGCTTTCCATTAGGTAGGATTTCCTCCTATCAAGTCTCTAACGCCTCGAGGAAGGTAATGAGTTCCACTATTAGATCATATGGATGGGGATTCTGGTCTTGATGGGGATCCCTGACCACCAATGTGTAGGCAGGTTCATCAACATGATAAGCAGTCCAAGGGGATCATGGAGTGGCTGGCGGAATGACTTGTGGAGCAGCTTGTGGCACATGACCTGGGTGCCAGTGGATATAGTGCTGCTCTTGGGTATTTCTTGACACATATCGTGCCCTCTTTCAGTATGTTCCTGCCTAAACCATATCTACATGTGATGGGTGGTCAGTATCATCTAGAGGCAATTCAATTGGGGGGAGTTGTGTTTTCCCCTGCCACCCCAACCGAGGATCACCGTAGTCCGGCCATCCCTCCGCAGTGCGTTCAGTAAAGAGGTCATCGACCAACATATTTTGTTTATTGATTTGTTTAATCAACATGATTTTCTAGAGATAATCCATTATCATTGGAACTAAACTAGAGAGGTGGGGGTGTTTGACAGATCCAGGGTTCTCCTTACGCATGAGGGGATTTTAGAATAGGACCAACTCCTCATTGGGCATGGGAAGACCAAATAGATTT
Source organism: Viscum album (assembly GCA_963277665.1). Taxonomy (NCBI): domain Eukaryota; kingdom Viridiplantae; phylum Streptophyta; class Magnoliopsida; order Santalales; family Viscaceae; genus Viscum; species Viscum album. Next base: position 1,473,988,161 of record OY728157.1, read on the forward strand.
ATCTATTGATGAATATTACTTACTAAAGGATTCAATATGAGTGATACTCCCTTGAAGGGTAGGTCCTATGCAAGAATATCTAGCTAATTATCACCCACCGATAGGTCAACCATGTTAACCACGACCCTCCCTGGATGAATAACCTCTCTGTCACCCGACAAATAGAGCTGGCGTCGGATAGAACCGAAATGGAGGACCATATACAACCCCTGACAATGGATATGCACATGGGGGAAGAGTCCTTGATTATCTTGTGGGGCACTTTAATGCTATAAATTCATCATTGTTGGTGGGTCTTATGGTGACCTTGTGACTCAGGGCACTAGGACATGGGGAGTGCAGTAAAATCAACCAATCAACATTGTTGGCCAATGTCATCGAAGTGCGCCCGACTCTATGTGTAGGCCACTCGTCGATGAGGAAGATGAAAGTTTGTCTCCCAAAGGTTCTGGAGAAAGATACAATTACTTTCTAGGTGTGTGCTTTTGGCACCATGATATTCGACGTTACAACTCAGCAAAAAATCATCAGTAAATGGTCCTCTATGAGAATATCCCACAAGATCCTTGGTGGAGATTCGGGTTCTAGCCCATCATTTCACAAATCATAATCCAAAGGCTGCTGGAGAACTGAGAGAGCTATTAAAGGAGATTGCTGATATGACAGGAAGGCTAGTGGAGAGTATGACCAGCAGGCTGACAAATAGATATATCTTGGGCTATCCTCCAAAGAGTGCAATGACATGGCAACCACATCGTGGTATGAAGGGCTCATGACCACAGTTTCAGGAACATGGACTACGAATACAGGTTAGGGACCTTGCTGCTTCTCAACCACCATTGGTTTCTAGAATAGGTCTTTCTCATCTCAAGTTGAGGTAGAGAGTTCATGTGGTGATGATAGTGGCGATTGAACGACCAGAACCAGCGGGGTTTACAAATTTCAGTCTTCCTAGATGTGCCTGTGGAGGTAAGAAGGAATCCGATTGACCTCACATTCTAGAAGTATGATCCTGATGCACCTTCTTTCTACCCTGGACCTTGACACCGAGAATCTAGTAAAGGGTTTCATTGCTGAGTCATATTCCGCCTCAGAATCTATGAAATAGACAGGTCTAATCATAGTTTTAATCTTCCCAAAATTCTATTCATGGTGGTGACAACCTTCCCTCCATCCTCAGGATGGCTCTTAGGAATATAGTAGATATCTTATGCAAGGAGGTCCTTCGGCCGACCTAGTGCAGGGACAGAGAGGGCTTCCTCCTGAGTGAGCTAGGGTGTGAGGAGCTCCTGGATAAATGTCAAAGGGAACATTGTTAGTACATCTATGTCCACTGGCTTATGCATTGTGGGAATCTTTGTGGGATGTTCTGGAGCATGTATGAGAATAGGTAAGACCTCCATGCATATTTCCTCTAGTAACATCAATGTGAGGAGGGTCTTAATACTGATCTAGCCGAACATGGGTGGGACCTCCGTGTCATGTGTTGATGAAGCGAAGCTAACCATAAGTCATTTGATTGATGGGGTGAGGAGGACCTATGCTAACCTCCGTAAGGACATTGGGGAGGCCGTCACATTGTATATTGATAGGATGTGTAACATCTCTATACTGGCAGATTGTGGTAGGAGGAACTACTCTATTCTTGATGTCATGAGTGTGAAAGAGGCTTCCCTACATAGTTTTTTTGTCATGGGGTGGACCCTCATATGGGTTGGAGATTTCATGGGGTGGATCTACATGGTGATCTTGGGAGTGAGGAGGACCCACGTTATCAACAATTGCAGTAATAGGAAGACCTTCATAATGGGTGTCATTAATGTTTGTCAGTCCGCAGTGGGCACTACCTATGGTGGCAACTAGGAGAGTCGACCCAGCCTACCCATGGGGTGGTTGGGGCCTCGATCTAGGACGAGAGTATGAGGGCCCCTACTGAGTATAAACAAGGGAATGATGGTATACATATGTGGTGGAGCGATACATGATAGTTGTTGCCATTGACTGCCCTCGACAGGTGTCCACCTCGGCATAGGCCTAACGCTGGCATCGGGATAGCTAGACAGGGTCCATCGGTGCGGGTTCATAGCTTACCTAATCCTCATCATGTGGGGCTAGGTGGAGATTCTTATTCATCATAGTGGGGGCCCACCTCGGGAACCCTTGAAATAGGATCTTGATTAGGTTGGGTTGGACATCACCAACCTCATAAGTGTAGGGGAGGGAGTCATTAAAATATTTCAGGGAGAAGCTCTAGAAACAGTTGTACATTGGAGTGGGGAGCGGGGGCACACCGTGCAGCCCTTGGGGGTGGTAGTGGAAATGTGGTGTAGACACCACTATATCCCGGTGGGTTGTATCTCAAGTTGAGATAATCCCATCCTCCTCGTATAGGTAGATGAGGTCCATTATCACCTTTTGATGAATGAACTCTGAATGAGAGATGGGATGTGGGCACCCAGTAGTTGTGGCTGTGGATGTTGTCACGGAAGTGGGGGAACCATGAAGGATTGCCACGTTAGCAGTACCCCTACCCCTATATCAGTTGGTGGGTGGCGATCGGTTTTTTGTTACAACAGATTAGGTCCTAGAAGGTAGGGAAATTAATCCATTAGTGAAGAAATAAGGAAATCGACATCCAATTCCCCAAAAAAATTCCATGTTGCATGTCTGTTAAGAAGGATCAATGTAGGTAATGTCATTGATCAAGATGTTGAATGATTTAACATCCCTGACTTCAGTGAGATTCTTGTGATGCTTGCTATTTTATTAATCGGACCCAGTTATAGATAACTAGATCTAGTGACACGCTAGTCCACTAATGTCTCAAATGTTACTAATATCAACGTTGAGGAGAGGAACTTCACATAGAGTTCACCATTTCTATTTCTAACACTTTTTCCAGGGCATGAACATCCATTTGTTTGAGGACAAGGACATGCTGATTTTTTCCCCACATTTCCTTCTTTCTAAAGGCGGGCAACATCTATTACTTATTTAGGGTTGTTCTCTCCTTGATCAAAATGGGATAATTAGATTTCGGTTCCTCCTTCCATGGATTCCTCCTAAGAACTCATTACCTAGTCTGGGTCTCCCTTAAAGATTATGATGTTTTTTGTGAAACTCTTCCCAGTTTCCTATCATTATGGACACGTGTTAATCAAACTACTTCTGTCTGGACATTCCAAGTTGTCCGTTCAGGCCAAAAATCTTTGATCGGTGGAGTAGTCACGTTGGACATCACTGGCATTTTTGGAAGCTAGAACACTGAAACATCTGGATTTATCCCCATTATGATAGGGCTTCTCGAGGGCACAAGAAGCCCAAGGAATCCCACATCAAATTTGGGGAATTATATGCCAAAGGAATGTCTCTGAGGTTTTCCCCATCTTCCCATGTTTCACAAAGGGTATGCCCCAAGTTTAATGTCTGGCAGAGTTGGATCAGCCTGATTAGAACACTAGCGAGAGCGGTCTAGAGTAGTGAAACCTCATGAGAGTGCACTAATATTGTGGATAATGTGTGGTAAGTTACCTGATTTCTATAAAGGAAATGGGAAATGAGGTGACATGAACCCACTTTGATGTGGTGTCCTAGATACGAATCAAGATGGATGCTGGAAGGTGGAATGAATTGGTTGGGGAATGAGATTGAACCATCAGGAAGGTGATTGTGATGTGGAACTTAAGTCTTGAAGAGACATACTACATATCCTCGTAGAAGGGAATCAATGTATACGTTATTCGGTGCAGCAATGTGACACATAAGGAGGCAAACCATATGAATAAGTCCCAGATGAAGTAGAAACTCTTGTTTGGGGAATCATCATCCTGAAACACATTGGCTCGAGGGAAAGACCAGGATAAGATATGGGTGATGAGCTCGAACCTTGAAGAGGTTTATTATGTACTTTTCCTTGTAAATTATCAACTTCCATGAATTTGAGTAAGGGATCATAGAATTATGGTGTACACAGAGGAAATTGACCCGATGATATATAAGGGATTACGCATGGTTAACATCCCAGGTTGCTCTGACGCCACTAGGGTAGAACAGAGATGTGTGTCCAAATGAAGGGGATGACAATGGATTTCCACAAGAATGGAAACACAATGGATTACTACTGTATGGGATTGACAATGACTTATCATTGATCTTTGAACACAACATCATATTGTTGGTTGGGAAACACAATGGATTACCATCGATTGGGGAACACAGTGGCTTACTGTTGATTGGGATTGACAACAACTTAACACAGATTTGGGGACAATTTAGTTCCATGCAAGAAAAAATGAGGTGTACAGTTTTAATGTCATGATGGACGAGGGTGGAATGACGTGAAGTAGTCAGGACTGATGGGGGTTGGGATGAAACCTTAGTGAGGCTTCCTACATTCCTTAATTTGGAAAGTATCCATGTCTGTATAGATTGGAATGGGGTTGTTGAACCAACATGATGTGGTTGGGTCAAGTGGAGGTGTTGGGAATGAACCTCAGGGTGGCCTCTTACGTACCTTTCCTTGGCAAGGATCAAAGTCACCATCATTTGGGATGTGTTTTTGAACCGTTGTGAAGTGGTCGGCACCGATGGTTGTTGGGAATGAACATCTGGGAGGATTCTTATATACCATTCAATGGCATGGATCACTGTCTTTATAGTTTTGGATGGATGAAAGGGAGAGAAAGTGTTGGGATTGAACCTCAAGGAGGTGTCCTACATACATAGCCTTGGCAATGATGAATGTCCACATAGTTCAGAATGGAGTTTGGGATTACACTCTTGGATTCCTAGAGAGGACATAATGGATGATGATTACACTAATCCAACATGAGACATGATTGTTGTGAGAAACAAGAGGCAGAAAATACTAGGTGATCTTGTCGCGAATGACTTGTCCCTGGGAAGTGGAATGTGGCTCACATGTAGATAGTGGACCAAAGAGTAAACAAGGAATTATGTGTGGTTTTCAGCCAAGGGAGATAGAGATTGGAACATACTACCAGGTGGATCCCCAAGTGGTGAAAAATCCAAATATGAGAGGGATTTATAATATATGAGAGGAGGGTTTTGGTGCCCATCCCCCCCACTGTTCTTTGGAACCAAAGAATAAAGGAGGAGCATGGATGCTACCTCCCACAAGGAAGGATATGGGATTACACCAAGGTGATGTTCCTTCCAATGAGGACATACACTGCTCTAAAAAATTGGATCTCATCCCATGTGAGGAAGATGTCACTCTCGTGGAGTCAAGCGGGGGTGGAGAATGTCTGAGATGGGGAACCTCACATGAAATTCATGGGGTGACACAAATGATTAACATCAGGTGATAAGGAAGAGAGTTCTTGGATGTTTAACATCCTGTAGATCGGACGAGACGAGACACTCAACACCCCCTAGTATATTGATAACTGATTCCTCCAGCACTATGGGGAAGGGAATGCATCAACACTGCCGTGGTAATGGGGTTTCATGGAGTGATCCACTGAGGGGTCCATGTTAACATGAATATGTGAAGAAGAAATAGTCGTTAGCATTTATATGGAAAGAAGCATGAGGTGATGCAATGCAATGTAAAGCACCGCCCTTGGGACTTTTAAATTGCTTTGTGAAAAATTATTCGGTAACATGGGAAAAAGAGTTGTGGAGTAAATCGGTTAACAGAAAGAGGCCTTGTGATGATATGGTGATCCATGTAGTGGAAGAGGTTCGCAAAGGTGTGTGCTTTGCGATGTGAAGTGGCCTAGCATAGGTGTAGGGCATAGGTGCTCATGGAAGGTGATTCACAATGTGGAAAGCCATTTGCAGAGTATTGAATCGCAAAGCAAGGGTTCCATATGAAGTGTAACATTGTGAATAAATCTACTTCACGAAGATCATTGATCGTGTCATAGCATGTGGGTTACATGTACATAGAGGGTTCTTCTCTAAGAATTAGTGCTCCAAAAAGACCTGAGTACACTTGGTAATCCCCTTTGTTTGCAGAGAATTGTGGGATCCACAAAGGAAATCCAAATATTAAGAGGGGTTGAGTTCATGGAATGGTAAAGGCACTTCGTGAAGCTAATGTTCCATATAGATCTCATGGTTAACAAATAAATATTTTCTTCACGATTTGAGATCTATGAAGGATAAAGGTCGGAGGATTTGTCATTTGGGCTTGAGGAGAGCCCAATATTTATAGACAAGAAACAGAATAATGTTTAGCTTATTGGGGGTGAAAACAGGTGGTACTTTTTCATAAATGCATAGCCTCTTTCCTTATTCCTTCATAACGACATTCCAAATGTCAAAACCTATTTGAAGATCCTCCCACCTCCTTCTTCCGATGTGTCTTCACAAATGTAAAAAACAATTCATGGTGTCTCCTAGCTCCTTGATCCACGAAAGCTTCAAAAATTTCAATCTGGATTGCGGAGCCTCCCTCCTCCTTACTCAGTGGCAGCTTTTCAGTGGGGGGGGGGATTCATGTAGGCCACAGTGCTATGGGGATCCATTGGAGAGCTTCACGAGGCCACCCCAAAGGCTTCATGCTTGCTTCTCCTCTTCCAAAATTTTTCCACTAACAAACATTATTTTGTTTTTCTCATGATAATTAATGAAATGTTTTATTTATCCATATTTATTGTTATAAAAAATGATAGGTGAACTCAATAATGACACAATTTGATAAATGAATCCTAATAAATGGGCCTCTGTTAGATTCTTATTCAATTCATACAACTAAAAAGGGATATTCAATTGTGATTATTTGAAATTGCTGGGAAAAAATCATATGTTCCTTACAATAATTAACATCCCATTTTTTAGAAGGCTATGAAATTATTATGGAATGAACTTAAAAATAACCTTACAATAGAATTGTAATTTATTTTTTTTCACCACAAATTTATTTTATAAATAGCCCTATTTAAAAGAAATCAAAAACCATATAATGGATATTATTTCCATCATATGTTAATATTTGTCATCGCCCTGATATAAGATCCAAGGTTTTCTTGGACCATCAAAAAAAACTTCCCTAACAACAAAATAAATGTGAGATTTATGTAAACAAAACCAATCCATTTCTATGATAAATTTAAATTTTTCTAATATAAAAATGAAAACATTTACATCTATTACAGTCTCAAAATTATCTATTAAATAGAAATAATATACATGTTATGTAATTTGAAACATTAAGGGGTTTTACTGATAATTAGAAAAATAATAATCTCTGGGGAATATTGGTACCCATTTAATGTTATTCAAATATGAATGAATGGGTACATCCAGAGTCAAATAAGAGAGTAACAGTTCTAGTGATGATGGTATGTGTACATTTCATCACATTATTATAGAAAACCTCATGGAAAATTGTGATTGTATGGGATTTTCATTTTGATTCTTGTCATAACAAGTCTCTATCATTTTTTATCAAAAATAGCCTTTAGATTTTTGAATTGGTCAGCATAATTCATAAAGGCCGTGAATATGTAACATTAGATTATGGGCGGTGCATTTGGTAGAATATTCTCTACATTGACAACATTATTGAGCATCTACCATCCATTAATACATTATATTGCCTAATTCCATTCCTTACACAGTAAAAAGGTTTAATGGTACCCCAAACACAATTTCCTCTTTACATACATCCATACTATTAGCATGATATAAATATCATATTCATTTCTCTTGGGTCATTATTGTTTCCTTTGAATTCCATTTTTTCTCTTATCAAAACCTCGTGATTAATGGGTAACCACAATCTTTACTTATATCATGATAAAATGACCAATAATTAAGTCATTGTTACTAATGAAACTTATATAAATCACCCATCATAATATTTTACTAACGTTGTCACGGATTAAACCAACCATACATCTATGTTGGATGATAATACTAGAATTTAACCTCATAAGCACAGTAAAATTTTTCTCCTTTGTGCTGAATGTTTTATCATCCTTCTACATTACCTCAAATATTTAATTAATATGTTTTTTATAGAATATGATTAAAGTCCTTTTTGATAAATAAGTTCTTAAACTAATACCATTTAATGTATTCAATTTCACCTTGCTTAATAATATTATTAGTATCATTCCACCATTAACTCGTATCACCTTATAAATTATAAGCATCCAAAATGAAATTTTCATGATATGGGAACTCGAGAACCAATTTATCTTTTTAATGGTACCAATCTATTGCATTGTAACTAGCGGATCATTAAACATCTAAAAGAAGGTTGGTGTTTCCTCATAAAGAACTAATAAATGTTTTATTCTATCCCTTACTCATTTTTTGTATTGATTATTATTCATAGCATGGGATATTCATGTGAGAATTAAAAATATATTATTTAAGAAAACACCCATAACATTTACATGTTTATCAGGATAATAATTTAATTTTCAAGTGCATATATAATTAGCATGATTCTTTCCTGTTCAATCAACTGACAAAAAACAAAACTCATAGTGTAAGGAATAATAAACCAATAAGGGAAACAAAAAATAATGAAACATCACATATAGGATTTATAAGTCATGAATCCTTATTTTAAATGGATGATATGTTTGAAATATTATAGGTCATTCATATTTATCATTTATTTAAATTGTTAATGATTCATTATAAAAAGTCCATGAATTTCCATAGAATTTCCCTTAGGAGTGTCAATCAATTTTTGTATTTGTATCACATAGATCGTGATTTAAATAAATATTGAATATAAAAAAGATTTTAATATCATATATATTCATAATATTAATATTTATAATAGATAGATATGTGAAATTGAAACACCGTTCATGGAGACGATAGTCCATACGTACACATGAACAATGTTTCTGTTTTCTTATTGTATAATATAAAAAAATGTAAATGAAATATATTTATTTATATAAATATATATTATTCAATTATAAATATTATTCATATAAATCATAATTAGTAAATATATATTTTTTATTTAAATCATTGAAGGGTGATCATTGAGGATGATCTCATCACATCGTGGAGATGGTAAGTTGTACATACGTATTAGGGACAATATCATTATATTGATTGATATAAAGTGTTCAATTGAATTTTATACTATATATAAATAATAATAAACATGTTATATATATTATCTACAACAATTATTCTCATTATTATACCAATACAAATAATGAATTTTTGAATAAAATACTACACCAGGACGTGTAGACGGTATGCCGTACATAAACATGTATGGTGACTCTGTCATTCATAGGATAAATATAATAATGAATATAGCTATTACATATTTATAATAACATCACTATTTATATAGGTAACTATAGATATTATTTTTGTTATAGAAACAACAAATAAAGAAGAATTGGAAGATGAAATAACTTTGAAAGAGGTTTTGAAATAATTATCTATTCTCTAGGTTCTTCATTTTGATTTGAACCAAAGGTCTCCATAAAATGGTATTATGATCAATTAATGAACTCAAGGATGATGTGAGGGTAGTTGAGAGGTGATTTTATCAGGGTTTTTATAAGCCAAATGGATTTGGAGTAGTGAGTTTAAGAGAATGTGATGTACTATTTCATAAGAGCGGCGAGGGGGACATTAGGAAAATTTTGAAATATTATTTTATTATAAAATAATATTCAGTTTCTAATAGCTCTAAATAAATTTATTTAGAGGATAAGGTGGGGATAAGTCAAAATACTATCAACCAATAAGATTTAGAAATGTTTATGTAACCATATTATCCTTATTGTTTAGATTTAACCATTAGTTAAATAGTTTAACTCTTACCATGTCTTCTTGTATTCATACTATATATTGTCAATATTCAAACAATAAAATTTCCATAGAAACTCAAGTGGTCAATTTAGGAAATATATAACATTATATGAGTCCTTTGGTCAATATTTATTTTTTAGGACTATTATATAATTTAATAAAACAACATTTGTTTTAAAACCCCATTTATGTCAATTTTGGAACTATTTAGTAATTGGTTTTTTTGAATGTCATAAAAAAATATTTATTCAGAAAAAATAGATTTAATTATCCATAACATGTTATATTAACATATAAAATTTGTGTATGTCATAAAAAGTCTCAATTTAAATTTATTTGGATATTTTCTATATCCATTATTTTAATCATTCATTAATAAGGTAATTACTGCATCTTCCTTAAGTCGTAAATAAATTTAATTATTTAACATCTAAAAATTATAAAAAGATACCATGATTTAGGAACTAATTTCATATTTATCATGAATATTAATAGTCTATGTTATCTTATGTTTAAATCTATATTAAAATTTGTTTATTAAATAACATTATAATTTAACACTTTCAACACTTCATTAAATAAAATATAAAAAAGGTTCTAATGTAATCCACATGGAACTAAAATATTCACATTATTTAATATGGGAGATTTTGGTCGAAAAATGCTTATCCAATAGAATTAGAATATGTGTTGGAGTAATTTTATGTTATTATAATATTATTTTTACCTTTAATTACCCTATTTACTTTTAACCGTGGTAAATAAGTTAAAAATGTTAATATTCACCAAAAATTATTTTCATCCTATTGAACCACATTTTACTTACTAGTTTGAACCATTTCTATTTTTGTTTTGAAATTCAATTCATAGATACGTTAAAAATATATTTTAACGAAATTAACAATTGTTCCTAGAAGGTGGGTAAAAGATGTTAAAAAGTTCAATTAAATTCTATAAATATAATCTTATTTTAAAAGGACTAAAATGAATTAAATTTAACTAATATATTATTTATGTATCTATTTTGATTTTAAGATAAATTAAATGTAATTATTTAAATAAAAAAATCAGTTTTATTCTACAACACAATGTTTATCACTATTCAATAAAAATTAAATGTTTTTAGAAAAATACAAAAAAATCACCCAAAATTAATTTTTATATTCCAATCTCAGAAATAATGACTATATAAAAAAATTAAAAACATATATTTTCCATTAATTTTTTTAATTTTAATTCTCGTTGTTAAAACCTGAAATTGAATTTCTAAGAAGGAAAAACTATCTGATAATTGATAGGTGTTTATATCCAATTTAAATGTGAAATTACATCCAATAAAAAAGGTATAATTAAATGCTAAAAATGTAATCTTATTATACCTAAATCTTTTGAAATTTATAATTTATCACTATATATTATTTTTATTAAAAAATATGTTTTCAATTAATATTTAGTATCATTCACTCTTCATCAAAATATTAATGTTATCAGAAAAACAAAAAAAATTTATCCAATATAAATTTTTATGTTTCCCTTATAAAGAAGTCGTTTATATTTTCAAATTGAATATATAAACATGTCTAATATTGGATTTAAAAAGTGTTCTTCCTTAAATGCGGTAAAATTGAATTTTTTTGAAAAATGCTTTTTTATCTGAAAAATTAAATTTCTTCTTATATAATGACTAAGAAAAACATAATATGGATGTTAAAATTATTTGTAGTATTATAAATGTAGTTAATAATATTCATAAAAGCTTTTTTAATGATTAGTTTGGTATGTCATGGTGCGCTCGAACATGGTGTTGTGTGTAGCACATGTTATTGAATTACTTTAAAGAGATAATGTACTATGAAATCATAGGGAGTTACAAATATTTTTCAATAGTTTTTGTTGGGAAAAAATTGAGTCGTATAAGCATCGCTATGGGATGATAGGACCACATTTTTCTAGCATTGGAAATGTTAAATATATTGATAGGTGTGAATAAATGGTACGGTTGAGTGCCATTTTATAGTGGAGGAGTGGAATTATCGTTAATATAAAAATGTAAACATTATTGAGAGGACAAACTTATATAATATGTATGTAATGATGAATTTAATTAAATAATTGGGCTGATATTATATATATATGTCCATTTGGTGGGTTTTATAAAATTTTAGAGGATATTTTGGCTTCTTTGTTTCTAGTTTCATCCAGTGATAAGCATAATTTTACCTTAATCACTAAAAATACTTTTAACTACATTCACTAATATGTTTGGTTAAAAACTATGTTGACCATATTAATGTAATATTCTATTCTGAATCAAAATATTGAATCCATATTTTCAAACTCAAATAACGGATGTTTTAGAAATTAATTTAAATTTAATCATGTAGAAGAGATGACAATGCAAGTATTTATGATAGAATGTACAAAAAGTAGAATTGTTTTTAGGTCAAATTTCATAGGAAAATTGTTTCAAATTACGAAAATTGAATAAAAATATATTTTATTGAAAAAAATACTTTTTAAAAAAATTAATATATAATTTATCCTTATTAATTATTGAGATGAAAAGTCAATTTTTAATTAAAATCCAGAATTTCTCATTATTCATCATTATAGATATATCTATTAAAAATGACAAAATCAACAAATAGAAATTCATATTTAATAATTAAAAATTCATGGATATTTTTTCATATTAAATTTATAAATGTTCCATAATTTATAGTTTAATATGTTGTGAAATTATAAAGAGGTAAAACTATATTTATCAAAACATTGATTTTGTTTGCGTGATATAGAGTTTTTCTTATATTATGCTTATCTAATATATTGGATGAATGCCGAAAATTTGATTGAATATATAATATATAAATTTCATTAATATCATTCTGTAATAACAATTAATTTAATTTATTAGGTGAAAAAACCTTTGGAATAAGAAAAAACATTTCATTTATAATCTATTGGTTTTTAGATCGATTTCTAATTAATTTTTAACTCGTAAATTCAATTAATATATATATATATATATAGAAACCATATATTTTCATAATTTAGTTAATATTATTTATAACAAATTTTTTTATCATGGTTAAATCTTAATTTTTTTAAAAATAATATTATAATAATAAAGTTTTTTCTCTGTTAAACTCAGTATTATGTACATCACAATATATCAATGAATGTATTTGTCACGTGCGATTATAGCTAACTCATTATATCATTTATCAAAATATATAGAATATATTAATTTAATTTTTAATATTTTATATAAAATAAATTCATGAGATGTTATATTCCTTGCAATTTTTTTTGTGTATCTTTCATGCATTCGAATACAATGTTGTTACATTAGACTTCTATGGACTAAAATTCATTTCAAATTAAATAAATTGTGTTAACGCAATTCAAACACAATCTCAATAATATTATGGTTGTTATTTGTAAATTATTATTTTTTAAATCCCAAAATGATAGAAAATTTTATTCAGTATCCACCTAATAAATGAGAATGATAATTAAAAAGCTCAGATGGAATGACATATAACTACATGTATAAGTTTGAGATAATTAGTAGCCATTAAAGATATGTATATGGAGGTAATATGTAAATATTAATAGTTCTAATTGATTTAATTAGTCAAATATTTGTGAATGATCAATGGAATGTTATTTCCATCAAAGATATAATTCATTGCTGATTGAAAAGACCATTATCTCAACCAAAATTAAAATATTCAGAAAACATTTTTTATATTTTTTTTTGATTTTCAGTAATTAATTAATTAATTTCAAATATAAGGAATAAAATATCATGATACCTTTTAATTTCATATGAAAAATTAATCTTTTTTTGGTTCAATGAAAATATAATTCATTAAATACTTCATTAAATGAATATTTAAAAATAAATTTTAATGTGTAAAGCCCTAAAATACACTTTTAATGTATCATAATCCCAATAACTGATTGAAAAATACATCAATTTAACTCTATGTATTCTATATATAAAATATATTTAATATATTAATCTCAGAACCAATTAAGTTACAACAGTTGATAATTATTAAAATTTATTCATCTATAATTTTTACTAAAAACATTTCACCATAATTAGTACATAGAAAGTACGAGTGTTAGGATAAAACCCCTTATCATTATTAGGTCTTGGGGTCATGCCCTACTGCTTCACCATATTTTGTTTGTTGTCACTCGGTATACATGTTTTCCTTTTTCAAAAACCATTAAATATAATTCTATTAAATTTTCAAAATTATGATGGAAAAAATTAAAATTTAATCATTAAATATCTTTCTATAAATTGTTTTTTAATCAAAATATTTTTTACAATATCTGAAAAATATATGGAACTAATATTACAATCAAATGAATTATTACATTAAACATAATGGTTATCATCACATTTAAACTGATGTTTATAAATAATAGGTTCATAATTCCTAAAATATATTTTCCACAAGAACATAGAATCTCCGTACTATTTTCCAAAACATACCTATTCTTGGGTGACTATAATTATATAAAACCTAAAATAATATTTTATTTTATTTTAATTTAACTTAAATATTGAACTTGTAAACGTATGATTCAATCCATACATATGTATATTTCTAGGAATGGTCGCATAATCATTATCATACCAAATCATATGGATGTTATTATATAATAAACTCAAAATCTATCATAGAGTTGTGGGGCCTAATCAATTTTTCCCTACATCTAGTTTATATGGTAGTTAGTAAACTTCCTTTCATACAAACATAAGCACTCTAACCCCAAAATCAAGAAGCATGTGCAATAATTTATTAGCTTAGCATGATTACATAGAATCAAATCACACTGTACTATATTGTTTATCATTTTTTTAAATCCAATATACATAAATGATACTTATAATACATATGTAAATGAAAATAAATATTAACTTAATTAAATTCATAAAATCCTTGAATTGCATTAAAAAGATTTGTCTTCATAACCCCGAGAAATAAAACATAATAAAGGTGGGCACAAATTCACAGTAAGGGAATGTAAGGTATAAACAATAAGTAATAAATAATAATAAATTCAATATTAAAAGGGAAATAACATAGAACATATTCCATTAAAATATCTGGATAAGTCATAATCAATATGAGATGGTAAAAAATTGAAACAAATTCCAATCATTCAATTGAATAAAATGAAATAAATAAATTGTTTTTGTGATAATGAAACATTATAGATTATTTAAAATGATAATAGAAATATATATAAAGGAAATGATTAATTTTTTTACATCATTTACATGGCACATGAAAACATATAGGTCAAAATCTTTCACATGATGGTTTAAAACTACAAACTGAAACCCATTTATGTTAGCCAACTGATTTTTATCAATGGAATCCTTTGATTCATCAAGGATGTCTGTAATGTTCGATCTTCACAACTAACTTTTGAAACAATGAATTAATCATATCTTGTATTCAATTAAATTATTATACAATATGCCCTTTCAAAAAACCATTTTGAGTAAAGAACACCAATTTATCAATATTTACTGAGATAATAAAATAATAATCAATGTAAAAATTCTATGTTAAAATCTTTTATGGATTATGAAATAACAGTATACATTAACAAATATTGTGGATATTTGGGAAACTTTCAAAAGTGAACTTCTTATAATTAAATTATTGTTTCAATATAATGTTAAACATCACAAGAGAATGTCATTTTCAAATATAACTTTCACCACATAGAAATTTTCAACACAATGAACATAGGTAACGTAATTAAATGAAACATTAAATACCATTAATTTTTGTTGAATAATTATATTAACTGAAATAGGGGAAGTACATACACCACATTAATGTGAATAGGTGAATAACAATAAATAATTCTCAATAGAATGTGAATTGAGATGAAATCACTTACTACATTGTACCTTTTAAATTATAACACCAACGAAGGAATTAATTACAAATTAAATTTTAAATACATTGAATATTAATATATTCATTAAATAAGAAAAAAAAGTAGCAATATATATACCACAAAAAATAAATAATTTGTGAAAATGGTGTATGCCTCATGAAATGAGAAGTGAGGAAAAAATCCATTTCCTTCTCTTTCATTCTGTCAAAAAATTCTTTAAAATAATGTATAATGGTTTTAATTATGTTAATAACTTATATCATAACCTGAAACATATTAATAATATCATATAATAACTTCTTATAATATATTATAGCTATTTTTTAACAATGTTAGGTTATTTTCATTATTTCGCCTTTTAATTTCCTAGTTTTTTAAGAATGTGTTCACTTGTAAGTTGTTTTCATTATTAATTAGATAATTAATTAGTAATATAAAAAATTTAAATCATGATGTATACATAATTTTTATTCAGTATATTGTTTTAAAAATAATACCTAAAATTTTGATATTTGGAATAAAATAAGTCGTTTATGGAGTCTCCAGGTTGGACCTACGCATGACCCCTAATTATATTTCTTTATTGTATTAAAAGAATAATATGTAAATGATATATATATATGTATATTAATATTATATTAATATATTTATGTCATTTATTTTATATATTTTTGTCATCATCCACCTTAATACATCCCATTTATAGAGTTATTGAATCACACCACATTGTTGAGGCAGCAGTCCACACATCCATAAACAATGTTATCTTATTCCCCCTAAATAAGAAATATAACATTATGTGTTATATAAAAAATTTATAATAATCTTAAATTCATATATATATATATATATATATTGAATATATCTTATATAAAATAATAATCTATCATTATTCCCACCATAAAGGTTGGCAATTTAATAATGAACGATATCAGTTCATTAGGAAGTGTTCCTCTATACACATGAATAGTGATTGTGTATCCCATTTGATTGATGTGTGTGAATGTTTTTGTAAAAATAATAGAATTGAAAAATTATATTATATGTAATTTACTTTGTTTATTACATAACTATGATATAAATATAGCTTAAGGAGTAATGAAATAACCATCACCTCTTATTATAGAGATATGTTTTTATTAATAAAACTTGAAAACATGAAATGTAATTGAAACATAAGTATTTACAAGTATCACTTATAAATAATAGTTTCTTTTCCGTACCATGGTTTTAAAATAAATGAATAAACCATTAACCTATTTTAAAAAATAAATATTTTTGTTACATCAAGGAAAGAATTTCAATTAACTTAAGTAGCATAGAGTCAATTGATATTTCATGTTCTCCTTGCACAGATAAATGATGTCACATTTTTTGAAAAAAACGATGAAAAAAATCACCATAAACATATAGTTTTTCCACTGTGTAGAATTTTCATCATTCACATATTCCATTTTATAATAAATTGTCAATCCTTTTCACCTTCTATCACAACATATAGAAATAACACCTTCATTTTTATCTGTATGAATATGTACATTTGATATCCCATTTTACCAGCATTTTCAATCTGGTTTTCCATCCAGTAAACTCTCTTAGGGTATTTCTCAATAGTGATAAAAAAATAAAAGTTGTTTGTAAGATCATAATGCAATTTTTTCTTACAAAAACCACGTGATTCAAAATATATTTTGATATCATTTGAATGATGACTTTTTTGACTATTCTTTCACTACATATAACAAGTTAGTCTAATAATTTTTTAAAAAAATCTATAAGATTACAATTCATGGTAATACTATTCTAGTTATTCTTATAATGTTATTTCTTTATAATGTATATCTGATTAACGTTTCAGTTCTGTAGGGATTCTCCTCATTTTCAAATATTCGGTTAAAATATCCTTGATGCAACAAATCAAATTAAAAAGGTAGGATTCCTATTATATTTTATGGAAACTAATGTAACAAAATTTTAACATCCCTCTAAATTTAATTATCATCTCATAGAGAGAATATTTACATTCACAACATTTAATCCTCTAAGAATGTGGGATGTTCCCTTCAGACCTAAAATCACTATGATTCCTCAAATTTCATGACATCAATATGATTATGAGAAAATTTTATTCTTTTATATTTGGAATATCATTGTATTAACATATAATCCAAAACGTTCTACAATTATAAAAGCTTCATAAAATCCATTGAAATAATAAAATTCTAAAATTCCCATATTTTTTGTAAAAAGTTATAGTAGCATTTTTTATTAATTAAACTCCAAGAATTGTTCCTATATAAATTTTTAGAAATATCACAGACGTATAATTCGTGTTAAATCAATCATCATATTACTTGCTTCAAAACATTTTGAATTTTTCCTTCACATGACATCATATGAATGATGTAATTCATACTAACACATTCTTATGATAAAATAAAACTAATACTCTTATCTGATAACTCAAATATGTCTATCTTATTAACTACTAACATAATTAAATTGAAACATAAAAGAATTACATTAGATATAATAATAATCAATGATTACATTATTCCTTTGTAAAAATCTACAATTGACTCATCTGGTGGACATAAGATGATCAAATTCTAAGATATTATCGAATGCAATTTTTTTTGAAGAAATTCACATGTAAAATTTATTTATACATTAAAAACATTAATTTGATCATAAATAATCAAGAATAATTATTGAATTAAAACAATTTATACCACTACTATATCAAAATTTCATTTCCATTGATCTTGTAAATGAGAAACATTATTAAATTAACATTTGAAACATCCACATTCAAACCATTTTCTAATCAGATATTTCTGGTTAACTTCATACTAGTTAAATTTTGTGAGAAAAATATTTTTCTTTATAGAATTATATTTTTATACATTATCATAATACCCTATTTCAAATTGATATGAAATAATGGGATTATTCATTCATCACGATGTTAGGAACATTAATAAAAAATAGAATAAATATATATATATTTTTGATATAAAACAATATCTAATGGATATTATATATAAAATTATATTAACATTATTCATAGAACATTTTCAATAAAATTAGATTGATAACCTTAATCTAATGGAAAAATTAAGGTAATGTTGATCATTTTCATCCATTTGATTTTTTATGAAGGTTAAAAAATTGAGGTTTGTTTTATATACAACAAAAAAAACAATATTGACCAAATTTTCAATTTTAATACCAAGCATGACCAATGTATTTTTATCAATGATTAACATCAAAACATCATGGTATCTACAATATCCCCATTTAATTTTTTAAAAAAATATCAACATAAATAACAGAAACATTGTAAAAATTTTTAGGGATTATTTAACCAACAATTATAAGAGTATATGAAAAATATATAATAAATACTTCATTTTTACATATTTCCACATGTCACTTTACATAAATATCAAGAAAATAAAAATTAAAGATGGAAATTTCTTGTTTCTTTATAATACTGGGTGTATAATTTGAAATCCTGATACTAGAATAGGCCATCATTTTATAAATATTCATAGTGTGATATTAACTCTGTTATAACTCATGACACTGGTTTTGATTATATAGGTAGTACATAGGAAAAATGGGTTTGGTCAAATTCATGTAAAAAAATAATCATAAAAATTGAGCATACCACATGAGATATAAAGGAAAACATGATCACATAAAATGAATATATCATGAATAAAAATACAGTTTCATAACATATAAACATGGGGTTATAAGATCATGGATGCATATGAATGATGCATAAACATATATAGTGGAATTAATAGGAGTCAATGATGAATTCCAAAAAGATATCACATGATTGACGTAGTCCCATAAAAGGATTAAGATTACTCTATAATCCTATATAAAATGTCTCATGAAACTATAAAATTACCCAATTAATGGGTGTGCTATATAGATTCACCCCAAATAACATGTACATGAATATTTTTTCAAAAAAAATAATTAATACATAGGGAATAAAGAGTTGGTATTCCCATGGAATGAAATGGGTTTTTGAATCATGTCATAAGGCAAAACAGAAGGGAGTATCATATTGATATCCATTAGATAATGTATTTAAATAATTCTTGGAAACTAAAAAACTAAAAAATAATAATATTTTTCGAATTAAAATGTCCATATATTGTGATAAATTTGAAAATTGGGTTTAGTTAACATTATAAATGAGATACTTAAGTGTTGTTTTAATGAAGAGAAAAATGGGTGATTAAAGTGTTAAATGTAAATATTATTTCAAAAAAATGTAAAATATAAAAAATTACTTATCCTTATAAAATTAAAGATTTTTTTGATATGGGTGATGTAAAAACTATTATGGAATTTACTTTAAATTGTTTATGTAATAGATATGTTCCCTGTAACTATTTTTACATATTAAGAGGAAATTGATAATGGATGAATTTAAAATATGTATTTACCTATCGATGACTTTTTTTAGAGATAGTTATATATGTGTGGAATATAATTAATGAATATAATATATGTATATAATAACAATTAGGTTCCAAACTGAGTTAAAGATATTGAAAAAAGAAACCAATAAATATATATAAATTAAGAGGTATCACTTAAATTATTTGTGAATGAATTCAACACATAAACATAATATTATAGAGAATAAAATTATACTACTTCCTTAAATAATTAATAACATCATCCAAATATAGTTTATTTATTTTAGGTTTTTATATTCATTTATGTTTATTTCAATTTTTTATAATGTTTGGTTTCATTTATCCTGGAGTATTGGTTTCCTTGATTCTTGGTCTGCCCACTTCTGTAAAGACATAGAAGTTCGTATCAAATGTGATTATAAATCTAGAATTGAAATAAAAATTTATTTATTAATATAAATTTTATTTAAGGATCCCATATATCATTTTATGACATGTGTATGATTCACTTAATTAAACATTAATTATAACTATTTACCATACTTTGGGGGGGTTTTTTGTCAATCTCAAACTAGTTTTATTTTCTTTTAATATTTTGGGAATAAAATATTACAATAATTTTAAACAACATATAATAATTATTACTTGTAAATTATGAAAACATATAATTTAATTTAAACCTTCCAAGAAGGTATTTGTAAGAAACAAAAAACTCATCATTCATGAAGTCTATTAAATGACATAATATAAATAATGGTTTCATTTATCTTTGAATAAGTGGAGAATATAAGAGTGGCAGAAAATAGAATATCTATTATAAATATAAAAATTTATTATATATATTATATTACACTTACTATTCTATGATGGATGAGGTGTGGGTTTGCTATGACTAAAAAAATATAACAGAGGTCATTTCAGAATAATATCTCTTGAATATGTTATCCTTGAAGGACCCCTTTTGGTACATGAAATTCGAATTATGGTGGGGCCAAATGAACATGAAAATGGTAAAGTATGTTTAAGGTATGGTTCAGATGATAGTTGGAAATATTCAAGGCTTAGAAGGAGTGAGGAAAATGGGTGGTGATGTGTGGTATTTATATGGGGAGGGGAAGAGTGTTTTTTGATTATTATGTACATTAGATTATTACATTGGTTTATCACTATAAATATTATTGAATCATTTTATTATATACAATAAAGTGATCATGTGATTTATAAATATTGGATATGTATATCATCCATGACGTAAATATTCATATACATTGATTATAATTTTAAATACCATAAATTGTAGTATGTTGGAATTCATAAAGAAAATTATTTTATATAAATAGAAAACATCAACCTCATGGTTTTTAGATTTTTCTATTTCCAAAATGAGTTTGTTATTTTATATAATATTCTAATTATGATAAATTTATTTTCACTAAGAAACATAATTTATTAAAAATAAAAAAAATTTAATATTATAATTGACTTAATGACCCTTTTTTAAGATACTTATGGTCTTTTAAAATTATTTATTCATTATAGTACAATATCATATTAATATATTAATTCATTTTAGGAACATATATTTTAAATCATTATATTCATTTTAACATTTCCATTCGAACATTTGTGTTTCTCAAAAGTACCAACAATTAATTTATCACTATACAAACATCACTTTCTATGTACCATGATATATATATATATATTATTTAAATTTTACACCAAACCTAAATAATAAATTAAATATCTATAGGCGACTTTAATATTCTTACAGTCAAGATACAATTATTAGTTATTAAATAAGTACTCCAATAGTCATTAAATAATTCTAATAATCATAATAATAATTCTCAAATTAGATCTTTAATTTATACGTGTACATATGATTTTATCCATTCACCATTAAATTCTATTATATCACAATTTTATATATAATTTAATATTTAACATGAATATTTTATTATTAATAGTTTGATTTATTTCTAAATCATTATTTATGAGTGCAGTCCTTCTAGTGCATCAAGAAGATCCAAAAATTCATATAATACTCATCTTATTTAGTATTATTATTCCAGTATAATATTCGGTATTCTTAATGGTTTATTTTCTAACAAATTCATCATTATTCATGTATGATAATAATGCTTTTTTGGTTTCACAATGTGATGTATGTGACTTATACTACTTGACATAATTATAATAAGGGAAAATTAGTTGATAAAATAATAGTTCAATAATGTATCCCCCTTGAGAAATTTATTTCTGGAAATTGCATTTTACATATTAAGCTGGAAAATAGTATGGGTAATTATGTTCTATAAAATACCATCTATTCCCATGTGTGTCTCCGTATTTGTGGTCCCACCAAAGTACTATTACTAGGTGTGATGTATTGATTCATTGAACTGTATATCAATATTCAATGACCTTCAATGACTGATCCTCATAAGAGATAAAATTTATAGATAAATTAACTCTTAATTCACTACTTGAGATGGATTGGGTATGTACTTACTCCGGAGTGATACAAGGAGTAAATAATTTAATTTCGACACAGTTAGTAATGTTCCAGTCGATAATTCATAGATTTTATGTTATCATGAATATAAAATAAGAAGATGTTATATAGTTAGAGATTTCACTTCTAACCAAATATCAAAACTCTCTTGAAATTTAATTAATGGGAAAATAACATATCTCAAAAATAATACGCCTAGTCATTTCAATGATTAGATATATAGATCCTTAATAGAATTTTGGAATCCATGATGTCTTGTTATATTTTCTTAGACATTTCTACCATTTCCTCGCCCATTTTGGGTCCTAGTAGCCTATGTTCCAAACTATAATCCCAAAATTAATTTGTTTTCTATATATTACCATTAAGGGGTTCATAAAGATCTATTTGGGTTATTGGTTGGAAACTATTGTTGAACAAGAATAGGAACAACGATAGATATTACAGTTGTACTCTGTTGAAGAATATTAACCATCGTTATAAATTTTTACTTATGTCTAAATACTCTTCTAGGATTGTAAATTCAAAAGGGGGGATATTCCATATTTAATTTCATATTATTATTTAGTGAATTTTGGATAATCCAACAAAACATGGAGGTAAATATCAAATTTTTAATGAAAACAACTGATAGTGTGGACCCATTAAGCCTCAACACTTCTTAAATGTTTATGTTTTCATGTTGATCAAGTAATATGTACTCTTGAATTGAAATTATGCGAGAATTAATTTAAATTTTATCCAAAAAAACCATATAGTATTATTTTCAAATGATTAATTTCAATTTATAGTAAAAAATTATATGGTGTTGTTTTCCCATTTCAATATAGTTATGGGAAGTGACTACATCATCCCCATATAATTTTTCATTTCAACCTTCATATACTGCCATAATAGGAACAATGATGCATATTATGAAATATATTTCTTCATATCCTCTAACTAATAGTTCTATAAGAGATATCAAGAGATATTTTTTCAAAATTCATATAAATAAGTTTGATCTTTGTGTATGAGTCAAAATATATTTCATTATCTCAGTATTTGATTGTAGGAATATTTGTGCCCCAATTCGTATGAAACTTTCCTTATCAATTTTGTACTCCATGAATCTCCCAATTCTGAATTTATTGTACCTTGACCTATGTTTTATCATTATCTCTTTAATAAACCTATATCTTCTATAAAATGAATGTTTGATAAATAATATTAAAAATGAATGATTATATTCATTTCCTTATAATTCCCATGTATATGCTTTACAAGTCTAACAGGATTGGATCTTTTTAAATTCTATTTGTTCTTAATGTTGTATTATTTAAATATGTTTTCATATACTTGTTTATTCATATTATATAAATGGTAGTGGATTGGGAAGTCATATTCTTGAATGATATCACCTTTTTTGGATAATATTGATCTCATTCTTTGTGAATATATATTTTAACCTCCATTGATAATTATATATCTCTATCTTCTCCCCAAGGAGACAGAGCCACCGTATTCTTCCCATTAGCATCATAGATTCCAACAGCCTTTCATGAGTGTGATAGTTTTTATAAAGGGATTTATGATTCCTTGTAGTTTATGTAATTAGTTTATCATTTTTCGGCAGTGCACATCATAAAACCTTCTTCGAATCATCAATACAGACCATGAGGACTTCCAAATTTGTGGGAAAAATATGTATGAGCATAGTGATAAGCCAATTTCACCAATTTTTTGTATTCCTCACATTCATTCCTATACATGTACATTACTCCCTTATGATTAAACTTGTTCAGTGGGGATGATATGTGAAATGGGTTACTTACAAATCCTTGGTAATACCTATCTGAACAAAAAAATCTACAAATATCCATTATAGATATTTGAACAAACAACTCATTAGATTTCATTATCTTATAAGGGTGAAAATATATTCCATTTTTGGTGAGAAAATAACCCAAGAAATATAATTTCTCCATCCATAAAAAACATTTACATTATATTTCATATAGTTTCTCCCACAAAAATTTCTTAATCCCTGTATTAATATTCATTTAGTGCTTCTCCTTGATCATGGAGTGTCACAAAATATCACTAATAAATACCACTAATTTTCGTGTGGACATATATAAATACTCTATTCAATAATATAAAAATAGTTACCCGATTATTAATGACTATCAGGGGAAACAATATGAATTTATACTGTCAATGACTCATTAAAAAAGGCAGTCTTTGGTCAATCATACTAATTCAACTTTAGTTAGTGATATCCCGATCAAAGTTCCACCAAAGATAAATAATTAATCCCAAGTAGTTGTTCAAACATTTCATCTATCTATGGAATGTGATATTTTTTTGTAACAAATTTGTTGAGCTTATGATAATCACTGTATATGAGTATTGATCTATCCATCTTCTTGACAAATAGGACTAGAACATTTAATAATAAACCACTCATCATTATAACACCCTTTTCCAGATTCTATTGTATCTTCTTATAAAATTAGTAAAACACAAATTTGGACCTCAAATAAAGAGTCTTTGATTTGTTAGAAGAACTATGTGTGTGATTATTTGAGGAAAAAATATATTATTTAGTAGGGAGACCAAAAAATTAATTAGTGAATTCATCAATGTAGTCCCTTATAATTGTCGCGTCACAAAGCATTATGCTCCCCTTTTTATCAATAATTATATAAAGATATTATTGATCTTAACAAAATAATATTAATAATTGATAAGAATATTTAAATGGATATTACTCCTTAACCTTATATCTTTATAGAATTGGAGGTTGACTTGGGATGTGAAGTGTCATTTCCCTCTCTTCACTGTTGATGTTAGATTTATATTATGATACCTAGTCAATTCAGAATATAGAATGAAAAATCACTAAAAGATTGAGAAATATATTTATTAAGAAGCTACATCCAAAAAGATTTATTGGGGAGGAGATATATAATCAATATAAATTAAGTTCTCTATTTTAGGTTCTTATAAATAACTAAACTTCCATAAATTTAGGAAGTGTTTTAATAGTTTTACTAACATTGTATATATGAAATAATTTGTATAACCAAAATAAAATACTGTGTTTTTAATCATTATTAAATGATATGGTTATCATTCAACGCATCATTTTTTGGGCCCACATTAGCATTAGTGATATAATATTCCCTACTATGAAACATTTTTGTTTATTTTGGTTGATTGTCACTCATAATCATGGGATTAATTAATTGTATCAAAAAAATTGCATGTTTGTTAAAATGGAAACATTGTACTACTGGTTAAGTGTCTATATGAACCTTAATTTATCATTCCCAATATTTTTAACTCTTTTTCCTTTCAACAATTATTATCTCGCTGCACCTTTTATGTAGATTTGATTCATTACCCACATCCCTTTAGATAGTTTCCAGGATGCTTCTTCTCAATCATTTTACATGTGGGATATTGGGTATAATTTCCACCATAGGATTTATATATTGATTCAACCAAATTAAAATATATTTTAATCTTTCCATTATTTATCCTATGATATCAATAAGACTCTTAAATCTCAACCTTAACCATTAGGTCACAATATACATTATCCACATAGATATCAAAATTCTGAATCACTATGGTTTTTTATAGAACTATCCTTAATACACTAAATAATCGATGAAACATGATATCCATTTTCATAACAAAGCCAAAGGCATATCATGTAGGCCTTGTAATTTTTTCTTTCAACACCTTAATAGAATCATATTCATTTTTATGTTTTCCATGGAACCACAAATCCATCATTTGAAGGATTTTAGTGAAATTGATTGTTAAAAATATATTTTTGATATGTACCATTAGATGAATTCAATTTCATATTTTTTACTTCATATTATTAATCAATTTACACCATTTATCATCATTAAAATTGTAATGATAGAGGGAAACCAAAAATTTATCATCTCCTATGAATTGGTGGGTAGAGAATATATCCTTAATGGAGTAAATCCATTTTTCCTCAATGAGGGGATAATAATATATATGAAATCTATGATTACTTTTAAAAATAATTCATTTTTACATAAAATGATATATCATATAAGAAATAGGTAATTCCACACAATTATAATTATTATTTATAAATTAATATACTTGATCCAAAATTGGCGTAATGTTATGGGAACCTATACTCATTAGGTTTGGAATTAAATTATAGAAATCATCATATTTTCTATCACATAAATCTATTTCATGGGTTATCGTATTTCATAACATTAAATAAAATAAATAAACACATTTTGACTAGTTATCTATTGACAATTTAAAAATTATACTGTGAACTTAAAAAGAATAACAACAAAATCAACAGTATATCCTACCATATGGGCCCTTAAATTTTAATGTATTTTATCTATGGTATGTATTTATATACATACAATATCCCCTATTTTCCCTAATTTTTTGTAGTATTATTCAATAAATTTAGCTATAAAATCCATTTAAACCAACAAAAATAACCCCAGCCTTTTACAATATTTTGACATGGATTTAAAAATAATCATTCATTAATGTCAAAAAAGAAATAAAAAGGTAATGTGTCTTTTTGAGAAAGGTTAAAAAAATTTAATAACATAAAACTAGAATAATACATATTATTATTTATATACATAATGATACCCTAACTCCCATTAATATCAGAAAACATCGTAGGATAACATAGGGATTTCATTGAAAATTTGGTTGTTTTAAAAAACCCTACAAGGGAACAACCATGTAAATAATGCCTATAACATGAGTTTTAGTGCATAATGTGATAACATAAAAGTAATGGATGATGAATAAACATATTGAGGCATAACATATAGAATATTATATAACAAAATTTGGGAATACTAAGAATGTGGTATTAATATAAAACATGACATAAACCAAAGTCAAGGATAACTTCAAGTAAAATAACAAATGATAGATAAAGTAGCGCAATAGATCACATTTAATCCCTAATCTAATAGATAATTTATCATGAGACTATAATATTAACCATTTAATTTTAATTATTTTAAGGATCACTCATCCAATCATGTACATGAATATGTGTTCCACAATAAGAAATAGAACATAAGGAATAAACTTAATTAGAACCCACAAAATGAAATAGGATTCATAATCACATCTTAAGGTTTATCCAATGGGTGTATTATAATGGAATCCACCAATGATGTGTCTTAAATAATTATAGAAAATTCATTAATTAAAAACAAATAATAGATCATGATCAATGATATCCAACTTATGTGGTAAAATAAAGGATATTGGTTAGGTATCTTTATAAATTTTCCACTTAAGAATGTTTTTTTTGGGAAAAGAATGATGTATCCTTAGGGAGGATAACATAATGATTATCTCCCTAAATCCAAAAATCAGATAAAATGGGTTTTCAAAATAAAATGATTTATTTTGGAAAAAATGGTAAGATTAAATAATTTTATATAGTTAACATGATAATCAATTAGAAATTGAGATGTTCCATTTCATTGGGTTTGGTTATCGATAGGAAATTGGGAAAAATACCATTTAAAACATTATTATACATATAAAAAGAAGATTAATTGATCTAGAAGTATATATATGTAACATATATAAAAAATATAGGATATATATATATTAATAATGAAGTGATAAATTTATTCAATTAGAGGTAAAGCATAACCCAAAATAAATATTTTAGTTCGGATAGAACCCTTAATATATATATGAATTCATAATATAATTTAAAATAATTTTCTTGATAATAAAATTATATTAATTAATCAATTAATTCAGTAAATATTATATATATATATTATTATTTTATAATTTTATCGATTTAATTTTTGGCCATATTGATGAGTTTTAATGTTCAATTTCATTGTTCCACAAGCATTGGTTTTAGGGATTCATGATCAACTGACTTGTATATGTTTATTGAAGTTCATATTATGTTGGAATACTACACCTGAGAAGATATTAAATAGTAACAAACGACTTATATTTTTTAAAATGGTCCTTTATCTGTTTTTCTGACATGAGTATGATTCAAATAATAAAATATTTTTTATAATTTTTTATTATTTTGGTTGTTTTTCAGACCATCTAATATTAGTTCTGTTTAATTTTCTGATGAAAAAAATACTATTTTAAAATATTAATAATAAAAAATAATACACATAATTATTTCTTATAAAACAATTATTAGTGAATTTAAACATTCATGGGAGTGATTTTTGGAAAACAAAAACACATCATCCATGATTGAAATTAATAGACATAATGAGAAAAATGGTTTGATTTATATTTTAATAAGAGGAGATGAAAAATTGTGTACAGATAATATATTCCATTATAAATATAATATTCTAGTATATAAATTATTATGTATTTACAATTATTTGATAGTTTAAGGATGTAGGGATAATGTAGGGGAAGACAAATATTTAAAATTGGATATTTGATCATGTTCTCTCGTGAATATAACCTCCTTGAAGGGACCTGTAATAAATATTTTATAGGACATTTGGTGATACTAGTAGAAAAATACATTGGGATGTGTGGGGAAGAATGTTTTTGTAGTTATTTGAAAATACTCAAGTCTTATAAGGTATAATAAAAATGGTTGGGGATGGTTAGTATATATAATAGGAGGAGAGGTGTTTGTTTATTATTATATTTATTTGGTTTTAATAACATTCAAATACTCCCAGTAGTAATTATTATAGAGACTATGTGTAGTAAATATTTCATGTTTGTTCAAAGTATTCGGTTATTAAAAGATAAATTAATCCAAAATACATTTATTTTTATCATAATGTCATATATAATAAATTTCTATATTTCACTATTTTTCATAAGATCATCAATTTTTTGAAAATTAAAAAATTCGAAATGATTTTATAAAATGTCAATTTTAAAATGGAATCTATTTTATGAAAATAATTTTATAAATAATTTTTAATTTTTAATATAAAATTCCCTTTTAATTAAGAACATAATTATTTCTTTATTATAATCCAGTTTATGACCTTTTGAAAAAATTACCTATGTTCCAAACATACTAATCCTTTGACTAAAATTTGACATAATTTTAATGTATAAATACATTAAATGGAAATACATTTCATTTATATCATATTATTCATTATAATATTTAAATTAAACAATTAATTTTTTTTATATAAATCCAAACACGTAATGGATCATTTGGATAAAAAATTATCTATATTTAACATTAGCTAAATATTGATTATTTAAAATTTTGAAGACATGTAAATATTATTTTACAATACCATAGGTTATTTTAGTATTATTGTAGCCGCGTTTCCATTCATATATGTCAGATTACTACTCCAACGGTAAAGTTAATATTATAATTATATGATTTATAATGGTCAAATATTTTCCTTGATTTCAATAAATAAATATTATTTAATTAATCCTTAATTTAATTGAATTTTACCTCATGATTATATATAATATCTTCATTAAAATGAATATTATAATAATAAAATATATTTTTTTATATGACTTTGTAAGTTAGTGTAGTTAATTTGTTGGGTGAAGATGATCCAAATATACATATATTACTTATCTTATTTTCTATTTATATTCTATTGAAATATTCATGAATTCATATGGGTTTAGTTTCAAACTAATTTATCATTCTTTATTTAGGAGAATAATTTTGTGTTGGTTTCTATATGTGATGTTTCCTCTTTATAATACATTACATAATAATAAGATGGGAAATGTCATTGATAAAATTATAAATCATTACAAAAACTCAGCATAGGAAACATGACTAATGAGGAAAAATACCATGCTACCCATAAATAGTTATTTTATAAATTTCCTTACACATAAAAATAATTTTTTTTGAAAATTCTCCAATTTCATCTTCCGAAGTAATCATTCATCATAGAAAAAACAACAATCTGTAATAACAAATTTCAGTAATTTTTTTCAACAAACTATTATACCTATTCACACACGATGAAATCATAAGTTACACAATTTTAAAAACATACCTAAATATATTTTATTCAATTAAAAAGGTTTAAAAAAACGTTGATAGAAATTTTAATGTTACAAAATTACCTCTGGCAATGTGATCCAAAATAAGGATGAGGTAGGTGTTGTATATAATATACCATATCCATTAATAGGGTGAGGTGATACACCTATTATCAAAATCAACATATGAAATGTTTCATTTAAGGTTTTTATAAATATCATCAACCTTAAATATCATAGGTAAAAACTCTATCTCTAGTTCATTCATTTCAAAATTCTCCTTGGTAAAATTATATTTCATTACAATTTTAATGGATGTTGAATGTCTTTTAGAATTATTAAAAATATTTAATAAAATTTTATTACCATTACCCAATTCATGGGGAATGTTCATTTCAAAAACAAATATTACAACTATATCACCATCCATATATGTTTTGATGTAATTTGAGTGGATACTACAAACATAGATTCTATAGTTTTTAGAGTCATAAAATGTTTCTTTTTTTAAAACATCAATATAATTATACAAAAAAGAATACTCCATAGGATGTTTATATTCTATTTTCAACACATCCTGACCAATGAACATTAGTATAACCTAATAGATCTATTTTTTATAATATGGTATATTTTATTTGGATATAAAATTCTCCTTTAATAAGTCTAAAAATTATCTTTCCCACCATAAGATGAGATTCCATTGGATTACAATGATAACAAGATTATATTATAACAAAATATAACATAATTGTTATTGAGGTTGTTATAAAAAAACATTCAACAAATATTATAATTTTTTTTAATCTTACACATTAACTTCTCAATCATTTGACAAATTAGTTCTCTAAAATTAGGTGTGGAAACATGCGTTGAATCTCGTTTAACATATTTAAATAGAAGTTCCAGAAACTAAAGTTTGATGATATAAGAAATTATAATTCATATTGTGATACATTTTTAATAAAATAAATAATTTCATTTCTACTTGGATGGACATTTCTAATAACATAATTATATAACATTGAAACATTTTCTTGTTTCGTCACCATTCCCTCACTTCAATCATTTTTGACTAATTTTTTGTGATCTCCATTGATGTTTTGGACATTCACTTTATTTTAATTCCTCGTATTATATGAAATTATTTTTCATCACCACCTGAAATAAATGAGTTTTATTCATTATCTCATAGAGATTCAACATTGTTGTTATCATTTTGTACCTTTTCACAGTGTTCATCTATAACATCATATTAACTAATTACTCTAATATATACAATTCATTATGATGATTCCTCATCAGAATGTTAATGAATTTTTAAAATTATAGAAACAATAATATTTTTTCTTTTTTAATTATAACATTTGTATCCTCTCCCATTAGGAGTGTATACAAAATAGATTATGTCAGTACTGCTCTTTAAAATCATGCAAAATACAGATCTTTAACATTGATAATGAATGTAAATAAAAACACACATAGTAACATCAAACATTTGGATTCATTGAAATACATCTCATAACGAGATATATCATGGATTGTCCTATTGGAATAGAGGTTATGAATATGAAAAAATATTGCAACAAGATACTTCCAAAAGAATCACTATGTAGCATGTTGAATCATTGTAGTTAATTCCATCATAACCAAAAATATTTTTATATTTTTATAAAAACCATTTATTTTTTGTGTTTAATGTTCAATAGATTCATGAATTATTACATTTATTTCATTATAGTCTCCAACTCAGACATTCTAATTTTCTGCACCATTATCTGTTTGAAGATTATTTATTGAATACACACATTAATTTTTAGCACCACCCTTAATACCATTAGACATTACGAGTTCATATAATTTTTTATAAAATAAAATAATTCATGCAATTCAAAAAAATTCTTAATAATAACATGTAAATAAAATATCTCAATTTTTTGATTTCATTCCTAGGGTCCCACAAATTTTATAATTTATCAACTGCAAGGGATGAGTTAAATGAATCATACATTTCTTATGTGTTGTGTTTTAAATATTATGTTTTAGGAATATATAACAACATCATATGTTAATATTTCTATCAAAAGAATATCATGAATAATTTCACTTATTTTAATCTTGCATATATTAACTTGACCTATATACCCCATCTTTTTGGACATATATAATTTTAATTCAGCATGATTAGATATCATGAACTCTACCAATCACCATCATGAATCATGTTTACCTTACATTGTTAACATTTTTTAGTAACTTTACAATATTTATTTTATTTTAAAATGAAACTATATATTCTGATGTAAACATTCTTACATTAATCACAATGATTTAATCACATTTTAAATTGTGTTTTCTCCCAACAACAAACATTGTTATTACAAATTTTAACTTTTCTTACAAAAAAATAAGATCCAAAACCTTTTGTTCTGAGAGAAAAATTATTTATGAAATTAATTATAAGTTAATTATAATACTATTAATTCTATAGAAACTACAAATATTTTATCATATATGAATAAACCACACTACCCAATTCATCACATTATTCTTTTATTATAGCTTCATCAGTTGTTTACATGATAAATGAATTCATATTTTTATTATCATTCATCACATGATTCCTCTATTATTTTTTATATATCAAATTTTGAGCTTGTATCATAATAATAAATTCTTTTTAATGGTTTAAAAATTATAAAATCTTTCAAAACATCTTTCCATATATTTAAATCCTTTTTCTGATTTTCAAAATAGACATCACGATTTTATTTACATATGTTGGTTAACACCACGTTAATAATTATCCCCCAATTGCACAATGAGTTTATATAGATTTTAAGATTTAACTAGATCATTTTAATGTAATTTCAAATGCCACTAAAATACAAGAATATACTAATAAATAAATATTTCCATTTATATCATTCATTCTATCCATAGTTCTGTACCATATTTACATAAACTATTTTACCTAAAAAAATTCATTTTTTAAATACAAAATCATTCATTATATCCTTATATTTTATTTTCTTGTTTATATTTCTACATTGAATCAACAAAATCTCTTCTGGTAAAAACATTTGGATTGGAAATTTAAGACATATATACAATGGTATTTTCAAATCCACTTGTTTTTTCTATATAAATAATCTTCTTGATGTGTTATCTTCTGAAAATTTAAATTTTTTTTATTCTCTATTGATGTTAAATTTTATAGAACATTTTGAGTTTCATACTTCTTAAAAATTCATCAATATCTGTAATTGATTTTTTGAAATTTAAAATAACACATTAATATTTTTCAAGTAAATGTTATTAATGATTTATCTCTTCTTGATTCACCCGAATATTTTCCTCAATTTTTATGATTAAATTATTTTATTACACAAAATTTTTCAAAAAATATTCAATTAGTTAAATCAAAATTTATTTTTTTTAAAAATGTAATTGATTACCTGTTTATTTATATTATTTCTTAAACATCTTCTTCCCACTCTTAATTATTCATATCATTATAAGACCTTGTTTTACTCTCTCTTTATCATAAAACCTAAATATATATCCTTTTATTCTCATTTATAGCTTTTTAGTTCATCATGGTGGAATCTCTAATCATTAACTTTTTCAATAAGATAATGTTTAGTAGTGAAAAGGCTATAGTTTTAATAATTTTATTCAATTATCTCACCTTCTTTATACATAGAAAAATATTTTTTCTTGTATTTATAAATATTCTTATCCGTTCAATTTTAATGACTCATGGATTATGCTAAATTTTTTTTTGAATATCATCTCGTATTTTAATTATATTCATTAATATATTCATATTCTTTATGTATATGATTGTTTTTTAGTAAAGTATACAATATCTAAGAAAACAAATAATATCATAGTTAATATTCCCTTATATGTTTCTTTCCCACTGTTCACATTTAAATAAAATAAATAAACAAGTCATCATATGTGTTTCTAACTTCCTATTCATTTTTATATTGACTAGATTCATCACTATTTGGAACTTTCTTGGCATTTATTTTACTATATCCATTGAAATATACTTCCAAATCAACATTATCCTATATTTTGATACAATTTCCTCTTCTAATTTTATAATTGATTTGTTTTTCAATGAATGGCATATAGAGATAGATCATTAATATCAATATCATATAAGGATGAATCTATGGCATCAAATTTCTCAGGATTAATATATTATATCTTTTAGTTTGTGGTTTAGTCTTCCAAATTATACCCAAACATCATTTAGGGACCCAAATATCATTAATCCTTGTAAATAAGTCACTAAAAGATTAATTATCATCCAATAAAATTTATTCCCACTTCAATATCAAAATTTATTACAACACATTCATAAAATTCATGTTTCCTTCAATTATTTTCATCAATTTATCCATTATAATTCCATTAATACAAGGATATAAAATCTCAAAGTGTGATTAATGTATTCATTCTCTAGATCAACCATAATTGTCCAAATTCTTTAAATCATTAGTTTTAATCCTAAAATCATTAAAACGATGATGGAATCCATCTATAACAGCCTCAATAACTTTATAAAAATTTGTATACGTTAATGAAATATTACATTATTCAATATATTATAGTTTATCCACTCAAAAAATGAATCCTAATACAATTAAATGAGCTATAAACATCCACAAAAATATTCATTTCTACAATGCTTCACTAAAGAGTCAATGAATGGAATAATTATAATGGATACCACATGAATGAAGTAATTACTTCTAATGTCATAACTCTGAGGGTGGGTGATTCAGTGTTCTTTTTTATTTTAGGTTTACTTTAATCGGATAAAATTATCACAAACTATTATAGAGAATGAAATTTTATTAAAAACCAGAATTCAAAAATAACAATAGAAACATATTTATTTGTAACGTTCACTTCTCAAAAGGAGTTTCTATTCCTTATAATGGTTAATAAATAATATATGACCACATAAAAAACTAGAAAATAATTATTTAATATGGTTATAGAAATAAAGTATAATGATTTCACTTTCGAGTTACTGTTGTCAACTGACGATCAATGTGATCCTCACATAGATAAGTGATATAATATTATTTTCGTAATAATGGAATGAAAATTCTCATGTTGGTCATAATAATTATTTTCTCTATTACTCCTGAAAATTATCTACACATTCACTTCCTCTTAGAAATTATTCTTCCTCTACAATTTCATGACTAGAAGCGAGCAAGATCAACTCATTTCCCTTCAATATAAATACCTTTATCTAATAATATATTAATCAAGAATTCACTATATAGTCACCCCTAGAGAAAAAATTTTATTGTTCCCTTTGATGTGGGATATCAATTCTTACATGATGTTTTTATTGACATGCTAGTATAATACTCATCTGATACCACCTGATATGAATCTCCATTAGGAATCTTTTGACTGATTCTTCTTCCAAATGTTTTTTTTCAAAACATACCCTATTCATCCAAAAAACATTTTTAAAACCACCTAGTTGATACCAAATAATTGGAAAAGTACAACAATAATTTATTAGATTGATGATTATTCAAAAATTTTGTCAGATATACTTCACAATTCTGTTGGGATTGACATCACAATCACATATTCCAATAACAACTCTTGGAGGCATCAAACCACATTACTTTGAAAATATTCCCCTATTATTTTATTGAAATGAGAGGAATACAATTAAAATTTAACATTAAATACATTATATATCTCACTCATAATGTGTCATCCTTTTTCTCCATTTAATCCTACATGAATGTAGGTTCTTCTTTAAAGTTAATACATCAATTAGATAAATAAAAATCTGAAAAAATTATTTGAGATCACATAAATTTACAAGATGACATTTTTAAGGAAGAACAATCAATGTATAATCATTACAATTAATACTCTTAAAATACAATAAAAATAATTGGTAAAACATTATACCACTCATTAATTTTTTAGTCATTCATTATGTCAATTTAAATCAATGAAACCCCATTTGGATTTTCAATTGAAATTCAATGTAATGACTTGTTTTTATTATTCTAGAAAAATCCATTATCCTTTAACATATATATAAACTTTTGAACATTTCGTTCATATTCCATATCTTCCCCGAAAGAAAATTATAAAATATATTCATCTAATGACATAAACCAAAAAATCATACTGACGACTCAGAGGCATTAGATTGATCTTATTATAACATCTTTACTTAAAAATTTCATACATTATTAAATGATACACATTGAAAAACAAAATTTAATCCTTATATATTAAATCTATCATAAAAGTTTATATGATAGTATAATTTTTAGGAAATAGTAAGATATCATTTTATTGTCTTCATCATATGAAATTACTGAGTTATGTAACATTATACAATGAAAATTCTTTTGATCATAAATTTTTACAACTGTTTGGTTGATAAAATATAATACCACCCCAATATCATATCATCATTTCCATGAAAAATGGAAAACTGAAACATTATAACATTAAGATTTAAAACTCATACATCCTGAACATAGAATAGTACCAAATACAGAGTAAATATTATAAAACATCATAGTCATGTGGAATCAAATGTTTTTCATTTCATGAAATTTTTACACATGTAAATTATTATTTCTTTTATGTATAAATTTAAAATTAGAGTTCATTCAGTACACATGATATTAGGAAATTTAATAATGAATTTTTTTTATGCATTTAGTAATCAAAAACTCTATCCAATGTACCTTTTAAGAAATATGACATAATTATTCCACATAAAAATTTATCCAATTAAATTAGTCTCATTACCATTACCTGATGTTCCAAGTCTAGAAAACTCAATATGATCCTCTCTATTTTATCACCAATTTTGGAATTCTAAATAATGCACAGTTACATATATTTAATAAGTATAGATGGTGTATTTAATAAACTAATCTTAATTTATAACAAACACAACAAAAAAATTTATTACACACAACCTCAACACACCATGTTCAAATCATCTTAATACAATCCATCGTTAGTCTATATATTTTCCCATAATATTTAATAAACTATTTTTAGTACATGATGATTCCTATAATCCCTAATTATATAAGTTGTAATGTTCCTACCATTCCCACATCATATAATATTTTAGGGGATCTATAGATACACACTATGTAGATATAATTTTTCAAAACATTCCTACAATTATCATCCCAAGGAAATTATTTTTTGGAATACAACCCATTCTCCAATATTAGTTATATCATAGTATTCAATTTTTTTGTATATTAGCCCCACCTAGTATTACATAAATTCATGTCATAAATGAAAAAACAAAAACATACATTCTCAACATTCATCTAATGACATTATTCATTGTTTTAAATAAATTAGATGGATTGCGAATCAACACAAATGGAATTACTAAATATTAATTATTCCATTGTTTAGTTTTAAATGAATTATTAAATTTATTTTGTTACATTATTAACATTTTATGGAAACCAAACATCATTTTCATATATGTGAAGTTTCATAAACCATGAAACACATTATTTAACACCACTATTATTATTATGATATACCTATCATGAATTTTAATCATTTCTAATTCCTATTAGTGAATAAAAATACTCCAGATCTAATCCTTTTTTCACCCAAATTATTTCAACTGTGTAAGGTATTATACTAATATTGATAAATCCCGATTCTAATAACTTATTAATATATATATTTTTAATATCATCCATTACGCTATGTGAATGTTTTTATGATTTAATTTTGACTAGATCTATTATTTATTTACGTGTTATTGCATAATATCTATACCTCTTAGTTGCTATGTTTTTATATACCTCCAATAAAGTTTGATATTATCTTAATAACTCCTAAAAATAAAATTAATTTGGAATAATATACTTAGATTCATCAAAAAATTTTGTTTCTATCAACTCTCATTATATCCCTGAACATTCATCCCTCTTATATGATATTGATTTAAGGCTTTGATGAATTTTTTATTTATTTCACCACATGAAGTATTATATTTCCCTATTTACCTTAAAAATTTATTATAATGTTATGCTAATGGGTAGAAACATATCCTAGATTCAAAATCAATGTCATTACCCACCTATGATATGAATATTTTTTGTCATCAATGTTGTTATCCACTATGATGTTTTCTTCTCACAGCATTATCATTGGGGTTATATAAATTACTCATGATTATAATCAATGTATATCTACTGACTGATGTTAACATACATAGAAGCAAAAACATGATTTGTGACGTACCATAATATTTATAGGGAATTAAAATTGAAACATTCACTAATATCCACCAAAATCAACATCTCCAATCCTTATACACTTCTATCTATTAATATCAAAATAGATTTTTTTCTTATGACTCCTCTATAATTCACATTTTTTTACCTAGATATTTTGTTTCCTATAATTATATCTTAATCCCTTATTTTACCTTTTCCTATTATGGATTTTCCTCTTCCTCACTACAACGATATATAAACTCCCAAATGATCAGTTTCAGCTACTTCTCTATACACTTGTCTCCCTAATTAAATTATTACCCCCATGAATAACATATAAAATTATCATTCCAATCCTCAAATTAATCAAATAAAAGATTCATTACTCATTTATAACATGGAAAAGATTATATATTCCTCTATATTTCATTCACAAACACTATTAAGATGAATATTAATATACTTATATTCCATCTTTACCCATGTATATCAGAAGAGTTTCTTCTATTTCATAATAGTAGATATTTTATAATTACATTAAATAATAAAAAAATTTCTACCCCACATGAATATTTTCAAGAGTAAATAATTGTTTTTTGGATCATGTGTCATCACAATACTTCCAATATCCAGTTTTAGTTCTCATATGAACATATTTATATACATTTTTTTGTGTCATAGAATTTATATCTAAATATATTAAAATAAATTTATATAATGTATCATTATTCAAATTTCATTATCCCCTTTAATATGATCACTATATCTTACACTTTTACATTTTTTTATTGCATTATATACTCCTCCATGTGTAGAAACAACATGAATCTTACCTTAGTCAATTTCAGTAATGTTATAAAACCATAAACCATTCATTGAAAAAAAAATCAATAATAACCATCATCATTTCTCATGTATGAACGGTCCAAAATTATTTATCATCTCAGGTGGTCCTAGTCACTCGATCGTTTCAAGAGAAAACTCCCTTGTCCACTTTTATAGGTATTTATATGATATCCTTTAATTTCATGGATCACATTTCCCTACTATGTGACTTTATCACATTTCATGGAATAAATACTTCTGATTCATGTTGTATAATACTCTAGACATTCTTTGATATTAGTGAATTCAACATACTTATTTTTTGATTATAACTCTACCCCATACTATTAATGAGATGATCAATAGAAGTTATAATCTCTCAAATCTTGAAATCAACTCTCTAACTAATGTCTCTACAACAATAAGGATGTTTTACTTATGTGTGGGAATAAATCTATAAAATAATATTCTATTCTTTTGGTATTTAATTTTCTTTTCAGATAACATCTCTATAAAAACTCATTATATGACTGATACTCTCTCAATAAAATCACTAATTGATAATGATAAAAAATATAAATCAAATTTATATTAATGAATCTGCATTTTGTTATAGTATATTCAAGAATATGGGTACATATAGTTGTGTTAAGTATATATTTTTCAGATAACTCTCGTCTATTGGTTGTAG
Source organism: Viscum album (assembly GCA_963277665.1). NCBI lineage: Eukaryota > Viridiplantae > Streptophyta > Magnoliopsida > Santalales > Viscaceae > Viscum > Viscum album. The sequence goes on from OY728157.1 coordinate 1,474,028,664, forward strand.
TGTTATTGTACTAACTAATAAAAAATTCCTAAACACCCTCTATCAGTGTACTTTTACTCTTATATATACCTATCAACTGAGGACTGATGATAATTATAATTTGAACATTAACATAGGATGTTAGCTATAACTGGCCCTCCTCATGTATTTGTTGATTTTATGATGTTAGGTATGACTCCCTAATTGGATGTAAATGGGTTAATCCTCGGCATTTTTATTAAAAAAAATTAATAAAAAAACTTAAATATTCTATGTTTTTATAAAGAATTCAATTAAATAAATAGATCATAAAAATGGGTGATACAAAACATTGGTTGGAAGAATGTAATAAAAAATCCTAACAGATAGAGAAGTAATTAGTCAAATAGTTCTTAGTAGGGATGAAACATCATTAAAAAGAAGATACAATAATTATTTAAATATTGAATATACCAAACTATTCACATGAAATTGGAATTAAAATAGGTTTATCAATAAAATGTTAGTTTATGATTTACTTATTTTTGGAAAATTAAAATATTTATTTTACATATATGTTAAATGAATCATCAATAAAATCTAATTTAGGGTAAAGGAAAACAATAAACAATACTGAGGAAGGGGAAATCTACTGAATATATTCTTTCCAAAAAAATAAAAAAACTAATGAATATATGAACATGATAATATCAGTGGAAACATGATGTCTTTTAATATTATAAACCAATGTAGAGAATATAAGAAAATAGCATTACAAAAAATTACAAAAATGTGAGAAATTATAAATGTGTGGAGTTGTTGGTATTTATCTATAGAGATTAACCTATTATATATACCAATATATAAAATTGTTTCTGGATTCAAAATCCACATTTATTAAAATTTGATATCTAGACCATGAATTACAATATTTCACTACATCTTCCAATATATTAAATTTGAAAATTTTAATATTATAAAGGAAAATTTTGTAATGGGATCTTTACTAATTTTGAAATGTAGTTACAACATATTTTATAGTCATTTTTTCATTGTTCTATGAAATGCGTGAAATTTTATTATAATCCTCAAATTCATTTCATGGAAAAAAGAGACCTAAATCATTTAAAAAATAATATTACAATTATTTTATGTAAAATATAAAGGTTTTTTTGAAAAATTAATCAAATAATAACAATAAATTCTTCATTGATATTTTATACATAGTTTAAATTTATGGAAAAAAATGAATTGTACTTTCTATTAGTTGATAGGTTATATCTATTTTAGTGGATTAAACATCCACATCTATTTAATAGAAAAAATGATTTTTAATCTTTTAGAAATAAAATAATCAATATGAACTTTATGGGTGGAAGAAATCCAATTGAAAAAATGAGTCTATTTAAGCGAAAAGTTTTTCTAAACAACTACGAACCCCATCAATTTGTTCATTACTCTACGTTTGTTAAGAGTATATCATATTCAATAGAGTACCATATGGTTTCAAGAGTTCTTAAAAAATAAAATTGTTAAAAGTGGTTCCATAAAAATAACTATATCACAAGAAACACTATAAAGCATTACAGTATCACTCATAATCACTTTTAATCATTATTTTTTAAATAAGGGTGCTTGAGTCAAATGAAGTGTGAATATTTACTCAATATGTTTTCCACAACAATTACCACATAGAATTATTATAACATCAATAACCTTGAAAGGTAGTCTATATATACATCTTCAAAACTATTTCTATTATACCTAGTGGTCTAATTTTCCTATAAGGTCATAAGGCATCATACATATTCTTTTTTTTATAATTCACACTTTTTGATTAACACACTATAATTTTAAAATCTATACTGCATGGAAATAAAATGTTTTGAAATTCATGAACTGAATGAAAAATGAACCAATACGAAATGTGAGTGGGTAAAAATAAAATTAACTAAAATTTTAAATATATAAATAAATAAATAAATTCATTATTAATATTATGGTTTTTATTAAATTGAATTAATATTTTTGACAAGATATTAATAAAATTTTGTACTAGAATTTTAATTTTTATTATATTTCATTACAATGTGATTTATTTTAGGAATATATATATATATATTATTGATTTTAATAATTTATTAATCCTTCTTTAATTGGTAAATCATTTAAACCATGAATTATAATAGTTGAATTTTTAAAAAGTTATTTCCCTTTGAATTTAATTTGAAATATCATTTTATATAAATGTTTAAATTCAAAAATATTAAAATTTAAATATGATAACATAAATTCATTATTGGATTTTAAATAATATTATCATCCAAATATTCTTTTTCATATTTTTTTGAGTAGTTGATTATGGGAAAAATTTTGAAAATAAATAATTATGTCTAAAATTGTAACTTTAGTCACACAATAATATTATATGAATGAAATAAATATATTTAAAAACATTTTTATATAATATATATATATATATAATTAAAATATCATATTGAATTACTGGGTAGTATTTATAAAACACATGTGTATTTTTTGGAAACATCATAAATATATAACTGTATAAAATAATTTATTCTCTTATATTTAAAAATTATTTTTCATCAGTTATAGAAATTAAATACCTAAAAATGTTTGAATATTTTATATCATCATGATTATATTCTTTTATAAATTTAGTTTAAATATTGGGAATAAATTTAATATTACTAATGCTATAATTAATGGTTTTGATACCGGTAGAACTGTAATTTTTAGTGAATTCACTTATTAACAATGAGACTTATTAATATAATAAATAAATTAATCAATTTTAAAAAGTGAAAGAAATATTTTTTTAAAAAAAAAATAGTAAAATAAATTTTAATTAATTTAGCTAGTAATCAATAAAAAAAAATATATAAAACACATAACAGTGAAATTATAAAATTTCAATAAAAATTGTTTTCTGATATTATAATGTTTTAATTTAAATACAAATTTTATCATAATTATAAATTCAATTATATTAACGAATTTTTATTCATATATTAATAAGAGAAAATTTGGTTTGAGGTATTATTTTATATTTTTATTAAGTAATAGGTTACATGGGTAATAACTATTTTCTCCCGTTAAAAATAAAAAATAAAAAATAAAAAATATATGATAAAATGGAATTAAAAATGATTAATTTTTTTAGAAAAACATAGATAATGATTTATTTACCCAATTTGTCCCTAAAAATCAATTTTTTTAATTCTTGAACCATTTACATATTTATTGTACCATTCTATTAATGTAACATAATATGTGTCCAACAATTTCAATTTTAGTCACATGTAAAACAAGATCACTTCCAACCTTTCAATTATCCACATACATTTAAAAATATCAATGATCACCAATCTATTACTCAATTATTGGATGTCTCCCACCTTTCAAAAATACCCTAGTAACTATATGTCATTCAAATTCCTTCAATTTTAAGGAGTTAATCAAGAGGAAATTTGAGGTCCTAATATATGTATTAGTTAGTTTTCATCCATTTATACATAATCATTGTCTTTATATACTAACCATTAAATAATATTATAATTATATCATTATCATTTTTATAATTATATGTAATTATATTACTATGGCAACCATTTTTTATACCTTCCCAACCAATTAAAAAATAATAATAACTATTAATCATGTGGATTACTCCCTTCAAAAATTAATTTTTTTATCATGACATTTATTCCATATATATGAAATTAAATATATGATTCTATAACATAAAATAATCAAATTATTATTATTATTTTCATATAATTATATTATTAACTTTTTCATCCATACATACCCATCATGTTATAAAGTGTTTCTCTTTGAGATGATTTGATCTCTAATATAAACTAAGCTATAAATCACTATAATTGATAACACTGGGAAAATGAATACTAATATAAATATAAATTAATAAAAAAATATTTTTTTATATTTATATTTACTTTATATAATTTAATCAACATAACTATAAATTATCCTCAAGATTAAAAAAATTCCTATTTAAACTAACATCGATTCAATTTACTCAAAAAAATAGGAAACAACTATATAATAAATTTAATATGATAAAAAATTTTCCATATGAACTAAAATATATAAGAATATGTTTTTGAAAGTTGGTTTCAGTAGTTTTACCCTTTTAATATTTCTATATATATATAGTTAGGTATCTCTAAAATTTTCAACATATTTGATGATGTGTATGGGTGTTAGAACAACATTAAATAAATATATTAAATATATTAATATATATTCAAACATTCTTATACATATTTTATTTTTGAATTGTTTTCTGATTGATTGGGACTTGAAATGGAAATTATAATAATGCGGTTTCTTCCATAATGTGAGGTTTACACTATGAATGGAATAATGATGGGTTGTGCTAAAAATTTCATTAGATGCAACCATTTCTGATTATAATAAATGATTAAATAATATATTTATTCAATTTTATTTAATGCACTAAAAATAATTCAATATATGTATATTTCATTATGAAAATTCTCAAGGGTTATCCTCATAACCCTGGGCGGTCATAGATAATGGGGAGTTCTTATTTGGATTTGTATACTTTGGAATATGTACTGAAGACAACTAATCAAGTAAAATCATCTCAATGATGAACAATAAAGTGGGATAAAAACAATATTTATCTAGAGGATTAGTTCTTCACTTAAAATAGATCCATTATCGATATATTTATTTTAATTTTGTTTATTTAAAAAAACTTTATTTGAGAATGTTGGATTTTTGAATATCTTTATTATAAATGATTTAAATTATCTATATGAGATCGATTTAAATTATACTTCATGGACATATGTTTTTATAAACTATGATATTTTTCAACTATTATATCAAAAATAATATATGTTTGGATTGTTTATCACCATAAAACATTTTTTTCCATAATTCATGTTATTTTGAAACCACTTTTATTTATTTTGGGCACATGGGGAAATGATTTGAAACAATTTATCCATGTACAGGCATGATTGAACCCATACTCAGGGAGGATTTGTGAAAAAAAAGAGATTCATTTTTTTGGATAGATCAATGGGGATTGATGGTTTAATGTGTTGGAATCATGTATTGGGACCCCAATTGGGGAATATGGGATGACAATAATCAATCATGTTACTAGATTCATGTTTTGCAGTGACCAGATTTTGGGAAACATTTATTAGAGAAACATTCCTTAAATTTTGTCCGTTGTAAGTTAATAAATTAGGTGAAGTAGTAGAAAAAATTATATAAAAATGTTCTCGTGAGGATGGAATTTAGTTTCTATATGATCCCATACAATACTCCATCTACCCAATGGTAACAAACACCATATAGTTTGGGTTCTTGCAACAGCTTGTGTTTTGGTAGATTTGAATATCACATGCAATGTGGCCAATCCCATATATCATATTACCCTACCCATGATAATCATAAATTTTCTAATTTAACACAACCAAGACCCCATTTATGTATACACATAGTGGGCCCTATCGAACACATTATGTCAATGTAAATTTCTAGATGAGTCATGTATTATGTTCACATTACTAGGGCCATGGGTGAACATTCATTCCATATTACCCCATCTACACATCATCTTTAGTCACCTCACTATCCAAATCATGTCAGTTGGAAGAAATTCCCATGATTATATGATGAGGATCATGCCTTGTGACTCTATATTCAATGTATAGAGATGGAATATGGTTTATCCTTCTGACACAGGCTGTGTACCCTAGTAAAAAGACTCTATAATCCCCTCGATGACATAAAATGTGCATATATATAATTCATTACTGATTATAATTTGATCCATGAGTAGCATATCATAGGTGATTTTCCAAATAGGACAAAATGGTAGTATATTTCTGAATTAGTTATAGGATATGAAATGTTGTGAGCGCGGTACTTCTTCTTGAGATATGGGGTTGCTGAGTCTGGTTAGGACTAATCATCAATCAGATTTTGGGGTCATAACTCCTCAATTACACCATGGATAATCCCCCCTATACTTTTTCATTGATATATTTGGTACTCTCCAATAATATTGAGGGTTAGACTCCTCATTTAAATGAGTGATACCCCCACCATAATTGAGCTCTTTTGGGGAGAGATACCTCTAATAGATTTATTCATCATTAGAAATTCATGTATTGTGGGGAGGTAAAATCCCCCTAGTAACCCTTGTGAAGTAGTATGTGTTTGTGGGATTCTTATATAGAATATTAATGGTGTGCTTTTTCTCATCATTTTAATTTGTTTTTGTGTATTGATATCACTTCTCTCTTACTCGGGGTTCTTTTATGGACGTATAATGTTTTTTTTGTCTTCCATAATGCATTGTGTGTTGGGATGAAATTATTATTTATATTTCATCTTTCATGTATTTGGTTGATACCAAATGGGTAAGTATATAATCATCCCTTCACGGTATTTTCCAATATATATTATGTATTGTAAAGATAAAATGATGTTCAATGGTGACATATGTGGTCATGATTTTGGTTATGCCCAGTTGTATATGGTATTACTAGCTATGTTCTTTGGTCAATCTAAGAGATTATAATCAAGACACTCTTTATATTTTCCATTTTAATAGTTTTTATTAGTTTGGGAAATCATTTATATTCTTTAATTTATTTTTGTGTTGTATCTTTTTCATTACATTTCGTTTCACTCAACTGTTTTCCAAGAAGTTGTGGAAGGAATGGTTTACATTATATATTTTTCAAAATAGTATTATATTTTTGTATTATTACATAGAGCTTGTGGTGGGTGTACATACCTATATATTATGACAAGGATTCATATTTTTGTTGTTTTCATAATTGGAACTAGTCTATATCCTTGATACAATTTATGGTTTGCTTAATGTGTCTCCCTTATTTGACTTCAGTCTGAGGAGGGGTCATGGTGGGTCGTGTTGTAATAGAGTAGTTTTAGAGATGGTTAATCTTATGGTAAATGTTTATAGTTATACATATTGTGTTTTTTGGTTTGAGAACGTATTGAAATTATTTAATTCTTTCATTAATTTTTGCCTCTTTCTAGAGAACCAAGTGATGTTGTAGGTGCCACAATATCAAAATAACAGGTCTTAGTTTTCATTATTATCAACTCAACATTTTAGTGAATCAGTTATATATAACACACTAGTATATGAATTATATAGGATTGGTTTATTTGAAATTCATGTTTTTCTTGACTCGTCTTCCCCGATATTATCATCTTATAGTGGTACATCTTTGAAAATTTGGGGATGCACATGTGATGATCGACATGCATGATACTTATACAGGGTCGGGACAATCATCAAATGAGCAATGTTGAATTTGTTTAGGAACTGAATAAATATGTGTTTCTATCAATTTTCCAGTCCTATGATTGAATTGTTGATATAAAACAGACATCTATGGTAGTTCAGGTCGACAATGAACATATACATAATTCACTATGCATGTTCCTATACGATGGTCTACTTAGGGATCATATAGAGCTAGACCCATGGGTAGTTGAGGATTAAATCTATGAGGTTGTATGAATTTTCTAGCCTATTGTGACCATTAATGGTTATATGGTTGAGAATGTGAATATCCATCGTTGTGGTACAACCTGGTGCTATTGGAAACCTATCACTATGACCAATGATGAAACGATGATGTCATGGTCAATCTTTCATAGTTTGTTCAGTGATGAGAATTACCCTTTGATCATTCAATATATACAAAATCAAGAACATATCAAGATGTAGTTGGTCGATATATCAGTTTTTAGTATGAATATAGTTTTATACACAAGACACGCTACACTTTCTATATTGTGTGTGATAGATTATTCCTAGTCTGAAAATATGATTGGGTTATTATTAGAGACTACCATGATAGTGTAATATTCTTTGTAATTTATAATTATTATTTAATCCTTCAAATTTTTTGGTTACATATAACTTTCTAGAATAAGTACTTCATGAATAATTATCTTGTTGTGGTTATAATGGGTCTGATTCATCAATAGTGGCTAGATGCTGGAGGTTATTAGAGTATCACATGAGGAATACTAATCCTCGGACATAGACACAGAGAGTAGAATCATATGGGTCATGTATAGGGTCCACTTATAAAGTATAGGGGTGATAAAATACTATTTTTTGGTGAGGTTACATGGCTCTGAATATTCAGATCTTCTTTCCTTACATATTGGATATGAAGTGGATAACCACCATAATAGAGAAAAAACCATGAATATTTATCTCCATGGTATGGTTAGGGGATACAACAGGGGTTACTATAAATAAAGAAATATATGGACATCTGTACAAAGGATATAAATTTGGAGGATAGAGATATAATAAACTCCATACACCATAACCAATTGGCATCACATGCTTGTATTAGTTATATTTTAGTTTATTTAACATGTATGAGATAAATATGGTGGAATATGTTGGGGTTGCCCGTGAGATAATGAAAAGTAATATTTTTTTCTTATTGACTCTAGACCCAGTACCAAGAGAAACATGATTGATTTATCCTATTATTGAGATATCCCTTTTTCAATAGATATAATTTCTCATTCAATCTTTACCCCCTCATATATCATAATAGGTTCTTAGATGGATACATTTTTATATATCTCAAATTTGTGGGTAGTGTCTATTTGAGATTAGTATATAGAGTTTCTCATGGGAGTAATTATTCCTTATGACAACACCATATAACATCATCATATATATTCACTTGTTTTATGTGGTGGATTACCAATTAGAAATTAATCATAGTATAGTAGGAATTTCATTCATGGATGACATGATATTTTCATTCATGGGTGAGATGGATCTTGATGTTGAGAAATTGAGTATTATGAGTAGGAAGATTGAAAATATTGTACATTAAATACTGTTTTCATCATTTTTTACTAATATCAATATTTATATAGATTATTGTGTTACTAGATAATTATATGGATTACATTCTTTATGATTTTTTGGGAGTACCTCTATGGTGGTAGATTCACTTCTGTATCAACCTACACCCCCAAGACAAGACTCATATTTCTTATGACATATCGGATGGCCCCAGCATAGCTTTAGGATTTGAGGGTGCAATTTTAAGAGAATTGGGTGAATAGTTTTATTAGATCGAGTGTGTCCCCTATAAATAACTAGTTCTTTTATTGGAAAACATTTAGTTATTTTTTGATAAATATCATTGACTACCAGCTAGTATACTAGGTCCCAAATAAAAAAAGTACCCCATTATATACGATAATATAATTTTCAAAAATTATAATGGTGTTATTTGGTTTTAAATTATCGATCCTAGATTTTATTACCATCATTTGAGTTATTGGGAGAATAAATTTTCAAAATTTCATTTTGATTACACTATAGATCTTATGATTACTTAGTGATGACTTTTGGTGTGACAATTTTTTTAACTATGTTCATATATCTTGTACATAAAATATTCTAACAATAATTGAACTGAATTAGTGTTTTCGTTGATAAAAAAATTATAGCTAATTCTAAATCTATGGATAAGCATGTAAGGAATTTAAGGATGTTCATAAAGTTACGTTGAGAGAGGTACTTATTCGATGTTCTATCTAAGAACATGTTTTGCAATAGAACAGTTCACTTTATAATGATCATCATATCTATGTGTATTTTAGCTATGAATATAGTGAGCATTTATGTATTTATTTCATTATAACCACCAATGAGTTTGACGGAGGGGCATTTTTTTCTAAATTTCTAGTGTAATCCTATTGGATCAAGATAGAATTTTTCAGGTTTTCAGTCCAATTTAAATATTTGATGAATATATTGTAGTAATTTTTTCTAGATAAGGATGTTTCATGGTAAATTAAATTACATGAGGTTTTGAAAAAAAATAATACTCATTTTGAGACTAATTAATAATGGCATTGAGTAAATGGTGTTTTTTGATTCCACTATAGTTTGGATACAATGAATTTTCATATTGACGTACAAATTGACATCTTATTGGTAAAGGATTTTGAGACCCATTAGTTTCAATTGCATAACCCACAACATGGATTTGGAATTAGTATAATTAATACATAACATGTGGAGGCATTATCTTATAGGCGAGAATTTAGTTGTATATTCATTCCACTGGATTCATAGATATGTATTTTCCCATAAAAATGATATCCTAAGATATATTCATTGGATATATTTTCTGAAAGACTATAATATTGAGATTTTTTGGATTTAGATGGGGCCCCTGATTATTATCTATGATATTATTGAATAGTTCACATAATAGTTTTTAGAGGACTTTTAATGGAATTTGGGACTTAGTTATGCCTAATAATAGTGTTTCACATCCTAATTATTGGGCTTACCAAGATGGACATTTAGGTTTTGGAGGATATTCTCAAAGAATGTGTTCTTGATATCATATAGAGCTCCTATGATCACATTCCTTTAGTGGTGTTTTCTAGTAATAGTTGTTATCACTCGACTTTTGGTATTAAACAATTCGTGGACATATACAGATGATCATAGAGGTCACCCCTTTGTTGGAATTGGATTGGAGATACATGTATTTTTTGTGCCTGAGACGTTGTACATAATTAAAATGAAGGTTAATCTTATGCAAAAGAATATAAGGATATCCAAGAGTTGAAAAACATTATGTATAATTACTACATTTGACATTGGATATTTTTAATGGAAATGATATTTTACTAAGAGTCTCCCCTTGATGAGGATTTAATAGATTTGGGTGAGGAGAAATGTTATCCCATAGGTTCATATTTTATTTCGAAATTCAATTGATAATTAAGGTGGATTATTAATGTTTTTAATTTCACAAAAAGTTTTATTGAGTGTATAATATCTCCCAAATAACATAACTGCGTAGATAAATCCTTAATTAGAAGCATCATATCCACTCTAGTGAGCTAGTCATCATAGAAAGATCCATCTTATTAGAGTACCCGATGTTGATCAAGGATATCCAAGTTTGGATCCATCATGTATGGGACATTCCCCTTGTTATTGTGATATGGTAATAGGGACGTTTACAATACACCTCATTGATTCATGAGAATCATACGTGGGCTCAATCCCATAAATTATTAATTACCTTATTCTATTAAGGTTTAAATCCTTGAAGAATAGAATAATGTGAAATCATCTGATTCTATAATTTGATCCTATCTGAATGAATATATATATATATATATATATCCTGAGATTCAGTTCCTTTTTTGGGTGTTATAGGATCCAAAATTTAATATATTAAAAATATTAATATACATATCTCACATATATTTTTGGAATAAAAGGCTTTCCCATTGATAAGAAAATATGGTAGAATATGTGATCTATTTTATTTACTGAAGAAGAGATTTATCCTATGTGTGACATAATGTTGGTCAATATCTGGAATTCGTGTTATCATGCCCATTGGATGGTACATTAATTGATTAAATAATTTTTTTCAATAATTTTTTAATTAAAAAACCAAATTAACTCTATATATATATTTCACAATGAAAATGAAATATTGTTAGCTTCAAAACCATATGAATTTTTTTGTAAAGGTGGACAGTTTCTTCTTATTTGGTAACTAGGTAATTTTTACTGACATTGAACTATTAGGGATAATCATGAGATGAAAAATGAATGCAGTAAAATCATCATCTTTACCACTAGATGACACGTTCTACACCAATGATAAACCCATTAATGATGTAGGGATAATTATTTTGAATATTTTTTTAATTTTAATTGTTTTGAAGAACTGAATTTATATATTTTAAAATATTTTGTTACTAAAAATCTTATCTTGAGCATGATTGAATATAGAATTATTAAAACTATTAATTTATTCCATCTACACTATTTTTTACCCAGATTATCTATAATATGTAGTCACTAGCATTTTTCTTATTCTTTTCCCACCATCATCCCATGTTTTTTTCAACATTGGCCCATGGGGTTGGGATTTTTTATTCGGAGGCCGAATTCAAGCATGAACAAAAACCTGTTATCAAGGATGATGTATGAATGACCTAGAGATTAGTGTTTTTTGGATGGATATTTTTTTTATTATTTTATTGGTGTGATTTAATCATGTACTGAGACCCCAAACATAAATATATGATGTGATGGTTACCAATTATGTAATAGGATTCCTATTTTCCTGCCATAAGAGGTCTAGGAACGATGATCTGAGATGGCATCATTCAATTTCATTGAGTTTTAGTGAGTTAGTCAAAGGAGGATGTTGTATAAATATAGTATATAAAATTATAAAGTATAAATTTTTTTATTCAATAATATTAATGACTATACACCATGTACCCTATGGGAATACACATTGTGTAGTTTGAGTTCTAGTAGCATAATTAGATTTTTGTGGGTTAAATATCATATGATATATGGTTGGGACCACACACCATGTGGCCATAATATGGTAACTAAAACATTTCCCCGGGGTACACACAAAATACCTACTATAAGTATATATGTAATGATCGATGATGGAAATGATAGACAAATATACATGAATAATTGAGATGTGCACCATGAGACCATTCCTAGGACACTGGGTAATCGTACATTACATGTGATTGTAGCTACATTACATATAGAGTCACACAATTAACCAAGATGTGTCTAATAGAGTATAACATGGGGTGTCTAGGTTGTTTCACTAACCATGGGACCCTATATTCATTCCATTTTCATTGGTTTGATATGCTTAGAAGAAGGGGACATAACAAAGGCTTGGAATCATGTAACATGATGTGTACCTTAGAAGGACATGTCTCATTCTCACATATAAAATGTCATCCTTTCATATATCCTTCATTGAGGCTCTTATTTGTAAACAAAAGTAACCTATCCTCAGTGATTTTTTATGTAGGATGTTACAATATATTTTTTGGATGTAGTGATTTAATTTGAGGTGTTGCCTATGAGTCACTTATTATAACGATTCTTGGTCAATGATAGTGGTTGGGACCGATCATCTGAGAGTTGTTAGGAATGATACTCTAATATCACACATTAGTTCGAGACCCCATACTATTTTCATAGGTACATTTTTACTCCAATACATTATTGTGTGTGGGGGTATTATATCTATGGAGGACTACTCCCCTAATCGTTGAGCACTATCTGGTAGCTAATCCACCCCTAAAGATAGTTCTCCCTCAACTATAGAGTTTAGTAATGAGGCTTTGGTCTTATACAAAAATAATTATGTTATTTAAAATGGTTATTTTTATAGGATATAGGAAATTGAGGGTAGAATCTAACTCATAATTCCATCAAAGTTAAGGAGATCAATATCCCCTTTCCTTCTCACTGGGGTTTCCTTTGAGAATATCTGGTGTTTGGTATATCTACCCTCTTAATTTTTATGTGGAATTAAAGTTTTTATTTCAATTGTCTCCATAATGTTTTTTATGTGTCATATTTTGTATTTTTATTCACACCAATACATGGGATTTTTCTTCACATTTTGGGTGTTATATAGATGATTGAAAGATCCATAGTGAAATAGGAGGACCTTGTTTTATACAAGCATACAGTTACCTAGTGTTTCTTTTTAGGATCAATTGGATGTCACATATATTATAATATAATCCCTATTAATCATTTAACCTTTTCTATTTAATTATTGTAATGGCATCTGAGTCATTGAAATATTTTATCAAATATTTATTATTAAATTAATTATTTTTATGATAGCTTAACTTTCACATAGTACTGAGTTTAATCAAACCGTAATATGATAATGAAATTTTATTTAAATGATACAGTTATAAACATTCTGTTAAAATCAATGAATATAAATTCGAATGAATAAAATATAAAAAATTTATTATTTATAATTAAAATGTTTTCAAATGATCATAATAGAAAATTAAAATCATTATAAGGTAAAAAAGATTTTTTATTGAAAAAATGTTTTTAAGCAAGCATTGGGAGTTTATTTTAATAGATTTAATTTATTACGATTGCTTAATCAAATATAATTAAATATATATATATTATATGTTTTAAATGTTTTATCATAAACATATTATTTTCCAACTCTTCATATAATAATAAATCATGTATTGTGCTCAAAAATTATTTCTTATAAAAAACATTTTTATTGCATTTTAGAAAATTATTTTAAAAATAATTAATTTTAATTATATAAAATAAATCAAAATTTTTTTTATAGATTTTTAATTAGGAAGATTAAATTTTTTAAATTGGCAAATTTTATTTTTTAAAATTATGAACCATAATCATAAAATTTTTGTCACCCTAGTAATAGTAAGATTAGTAAAATAGTCTAAAAACATGGGGGTTAAAGCATTAAAATTTAAATTAATAATGCCTTTAAAAGTTTTTTTAGTAGATTTTTTAAATTTATATCAAATTGTTTAATATACTTTCACTGAGATCATTTTCCTTTGATATTGACCATCAAATTGTTTTTGGTAATGAAAAATAAAAAATGCCACTCTCATGACAATAAAAAACATTTCAATGATCACAAGGTGATGAAGATTATTTCAGAATAAATATTAAACGTTATATTTTAATTAATAATTTTATTCTTATGAAGGTAATTTATTAATATTTTTTTGATTTTATTTTTTAAATAAATGTTATGACAACACTGACACAGTATTTATTAAATTAATAGGAGAATAAAATAGTTTATTTTCAAAATATTGAATTTAATATGATTTCAAGAATTTATTATGTGAAATGAATTTTATAGTAGAATATATAATATTATGTCTATGTGAAAGGATTATATCTAAGTTCACTATTTCTATTGATTCATTTAAAGTCCAATTAAAAAAAGAAAAAAATAAAATTATTATATTAGATGAAGACAATATATTGTTAAAATTATGAAAATATCTTAATCATGAAATATGAAAATTAAAAAAAAACAATAACTTCCTCAATTTTTTATTTATGTGAAAAATTTAACTTATAATAATAATTAAACTAGTTTCATAAAAACTGTTTTTACTGTGGTTAATGATAAAATATCTTTACTGCGATATCTAAATAAAATATAATGTTTGGTATACTACTTAAAAATATTTAAATTTTATTTTATGATAATTTTTTTACTATAAAATAAAATTTCATAAAATAGATTTCCATTTAAATGATTTTTTTTAAAATAAATTAGCTTCAATTTAATCTTCTTAATTTTCAATGTATGTATTATCCCTCCTTATAAAAGGCCTCCCTTCCATATCTTTTTCACACCGCTTTATGAAACATAGCTAAAAAATGTTAAGCTATTTATATTATGAAAATAAATATACATGCTCTAATGATTCTAACAGCCCCAATAGAACAATCCCATGATACATAATGTGATATATAGAGGTTTTGTTTCATAGAAGAGGTGATCCCCTTAACCAATAAATTTTTTTTACATCATCTTTTACCTCCAAATATCACTGGTAACTATCATAAATTAAAAGAATTAAAATAATAAATATTATTAAATTTCATTATTATAAATTCACCTTCATCCATCATATTTTAATTCAAATGATTAATGATAATGTCACTCGTGTGTTTTTGTTGACTACCACCTCCATGAAGGGATGTGATTCATTTTATATTAATGCATCATATGGATGGTAATATGGGGAGATTATATAATTAATTAATTTTATAAATGATTTAATAATTATTTAATAAAGATTATTAGTTATTTAACTTTTTATAATTCCATCAACTAAAATAAGTAAACATCATTCATGAATATGTACAACCTACAATATCCATGAATGATGTAATTTATTTTTCTAAACCTTTTTTAACTGATTAATTTTACAAATTATATAAGAAATATATATATATATATATATGATATTTAGACCATAATAATAAAATATAGAGATGATGTAACCATCATAAAAGAACAAAGACAGAAAATATCGAATAAAAACCTAAATGAAAAATAAAGTATCTATTAGGAGAAATAGTGGTTTTAATAATGATTTAAAGATAAACAAAAGATTGAAACTTATAAGTAAATTATAAATCATATGATATAAATTTTTAATTTTCAGAAATATATTTATTTTAAATACATAATTATTATACCTTATTTTCCTACACCAATGATGGAATTAGATCCTTATGTAATGGTTTATTTCTTAATTTCATCAATATTTGGGATTGTTTATGTTTAAATATCATCTAGGAAAATTAATTTATATTTATAAGATTAAAATAATATAGATTATTCTATTATGGTTAGATTTTGAAATTATATGATTTCCATTCTTTTTCCTCTTTTTATGTACTCAAGATACAAAAATAATGTACTTAAGAAAAACTAACTTCTATTTCAACTCGGTAAATAATATTTTACTTTTATGTACATATTTTCCATAAACAGTTTCATAGATTGTTTTAACTATTAATTATTTATTTATTAATTTTTTTCACCAAGTTTTTATTTTTGTAAAATAGTTTATAAGAAATTTATTTTCAGCTTATAAATAAAACTGTATTATTACCATTTCAAAAAAGTTTGAAAAGATTGTTTTTTCATAATATATATGTCTTGAAGAGAAATTACTATCATCATGAACTACCATTCCATTGAATCTCCCTCTAAAAATTTAATTTTTTATTGTATTATAGATTGTTATAATAAATAATTTTTAAAATTATAAAATTTAAAAAAGTGATTTCAATGTAAAAAAGATTATTATATTACTGACATTTTCCAGTGATATTATGAAAATATTTCATTATATTTTAGCATAAATTTCTGATTATTTTACTTTACTTGCGATATATAAATATTATAACACCAACTATATTTCATGAGATGATTTATGATCAGTTTGATTGGGGGAAAGTATTAATATATTGTATTCTAGTTCTTCAAATATATATAATTATTCATATTTAGTGAATGTGATAATGATTTTATTAATATTCACAAAAGGAATCGTTAGACTTATTATATAATGGGTGGTCCCAAAATCACATATCCCCTCAATGTATCAGTATGTCTCTTTAGAAAAAAAGATTCTATATTTAGATAATGTCCAAACAATTTATGTAATACTTCATAGCATGAGTCCTGAATAGTTTGTTTTAGATGACTGAAAATGTGAATTCCATTATAATTAAATTATTATTCAGCATACAAGTGATGGTTTTAATATTTATATTATCAATATATATATTTTTTACATATGAGTTTATTTTTATGTTTTTATTTGATCATCATTTAACCTTCCCATATCATTAATTAATTATTAGCTTCTGATGTATTCATTTCCATACAAATCATCAAAACTCAAACCATTTACCCAAATACTCTATATCACAAACAAACCCAGGTACACTGGAAAACTGATAACTAAGAAGGTCCTAACAAAGCCCAAGGGGAGTTCCCATTCTGCATGGGTCAATGACTATCACCTGTCATCATTCAATATGTAAGTGGTAACAGTTTTCAACAAATGATGTTTCTGTAAAAGAAACATTACCATATTAATAAAAAAAACTTTACTTGGGGTAATGTACTAGATTTGAAATAAGAAAAATCACATATTACCATAACCAATGTACCAAAATGGGGAAACCAGCCAAATTCCTTAAGGACCTAGCCTATGAAGTCCATTTAACAACAGTTAGCTCCACCTCCAAAAGAACTTTTTCTCTTGCTGGAACCTAGAAGAACCTAATTTAAAAACACATGAAGGCACAAGTAGGGTGTGAGCCTAATAATAGTATAATTTTTCCAATGATTACATAGTAGATACCAATACCAAAATAACCATGTAATGTGATTTCAATTTAAATCAAATAGGTTTGGCATTTCAGAATCACATTTATACTAATCATGTAATACATTTCAATAATGTAAATACATTTATCAATTCATGCATCACATTTTAAATGACGGAAATCAATTTCAAATGATATAATTTACCTTATCAGATGTTTCTTTTACCAAATCATAGAAACTAATACTTTTTTAAAACATCTTATATTAATTAACAAGGCATATAAAATAATTTGCAATAATGGAATATATAAAATTAAAATAATAAATAAGGGGTAATTATAATCATATGAAAAATATATATTATATTTAAATACTATATAGACCTAGCACAGTGAATATGGTAATATATGTATATAATTCTCATGAACCATGTCCAAGAGGACTCATCACCATCACCTAAAGGATTTGATGTTAAAATATGATGTTTTAGAATGTCGTAGAGTCAGAAATTGTTGTATAAACAACCCACTAAGTACCTAAGGGTTGCATATTATCATGTGAAAATCAACGATGAGAAATTTATTTCTAAATTAATTAAAATAAAATTAATCCCATTATTCATTTAAAATATTCAAATTTTCACAATAAAACCCATAAAGGGATTTTAATGAAAAAATGGATTTTCATAATGACAGAACCACTAGTTTTCTATTAAAAACCATTTTGTAGTAATTCTAAACAAACATGGATTTGAAATAAATGCATCATGAAATTTCACAATCCAATTTTTTTCTTTATGTTCAACAATTTAATTTTTCCAAAAAAATCTATCAATTTCATTACAAACCATCAATTCAATGGACATGTGGTTTTCAAAATATTTCCATGAAAAACAATTTTAACTATTAAATCCAATATTTTTGTTGAATTAATATCCATAAAAGAAGAGTTTATATTTAAAAATTCAAATTACCAAAATGTCCATTAACAAACCACAATTCAATAGAATGAGTAGTTTTCCAATTTCATACAAAAAACATAACTTTCCAAAACCCTAGAATTAAATCAATTTAGGTTTTTATAAAACAAAATAATTGATATACTTTTAAATTTTTATTAAAAATTTCTATTAATTAAAAATATTTGAAGTTAATTGTGAAATTTATCATTAATTAAAGTTTTGCATTGTAATGGAACCATCTAACTCAGAGCCACTAGACCGTGAATCATCAAATACTAATCAGGATTTATAAGGAAGAACAATAGGAACATTGTCTTGGGAAAGAAGTATTAAATTCAATGTTTATAACACATATTAGTGGGTATTAGGTACACAATTATGCATAAGGATCCTAGTAACCCTATGGAGAAATAGAGAGATATCAGGAGATCAATAATGGGAGGATGAAACTGACCATGAGAAGATTGATGTGTGTACGTCTACATTTTGATAGCATATTGGAGGGGTTTCAGTGGCCATGAATAATCCTTGTGAGATTTATGGAAGGTATAAACAATATTTGGTCAAACAAGATCTATTTAGGACATAAAAAAGAGGCTTGGGTAATTTATAAATAAAATTTGGATTGAGGTAAAATAATTTTCATGGTTTCTTGGGTAGAGGCACATGATTTAGAAAAACAGTGTTTAGGCCATGAGTTATTTATAAATGGGTCATAAGATCATTCTTTAGAGCTATCAAGGTTTGTCAAACTATTAACATGTCTATTGAACCCCACAATCCAATTTGTTATTTTTTTTCCCGAGAGGGCACTCGGTTGAACACAACTTGCACCAACCATCTTCTAACACTAGAATAGCCCCTAAATATCATAAAATATTAAAAAATAACATAATTAAACCCTAATATAAACCCAACCAAATAATTTCAAACATAGGGGACTAGAAAATACCAAATAATTCAACATTATGTTTCTACCTCCCAACCATTGAATCATTTTGCTCCTGAAAAACTTACAAGGAAACTTCCCTATAAAAAATTCACAGACACTCCTCTCTCATTAATGCCTTATTATCACATATTTAATGAGAATAAGATCCTTACATACATAGAACATGCACCAAATCTATTATCATCCCCTAATGTAACTTTATTTCATAATCAAATATCATTACAAGTAGTTCAGTAACGGAAAAATCAGGTTCAACCTCAAGATCAACCTTGATCATTTGATGAGACAGATAACATTTATACTATTGTAAATGAGACACATGAATCATGTTATGTATTGATGTCATATTTAAGGGATTTTCAAAATGTTATGAAACTTTCCAAACATTTTCTCCAACCTCGTATTATCACAATAATTAAGAGAAAGCTTCAAATTCCTCCCGTGCCATTGATGATCAAACAACAGTGATACATTCATGAAAAACTAGACACAATTTAAGAAATACAAAGATATAAAGAGATGATAAACATTATAATTATATATTCCTTATTCCATTATCATTCTATGATTAATTAAATGAATATTTATTATCATTTTTGGCACAATACTTTGTCCAACATTGGTACTTTCACCAACCTCTAGCTAACATAATATAGTTATACAAGGCTTATCATACAAATCCTCAACAGAATCAACCATAATTTATGACTAGTAAATATTATATTATGATACCTCTACCATACCCAAATGATCATCAAGAGCCCCATTAAATTTGATAACCCAAACATGAAGCATATCCTTGGGAATCTGTATAGTTTTTTCTACTATGCCATCTGACTGTAGATGGTATGTCGTACTCAAACAGAGATGAGATCTTGGTGCCTCCTGAGGGACTCTACCAAAATGAAAAGTGAAATGAGGATCTCTATTATTAACTATTGCATATGGGAATTCATTGAAAATAACTATCTCTTTTATATAATTACATCACTACTCCTCAACATTGGTTTTATCAAAAATGGTTATGAAGTGAGCCAATTTAATTATCCTATCAATCATAACCCATATCACATTCATCTTACTCTAGTTATATGCTAACCCAAAAAGAATTCCACAGAGAAAATATCCCACATCCATGTAGGGGCTTGAAGTGGTGGTTAAAACCCCAAATTTGTTTGGTTCTCAAAATTAACCTACTGTCACATATAATAATGAGAAAAAAAACTCTAAAATAAACTATCCCATTTTTTGGTCAACAGAACATCCTCCACATATCGCTAAAGATATTCATGGATCCTGGGTTCGTTACCCACCTAGAACTATGAAAACCATCCATCACATCATTACTTACCAATGAATATAGTTCAAACTGATTCTGAAAGAATGGAATTCCCTATTTAGAAAACAAACAATGTGAAATTACATCACCACCATAAAGAGAGAATCTAATGCTACAAAACTAATAAAAAAGATTCTAATTTGGTAGAATTAATTAATGAATAGATTATGTCAGCTGAAAAATGTATTGGGACATTACATATTCTGATTCCTAGATTCCAATAAGAAACTATGCAAAGAAAGTAGTCAAATCTCAATCTTCTGATCATTCTGTCACTGCCTGGTTTGGATGTTTCCCGCTTAAAGTATCTACAATGGCATTCTATTTCGTTATGTTATAATTGATTCCAATGTAGAAAGAATAAAGGTATTTCATCCAACGCCTCATGAGGATATTCAAATCAATTTAAGAGAAGATATAACTCAATCTATTAGGTTAATAAAATAGGGTAAACCATTCTCTATAAACATAATTCAGAAAACTCTTAAGTGTGTGCATCCTAACTAAAAATTCATGTTCATGTGTTAGATAATTCTTATATTGTGGACTAAGATGATGAGACTTATATGCAATGAAATGATCATGCTACATAAGAACACAACCCAATAATGAATCAAGTGCTTAAAAAAAGACCGCATAACCATGCCTGACCTCTAAAAGAGCCAGCACTGCATAGTAGTCAAAATATATTTAAACACAACATAATAATTCTGAAATTTCTATCCCATTTAATGTATATACTCTTCTATATGAGGAAATTCTTTTCATAATCTAATTTCAAGATGTCATTCATGAACATGTTAAAGTATCCTACTATCCCCAAGAAGATCTTGATTATAGAAACCATTTTCAGTTGATCCCATGTCATAACAACCTTCAACATCTTCAGATCAATAAATATGTAATGTTCTAAAACCATGTATCCTGTTAAAATAACTTCATGAATCCAAAAATCACATTTTTTTTAATGTTATCCATTTCTCATAATTCTCATAAATATTCTTAGATGATGCACATGATACTTCCTAGACATAGTGTAAATGAGGATTTCAATAATAATGACTACCAAACGTTATTTATATTCTCATAAAATATTCTATTAATAAAAAAATGAATACTGTAAGGGAAATGGTTATAATGAAGGGCCTAAAAACATATTTATATTGAAAATACCAACTTTGTTAGGTAGTTTTATGAATGTAAGATACTTTTATCATCAATTGATGGTAAGATGATTGAAGGATCCTCTTTGATAACAACTTCCCCCATTTCAACTAAAAAATAGATCATATATCTGTGGAAATATATACTTGAACATTATATTAAATTCATTATATTTTTTTTATAATCAACTCATAGGCAAAATGAACCATCAAAATTCTATGAAAAAGGTACCAGCGCTACCCAAGGAAACATTCTCTTGCATATGAAGCCATTCTCTCAAATATAACCTAATCAGGACATCAACTCTTTCATTTCTTTTGGTTCATACTATTAGAGGGAATAAAAATACGTTGAGTACCAATCATTAATTTAATAGAAAACTAAACCTCCCTTAACCTGGGAAAAGTATAAAAGCCATATGGAAACACATCTGGATACTCGACGGATACTGAAGGGAGATCACTGCTCAAATATCCATGCTACAAATAAATGTTTAACACCACTATCACATTACCCATATATGGATAAGTAGGTCCCTCTCTATCTAACCATGGGTCCCATTATCCTAAAAGACATGGGGAAAACCATCAGTTGTACTGAGGGAAACCAATCAAAGATAAAAATCAATATTGAATTTATGGTCAATTATCCAATCCATCCTAAATATTATTTCAAGTTATTTTATATCAAGAACCTAAAAAGTACTTGCAAGCTCAATATTTTATAGAGATAAAATAAAATAGGGACTATAAATACCCTTATACCTCTTCGTACTAAGCAGTGTAAAAATAAATATTTCACAATATAAAATCTCCATAAAGTGATGTATAAGATTAACAATATGGTTTGAAATAAATGAATGAGATGTACTAGTATGAAATAAATATGTCACTAATTATGAGGTTATAAAAATGGTACCTCTCACAATAACTAGACCCAAATATCTTATGGTTGGAGACTCTTCCATTTCATGATAATGATTTATCCACGATGTATATGGCTTGAGCCCTATTTCACTTGAACAATTTTGTTCTACATAGTTTTTAGAGGATTTGATGACCCAATTCCACTATATGTAGTAGAATAGATATGGAAGAATCATTATTATTTCATGAATGTATGTAGGATCCATAGTTCTTGGTTACCATTTCATAAACCTTCAATAAAAGTCATGGATTTCAACAATAGTTACAAACAAAATGATATCTTCTTGGCACTATAGGATGTCGAGGATGACCCTAATATTGAGAAATGTCATGATAACAACTACACTATTGTTTTCCCTTGACGTAATTCACACTTCCACCTAGATAAAAAGGATCACTCAATAAACCTAAAATTATATCCACGTTTATCTTGACCTTTAAACTCTATCCATTACATCTTTATAAGAAGGAAAATTCTGAAAGAGCACCTGAGAACAAATATTTGGATTATGTCACAACATGTACTTTTGATCCATTATCCTCTCATTTGATACTATATCATATGATAACATCATGATCTCAATAAAACGGTTTTCGTATTCTTTCATGGTCCATCTAGCCTGATGGAGTTTCAAAAAATCAATGGACTTTGCTAACAACATATACTCTAGATAGAACTAGTATGTTAATAGAAACACAAAGGAAATACACTCTCTTACTTCATTATTTTTCATCATCCCCATAGTGTCCTGCCATCTCGAACATGGACATTCTAGAACAAAGGTGTCACAATTCACTTTGATTTCATTAGGTTTGCTTTGAAAGCCTAACAAATCCTCTATTCTGCTCAACCATTCTACAACTTCCTGAGGGTCATTTGTTCCCTTGAATGGTTTCACTTTCAGATAAATGAAATTTTGAGAAAAAATATCGAGAACCTCAAATTAATAGAAATTTTTCACTATCTACCATTACTACTTTGGTAAACAAATAACTAATCCAGTCCAGTAATTTTTTAAAGTGTATTCTTGATCCCCAATGGCCGGAAAATTTCTCATGGAATCATAAAATGAATGTGGGAATGGTTCTTCCACAAAAAATGCGGATGTAAATGAAATGATATAGAATGAATATCAAAATAAAATCTACTATTAAGAAATTACAAAAAAGTCAAATATGCAATAATCCCATAGTACACAACCAATGTTCCAAAATAGCTAAAACATACCATATCCATAGGGACACGACATACCATGTCCATGGTTCAGATGCCATATAAACCACCATGAGATCGATTTCCTTTGCTTGATCCTAGACGTATATAATCTACAAACACCTAATGGCACATGTATGGTTAAATTCATAACATTTAGAATTTCACCAATGATTTTATAATAGATGATAATATCAAATTAACTATGTAATGTTCTTTCAATTTAAAAAAAATGGTTTCATTTTAAAAAACATATTTCAAAAAAACATTGTTTACTTTTGAAATATGGAAATACCTTTGAAAATTTATTCTTTACATTTAAAATAATCGAAATAAATTTCACATGATGGAATCTACCTTTAATAAAATAATTTTTTTCCAAAAATGGATTAAACCATGAGTTTTATATAAAATATTTTATATCAATTCACAATACATGTAAAATAGTTTAAAAAAAGTTAATATATACATTTAAAAAAACTGAGCAATAATGTCGTGTTCTAAATAGGTGTTATATATTAAGTCTATGTGGACCAAACACAATGAATACAACAATTTATGAACATACATCCCGTTAATCAGGCCTAAGAGGACTCATGGATGTCACGTAATACATGTAATGTACTAATTTTATTTTTTACAATGTTTTAGAATCATAATGTGTTGTCCAAATAACTCAATAACTACCCAAGTAATACATTTTCTTAATTATAAATAAAAGATAGTTAATTTATTTCAAGACATATTTAAATGAAATTCATCCCATTCTTTATTTAAAATATAAAATTATTCTTTCTAAAAACCATATCATGTTATTAATAAAAAACATTCCTTTTCAAAAAGATGAAACCAATGGGATTTCATAAAAAGCCAATTTTTAATCTATTTTTCTTAAACGTGGATTTTAATTCCATTCACCATGATGTTATACCATCCAATTTTTTCTATAAATATGTAATATATGATTTTCAAATAAATTACATCAAACAGAAAATAAAACCACCGTTATGTGGAATTTAGGATGTCCACAATTCTTCCATAAAAATAATTTCCATAATTAAATACTATAATTTTATTGAATAAACATCTATAAAAACCAAAATTTTAATTTTAAAATTTTATTTACCAAAATATTCATACAAACACATTAATTCATTGGAATTGGGATTGTCCAATTAAATCGAAAATTGATCATTCCAAAACCCCCATTTAAATGGACTTGGGTTTTTATAAAACATTAAAAATTAATCATTTTTTATCAAAATTAAATAATTTATTTTAATCCTAAATATTTGAAATTATATTAAAAAATTTAGCATTCATTAATGTCAAGAATTATAACCAAACCACCTACCTCATAGCCATAATATCGAATAGTGTCAAACACTAATAGGGATTTATGAGGAAGAACCACAATAATAGGGTCCAACAAAACGTTGATCAAAGCCGAGGTTTATAACCACGAAACTATGGTTTCAATATCAATAATTAAACATAAGGATATATATAACCCTAAAGAGAAAAATAGAATTAATGGGAGATTAAGAACATATCATGACCCATCCACGATCTTGTGCCATGACTTCCCAATAACCGCAACCCTTAGGCTAGTGGTAGGCAACTACCACCAAAAAGGTATATCCCAGAGAAAAGGGAAGGCATTTCAATTAAACATGCAACTCACATAGACTATACAAAACCAGAGATAACCAAAAAGTACTAATAATGTAAATAGTTCTAAATGTAAATGGTCCAGTATACAAACCCATCTAGAGTTCAAGTATAGGAAAAAAGGAAAACATCTCCTTGATCGACCACCCAAAAATCCTACATGAAGGGTAGGTACATATACCGATTAAGTAATACTTGAGGTATGTCCTGTATAAGCGCATCTCTGAGGAGCCTCTCGTCCGTATCTTTCAGCCTCGATAACGGTTGTCTTTCATTTGCACAAGACACAAAAAGGGGCAGGTGAAGCCCATTTAGGGTTAAGTATAAAAATACTCATACAAACTGGCCCCAACTCTTGATCCCAAGCATAACCCTTTCGGCTAAGGATGAAAAAAATAACTCATTGATAACAACACAAAGTCAAGGCTAATATCACACAGGTATAGAACTTATGTAGATAGATATAGATGATTAGATGTATCCACTGAATCATCAACTCTATCAATCCCACGAAGGATCCTAGTACAAAAATCAATAGTATCAAACCCAAAAAAGATCATAGATCCATAACTAGAGCTTCCGAACCCACATTGGATCCTAGAATAGTAGTCAGAGTTACAGAACCCAAGTAGAATCCTAGAACAGTAGTCAGTCCTTTCGAACCCACGTAGGATCCCATTATCACAAAGCATCCAGACATAGAGTTCCGTACAAATCACCCATAATTCTGGGAAGGTACACTTCTCATGCCAAGATTCTATACATCAAATTCCATGAAGTCCCATGTTGATTTAACCAAAATATCAGTATTTATATAAGAAACCATACACGACTGACGGTGCATCAATCAGATTCCTAGTGTGAGGGTTATCAGCATTTCCGTTCCAAGGGCCCGATTATATTTACATTTGATCCAACCCGGACATACAACAATTTCTTCCAAATATCAATTGGAGTATACCAAATGAATATTCTCCGTCCAAGGTTTCTATCGCTGTAGAAGGTTCGCCAATCAGACGCTTGTAGCTCTAGTTATGGGTAAAAGAGTGGAAACATGTCAAAGCGGGTTAGGTTCCACTCCAGTATAGTCAGACTATCCCGGCCTGACCCAGCACGACCTGGGTCTAGACTAGGGTCCGACCGAGTCCGCGGATCCGACCCGACCCTTGAAGACCTCTTGGCTTAAGGGGATGCCCAGCCCATGAGGCTGGCCTGGCCCGCAGTGGGCCTGGCCCGCGCTGGGTCAGGCACGCGCTGGGCTCAGCCCACGGGAGGCCTACAGCCTGCAGTCCCTATGGGGTCTTCCCTAGCTGCATCTAGGGGGGAGGCTTCAACCTATGGAGTTTCAAATTTCTTAGCCATTCGGGTGGTTCAGATCCAGTTCCACATGACACCGGTCAGTGTCACATGGGACCCACGCTGTGGGTCTCGCTCTTCCCAGTTGGCCGAGAGGCCAGCCGCCTCCTGCGCAGCGTGGTTGCATCATGCCTCCTCTGGAAAATAGCAGAGCCAGTCTCCGATACTCCATTGTTATGGCCAAGGCGGCAGCCCCCTTTTCATATCGTGAGGTGTGCTCTGTTCCGCACCTTAACCAAAAACCCGGTGGCCCGAGCTGCCAGTTTTCTTTGCGGCCTACCTTGCACTGGCCATTGCTGCACCGCCGTGGCCCGTTGGTCGTGGCCTACTCCATGGGCGGTGCGGTTTCACCACCACCATCCACACCACTGTAAAAATTTCCAGCCATCGTTCCCTTCATCACCGGTGACATTCTCCAGTTTTGACCACGGTCGATCCTTCCGTGGGTCTCCAGACAAGTCCTTATGGCAGGATTCTCAATGCAAGTATTTCTGCACACTACTCAGGACACCACCATCAATCTGTAACCATCGTTGAGGAAAATATCTCAACCTAGACTCATTCCACGATTAGCATCCAAATCCACAAAGTAAGGATATGGGGTCGATCCATGTTCGTTCGGCCCGCACACTATGAGTTAGAGTTATAGCATGTGACATCGAATCATAATCCTCGAAGGGAAAAAAATACCATGAAACAATTAAAAAATCTCGAACCCCTACCCCAGATTCGATGACATCGAGAATTTAGATGAAGAAGTTGAGGAAGATGACATCGGATTTCTTCAAGGAAGACGCTTCCTCCCTTGTTCCGATAGAAGATAAAATAAGAAGAATTATAATAAGATGTTCGTCATTGGTGTAAGAAGATTTCTTCCTCCATGTTTTCCTCCAACATCCAAAATTCCAATTCCCACAACTCCCCAAAGGAGGGGAACAAACATGTCAATTTGTGGATTCTCCCCCTAATAACTCAATTTAATGAAGGAGTGGGGGGGAGGGTGGGTTGAAAAGAATTAAAGTGGGGGTTTAGTTCGGGTGGACTACACTATAATAAAAAATGATTTGAATAAAATAAAATTTATGTTTAGACAATTTTATTTTATTCCATTTATTTTTTATCCTCCACAAATGGTTGGAATACCAACTTCCGTTCACGTCCAAACCTAGCTAAGGATAAGGTCCCCTTAAGCAATCACCGGTGAAGTGAGTTCAATAGTTCCCTCAGAATTTAATTTTGAGCATTGTTTCAAAAGTTATTAAAACTCACTGGTATGTTTACTTAAGATACCTGAAAAAAAAATCAGAAATTGATTTTGGGTACACTGGGCCTCATATTAACACGCCGTCAATTTTCACAGGCTCATAAAATTCCCATATATTTTTTTTATAAAAAATATTTACATGGAAATTCCGGGTCTTTACATTCTCCGACCTCAGGGATCTATGACCCTATAAGCCAAAACACAAAAACTAGGAAGAAAAATGGTGGTAAATAGCACAAATATGATCCTCCCGCTCCCATGTTCTCTCCTGTAGGTTCCCATGCTGCCATCACTCACACACTAGAGGTATCAATCGTCCAGGAAGGACTCTCTCTTGTCGATCCTCTGTCTCCATTAGAACCCCCAAAAAATTCGTTTCATCGTCGATGTCATGATCACCCTAGTATATGATGTGAGTAGGATCATGAAAATATCTCCCCAGCTGGGATACGTGAAGAATGTCATGCACCTGGTGAAACTGTGGGGGAATTTCCAGGCGGTAAGCCACCTTGCCTACTATGCTGTGGACCTGTAATGGTCCGATTAATCTCGGAGATAACTTGACATCTCTTCCAAATCATTGCACACCTCGTCAAAGTGATTCCCATAGAAAGACTTGGTCGCTATCCTCAAACTCTTGAGGGCTCAGCCTCCTGTCAGCATAAGACTTATGCCTGTTCTGTATAGTCTTCATCTTCTTCTGGATGATTTTCACCATCTCCGTGGTGGCCCATACCATCTTTGGTCCCACTAGTGCTGACTCTAATAGGTCTTTACAACACAGTGGAAATAATCATGGTCGACCATACAAGGCCTTAAAAGATTCCATCTCGATGGTGTAGTGATAGTTTTATTGTATGCAATCTCCACAAAAGGATAGCGGTTCTCCCAGCTGTGACTGATGTCAAGGATGCACGCATGGAGCATGTCCTCAAGAGACTGAATAGTCCTCTCAGTCTGTCCATCTGACAGAGGATGGAAGGTGGTGCTCAAATGAAGCTGCATCCCAGAAGCCTCCTACAACCCCATTCATAGCCGGGAAATGAAACATGTGTCACTATTGTAGACAATAGTCGATGGTACCCCATGTATTCGAATAATATCATGCACATAGAGGTTTCCCAAGATCTCTACTAAAATTTTCTATCTAATTCGTAATAAATGGGATGACTTGGTGTTTCGGTCGACAATCACCCAGATCAAGTCATGTCCCCAAGATGTATGTGGAATAACTATCATGAAGACCATAGATATCCCACCCCACTTCCACTATGGGATCCTTAAAGGCAGAACCAATCCTACTGGTAGCAGGTTATCCAGCTTCACTTAATGAAAAGTGAGGCATCACAAGACAAACTCTACTACTACCTTTTTCAATACCAGGACACCAATGTTGTCGTCAAAGGTCCTGGTACATCTTCTCCACACCTGGATGTACCAATAGATGTGATATGTGGAACTCACTCAACACTACCTCTAGAAGAGACACAGATACCATGGTATGTCCACTAAAAAGGTTGATGTGCTCCCCACCTATAGATAATTCATTAGGTGACTGCCCTATGGATATCTATGAATGTTGAGTTTCAGAGTCAGCATCCCCATACTATGCCTCCCTGACATCCTAAAGGAATGGGTTTGTGACTGTAAGGGACTTGAGGAAGGCTGCTCTATCTCGGTCCACATATGAAATGTGCAAAGCGGCCAGAAGCTCAGTCACCTCTCCTTGAAGCAAAATTCCTAATCTCTAATTTACATCATCTACTACAATATTCCCCTTCCAAGGAGTATAGACTATCTCGAAATCATATTCCTGGAGGAACTCAAGCCAATGCCACTATCTCAGGTTTAGTTTCTTCTGCATAAAGAAATACCTGAGACTCTAGTGGTCATATTAGGTTGTGTAATGATCGCCCATCAGATATTGTCACCACATCTTCAAGCTGAAGACCACAGCTACTAACTCTATGTTAAGGTCATTGTAGTTCTTCTCATGTTTTCTATGCTAATGAGAACCATAAGCTATCACTACTCGATCCTGCATTAAGACGCATCTGAGCCTGGTCCCTGAGGTTTCGATGTAGACCACATACCCAACGCCCTCCTCCAGTAGCCATAAAATGGGTGCACTAGTTAGCCTCTGCCTCAGCTACTGAAAACATTTTTGGCACCTCCCTAACCACATGAAGTCTTGCCCCTTATTTTTCAATGTTTATAAGGGTGCTGCAACTCTGGTGAAGTCTATCATAAATCTATGATAACAATCGACTAGACCCAGGAAA
This sequence comes from Viscum album, assembly GCA_963277665.1. NCBI lineage: Eukaryota > Viridiplantae > Streptophyta > Magnoliopsida > Santalales > Viscaceae > Viscum > Viscum album. The sequence goes on from OY728157.1 coordinate 1,474,059,566, forward strand.
CTCCATACCTCTGTTACACTCTTGGGTGGCTCCCAAGATAGCACAAACTCAATCTTCATAGAACTAAAGAAACTCTATCCTATGAGAAGATGTGTCCTAGAAAGTGAAACTCTTAGATACAAAACTGGCACTTCAAGAGCTTTCCATAATCGTGGTTCTCTCAGAGCATGTCCAGTACTATCCCGAATTGATTGGCATGCTCCTCCTCAGTAGTCGAGTAGATCAGAATGACATAGATGAAGACCACCACAAAGCGATCAATGTATGGTTGGCAGATCATGTAAATGAGTCCTATGAACACAGCTAGTGCATTGGTTATGCCGAATAGAATAACCTGGACCACATAGTGTTCATACATACATTTGAATAACCTCTTCTTCACATCCTCATCCTGTACTGTGAGGTGGTGGTAGCCCGCTCTAAGGGCTATCTTCGAGAACCAAGGTGCTCCCTCCATCTGATTGAAGAGGTCAACAATCCTTATAAGTGGAAACTTGTTCTTCAGGGTCACATAGTTTAGGAGTTGGTAATCCACAGAGAGCCTCAAACTCCCATATTTCATCTTGGCAAACAAAATCGGGGCTGCCCATGGTGAAACATTAGGTCTGATGAATCCCTTTCACTGAAGTCCACCTGCTGTACTCGCAGCTCACGAAGCTGTGTGGGAGCCATATGATATACTGGTGCAGTTATCGGTATTGTCCCAGGATTCAAGTCAATGTAAAAGTATACCTCTCTAAGAGGTGGTAGTCTTGTCCCCTATTCAAGAAAAACATCTACATACTGATCCTTTACATTAGGAAAGCTCAGACTCTACACATCAACCGCTCTAAGGATAAGGCTAGCCAACTATTGAGTAATAGGTAGAACCCTCCACTGGTTAAGTCCATCCTTCACTGTAAAGGATCCATACTCACTGGTGAAGGTAAACCTTGTCCCATTCTTGTTTAAACACTTCACTTTCCACCTAATACATTCAACCTGAGCATGGACATTAGATAAATAGTCCATACCCTAGATGATGTAATAAGGCATCGACCCCGCTACTAGGAGATCTAAGCCGAAGCGCTCGCCTACTAGAGTAAGCTCACACTGCCGAAAACAGTGCGTAACTAACGAATCAACTCTTGTAGGAGTCTCTATCCATAAGGATTGAGGTAAAGGCTCCATCGGAATCTCTGAGCTCTGAAAGAGGGTAGTGGAAATGAAAGAGTGAGTAGAACCTATGTCTATATGTACTACAGCAATGGTGGAGTAGACACAGACCATTCCTCAATACATATCTGGAGCACCCTGATCATAAGACTCAGTTGCCTGGAGTTGTGCTCTCTTAAGTCTACTTACTCCCTGTGATCGGGGTGGACCTCCTAGTGGTAGTGACGGTAACACCTCAAAAATGCCACCCACCACCAGTTGCTCGACTGTCTCCACTTCCACGTCTGCCTATGCCCTGTAGACCACTTTGATTTATTCTCTATCTCTGCATGGGCGATCCTTCGACCATATGTTGATCATTTCCATGGTGGGTCGGAAAGTCATGAGCCATGTGACCCTGTTAGTCACTTGCATTGCACTACCTGCTCATCGTATGAATGGCTCTGTATCGTGTTCCCCACACCACCAAACCTGTATCCTGATTTCGTCCACCAAAAGGCCTGGTTTTCTTAGATTTGGGTGACATCTGTCTGTGGCTAGCTACAAAAGACTCTACTATGTGATGCCCGGTGGTGGGTCTCACTGTTGGTGACTGCTTAGCAAAGAAACTCTCTACTAAGAGGGCTTGTTCCAACACCTCCCGCTATGCCAGGATGCTAAGGGAGAGCATCAAATCCCTGATCTCTTTCTTGATCCCTTGATCGATGGTATGGGCCTTGAAGAATGGGTCTCACACCATATCAGTGGAGTAGCACGATAGGTGGGTGAACATCACTGAGTACTTTGCCATAATCATGAATCCCTACTATAGATGAATTATCTCTTGTATCCACCATACATGTAGGGTGGATAGGACAATCTCTGACTGAAACAGGCTCTTGAAGTCTACCCAGAGAAGTGTTGCCTCATCATGCACCTAGAGCATCATCCTCCACCATCTTCTTGCTTCTGCCTGAAAGAGATTCACAATAAAGATCACCATAAGGGTGGTTGGTGTCCCCACAAATCTGAAGACTCTCACCACAGCCTCCATCCTATCCTATACTGCATGCAGGTCTATCAAACCCCTGATCCTGGGCGGCCTCTGCCACTGTAAATTATGCAACGCACTTAGGCAGCATGCACACTTTTCTATTGGGCCTATTACAATCGGTGGCCCAACAGATAGTGGTACCGCATGTGCCTCCATTGTGATAGGACCCTGGATTGAGGCCTCATCGCTCGGTGGGATGCCATCTTGTACAATTCCTAGAACCCTGGTTTGCTCTCTATGTGGGGCCATCGTGAAATGAAACAGGTGTTCCAAGATCAATAAGTTATACAGGGTGAGCTGACTCAAAGAGATAACAAAGAGAACTTTTCAAATGAAACAAACAAACAATCTGTATTTTCATGCACTATGTCAAATATCCGAAGTCATAGTCCAAGTGTATGGATACAATGGTTGTCACAGCAACATCGAATTCCCTAAAATGATGACCACATTCAATACACATAAAAAAATTTCCATTAAAAGAGCAGGGTACAATGTTCTACGGTATAATTGACTCCTTTGTTACCAATTTCTCAGGACCCATCCATGATCCCGTGATTTACTACCCCAAGGATGCCTTTCATAGGCCAAGAGCTGAATACTAGCACCAAAAAGGCATATCACAGTGAATAGGGAAATAATATCCATTAATCCTACAACTCACACAGACTATACACAATAAAAGATAACCAAAAAGTATTAATGATGTAAAGAGTGCTGAAAGAAAATGGGCAGTAAATAATCCTAACTGGAGTACAAGTATAGTAAAAAGTGAAAACAATTCCTGGATCGACCAATGAGAAATCCTACCTGAAGGGTAGGTACAGATCTTGATCAATTCAACCCTAAGGTATGCCCCGTCTATGTTCATCTTCATGTGTCCTCCCATCCATATCTCTCAGCATCGACCATTATTGTCCATCATCTGCATAGGACACAACAACGTGCTGGTGAAGCCAATGTAGGTGTGTGTATAACGATACATAGTAGGGACCCCTTAACATTTGAAGGTCTCCTAGAATCCACTAAAGATAAACCATAGTAGTAGGAATACAATCACAAAGTATCATCCAACCCAACTTAGTTATATGCCCATACATATACCTAAGAAATCAAATACAAAGTAGCTCTAACTCATGATCCAAAGCATAACCCATTCCACGAATGAAGAAAAAAATAACTCGTTGATAACAACACAATGTCATGGCTCAGATCACATAGGTATACAACTTATGTAGATAGATAGAGATGTTTAGATGTAGCCACTGAATCATCTACTCTGCCGCACACAAGTAGAATCCTGGTACAGTAATCAAAGATGCTGATCCCACGTAGGATTTTATAACTGTAATCAGAGTAGTCAAAACCATGTAGGATCCTGGAATAGTAGTCAGAGCTGTAGAACCCACATAGGATCCTGTAACAGTAGTACGTCTGGTCCAACCCATGTAGGATATCTTTATCACAAGGTAGCCAGCCACTGGGTTCCACACAATGCACACTTTATTCTGGGAGGGTCCTCTCCTCAAGCTAGGTTTCTATACATCAGCTACCACGAATTCCCAAGTTGATATATCCAAAAGATATGTATTTCCATGAGAAACTCAACACGACTGATGATTCTTCAATCAGATGCCTGGTCTGAGAGTTATTGAAATTATCGATCTGAGGGCCTGGATGGAGTTATGATCGATCTAACCTGGCCATACCCCAATTGCATCAAAAACACAAGTGGGGTATACTAAAAGAAATTCTCCCTTAAATATTTTTGACTCCCCAGATGGTTCGTGAATCAGATGCATGTAACTCCAGATATGGGAAAAGTAGTGGAAATAGGTCAAAGTTGGTTCGGGTCTGGTTTGGCCCAGTTGGACCAACTCGGCCCGAACCAGCCTAACCCGGGTCCGAACTGCATCTAACCCGGTCCGTGGGTCTGACCCAACCCACGGAGGTAGCCCGGCCCGCGCTGGGTCTGGCCCATGCTAGGCTCAGTGCACACGAGGCCCGTGGTTGGCAGTCCCCGTGTGGTCCACCCTAACCGTGTCTAATGGGGAGGACGTGGCCCTTGGATTCCCGAACATCTTAGCCATTCGGGCTGTTCAGATTTGGTGCCACGTGGTGCCGGTCTGTGTCACGTGGGTCCCTCGTGGCAGGTCCTGCTCTTCCCGGCTTGCCAAGCGGCCAACCGCCTCCCACGCAGCACAGTTGCACCACGCCTCCTCAGGTGCCCTGTAGAGCCGTCAGACATTCCTCCATCTCTATGGACAAGGCCATGGCTCCCTTTGCTCCACCACGCCTTCCCCGGCACCCCCGCCCCCTGAGCCACGAGTTTTCTTTGCAACCCGCCATGCACTGGCCACTACTGCACCGCCTCGGCCCTTCGGTTGCGTCCTACTCCTCTAGCTACACGGTTGTGATTCCACCGTCCACATGGTCATCTAGAGTGTTTTCCACCCTTTCCTTCAGCACCGGTGAAGTTCGCCAGTTCCGACCACTGTCGAACCTTATGCATGTCACCAGACGAGTTTCGGTGGCCCGATTCTCGATCCAGAAGTTTATGCACTCTATTCGGGATGTCTCCTTTGATCTACAACCATTATTGATGAAAATATCTCAACCCGGACTTGTGCCATGATTAGATTAAATATAAACAATGTAAGGAGGAGGGATCATGTCATGTTTTTTTGGTCAGCACCCTCCGTGTTAGAGTGATCGCATGCGGTTTTGAATCTTAATCCTCAAAGGGAAACAAATAACAAGAAACAATTTACCAAGCTTGAACCCCTACCTCAGATTTATTAACATCGGGAAAGATGATAAAGAAGTCGACGACAATGTCGTCGGCATTCTTCAAGGACAACACTTACTCCCTTATTCCAGTAGGACATCAAAGAAGAAGAAGAATAATAATAAAATGTTCATCATTGGTGGAAGATGTATTCTTCCCCCAAGGATTCCTCCAGCAGCCAAAATACCAATTCCCACAACTCCCCAATGAAGGGAAACAAAAACATCAATTTGAGTAGTCTCCCCTTAATAACTTAATTTGATGATGGATGGGGGGTTCGCAAGAATTAAAGTAGGGTTTTAGTTTAGGTGGACCCCACATTAATTCAAAAAGATGTGAATAAAATATAATTTATGTTTAAACAATTTTATTTTATTCCACTTATATTTTTTATCCTCCACCAAATGTTGGAAAACCAACATTTGTTCATGACCAAACGTAGCTAAGATGAAGGTCCCTTTATCCAATCACCAGTGCTGTAAGTTCAACAGTGCCCTCAAATTTCTATTCCGAGCACTGGTTCCAATGTTTAAAAAAAAAGCTCGTAAGTTTACAGAACGTACCTGAATAAATGTACAGAAATTGATTCCGGGCACACCGGGCCTCAGAATCACGTGCTGTTAATTTTCACGGACTCATAAAACTCCCATATATTTTAAAAAAATTACATGGAAATTCCATGTAATTAAATTCACCCCAACATAGGGCTCTACATCCCCGTAAGACAAAACTCAAAAACTACGAAAAAATGGGGGTACTGAGAATGAATTTGAGCCACTCACTCAAATGTGCTTTCCTGGAGGTTCTCATGCTGCAATCGCACACACACTAGATGTATCGATCACCCATGAAGCACTCTCTCTTGTCGATCCTCAATCTCCACTGGAACCTCCAAAAATGTTTCCCCTTTGTCGAGGCCAAGATCTCCCTCTGTATATGATGTGTGAATGATCATGCATGTATCTCCTCGACTGGGATACGTGAAAAATGTTGTGCACCCCTTAAAACGAAGGGGGAAGTTCCTAGTGGTAATCCACCCCATCTAATCTTCTATGTATCTGGAAAGGTATGATGTCTCTTTGAGATAACTTGTCTCCACCGCCAAATCACTGCAAACCTCATCTTAGTGTGACCCATATACAGATGTGGTCTCCATCTAAGAACTCCCAAGGACTCCTCCTCTTGTCAACATACTATTTCTTCCTTCTATGTGCAGTCTTCATCTACTTCGAGATGATCTGCACCTTCTCCGTGGTAGCCCGTACCATCAATGGTCCCACTAGTGCTAACTCTACTAGGTCTCTCTAGCACAGTGGTGATCTATAAGGTCGATCATACAAGGACTCAAAAGTTACCATCTCGATGGTGGATTGAAAGCTGTTATTGTATGAAAACTCCCCCAAAGGAAAGTGGTCCTCCTATCTGCGACTGATGTTGAGGACGCATGCATAGAGCATGTCCATGAGAGTCTGAATGGTCCTCTCAGTCTAGCCATCCGTCTGAGGTTGGAAGGTGGTGATCAGATAATGTTGCATCCCGAAATCCTCCTACAACCCATTCCATAGTCTGGAAGTGAAAAATGCGTCACAATTAGAGGAAATCGTTGAAGGTACCCCATGTTGTTGCACAATCTCGTACACATGGAGGTGTCTCAAGCTCTCTATTAAACCCTTCTCTCTGATCAGTAGGAAGTGGGCCGATTTGGTGAATCTATCGATGATCACCTAGATCGAGTCATGTCCCCTAGATATATGTAGAATACCTGTCGCAAAGAAAATGGATATCCCCTATTACTTCCACTCTGGAACCTCTAAAGGATGAACCAAGAATGATGGTACCTAATGCACTGCTTTCACATGCTGACAAGTGAGGCATCAAGAGACAAACTCTGCAACTTCCTTCCTCATACATGGACACCAGTGCTGTCGTCAATGCTCCAGGTACAACTTCACTACACCTGCATGTACTTATAGAGGTGATGTGTGGAACTCCCTCAACACTACCTCCAAAAGAAACATTGGTACTGTGGTACGTCCTCTGAAAATGAAGAGATGTTCCCCACCTCTAAAAAATCTATTAGATGACATCCCTATGGATATCTGTGCACTTCGGGCCTTGCAGTCAGCATCCTCATGTTGCACCTCCCTGACTCTCTGAAAAAGTGGTGGTGTGACTGTAAGAGACTGCAGGAAAGCTGCTCCATCTCGGTCCACATAAGAAATCTACAAACTGGCTAGCTTCTCAGTCGCCTCACCTAACAGCTGAGTACCTAATCTTTTCTTGAGAGCATGTGCAACAATGTTCCCCTTCCCAGGATTATAGAGTATCTTGAAATCATAATCTTGTAGGAAGTCAAGATAATGTCGTTGTCTCAGGTTCAGGTCCTTCTGTGAGAAGATATACCTGAGACTCTGGTGGTAAGAGTACACTGTGAAACGCTCACCCATCAGATAGTGTCGCCACATCGTCAAGTCGAAGACCAATGCTATTATCTTTTTGTCATGGGTAGCATCGATCTACTCATGATGTATGAGATGATGAGATCCACAAGCTATCACTGCTCGATCCTACATCAGGATGCATCCAAGCCCAGTCCTTGATGGATCACAACAGACCACGTAACAAATGTCTTTCCCAGTAGCCTCAAGATGGGTGCACTAGTCAGCCTTTACCTCATCTCTTGAAAACTCCACTGGCACCTCTCTAGCCACAAAAAGGGTTTCCCCTTCATTTTCAATTCCAATAGGGGTAATGCAACTCTGGTGAAGTCTAGCACAAATTTTTGATAATAACCGGCCAGACCCCGGAAAACTATGTACCACCGTTAAACTATTGGGTGGATCTCAAGCTAGCAAAACCTCAATCTTCACTGGATCCACAACAACTCCTTTCTATTAGATGAGGTGTTTGATAAAGTGAACATCTCAGAACCAAAACTGAAAATTTGAGCACTTACTATAATGTTGACTCTCTTGGATTGTTTCAAGTACTATCCGCAAATGATGGGAATGCTTCTCCTCAGAAGTCAAGTAGATCAGAATGTCCTCGATGAAGACTACCACAAAGAGATCAAGGTATGGGTGGAAAATCTTTTTCATGAGTCCCATAAAAACAGTTGGATCTTTGGTTATGCTGAATGGCATAACTAGGTACTAATAGTGGCAATACTGACATCTGAATTCCATCTTCTGTACATCCTCATTCTGAACTCTAAGCTGGTGGTAGCCCAATCTGAGTCATATCTTCGAGAACCAACGTGATATCTTTAGCTAATAGAAGAGGTCATAAATCCTAGGAATTGGATACTTGTTCTTCAAGGTCACATGGTTCAGGTGTCGGTAATCCACACAGTGCCTCAAAATCTCGTCCACCTTCTTGGTGATAAAAATCGAGGCTACCAATGGTGAAACACTAGGTCTGACAAATCCCTTTCCATACAAGACCTCCAGCTGTACTCGCAGCTCACAAAGCTCTATGGGAGATATCCAATATGCTGGCATAGATATCAGTGTTGTCTTAGGATAAAAGTTGATGTAAAAGTCTACTTCTCTGTGAGGAGTTTTTCCTGGAACCTCATGAATAAAAACATCTACATACTGATCCACCACAACAAGATAGCTTGGACTCTACAAACTAACCACTATAAGGATAATTCTAGCCAAATGATGAGTAATCAGCTACCCCCTCCTCTGTGTATGTCCATCCTACACTTAAAATTCACCCTTCTCGTCGGTGAAGGCAAACCTAGTCCCATCCTTGCAGACAAACTACACTTTCCACCTAATATAGTCAATCTGTGCATGGACTGTAGATAACAATTCCATACCCAAGATGACATCGTAATTCCATGATGCCACTACTAGGGGATCCAATCAGAAGGTCCTGCCACCTAGAGTATGCTCACACTGCTGGCACCAGTGCGTAATCATCAAATCGTCTCCTAGAAGAGTCTCTTTCTATAAGGATCGAGCCAATGACCCCGTCAGAATCTACGAGCTCCGAACGAGGGCAGTGGCAATGATAGAGTGACTTGAACCTATGTCTATAATTACTGCAGCAATGATGGACTAGACATAGACCATTCCTCAATCATTTCTAAAGAATCATGATTATAAGTATCACCTTCCCTGAGTTGTGCTCTACCATGTCCACCTACTCCTTATGGTTAGGGTGGACCTCTTGGTGGCAGTAGTGGAAACACCTCGAAACGTATCCCACAGCCAGCTGCTCAACCAGCTCCTCATCCACATCCTCCTGCACCCTGCAGACCCCCTTGATCGAATTTATGTCTCTGCCTGGGAGGTCCTTCGACCGTCTGCTGATCATTTGCACAGTGGTTCAGACAGTAATGATCCATCTGACCATGCCCTCCACATGTGTAGCATTGCCTACTCCTCATATGACTCTTTGAATCTCATGTGCCATGAACCATCAAACCTGTTTCCTGGGGACATCCACCGAGTGGCCTGTTCCACTTGGATTTCTGTGACATATTTCTATTTTTAGCAGTATAAGACTCCGCTACGTGATTCCCAGTGGTGGGTCCCACTGTCGGTGACTGCACAACAAGGAAACTCTCTACTAAGAGGGATCTCTCCAACACCTACTCTTGTGTCGAGATGCTGAGGTAGATCATTGAACACGTAATCTCTCACTTGTGCCCCTAATTGAAGGTCTGGTCCTTGAAGAATGGGTCCCACATTATATCTGTGGAGTAGCGCGAGAGGTCGTTGAACCTTGCTGAGTACTGTGCCACCGTCATGCTTCCCTATTGCAGCTGAAGTAGCTCGTGTATCCACACCACACATAGTGTGGCTGGAAAAAACCCCACCAGAAATAGGATTTTGAAGTCTTCTTAGAGAAGTGTCGCCTAGTTCTGTACCTAGAGCTTCAGGATCCACCATCTGCATGCTGCTGCCTAAATGAGACTCGCAGCAAGGATCACTATAAGGTCAGATGGTGTCCCTACTAGTCTGAAGACTATCACTGTAGCCTCCATCCAATCCTCAACTACCTGCGGGTCCATCTCACCCTTGAACCTAGGCTGCCTGTAGTGTTGTAACTCATGCAACGCACTGAGATGGCGTGCACTCTCTACTTTTGGGGATGGTGGAATTGGTGGCTCGACAGATAGTGGTACAGGTGGTTCCTATGCTATGATAGGTCCCCACAACGAGGCCTCGTCACTCAGTGGGCTACCATCTTGTACAATGCCTGGAACCCTGACTGTCTCTCTTCGTGGGGACATCTTGAAAAGAAATAGGTGATCCATGGTCAGAAAGATATACCTGGTGAGCTGACTCAAAGAAATCACAAAGAGAACTTTTCAAATGAAACACACATGAAATTAGTACATTCATGCACTAAATTGGAAATTAGAAGTTAGAGTCATAGTGTATGGATACGTTGGTCGTCGAACCAACACATGTTTCCTTAATCTGATAACCACACCCAGAACACATAACACCAATGTTGTTAAAATATCAGAGTCAAATGTTCTAAAGTAGAACTGACTCCTTTGATACAAATTTGTCATGACCCGTCCACAGGCCTAAGCCATGGCTACCCCTAGCCCAACTTCCTTATGCTAGGGGCTGGCGACTTGCACCATAAAGTATTAATAATGTAAAGAGTTCTGATTGTAAATGGGATAGTATACAAACCCAACTAGAGAAAAAGTACATGAAAAAGGGAAAACAACTCTGAGATCGGCCACTGGAAAATCCTACCTGAAGGGTAGGTACAGATATAGATCAAGTCTTCGCTGAGGTATGTCTCATCTATTTCCATCTCCAAGTAGCCTCTAGTCCATCTTTCTCAGCCTCGATCACTCCTGTCAGTGATCTGTACAGGAGACAACAAGGTGCAGGTGAAGCCCATGTAGGGGTGAGTATAACGATACATAGTAGGGACCCTGGGACCTTCGAATGTCTCCCAGAATCCACTAAGGATAGACCACAGTAGTAAGAATACAATCAAAAAGTATCATCCAACCATACATAGGTATATTCTCATACATATAACTGTGTGATCAAATACAAACCGGCTCCAACTCTTATGCCCACGAAAAAACTGTTCCTCAAAGGAAGAAAAAAATATCTCATTGTTAACAACACGAAGTCAAGTCTTAGCATACATAGGTATACAACATATTTAGATAGATAGAGATGATTAGATGTAGCCACTGAATCATATACTCTATCGAACCCACATAGGATCCTAGTATAATAATCAAATCGGTCAAACCCACGTAGGTTCCTGGAACAATAATCATAGTTGTCAAACCCACATAGGATCCTGGAACAGTTGCCAGAGCAGTCAAACCCAGGTAGGATCCTGGAACAGTAGTCAGTCGTGTCAAACCCACGTAGGATCCCTTTATCACAAAGTTTCCAGCCAAATGGTTCCACACAAAGTACCCTTGATTCTGAGAGGGTCTGCTCCTCAAGCCAAGTGTCTATACATAAACATCCACGAAGTCCCATGTTTATGCATTCAAAAGATCTATCTTTCCATAAGAAACCCAACATGAAAGAAGGTGCGTCAGTCGGACGCCCGATCTGAGAGTTATTGGCATTTCTGTTCCGAGAGCCCGGTTAGATTTACGTTCGATCCAACCGGGCTGTGCCCCCAACTACATCCAAACCACAAATGGGGTATACCAAAAGATCTGTCTCCCTCTATGATTTCCTTTTCTGCATATTTTTTTTTCAATCGGGCGCTCGTAGTTCTGGTTGTGGGAAAAATAGTGGAAACAGGTCAAAGTAGGTCTAGGTACAGTATTGCCCCATCGAACCGACCCGACCAGACCGCACCTGACCCAAGGCTGGACAGGGGTCCGAACCGATCTACGGGTTCGACCTGATCCAAGGGGGTGGCCCGGACCACGAGGGCGGCCTGAAACGCGACTGGTGGACCCCATGGGGTCCACAATATCCATGTTTAGGGGGGGGGGGGGGGGTTGCGCCCCCTGGATTCTCTAATGACTTAGCCATTCGGACGGTTTAGATCCGGCGCCTTCTGGAGCCGGTATGTGTCAGGTAGGACCCACATGGTGGGTCCCTCTCTTCATGGATGGCTGAGCGGCCAGTCGCCTCCCACATGGTGTGGTTGCGCGGCACCTCCTCTGTCGACCGATAGAGCCGGCCACCATTCCTCCCTTGCTGCAGCTAAGGCCAAAACCCCATTCATTATTTTTCTTCACCACCGGACATTAGTCGGCTACATCTGCACCACCGCGGCTGACCAGCCGTGGCTTAATCCTCTAGAAGCACTGTTTCACCGCCACCATCCACGCGTTCGGTCAAAGTTCTGGCTTCCCTTTCGTTCATCGTTGGTGACGTTCACCAATTCTAACCACTGATGAATCTTCCGCGAGCCACTGGACGAGTTCCAGTGGCCCGATTCTCGATCCAAAAGTTTCCGCACACTACACAGGACATCTTCTTTGATCCTCCGCCATAATTAATGTAAATCACTCAACCAAGACTTCTGCCATGATTAGCATCAAAATACACAAAGTTTGGCAGAGGGGTCGAGCCGTGTTCGTTTGGCCCACATCCTCCGAGTTAGGTTGATAGAATATGGCTTCTAAATCTTAATCATCGAAGGGAAATAAAGAAAGAGATACAATTAAAAAAGCTCAAATGACTACCTTGGATTCATTGACATCAAGAAAGATGATTAATAAGTTGAGGACGATGTCTTCAGCGTTCTTCTAGGATGGTGCTTCCTCCCTTGTTCTGATAGGAGATCGAAGAAGAAGAAGAAGAAGATGTTCATCATTGGAAGAAGAAGAGTTCATCCACCAAGGTTTCCTCTAATAGCCAAAATACCAATTCCGGAAACTAACCAAAGGTGGGGAACAAACACATAAATTTGAGGACTCTCCCCCTAATCACATTATTTAATGAAGAGAGGAGGGTGGTAAGAATTAATGTAGGAGTTTAGTTTGGGTGGACCCCTCATTAATTCAAAAAAATATAAATAAAATAAAATTTAATTTTAAAAAATTACATTTTTATTCCCATTCTTATTTTTATCATCCACAAATGGTTGAAAAACCAACTTCCATTAATGACCAAATTCAGTTGAGGTGAGGGTCTCTTAAATAAATCATCGGTGCTATAAGTTCAACAGTGCCCTCGTATTTCAATTCTGAGCAGTGGTTCAAACTTTATATAAATACGTCCATACGTTTACTGAACGCACCTGAACAAAACATCAGAAATTGATTTCGGGCACACCAGGCCTCAGAATCATGCACCATCAATTTTCACGGACTCGTAAAATTTTCATATATTTTGTTTTTTAATTATATTTACATGTAAATTTAGGGTCTTTTCTGAATGGGGGTAGGAATCTTACTATGAGAAGATCAAATTGAATTTTTAAAGCTTTGTATCACTTTCGGGAGGGATCAGAAGGAATAAGAATCATAATCGAGAGATCTGAGGAAGGGAGACATTATCTTGGGTCAATGGGGACACATCTAGAAACCATAATGATGGTTCATTAATTTTTTATTAATATTCAGAATAAGGAAATATTTATTAACATGGTTTCCTGGGAATAGGAATAAGATTTAGAAAAATCAATCACCGACCATGTACCCTTTGATAAATGGGTCGCACTAATCTTTTTGATAGACCAGAGGGTTTTTCAAATCACATAGAGTCCGTTAATAGACCACTATCCATACTAAATTTTTTTTTGATAGGATGCACATTTTAAAAAATGATGCACCAACAATACAACAACTATTCACTAACATAGAAATTTCTAAATACTTTAAAAACTCACACAAATAAACACCAATCAAACCCAAAAAAATAATTTCCATAAAGTGGGGTTTATGAAATACCTTAAAACAAAAACAGGATATTATATTCTGTGAAGTATATTATAATGGATATCAATGTATATTTTATAGGTATTATTAACTTCCCCATGAATATTAGATATTAAATTTTTTTTGATACAATATTCATGGGGTTTGTGATCACCTAATTTTTCTTCTTATGATGAATATGATTCCAATTTAATATATTATATGATTATTTATATTTGATTTTATTTTATGTTAGTTTAAATCTCTTTCCATTTATAGGGATTTAATTATGATATCACTCATGTGTTAAGGGTTTTTATCTCAATTTTTAATCCATTATATATATATATATTTATTTATTATCAAACATTTTTTATTTATTATGTTTTATCTATTACCAATTTAAAATTTTTATCTTTATCAATTCATTAATCATTTTATTACCATTTCATTTGAAATTATATCATTAAGTATGTTTTTATTTGAATGATACTACAATCGAAAGTGTTATTTGTCGGTATTCTCAATTAAAAGATACATTTTTGATATTTCCAACCAACTTTTCATTTATATGTTCAATTAATATACCTATTTTATTAAATAATACTATGTATATTTCTTTTCATTATATTTTAATTTCCTTGCATCTCTCTCATTTTTTTCTTATTAATTATTTACAAGTACAGTAAGGGTGATTATATCACAAATTAGTTTCATTGAAATATGATTCATATTCACCACAAATTTCATTTTAGCACATATATTTTACATGGAATAATTTATAAATATTATCTTAATCTTCTATTATATTTTATTAAACATTCCAAAAATTATTCACTACCTTTTAAATTAAAATTATCCATAATTATTGGCCCACTTTTTCTCCCAAGTCAATTCCACAACTAATATCCGATTTTAATTAGAATTTTGGATTCTAATTCCCTTAGATATCCTTTAAATTATTGATTATGTAAATAAATTGCTAAAAAATATAATAGTTCTTCATATGTTGTTAGTTATGGTATTCCAACATAGAAAAAATTTCAATTTATAAATTGGAGAAATATTGAAAATTCATATACTTGGTATTACCATAATGAAGTTTGTGGATTAAAAATAATATTGATTTTACATTTTATTCTTAATTAATTAATTGTATTGTGTGTTCATAGGTATTAATTAGAGATATGTGGGAATTGGTGTTGATACAACCATAACGAATCGATTTTTCTAATGAGATAAACTAGCATTACTAATTGGTTGTATAACTAAAAGTAATGAACTATTTTATAGAAAAATGACCTAGATGGTAAGAACATAAGTTTTTACATCATGCGTGTCTTTTTAAGTTTATGAAATTTGTTATATACAATTAATAATTTCATCTCTAAATAAATATTTATTCTTATCCATGTGTTTATTATTGATATTTAAACCCCAAAAATGTTATGCTAATAGTCTTATTAATATGGTATTATTTTTATTATATATTGTTGGAATATTATTTATGATTAATCATATGATTTCTTATTGTGTTTTCTAGTAATTTTATATGTTTATCATTACTGATAATATGAGATGACAACATATTATGATTCAATTTTTCTCATTTACGAGGAAATATAATACATATGACATGTTTTGAAGTGTTGGATGTATTGATAATTTTTTTGGAGATAATTTAGACATTGTATAGATTAATTATCCTCAAATATATTCATGAAATGACATTTTAATTATAAATAATTGACCTTTTATCTTTTAATTTTCTTTTCATATTCCATGGTGATAAAAAACCCAAAAGTTCTTATGAATGAATGTGAGAAAATATTATTTAATTTATTTATAATTATTTATGGTTAAAATTGTGTCAACTCATTTAATTTAAAATATAATATGAAAAGCGTTTGTTTATTGAAAATAGATTTTGAATGTATAGGCCTTGGGAAATACTGTTATTAATAAAAGAGATCATAGAAAAATTTATATGTTTGAATTTTAGCTTAAAATATTTTAATGGTTGTTATGATGAGGTTGATATTTATTTAAAATGTATAGATGAACCTTTTGGATTAGTGAGGTAACAATGAATACTTTTAGGATAAGTATAAGAGAATTTCAATAAAAACCCAAGAGATAATTCTAGGAGATAAGTGTATATATTGAGTAATATATTGATGTTTTGGTAAATAAGATATTGTGTGGATCGTGATATATTAAATCACTTTATAGATAATGGAAAGGGGATGTAGAAATAAAACAAATTAACCTTTGGTTAATAACCCAAAAAAGTATTAATGAATATTAAATCGATCCTCAATTGGTGAATGGTGAGTGGGTATAAAACAACACAACATATCACATACTCTCAAATTATGTTCTTTATTTAATAAAATAATATTTATAACAAATTATGAATTTTATTTTCTGTTTTGAAATTCAGTTAATTAATATTATAACAATCCACCTAACAAAAAAAATTGAACTATTAGTGATATAAGATGAATACCAATATGTTATAATAATTCCATGGAGAAATAATATTTGAGAATGAAAGATATATACTATGTATTTTTTATGGTGTTGATGTTTCCTCAGAAACAACTCATATAGATCTGAGTGACTGATAAAGCTCCAAGGAACCCTGTTATTATTGGATTCCATTGATAATGAAGCATTTGTCCCAATAAGAAATAAAATGGAAAAAATTACAATAAACATATTTATTATGCCAAATAATACATTAGAAATAACAGTGAACATTGTGAGAATAGTTTAATATCTTTTTTATATCTCTAATATGATATGTGTTTATGTTATCCATATAAAATCTTATTGTTCTGTAGTCAAATTTGACTTGGTATTCGAAATGGATTGGATATCTCTTTATAGAGTCCCTTATTATTTTGAAAAAAAATTAAAATTCAAAATTTACATATCCCACATTTTAATACAATAAAAACTGTAATCCCCCAATGAATAAATATCACCCATTATATTAGAGTATTTAGCACAAATAGTTAAATAAATAGTAAACATTATTTATATTCATATTATATAATAAATATCAAGTTATCTACTCAAAACAATTACCTGGAGGATTATACCTCATTTGAAATTAAATGTAGATTAATGTATATATTATAGACAATTATCAAATATTTCATCAGTTCATAATAATTAAACATTTTATGATTAAATTATTAAAGGGTAATGAAGGAAAAATACTAAATATTTGAAATTAAATTTTCCTTTTAAGTTTAATTTCATGAAAGTCATTTTATAAAAGCTTCACTATGCCAAACTAACATGTTAATAATTATATAAAAATTAATATATATCTATTTAATTAGTGCGCCAAATAGGGGAAAATAATCATTGAAATATTTACAAAAAAACAATATTAAAATTAGTGAATTTATAATATTAATTAATATAACTAAATAGCTTATATGTAGTTTTGTTTTAAAAATAATTTTCTAATAAAATGTTATATATAATACATTAAAAAAATTATATTTAATAAGTAAAATATATTTCTAATATGAATTATTTATTAACATTAATTTAATAGGTAATTGATTATAAATAAGAATTAAAGAGGTATAAATTTTAAAAAATTATATTCCTTTGAAAACTCATGTCATTATAATTTTATATGAAATATAATTACACATATTATTTAATTTTAATTTTAATTAATAGCATTTTTATTATATATATTATAAAATTATTAGCTGAAGATGATATTTTGTTATTTTCCATTTGTAAATGTTTAGGTATTCATTGAAAAAAAAAAGATATTGGGAAAACTGTCACTGTTTTAAATACTGTAATAATAAAACAACAAGTTAAATGTTTATTAAAAATTTTAAATTAATTATATATATATATATATATATTTAAAACATTATAAATTTTTTTGATTTATAAAACTATTTGTTACATTTTTGATATACAATTACAATTTTAACCTAAAAAATAATTTATTTACATATATTAATAAATGTATTCATTCCATATAGAAATTTAATATGTTTAAATGGATTTAATATTCAAGAAAAAACATGATCATATTATATAATAATGATAATTGTTGTTTTGATATTAAAATTATGATTACTAAGATTAATGTTAATGACCATAATAATGGTAAAATTGTTATTTTTAAACAATATTTTTGTAATTTTAACTATTATAAAAAATTATTCCCATCTTAAAATAGACAATAATAAGAATATAAATTATATATTTAAGTAAATTAATACTCTTTCAAATAATAACTATTACAAAAAATATTAAAACACTTAAGGATTAATATAATTATTCTAAAACAATTATACTTAAAATATGTAATAATTTAAAGGATAATTTTATTTTAATTATAAATATATTTATATTAAAATAAGGTTAATTTTCTATTTATAACATCCATATTTGGTAATATAATCTAGTTTATATTTTTAGTAAAATAGATGTTACTTATATAAAAACAAGTTATCCATGTCATATATCGAAATGGTAAAAGTGAAAAGATAAGAGAAAATAACATCCCTAAAAATTTAAAAAAGGTGAAAAATTAATTTATTAGGTAATTATAAAGCATATATTACCCCAAAATACAATATTTAGATCTTTTTTTGGTTCACCCTTTTCTATTTTAATTATATTATAGAAAAATAATCATTGTTCATACAATTTCTATTTTCATCACTTGTTGAAGATGGTCACTTTAACACATTCAATGCTACAATTACCAATAAAACACCCTTAAACCCTAGAATAATTTCTATCTCTTGGAATTATATTTCATTTCATAAATCCCCTTATTCGAAACAAGTTATCATAATTCATTCATTTTTTGGAGTTCTTCAAGAGGCAGTTTAAGTGCTCAACAGAAGAGTTAATTAATCCATAACCATTTCATCTTAATATTTCTCATTTTAACATTCCCTAACCATAGTAATATAAAAAATTATTATAAATATTATATTAATTTTAATTACATTAATGTAAAATCAATTATTTTTTATTTCCCAAAAGCTTTGTGTAAACAGAAGACCATTAACCATGCATTACGTTGACTACCGCGTCTTTGAAATAACTTTTTTCAATTTTCATAATAATTTTTATTATGTATAAAACCCAATTAATATAATATTATTTAGAATAAAAATATATAAATAATTTCAATATCTTTTTGAGATAATAACATTATACTATTCAATGACCTCACTAACTGATCAAGTGATAAACTGTTCATGTTTTGGTCTTCATTTGAACCTACAAGAACTACAAAATAAAACATTACCATTAATGACCAAAGGAACATAAATAATATTACTATTAAAAATTAAAAAAAATAATTAATTACTTAAAATTATTTAATATTAATATTAATTATTTATCTTATTAGAAAAATAAGCATTGATCAATAAAATTACGCCAATAAACAAACACCAATTAAATTTTCACATAGACATAAGTAAACAGAGTAAAAAAATATAAAATATTACAATAAATCTAAAAAATTAAATTAAATATTAAATATTAAGGTTCTGTAAAAGCTATTTACCAAAATAAATTTGACTACATTTGGAACTTAAGCATATGCACAGAATAAATCTGAAAAAACTGTAAGGGGTTCTGGTCTCAAATTTAACATCTCGAGTCATATTTCTTATTGTACATCATGAAATCCTTAATAATTTTTTATTATGTCCAAAGTAATGGAATGAAATATATAAATAAAATTAATATATGTTTTTTAACTATATAGTGTACATTTTTTAACTATATTTTATTAAAAATATACTGATATAGAAACAGGATTTGATTATTATATTGTTTACACGATAAGGGTTCATGATAACTCAATTTTTTTATTTAGGTAAAATTATTATTATTAAACTATATTGATACATGTTTTATTTATTATACAAAATCAATAATTTTTATTTTTATATGTCCTTTTTTTTCTAGAGTTCTATAATTCTACATTATAACTTCATTATCAAATGATTTATACCACAATGATTATGTTACCTAAATTTAGTTTCTTAGTCCAAATTTATATTTAATGATAAATTATTCATTATATGAACCAATTTATATTTATTTTGTACATAATATTATAAATATTATATTATATCATGAATTTTCTTCCAGGGTATTCTAGGTTCAATTTGATGTTCATTCTCGTTCATGGGTTTTGAGTTAAATAATTACCAAGATATAAGAATTTCTTGATTTTATTTATAACATGGTGAGATATCACTAATCATACACCATGTTTTCTTCAGTATAGTCAGTAAACTATACCATTAATATTTCAGATCATGATCTTATCATTATTCATTGTATGTTAAATTTTATATTTAAACAATTTAGGGGTTTTGGTTGGATTTTTTCTAAATCCATAAGTGGTTTTGTCTATATTTTCAATTCCAGGAGATATGTTTGACATTTTAATGCATATTTTTATATATTTTTTATTAACATCCACATTTCAGTATGGCATAATGATAATTTTTTATTTAATTTCATTTTGATTTCATTGTATAATACATGTATTCATTGGATTCAAATGTCACCATTGTTGTACGGGTGTTTGCATCTCAGTTTTATTTCATTGATACATGATTCATATACACCAGTTTCTTTCTATTTGGGGTATATATATTTTCCATGTATTATTTTCTAAATAATATAATAATAGTTTTTTTGGTGGATTAAACTTGTAGAATCCATCACTAAATTTGTTATTCCAAATCATCCGCGATTATATAAATGATTTTTTATCCTAATGTCCTTCCACAGTGAATTAAATATTTTAATGACACCACATAATTGTAATTAACATTTTAAAACAAATTTTTTTTATCAATTTTGCATATACCATTACTCCACAACATGTTACATTAAGGGTGTCTTACCGAGATATCTATTATATTAATTAATTTTATAAATATTCAAAATTTGTATACTTGTTATTTCAATATGGTTGTTTATTGATTCCTAAAAAATATTATTTATATATTTTATAGTTTTTTTAATCACATGATTAATTCAATAGAATCAATTATCATTGGTGGTCTTGGTATTTATAATCTATCGATGCATCAATAGGTCTTATTAGAGAGACTAACTTAAGAATTTTTGTATATGCCAACGACATATTGAATATTTATTAATCAAAAGTCCATGATGGGATGATCTTGATTCATTATCTTAGGTAAAATAATTATTTCCATAAAATTGTGTATTTCATTGAGAAGTATTTATTTATTCTTGTCTATGTGATTATTTATCAATGTGCTAATAATGTATATTTTTTTCTCACAATTTTCTCTATTGAATTAGTTTTATTACTTATCGGAAAATATTATTTATGCTTATTTTATTGCCCATATTGAACTTTTGAATGTTATATCTTATGTTTACCCTTTTAATTCATATCATATATCCCCTTATTATGGTTCCTTTTTTCACACACTATAATGAAAATTGGTTCAAATGATAAGCTTATAATTATAGTAAATTTTGGAGAATATTATTTGAATAGTTAATGAAAAAATACATAATAAACTATTTTTATATGGTGAAGATATTTCCATTTAGTAATAAATGCATGGGTCTTTATTTGTAGATGTTCTTCCTTACTCAACAATTTTATAGAAAATATATCAATTGCATTTTATTTTATATTTGTTAGTGAAATTTTAATTATTAATATTTATCATTGGGATCAATTAGTAAATGTAATACAGGATGTGTGTATTTTTCCCATAGTCTGAGATTAACAATCAATTGAGTGCCACCTCTTGAATTTAATGTAGTGTATGTCTCCTTTTAGCCCAATAAAACCCATTTACATGTATTTTCTATGTCTTGAAATGACTCAAGTATCATCATATAATTGAACAAATGTATCATTATATAATCATGGGAATCAAAACTGATCATATGGTTAATAGTAGTATATATTAATTAAATCTTAGTTCATTGTTGAAAGTGTATCATATTTTTAAGACACTATTTTTATAAAATCATTTCTATTTTCAATGGAATTTAAATATTATAATTACCAAATGAGAATGGTTTTTAACCAGTCTTCATGAAGGATTTTTTATAATTTGAACCTCTTATAAGAACTGTTTTGGATGATGAATGTACATTTGATGGTGTCTTAGTGTATTTTACTAGGTTCTTATGGAAGTCGGGCTAGCCAGGATGTAGTCTATATCCAGCAACTATTTTGGGGCCCAACACCCACTAACTAGTGGTGTAATAATTTTGAAGTATTACTATATCCCTATTTTTAATAATTCATTATGGGGTTGACCCTATAAAAACAATTTTATTTCTCTAACTCAATGACAAATATCCTACCTATTCATTCCCCCCTTCAATATCCTACAATGGAGTTCTTTGGGTGGCCACAATTTATTATCAAAAATCAATCTAGTAGCCTCTAATACTATACTATTACTATCAACATTAAATTATCTTCCACATATTTTGATATTTTTTTATAATTAAATGATGTCCTTGTGGTAACACATGAATGAGTTTGGGATTACATACTGGCTAGTAATGGGATATCCATTAATAAATTCGATGCACTTTTTTTCAATAAAAAATCCACGTTATTGTCTTGTGAATTTATTTGAGGTTTTATTTTATATTATATTAAATATCTATTTGTAATTTAATCACATGTTAGAGATTTAGATGGCCAGGATTCTTTAGGTGTATTTATTTCCTCTAGGGGTTGTTGTATGTGATTCTGTTATAGTGTTAATGCCCAATGGATTCTAAAAATTTTATCATTCTTAAAAAATCTATAAATTATTTATAAAATATTCTTATTAATTTTTTTTTATTCCTAAAAATGGAATATGTTCCGGGTATACGGGTTTTGGTCATTTGGACAATTAAAAGTTAAGGAGAGTCATGGATTTTCCATGCAAGAGAAGAAAACCATTGTCTTTTAAACGTAGACACTCAAAATGAAGTAGATGGTTCTAGTAATAGTGATATGGATTTTTGGATTTCTTTATTATTAATATTTTCATGTGAATTATCACATTAGTATATATCCCCATTAATATTAATTTTTTTAATTTAATTTAAATAGATTAATTTACATTATATTTTTTAAAAATATCATGGGTACCTAAAAACAAAGAGAAAAGGTTACAGTTACACTATATGCCTTGTGGACCATCATGTCACCTTGTCTATCAATGGTTGAGGCTAGGAAAAGATGGATATCTTATAAAACAAGAACCTTCAACACGGTGTCTATTGTGAATTTACAAAAATTCCTCTTGTTGGTCGATTGATGATCATAGAGTTGTATTAAGCCTATATAGATAGATCATAGCCATATTTAATCTATGTTGGTGAGTTCACATTTGTAGTGTGATCCTATACATATTGATAGTTCCTTGTCCATCTCTTCAGATTGTCCCTAGTAAGGAATAACCTGGATGCATGTGAGAAAAAATGATGAATTTAATGTCACCAGGGAATGGGATGTCCTTCGATCTTCGGGTGTTAACAAAAGAAACATATTTTGTAGAAGGATTCTAAGTATGATGAATCTATTATAGTAATTATCTAAGGGGCCCATGTGTGTGCCTCATTGAGGGATCACCCTAAGTGTGGGTATGCGTATTTTATAGGGATTTTACATGGGGTCACCTTTGAACCCATATCGAACATGAGAGCCCATAAGGTTTTATACAATGGTGATGGGTATATGCATTAAACTCACCCTATCATTTAGTTATTTTGTCACATATTCATTTTAATGTAGCAAAGGACACCCATATGTGTGTTTATATACCAGGAATATGGGATTGGTCCTTTAAAATGATGATATTTGGGATACAGAGAGGTCATTCCTAGGATATGGTTTCTGAGCCTCATGTGATTTTGGTGTTATAAAACATAGATCGGTAGAGATAATCATTAAAGCCCAATGTGTATATTGGGAAACAAATATTATGACTGTTGAGTAATGATTATTATTCAAGGACTAAAACAACAGTCTATATGGGATTCCATATACATATCAGGTCCCTAGGATTCCTACCATGTATAGGATTCAGTAATTTAGGATAAAGGGATATTAATATGATTATTACTATTAAGTTATTCCATGGTGACACATGGGATCTAGCCAGTTGAGTATGATGATAATTTATATTACATGGGATGTGAATGATTCATTTGATCTAACTAATTGTCATGGTAATATGTTGGATGATTATGTTTCATTTGTTCCATAAACATCTATGTCATAGTCTTGAATACATGAATTATACATAGTTTTTAATGATATGCCTAGGGAAAGGGGGTTAAGAAGTAGATTTGTTCATTATGGGTTGTTTTAAATTTGAAAATTTGAATTCAAGATGCCTATATTACACATTGTGATATAATATTTATATATTATTATAGATATCGTGATACGATCAGACACACCCAAATGCTATCCAAAGAAGGTATTTTTGACTATGTATTGGGCATGATTATTGGTGAGGGATAAATTTTATTGTATCATATATTTTAATTAATTATTTCATCTATTTAATTCATAATATCATATAACTATGTTTATAGCTACATTTAGGACCACACTGGTAGTTCCCAACATAGTTATGTATTCTTACCCTACAGATTCATCCACATAACATTGGTACAAATGTATACTCAAACATTGCTGTTGTTTTAGGTTTGTGTGAGGATGGATATTGCATTATTGTGAAGAAAATCTCAAATGTTTAGAAGAATGAGATGAGTTATTTATAGATAATAAGTTCCCTTAGTGTTTTGTGATCATAATTTTTCAAGTTTGTGTTCCACCTTTCACATTTATAGAGTATACTAATTTTTTATTTTTCCTACAATATCTATTACGTATTTATTTATTTTGTGATTATATACTCAGATATATAAATAGAGTCTCTATATTATACCACTATATACCCCCACATCTAATTGGAAGCCACATTTTTATAGGTAGGTGCACATGAGGTTACATGGTGACCATGTTAGGTGAACCAATATTATGGCATCAAGACCAAGTTGTTACAATGTGGAACATAAATTCGTATTTATTTTATATTACTTTTTTGGATATGATAGAAATAATAATTTAATGTTTCATTGTCTGTGATGGATATTAGGAAAGTACATAATCAACACCTATTTCATTAGGATGTCGAAGTTAATAGGGATGAGAGTAATGTAATGATGTTTTCAAGTTATGATTGTTGAGATTTTCACCACATGTAGAACACTTGGTGTATGGGCATGTTGATGTTATCATTTTATTTTTAAATCATACCCCATTGGGAAGAATCTAGTTGTTAGATTATACTTGAGGACCATCTAATCATGTTGTTTTACTATAACCATCATTATAAACATGTGGGATTCAGAGGACATATATGGATTTTTTTCTGTGATTTATATCAATAAATATAAGTTCATCTATATTTAGTATCTGCGACTAGTTATATATTTTTTATAATAAAATATTATGGATATATTCTACTCATTTAGGTAAACTATTATATGAGTTTCATTTGATTGTAGGTAAATTTGATAATGTGTTAGTTTCTCATAATATTGATAACCTAGTATATTAGTGTATGAGACATGGAATCAACCAATTAAATCAATATAAGAATATTAAACTGTTGTGATAATCCCAATGACTTTCATAATTATTTTTTCCATTAATTTACTATATTTTTAAAAACCTATATATTATTTCCCCATATATCATGGAATGACATATTACTTATCCTAGTTAGTGGTTGTGGTTCCCTTTATAATATTTTTCTAAAAAGAAACATTAATATATAGAGATCTAGTTATATGATATCATTATTCTCTTGGGGAACACACAAACATTGATTCATAGTGAAAAAAAATTCCCTAGAAGGAATATGACTTGGACTAAGGGGCATAATAGATATTTAAATGAAAACTTTGAGTGCTAATTTAACATGTTGTTATATTGGTTATCATAGAAATTGTAATTATTCTAGTGTCCCAATGATCATAACATATACAATACTAGACTAGGTGATATGTAGGAGGCCTATATAATGTTCAAATTGAAAAGGAAAAAAGTTGTTCAATGTGCAGTGTTGATGATAAGTAGCTATGGGAGGGAAATTAACAAGATTTTTGTTTTAGAGAGATAAGAATCCAATAAAGGTTCATACTATATGGAACTATGATTTAACATTACATAATTTTGAGTTTTTATGTAAAAATACAATCTATTATAATATAGTACCATTCCAATTTATAGATTTATGGAATTAGGACATCAACTTTTTATAAATATAAATTTAAACACATTGAGAAAACTTCCACATCATATCTATTTCCACACCAAAAAAACATTTAATATATGTAAATATTTCATTTCATGATATACCTCCACAATTTTCATCTTGATATCATCTATATCCTTGATCATCCATAAAAACTAGTTATTTATGAAATATAGGATGATAAAAAAATGATAAGTAAGGGACATATGTGAATAATGGGACCCATTTATTCATGAATACACAAAAAACATTGTTACCTTTATAATGAAATAGAATTATCAAAAATCTATATTTCCATATAGAAGAAGTCATCTTCTTCCAAACACTAATTGACAAATACTATATACAAAACAATAATTGAAATGAAAAAAAATTATAAAGTACTATTAGAATTCATGAAAACTCACAATAACATTTCAAAAAGGCTTATACAATTGACCTTTAATAAGTATCATATACATTCCTTTTAAAAATAATATGGTGTCTTAACATTTTAAAATATTAAGAAATGTATAAAACACCCATAAAAATCATAAATTAATCCAATGGTCTACACGAGTCATTATTTTCATAGTATCAATATTATAAATCTAACATTTAGAATAAAATTAATAGTATAAATTAAAATTATCTCTTTCAAGACACCATGTCGGTTAGTTAACACTAGTTACCCAATTCATTAGATAAATATAACTTGCTCACCCATCTTCATTTCATAATTGGGAAACCCATATTTGTTTTATAATGAAACCTCAATCGATAGTTTAATAAAAAATGACATATTATCATTAATAATTATTGGGATCCATAACAACATTTCAACACATTAAAACATGTTTTAAAAAATTATTCTTTATGCAAATATAATAATTTTTATATACAGATATATCTATTTAAATTAAGAAATAAAATTGAGAAAAAATATATAGAATAAAGGGATGGGTGTTTTTATTTGATATAAAGAGGAAACGATATATTAGAAAATAAAAATTACAATAATATTTTTTTGTATTGTAGAAGGCTATTGGTTCAACAAATGTGGAAATAGAATATAACATTTTTTAATGAAATTCAAAAATTCCTTACAAAATATAAAAAATATCCTTTACAAACCCATTGAATGAGTTTAAAAAGTGAGAAAAAATTTCTTTCAAAATCTATTAACATCCATATAAAAAATTATATAAAATATTTTTAAAAATAGTGATATATATGAAAATGATTTAAAAATTAAATAATTAAAATATATAAAATATTGGTTTTAAATAAAGGTATTCTTTATTTCATGAATAACTCAAAAATTACAATACTTTTCATTATATATAATAAAATACTGCCAATTAAATACTTTTTTAATAAAATTTTTCGTATATATTATTTAACCATGTTATAAAAAATTACATAATAAGTTAATTATACACCGGATGCTTTGAAAATATTTTGATCATATGTCCAAAATAAATTTTGTATGTTGTCTATGGTAAAATATGCCACTATTCCAAAATATCTAGAATAATAATCTAGAAATAATTTTCATCTATATATAATTTATTCTATTAAAAAAATTAAATATTGTTATGAAAAATGAACTACATTAGAATTACTCAGATAGTAGGTTGTACATACACATGAGTACCTTTTCAATTTTTCAGTGAACATTATTGAAAGATGGTAAGGGTAATTTTATTTTTTCAGAATAATAATTATTTTATGAGAGCAATATAATTTCTTAAAACTTATCTATATCATTTTTATAATTTTGTAAAAAAACGAATCACATCATATCTTGGAGGTTGTAGTCCACACATACAGACTAAGAAAGGATTCAAATTATATTATATATTATTTAAAAAACATGAAAAATATGTCATGATTGTCATAAATATACATATAATTCATAATAATAAACATTATTCATAGTTAGTTTAGAAAAAAAAAATAATGGCTCCTGAGGGGGAAGTTTTCCACCCACTCAAATTACAGTTAATTTCCACAGTTAAGAAAACATGATAATGAAATTGGTTATGAATTTAACATAATAGAATCATATTATATCTTTTTATTATTATGTTATTATATAATATTGTAATATGATTATTTGATTTAGGTGGGTTAAAAAATAAAACTAATACAATTGGTTAGAAGCTATCACACTCTTCCCAATAATCATCATTACATTACACGTTAATCCCTATATGGTTAGTATAATGACTAAAAATGGAAAAATTAAAAGTGGATAGAGATTATAGAAATGTATTTTTCAAGTATTATATGAAAAAAATAATATTCATCTATGAAAATATGATTAATTTATTAAAATATATCATTAATTTCATTTTTTAGAACAATACTTTTAATATGAATTTGAAAATAGTTGGATAAAATTGTAATTGGAATATAATACTTTAAAAATCCCCCCACATGTTATATTTTTTCTAAAAAATTCATGGAAGACAACAAATCATTAAAATTATGTTAATTCCATTTTTAGAATTATATATTTTATTTTTCTATTAATTTAATAAATATTGTGAAAACATTCCATAAACATTTAATTAAATTAATTTAATATAATATATTTTAAACAATTTTAAATGTTAAAAATTAATTATATAAAAAATATCATTTATAATTGAATTTAATTTTTATAACCTTTTCCTAAAATATTACATATAATAATAGTTACAAATTATCATTTTGACTATATTTTCATTATGTTTTATAAAGTAAAAAACATAACGAGTATTGAACTTTGTTTCCATACATTCAAAACATTGATGGAAATAGATGAAATAAACAAAATTATTATATGAAAAATAAATTTTTTAGGTACATTTTTTAATCCTTATAATTTTATTTTTAACCTCAATTTTCAGTTTTACCTTTATTTTGGTGATAATTATTTACATGTTTTACTATTCATAATGTTCAATGATTAAATAGACCTACATAAAAAGAATTTCAATAATGATTCTAGAAATTAGAACTATTTTTAAATATTCAATTTCTATAATTTGAAGGAATTTTTATAGGTTTAAAATTGAAAAAAATAATGAAAATTATTTTTTCATAAAAAATGTTTTTTCTCTAAAAGTATTATTATTAAAAATTCAACAATGACATTGAACAAAATTAATTTAATTATATTAAGGATAAAATTTGAGGACTAATATTACTCTGATTCGATTTTGGATATTAATAATCTTAAACAATTCTAGAATAAAAACTCTCATTTTAAAATAAAAATATGTATTTTAACTATTCACTCCAAAACAAAACCATTTCGAAAATAAAAAAATTCATGTTATGTTAAATTTTAAAAAACAATTTTTAAAAATATAAATAAAATTCATATAAATTTTTTAAATCTTCATGAAAAAAATTATATTAGTATATCCTAAATATATATAAATTTTTTTTCGGGTGATAGTTTAATTTTTAAGAATAAAATGATTTTACCAAAAATGAGATCTTATTTCATAAGACTTACTCAGTATAATTTTATGTATTATGAACATAATAAATTTATTTATATTAATTAATGTGGATAATCCTATTCTTACCTTCCAATTTAATGTAAAAGATATAACTATCATATATAAATAATTATATATTTTGATTCATTTATGATCTGTGTTGTCTATCTTATATGTTATAAAATATAGTCATTATTTTTAATACATTGTATATTACATTATTTCTATTTTAATAAATAGTGTCTTCACAATGTCAAAATGATCTTAGTATTCAATGGATTGATATTTCAAAATATCTTTGATGAAATCCAAACTTTTAAAAACGCTTAATAAATCGTTCTCTTAAGTAGAGATAAAGGTATGTATGAAGGACTTTTGGGAAAACACATACATGGTTTCTAAAAATTATAACATTGGTGGGAAATAGAAATATTTTCTTTGAGAAAAAATTATCATCTAAAAAAATACAAGAGTTTGATCTAGAATATTGATCATAAGAAAGTGATTAATCTGTATAATTTCCCCAGATATAAATCTATAAAACAAGTTGTTTGAAACAAACTACAAAATCCTAAAAAAGGAACATATTATGATAAATTTTTGGTCTCAAGATAATTTTTATTAAATTTACGGATTTCCTTATCATCGGGACTAATAATTCAGTGAAATAAAATTACATAAAAATTATAATATCATCCATTATTCAATTTCTAACACCATATCATATTTCTCTCCAAATAATGAGTATTAAAGATGAACATTTTGGGCATGATGAACTAATATAATATAATATTGTATTAAATAATAACATTAAAGGAGAATATTATATTACTCGTCACCATATACATTATCATAAATCATAATGGTTAGTAAATGTTAATATAATTAAAAAAATATAAACCATCATTAAAATAAATAACATATTTGTCAATAATATTCAATTGTAAAACCCGCTGTTAATACAAAATAATTATACGACTAATTATCATTTAATGTAATTTATATATTGTTGAATAATATTAATAAAATATGATAAATAATTTATCACATATTCATCCAATATAAATTTAACATTTTTCTCAAAATTACCTCAATCACACTTAAGTATCATAATAATAATGTGTATTCCATAGATAAAATTCTCTTTGATATGATACTCAATTCAATAAATTACATGAATCACCATAAAGAAAAAAATAATATATTATTCCAAAATATATTTCATTAACATATTCTCAAATAAAATCCCACTGGATTATTTACCATAATAATATAATGTCCCATAAAAATATAGTGATATAATTTAAAAATAAAATTAATCGCTTAGTCAATAAATCTATTCTTGTATGATTGTTATTTATATAAAAAAACATCATCCTGGCATCAAATTAATATCAATTTTTCATGTTTTTGATTTTATTTAATAATAGTTATGATGTATAATATGATAGTTTTAGGATTTACAACTTTTATACCATTCAGTTATATATTTAAGACTATCAATCTTGCATGATGGGACATGTTGTATCCCATTATATGGGTTTTTAATTTTAAAAAATTATATTAATATAATTATTATAATTACTACATAAATATAATGAAAATACAAAAATATAATTGTAATAATAAAATTTTATTTAAACTCTGTAGGTTTTGAATACTATTAAATGTATGGCCACAAAATGTATGCAAAATTCTTATACAAAAAACTTTTTTCACTTGTTAAAGATAAGGCTTAAATATACCTCAAAATTCATTTAGTTCTCAACAATTAACTTTTATTATAATCTCATCACATAAAAATTAAAATATTATTAATTTATTTAGTATTTGGAATATTCTTAAATCTTCAACTAAATGATAACCCTTGAATCTGCATATGGATTCACATTAATACATTAATTTAATTTATAATACATTAATATTGTATTACTTATTTTTCTATTATAAAACCATAATTCATTCAAAAAATGTTGAACAATTTCATATGATCAACAATATGAAAACATAATCCAAGATATAATCCATAACATTCAAATGAAATTAAATGTTTCATCAACTTTTTCAGCAATATAATTAACCATTTCAAAAAATTAATATTGATGAATTTTCTTGTATAATTATTGATCTTCCCCATTAGAATATTTTTTCACATGATTCTCATACTGACCACATTTAAACCATTAAATTTGTACCCTAGAAAAAAATATTTTTATTTATATAATTAATAAAATGATTCATTTTTCATTGGATAATTATTTCTTTATGCCATCCATTAAACTATAAAACCATATTCCCATTCTTATAATATATTTTCACAGGTGTTTTCCCACATCCCTAACACCTACTTCATCGAATATTTTTCTATTATGATCATTATTTACTTAATATCCATGGATCTACTTTTATATCTTATTTTATGCATTAGTAAACTCATCTTGGTTCTTATTTTTAATCATAACATGAAATAGGTGGTTAAGAATAATTATATGGTTTTCCATTATAGATCATATTCCATTCAATGGATAATTTTGAAAACCACAACATTTTAATTCGCATAAATTACTATGGTGGTTCTTGTTGAAAAATAAATTAACTAAAAACCATATTCAATTTTGATTATATCAATAAAATCATATTAAACTATTATTTAGGGTAGATAAACCATAATATATCCTAAACCATGTTATCATAATGTGTTATGAATCATTAAAAATAATTATTATTCTATCTAGAAAAATAAATATTGTTCTTATATAATAAATATATGTTATATTAAAATAATATTAAATCCTCCAATGTTATCAAATCATTTCATTTCATAACAAATATAAGGACACTAACATTAAAATTTTATAATCATGTTTTTTTAATAAAAATATATTTCTATTTTACTAGGGAAACTTATTTTATATAGCTTATAATATTAGACCACTATCCTTACATAACTATATATTTGCCTCACATTTAGAGAATTATTTTTAATATCAATTTCCCCCACCAAATAAATCATTTAGTATATAACATGTTTTTTTGGTGAAATAACATTACAAATATCATATAAACCTCATAACTTTTAGAAATTATTCATAAAACCCAATGATAAAAATATATTGTATGATGGGAAGAATAATCTTCCAAAGTAGTATGAAATAAGAAAAAATAATGTTATTACATGAATACAACGAACTTTTATCCGTTTTCAAATTCAGTTTGAGATAACAATTATCATTACACCAAAAAATAAATTTCTGTATTGAAAAACATAATAAAAAATGTCATAATATTATTTTTATGGAAATTAATACATGTAAATTATTAAAATAAATCATAAAAGTAGATATTAAATTGATCAAATATTGTACAAATACCCTAATTAATAAGTAATATAAACATTCCTTACAAAAATAGTTACGTTTCTTATATTTTAAAATCTTTTTATTTCCATAAATACACAAAGGAAGAATATATAAATCATATAGAAACACCGATTCATAGATTATAATTTTACCACTCATCATTAATTTATAATAGAAAAACCCATTCATATATTAAAACATATCCACCCATTATAAGAAATAATTACAAATAATCATAAAAATTATATATGAATGTGCACATTCAGAAAAAATTATCTGCAACCACACACAAAAAATTTCCAATCAAGATATACCTTTTTTATTTAAAATTTAATTTTTTTAAAAAAAACTCATTATAACAATAGTAATAATGGGATATTTGAAGAAAACATGTACTCTTAAGAGGAAATAAAAACCTGAAATAATTATTCTAGTTGTATGAATATTCATTGATGAAATATAGATAAAAATTGAATATCACTTTTGTATTTTGAAAGAAATTTAGAATATTTTTTATATAATAATTAAATGAACCCATTAAAATCCCATTTAATTAATGTAATAATAGACATGAAATTTTATTATTAATCCATTAATGGACATATAAATATGTCTAAAAATTATTTTTTTTATATTGAAATGGGGGAAAAGAAATTAGAAATTAATTCCTTAAAATATTTAAAACTTCATTTTGAAAGTGACGTTCACCACACTATAGGTTTGACTCATCATGAAATAATGAATTATTTAATTAATATGTTTTATATATAAATTTTTGTTGTATTATGTTAATTTGTCCAAAATTACATTAATATGATTATAATGGCCAAATAATTCCTTATTTCATCATATATTGAATAATAATCACGATATAATGATCACTTATATATCAATTAATCATTTATAACATAATATGATTTGTATTTATGGAAAATAGACTACGTTTTAATTATTGAGATCATAGGTCATGGGTAAGGATGAGTAACGTTTCCATTTTTTAAAAATCACCATATATAAAAGGTAATTATTATTTTGTATTTATATTGTTTTATTAATAATTAATATCATATTAACACTTTATATAAAAATTTTCTATATCCTCCATGTGATGTGTGGATAAAAAACTAATCACATCACTTTGTGGATGTGTTATCCCAAATGTACCGACAAATGATGTTATATTTATACAATGGATGAAGAGGTTTCAAAGTAGATAATATATTTATTTTCTAAAATAGAAAATATTATTGGTATAAAATTTAAATATATATATATATATTAAAAAATTATATGAACCGTTAGTTAGAGTTTGTAATGGAAAATTAATTTCATCGATTTGGAAGGAAGTAATCATTCATACACCTAAATGATGGATTCATTTCATATTTTATGGAATTGAATATGGATTTATGTTATTACATTAACATAATAATATATTATTATATAGGTGAAACTTATAATATTATGTCATAATGGAGGATTAATATTTTATGTAGATGCAAGAATAAATTTACAAATTATTTTAACAAACAACTCTTCATTAAAATATATCAATTCCAATACATGTTATATATGGACCCAACCGTAAAAATTACATATTCTAGTGTTTTTTAATAGAAATTCAAATTGGAAAATCATTTATATTTATATTGTTTGGGAATTAGTAAAATCACTAACAATTTAAACCACTCATTACAAGTGGAAACTTTTAATTACTATCCACTTTTTCCATAACCTAAAACTGCAAAAAATAAAATATTATTTCTCATTATGAAAAGCATTCACATTTTTCCCCTTGATCTCATCCTTTTATATACTTCAATGTAAATGATTTGAATTTTTTTAAAACATTGGATGCATATAAAAATCTTAGTAAGGGACATAAAATAGTGGAAAAATTTTACTACAATGAAAACACTTTATTTTTTAAACAAAAAACATTCCTTTTCACAACATAAATGGAATCTTATTTTATAAAATTCATTAATTTAATTTTTAATAATAAATTTATATCTATATAGACTCATATATAATTATATACCATATATGTTGGTAAAAATATTTAACAATCACAATTTTACAAACTCTGATTCTAATTTTACCCTGTTGAAATCATTTGATAAACTCTATATTAATCCCTTGAGACTTACTATTATTTGGAACATTGCTCGCAATCATGTCCCCATGGAGGTTTTTATTCAGTCATTTGGTGTCCAACATGGCTTCATGTGTCCTTTTTTTCACCTACATAGAAATGATACTAATCATCTGTTCCTATCTTTTGCTACAACTTCTTCCCTTTGGAATTATATTTCTGACATTTTTGACTACATATGGTTACCCAATGACACTATTAGCTCCTAATTAAAATGTTGTGTGGTTCTTGATACCTCTCAATAGATTAAGAAACTCTTCCTAAGTGTTTTTGTTGAACTCCTCCATGTGTTATGGTTTGATATAAATGATATTATCCACAAAAATTGTTCATTAGATCTTAATTAAGGACGTATGAATAACCACATTGCTATTAGGGATGCTGCTATAAACCAAAAAGATCATAGTGGTAACCCTGTTATAGATTTTGAGATTCTTTTACGACAACAGATTGATGGGATCTATAAATATCCATGATATAATTTTGAGGTTTTCAGGAATGTTCTGTTATTATGATGGATCAATGTGATTATTTGTGGTGATTATAATGGAAATCTAGGTCCACTAGGTTGTGGAGCAATTTATAGAGAACACCTTGGTCAGTGTCAAGGATGTTTCTTTGGTCGTTGTGGCATTGCCTCTTCTTTAGAGTCTGAAATTATGGCTGTGATTCAAGCTATTTATTCAGTAATGAAAAAGGGATGGAGAAATATTTGGATTGAAAGTGATTGCACCATTCTTGTCCATGCTATTTGGGAGGATTGGTTCATTTTTCCGGTCATTTGACTACTCATTGGATGAGTTTCCTTTCTTTGCTTCTGGAGACCAACTATATTGTCACTCATGATTTTCGTGAAGAGATCATGGTTTCAGAAGGGTTTTCCAATAATGGAATTAACCAGGGCATAATATTGATGGATAAATTTCAAACTAAACATCTCCTTTTTTATGATATATATTGTAAAAATATTCCGTACATCAGACACATACAGTTTGATCATTCCTTTTATTTAAATAACTAGCATCTCAGACATTGTTTGCGGAACTACCTTCAAAAAAATATTATAATTTATGTATCTATAATGAATACATATGTATTAACCATCATAGTCACATTAGTAATGACAAAGAGAATATATTCCCATAATTCATAAGAGAAAACCTACTTGGTAAATCAGTTCATTTAACTAACACATTGGATATATTTAAAGGGATCAACCAAAACTAATTAATCATATAAAGACTAATCCTAAAAAATATTCACAATTAAAAATAATATAAAAATATCACATAATTCTTGAATAAAAGAAACATTCTTGAGAAAAAATAATTTTACATTTCTCAAATCAATTTTCATTTTTACAATGTCATGCACTCATTATTGAAAACATTTTATTTTAAGATAATGTTTACAAAATTTAATGAAAATTTTAAAAAAGTAATACACCATCAATACTGAAAATTCATTTAATTCAATATATTTAAGAAAAATTATTTTTGGATTTAAAAAAAACAGTTGAATGAGAAACATTAAATGAGGATTTCCAAAATAAATTCTCATACCTTGAGTGTGACTCATCACGTATATTATTTATATTACTGAATAATAATTTTTAAAATAATTTATTTTTTTTACGAACATTTTAAATTTTACTCTTAATTTTGTTGGACTTATTACCATCGTATAATGATTAATTAATTATCTGGGTTCATATTGGATATTTTGACGATATTTGGTACATAAGTCCAAAATGACTAAAATATGACATCTATAGTCAAATTCATCATTATTCAATAATCTCTGAAAAAATAATCATGACATAATAATCATTATTATACATCAATATTATTTTTATATTAATTCAGTAAATATGGTTTTGGTAAATGATCTCTGTTAGAATCTTAGATATGTTAGATCATATGAATGGATTATTAACATTTTCATTTTTCAATGATCATTATGGATAAAAGTAAAGTATTATATTATATTTTACGAATAATATAAATTTAATTAATGAAATTTTAATCCTAAAATAATAGTTATATATATTATCCATTTGATTTGGGGTTGAAAAAATAACCACATCGCTTCATAGAGGTGATAATTCAGATGTACCCACAAACAACATTATCATTATTATATGAATATAAATGTAATAAAATGACATAATAAATTTTTATTAGGATAAATATTTAATAAATAACATATTTTTAACTTTATGTTCATCATTATAACCATCAATGATATATGGTTATGGAAAACTAATTTCATCATCTCACGATGTAGTTATCCTCCATTCACATAAATAAGTTTATTTCCCAATTTATGAAAATAGTGATGGATATTGTAATTGAATCCAAAATAATAATATATAATAATATTTTTATTCTAAATTTCAAATTTTATAATACTTTAATAAGATTTTAATGTTTTGGGAGAAGGAAAAAAATAGAATCACTTAATTAAAAACACTGCATTTTCATCAAACCATTATTGTTTTATTAACATAATAAGACCACTAAAGATGATGTCCCTCCTAAAATAATAGATAAATAATGTGAGTAGGGTTTATTAGAATGTATTTATACATATTTTTTCATAACCTAATAAGTTTTTTTGAATAAATTAGAACAAGTGTTTCCATTTTATAAGAGATGGGAAGTGCACTATTGGGATTTCTCAAAATATGAAATTAATATAAATGAATTTTATATAAAAAATATAACCAAAATTAGTTATATAAAATATCAAATTTTTTTTGAAATACATTATCCAAAAAAATTTCAACAGTGGATTCCTTTTTTTAGTTTATATTTTTTTTCAACCCTTACTTATCCTCTTAAATTATTATCCTGAGAACCTGTGTTTTTACTCGTTGAAGGTTTATATAGTTACTATAATTTTTTATTACAACCCTAAATGAATCATGGATTATAATTTAACAATTATCATAATTATGTGGACGGATTTATGTTTTTCATAAATTTAATATCATTTTATGAAATAGTATTTAATTTGAAATATCATTAATGACAGTTTTGACACTATTCATTAAAATTACTTCCAATTATATATTAATTTTATATTTTTAATACAATTTATTTGTGATTTTCTTTAATTAAACAATTACTGCATCATCATTGGGACAACATTTAAGGAAATTATTTTATCCAATAAAAATTATAAATAAATTATTAGGATATAGATAAATATTTTATTTTTCAAATCAATATTTATATACAATTATATAATATAAATATAGCCATATTTAATATGTAATATTTATTAAAACCTAAGTATACAATATATAAGTTTTTGATAAAATAAAATACTATAAGAGGATTAATTTCATCCATGTGTCTTAATGAGGACATAATATTATCTTAAGGATTTATTGTGTTGATAATAACCCTTCCATTAAAATTATTAACAGTTTTAGGGTAATATAATGTTATTTTTAATTTCTTATCTACCATTTATTACAAAATTTACCCTTAACCCTGGTAATATAATTAATATGATAACAATTTATTTTGGACAAATATTAAAGGGTTCATTTTACTAAATTTGGACCTAAACATTCCAAATATTGAATTAATTTTTTTGTTATTTAAAGATAAATAATTTTACAAAATAAATTTAATATTACACTTGTTGATAGAATAAATATTTTTTTAACGATATAATGTTTAAGGGATTGAAATGTTTTTATATCAAAATTCAATGTTAACTTGATTAAAGGGATAAAAATTAGATTAAATGATACAATGTTCCTTAATAATACATTAAAAAAAATTACATGATAATTTTTTAAAAAAAATTCATATTTTCAAAATAAATTCAGTATTTTTACTATTAATCATATATGAAACTTGTTATTTAAATACCCAGAATTCAACCAACGTAATTTTTATCTTCTAGTTTCAATTTTGAAGTTTATTCTAATTAAATAAAATATATAAAATTGTTAAAACTATATTCAAAACAATTTATCATTTGAATAATTACATTTAGATTTATGTTTAAGATATATGTGGAATGTCATGTACACTACCAAACATTGTGTTTCCTTTTATTAACCTATTATGCTTCATTCTTCTACACAATAATAAATTGTGTCTTTGCAATTTTTACACAGGCATGTAAATTAGAGTTTTTCTTTTTAGTATACCGTTATTGAAATCCCACTTTGGAAAAAGGATCAATAAAAAATCCCTTTGAAAATAGTGAAAAGAAATTATTAAGGTCACCTAAGATAAAATATATTAGGATTCAATATATGAAATCATAGGCATGGATAAGAAAAAAATTATATAAAGCTCTAATGGAGTCTAACAGATAAATTAATCATTATAAATTTATCCATCACAAAACATTAAATGTAACACCCTGAGAATTTAAAATATGCCTCTTCATAAATAAATTCAATTCCCTAGAATAAATACGTTAAAAAGAACACCATGATTAAAAATATATTAAATATTATTAATGTTATCACCTAGCCATTAAAATAGTCGTAATGAATGAGATTAACTAAATTTTCCAAATATATTTTACACATATTTTCAAAATGAATTCATTCATTAAAAATAAATTAGTAATGAATATAAATTCTTAATGAACATGAAGAATGTGTTTTTAATATAAATAATTTGTTATACACACACTATATTTTTATCTATATAAATTAATTTAAACACTATAATAGACATATATTACTGAAACTATTATGTTATATATTTACTATCTTGTTTTAATTTTCCACCAATAAGTATGATGAGATGGTGGAAAGAATAATTCCAATTTTATGCATAAACAACAATATTTTTCAAAAATACTACCTTGCCAAATTTTAATGTTGCAAATTTTTAAAAAATATATTTTTCTAATTTTATAAAATATAATTGAAAAATATAAACTAAATTATTGAAATATTATTATCAAAATTATCTTAGGGTTACATTTCTCTAATTTTCATAGTTGTTTTATTTTTTGACTAATAGTGAAACATACTAAATTTTAATTAAAAATTTTATTTAGTGATTAATTTATTTGTATATATAAGTTATATTTAAGTTATATTTTAAATTATTAATAGGTAAATTAATCATCAATAAATAAAATTTAGAAAATTTTTAAAATTTTTTAATTCAAATTGGATATATGAATATTGAAAAATATTGAAAATTTCAATTTAAAAACTCATTTTGCATTGTGTAGTGAGATTATTTTTAAATACAACCTCTAAAATTATGATAATTAAATTTTATATAATGGATTGTATATTTTATGTTATGATTTCGAAATTTTTTAAATTTCTTATCATTTTTATACATAAATCATTTAATATTTTAAAAAATTTATTTATATTCGTAGAAGTAAAATAATGAAAAGTGATAAAGATTGAAGGTAAAACCGTAAATATTCATGTTTTATAACTGTTAATGAGTTTTTTATAAATATCATGACCATATCTGGAATTCATAATATTCTCTAAAAATATTACTAGTTTTTATTATATTCAACTCAATGTGGTTGGATTTAATTAATAAATATCTAATATGTAATCACTTAAACCAAGGTCTCCTCAAATATAAATACCACA
Source organism: Viscum album (assembly GCA_963277665.1). Taxonomy (NCBI): domain Eukaryota; kingdom Viridiplantae; phylum Streptophyta; class Magnoliopsida; order Santalales; family Viscaceae; genus Viscum; species Viscum album. The sequence continues at coordinate 1,474,100,329 of OY728157.1, forward strand.
CCTCACCATGCCATTTCTACCAAAAATCCGTGAATATACTAAATTAATATTATAAATCTCTCATCCTTAGACTCCCCATGTATAATTTATTTTAATCTAAAAACTATCATATCCAAGGTCTCCATGGGTCTCTCAAGGAGGTGATATAAAAGAGGTAATTTTTCCAAAACACCTCTCTTATATTCTTTTGTTTCCTCATTCTCATATAATATATCATAAATAAATGATTATTAATTCCATAATAATGTCAATTATAAAATTCTATGTTTATAATGGAATATATTATATCAATCTATTTCGTTACATCCTCTAATTCAAAATAATTTAACAATTGTCCATTTCAGGTCTCTTAATAGAATCGATTATAAATGTTTCTATTCATCTTCCATTACCACCTATATGAATTTTTATAAAACATTTATTCTGGTTAAATAAATATTTAATAATTATTTAATATAAAATTTATTGTTCTATAGTTAAAATATACTCATACTAAAAAATAAAATGAATCTAGTTTATGTTGTTCTGTACAAACCACAAAAAATAACTAAATATTTATCATTAATAGTTTATCAAATAAAATCATCATCATCTTAGAAAAATAATGACATATGAAAAATATTAAACACCAATATTTTATTAATACAATTTCATTTCAAATATGTATTTTTAGTCGAGTTTTATATGATAATCCATAATTCAACACAAATGAACCAATCTTTACACCAAGAAAACAAACACCGTAGAAACAATGAAAATAAGAAAATACTATTAATGAATTGGTTATATGATTTAATCAAATGAAAATATAAGGAATTATTAATATGAATTATGGTTTATAATCAGTCAATAAAATTATTAATCCAACATATTTATGGTTAAAATATTATACACTAAAGTATATCATGAGGTAATGGGTTTCTCATCTCACTTTTACATCAACGATATATATTTCTTATTCACCAATTATTTATTTTATGTGGGTTATATAATATCCTTTGATATATCACCACATTATTCATAGTATCTTCATAGTATTAACAAATTTTATAATTATTAAATTTATCGAGAATGCAATTCAACTGATTGAAATTAAAAATTGATTTCATAAGCAAATTTCTATTCATTGGGTTGAACGTCTTGTTCAATTTTTTATATGGTAACAATATGTTTGAAATGACTCATTATTGTCATATTTTTTCATTAAACTTTTTATGTTCTTTTACTGTGAAAAAAACATAATCAATTAACTTCATTAATACTCACATCAATGATATAGAATTTTTAAAAGACTTTCTTATATTAAAAATATATTTTAATGTTTTAACTTTAAGATCCATTTTTCGTCCAATAACATGTTTTGTAAAATTATTTAATTTTTTAATATTATATTAATATTATTTATATTAAATTTCATTTATTATTTTTTAACTCTTACAATATGGTCTTAATGGTATACATTTTTATTTTTTAATGAAGGTTCATTGATTCTTGTTTGAAAAATATATGTAGAATTTTTTTTAACATCTATTTCCTAAGTAAGCATTCCTTCCCTCCTGATGTAATATTTATTTTAAAAATACATTATAGTTTTTCAATATACTTATCAATGAAGCTATATAATTTTATAATTGTGTATCATTTTATCAATAAATGAGGTTCTAAGTGGTAAAGTGTATTTCCTAAATAATTTTCCAATGATCTGATATAAATTATTTTCAACTATGTCAACATCCATTGTTGAGTATTTTGATGATAATGTACTCAAGTAATACCATTAATCATGTAACTTTCATTGGTTTAGGATATATTTGACAAGGCACATGTTGATATTCTTTATGACTAGTTCTTCCTAAATTATTATTTATTGATTATATTAAGGCGTGTTGATTAAGTTGTGACAATTATAAATATGAGGAAATAATTAGACATAATAAGTGACATGAGGGGCCTACTATAGACCCTCTATGCATTAAAAATTCACAATAGAAAAACCACATTGGGTTTTGGCCATCTTATTACCCATATTTTTATATGTCTTGGTGTATAACTTGAATGTATGTTTCAGATATCCAACATTAGGAATTTCATCGTCATGGGACTAGTTGTTTTCATCACATTATTCCCCTAGTTGAATTTTCATGGTTATGTTATCTATCTCATTTTATTATTTATATATTATTATTTTATCATAATTTATTCTTCCATAATATGTTCATGTTATTAATTAAATGGAATATTCCATAGATATTTACCTTGACATAATCATAATGATTAATTATGTACCTTTCATTGTACGTATACCATTAATGGGTATCTAATCAACAAATATTATGTTTTATTTTCCAGCAGGGTTTCAATGAATTTTTTTATGACTGATATGAAGGGTTACTCTAAGGGTGATGATAGTATTCTCAAAGAAAATACTTCTCAAATTTTATGTCCAAAATTTAATTTGAATTTAAAATATATATATATTTTTACAAGAATACTATATTATTCGGTCCATTAGATTGAATTTTTTTATCTTATTCCAATAAAATAAATTTGGGCACAATATTTGAGCTACTGTGGTAAGTAGTGTTATAGTCATTATCATATCATGTTTAGTAGAATCATTAAGAACCGTATTTATAAAAACATAGATTAGGGAATATATCCATATGAGTAGATTAGACGATATATATAAATATTGGATAAAATACTATATATTTGGTAATGAATATGTATAACATTGGTTAAACCAAAGAAACTTGTATTGAGAATAACATGTCATTATTTTGAGAAACAATTCATAATATTATCTCAATATAATTAGTTCTGTTTGATGGTTGCAATTTTATATTAGGTTTTAGTCAGTGGGGGGAAAAAACTAATATATCATTAAATGTAGGGTGGAGAAAAATGGAATTATTTATAGAGTAGTGGATATCATGTTTATTCCAAATCTTTTATCAGAATATATGACTAAATACATGCACCGCCACGAAATCTCAATCTCACGAAAAAGGGCAGAATAAAAGTTTTCTGAAAGACCTAGAGGTGCTGATCATGGATATATAAAGATTATGTTTCATGTATATTGATAATGTGTATAATAATTTGTTTTTTTAGTGTAGATAAGGGTACAAAGAAATTTATTTCTGAGTAAAATAATAAAAAGTTAAGTATAATATTCTCTGTAAGATATTATTAGCGGTTTGAACATTCAAATGTGTAATGTATGAGAATTATAAAAACCAATTTCCAAGAGGAAATAATTATATGTGAATTAAAATGTAATGAATTTAATGGTTATATTTTTTATGTTGAAGAGAATAAAAATGAAAAATTGAAGAGTAGAGTTATTATGTAATACGGTGATAATGCATTGTTAATAGTTTAAGAATGAATTATAGTTATTAATGTTAATATTTATTTTATAATTAATTTGATAATGATTATAAGGATATAAAAATTATGACATGAATTTTTTTTTTCAGTAGTCCGTCTTTACATATTTTATAACACATGTTGATTAGTACCGATAACAATGAAATTGAATCTATTTAAAGATGATCGGTTGGAAATCAAATGATTAAGGGAAGATAAAAAAAATCATATGATTTTTGTTTATATAATAATGATAGAAAAAAATTATTTTTTAGTATTGTAAGGATGAATTTAGTTACTAATTTTGATGGTTTATTTTATCTTTATTGGGTTTACTACATGTTTGGATTTCATTAATATATTCCACAACGCAAGATCTTCTCTTAAGAAGCATACTGGTTTTCATTAAATTTTAAATGTGATAATGTTATTCACATGTTTTTTAAGTCAAAATAATATCAACATTATTCAAAATATATAATTATTTTAAAATGTAGTGACCTTTAATATTTTTGGTTTTTTATTTTGATAGACATATCTTGAAAGACTGAAAGTTTAACTATTTATGGAATAGATTATGCTTAACATTAAATATAATTGTATGAGGATAATGTATGATTTATTTTATTGGATATCATGATCTGAACATTTTGGTTTTACATAAACTTTAATGTCTTAAGGGTTGAATTTTGGATAATATGATGCATTAATGTGCTTTAGCCCTAAAAATTTATAATGAATATTCATTTCAAGTGTAAGGGATGACGAGAAATTAGATTTATGAAAAAAAATATGATAATATGACGTATGTTTTTTTCCTAAATTTATTATCTAAATATTAGGATAATAACTCATCTATGTGAAAGTAAATAAAAATAAAACACATTATTTTTATAATTTTAATTCAATGAAATAAATGGCCTCTTAATACCATTAAAAATAATCTATTTTGTGATAGTAGAAATAATGATTAACAAGTTCTAAACTAATTTCCATAATAACATGACAATTGTATTTCTCTATTGTTACATGGATTTCACATTTCACTAATTTTATCTAAATGAGAGGAAAATAATATTCTTGGTCTTAATACATCCCAATGACTCTTATTAAGGGGATATTTAATTAACCCAATTTTTGATGTGGGATTCCATTAATAAAATTTTGAATATTAAACCATTGATTATCAATATTTAATTTAAAATATTCAATATTAATTTTATTTTTGGAGTGGATAATGTAACACTACCTGTTTTTATGGTATATTTCTTCTTAAATAAATTTAATATCATTTTTTCTTATATTACACAAGACAGTGAGATAAAAAAGAATTAAATATTATTATATTTATCACCTCTATATTTTAATGAAGGTAGTGAATGTGATTTAAAAAATTATGAATACATATTATAATTGTTTATAAAATGAATTAATTTATTACATAATTATTATTAAGGAAAATAAAATTCAATTTAACTTAAAAGAAATATTTTTATAAAAAAATTATTCCCACTGTGTTATTTTATCTTATTAAAAAAATTAATAACTTTTAGTGGAATATATTAATTAAATTTAAATGTTATCTGTTCAATAAAATACTTCTATATTCCTCCAAAATGTTTTATTGACTTATTAAAATAAATAAATATACTCTTAAGCATAAAAGGTTATATATTTATAAAATAAATTTTTTCCTCTTTTTTATAAAGCACTAATTAATTAAAAAAATATATACTTTTATAAATATATTTTGACAAAATTATCCACATTTTATATACATAATATTAAAATTATATTAGGTTTATATATTTTTAATTTTCATGGATGCTTCATCTTTTTGAAAAATATTGAAAATACTAATTTTTATTTAAAAAAATATTTTTTTGAAAAATTTATTGATACAGTAAAACTGGTTTTAAAATATTTATAGTTAAATTATACAACTATAAAACTAGTTAAGGTTATCAGAGTTAATTTAACATTGAAATTGGAAAGAAAAACATTTCAATCTTTTGAACTTGTACATTTAGAAACCACCTTTTCATTGTTATTAAGGGATTATTATTAAATCAATTTTCTAATAATTTGAAGTTAATTATGTAAATATATTCATTATTTGGAATTAAAAATTCCAAAATATGTTTTATGTTCATTTTTATTGTTATATAAAAAATCATTACCTTTGTAAAAAAAATCCTTCACCATAGTATACATAAAATTTTAAAAAGGGTTAATTATAAAAGTTAAAAGAGTAATCTACATTAAAAATAAAAAAATCAGTTAGTTTATATGGTATTTATTGACCCTAATTATCCTCCAAATCATAATTAATAATAAATTTCATTGTAATTAATTTAATCTCAATGTAATTTGCATTAATAATAAAATATTCATTATTTAGTCACTGAAAACCACATATCATTAAGTATAAATTCGACCCCACACCACAATAATTTGACCCAAAATAAATTAAGAACCAAAAATATCTTCCAAAATCAATATTTTTCATTCTAACTATGTGACAGTTTTTATGGTCTAAAAAAATAATAATTCAAAGGGCCTCAATTATATCTCACGGTGGTGATGTTCAAGAAGATATTTTCTAAAAACACATATCAAATTTTCCTTTATTCTTATACCTTCTCCTCATATCAGTCATCAATTATTGAATAATAATAAAAAAATTTAAATAATTATATTTTATTTTTGTAATGGAATAAATTATATCGATCCTTTTTATTACCTCTCTTATTTAAAATTGAAACTATTGTACAAGTAATGAGGGTTATTCGCATCTGTGAATATTTCGTTCTGTTCATTTTCCACTACCTCATTACTAGATGATCAGAAAACTATATTTATGTTAATATAATATAATATTATTATTGTATAATATTTCTTGTTCTACAACAAATATAAACTCAAATTTTAAATAAAATGAATCTATTTTGTGGTGTTATGAAAAACTATGAAAATAAACTAAAAGCCTATCGTTAACATTTTATCAAATTAATCATCATCATGTTTGAATAGTAAACAATATAAGATAAAACTTACACTCTAGGACACTTAAGGATTTTTATTCACATTTTAATAGATAATTTATAATTAAAAATGAATTGGTCCCCACATGAAACCATGAAACTAACACACCAAAAAAATAATGAAATTTTATTGATGAATGTGTTGTGAGATGTTAAAAAGGTACTATATAAGGTATTATAAGTATTAAAAAGTCATGAAATGTGCCTATATTTTTTAAAACAACTATACCACGGGTTAATGAATGTTATATTAATGTAAAGTGTGTGGTAAGGGGTTTCTCAGCTCTTATTAACCTCTATGAAATATATATCTTATTCATAACTTACAAAATTTTTGGGTGTATATAATTCAGGTTTATATATAATATCCTGAATTTTAGTATAATGATTCTATTTAATGATTCAATTTAAAATTATTACATTAATTAAGAATACAATTTTAAAGATTACAAGTAATAAATTATTTCTTAAATCAGTTTTTATTCATTAGGTTGAACATCTACTTCATTTATCTTTTCATGAAATGAATTTTTATTTACATATATTTTATTTATAAATTGTTTATGTGGATTTAATTTGGGTAAAAAAATATATTAGTTTAGTTAATTTTTCGTTCAATTATATGATATTTTTAAGAGTCATTGTTTTAAAAATATATCTTTCTAATTTTTCCCTTCAAAATTTTTTTTTCTTCCATGACCATGTTTTCTAAACTTTTTAACTAATAATTCTTTTATATACACATATGATTATTTAAATTAATTTTTTGTCAAGAATTACCTTTTAAAAAACGTCCTGATAGGTATATTATTCAATTTTATAAACAAGGATCAATGAGACATTTTCAAAAAAATATGGATTGAATATATTATTTTTCTTACATAGAATGAGTGTAATTTAATATAATATAATGTTTAAATTACTAAATACATCAATTATGTGTTTTCATTATTATTTTAAAGGAAAATAGTTTCTCTTATAATTGCATAGAAATTTAAAAATATTTTGTTTTCAAAGAGAAAAATAGTATTTTCCTCCGGAATTTTTAAATGATCTCATTTAATGTAATTTCCTCAAAAAAATTCAAATTTTTTGGTTGAGGCCTTCAATGTAAAATATATAAGTGTCACATTACACATTATATCATTATGAGATTTTTAGTCGTTTTCCATGTGATTATTCAACTACTATATTATCCATGGTTATTTTTTCAAGATCATGTGTTTATTTTTGTGGTATTATTTGATCATCCTTTGTTCTAAAAATCATGTAATCAATTAAATTATATATTTTTCAATCACATGCATTTATATAATAGTATATACTTTTTTATGATATCTTATGTTATTTTTATACCCATACTAATAATTTGTGTTCACCATTTTCTTATGTTTTTATTTTCATATACGTTTCCCAAAAGTTTATTATTATTTATTTGTAAGGTTTCACTAAGGGGAATAATTATTTTTTAAATGAATTTATTTTGAATATTATTTCCAATATATATATATATATATATATATAAATGTGTATTAGGTGCATAGGGGTAAAATTATATTTTAGAAAAGACACACCCCACAGATAGGCTGGAAAGGTAGTCCATAGAAACCCTTCCCTAAGTTTATTTCCCACTCATCCAACCATATAATTTTAGTACATAGAACATATCCCTAGTGGGCATGAAACCCTATACATTTCCAATAGTCTATATGGGAAAAAAATTCTATATACATGACCCCATGGATAAGTGGACACGAAAACCCATTACATGGCCCTAAAGGCCCAAAATTTTTACCCAAATTCCAATTAGGGAATATTGAATCAATAGTACCCATAATATTATAGTACATGCTAATGTGGTGTTGTCACAATAGTATGTGATAAATTTCTCAGCACCAAATAGTGGCATGTGTACTTTAGTTCCATGACTACTAGAGTCATCTACAATTCTATTACATTGCTGCTACAATTACCTGTTCACCATGGTTTTTAAACCCCCAAACATGATTAAATATTATCGGGTGATGTAATACTATTCTAAAACCCAATTTCAATTTCAAAAATGTAATTTTAATTTAAAATTTGTATCTAGATTACTAATACATCTTCACTATTTGGTCCTTTGTATGAAATATATTTTATTTTATGCCAATGTAAAAATTTAGGGCACCGAATCTGGACTATTGGGGTTGGGGAATTTTTAATAAATATATAATGTGTTAAAAGGTCATTCATTTTGTGGGTTAGAGTAGAGTACTCATGGGGGGATGAATTGAGTATCTATAAATAATTTTTCTGAAAAGTATTATTTGATGTTCCCCCAATTTTAAAATTAAATATACGAATTAGATAATTGTGAATTTAGAAGAGCATAACTATTAAATTAATTTCTCAAAAGATTGATTAGACCACAACTGTAAAAATTTGATTATTAAATAATCATTTGAGACTGATGTAATAAGTAAATATTTTTATAAACTCTTTCTCTGACTAACAATTGGAGTTCAATTAAATTTACAAAAATATTTTATAAATCATAGTAAAACTAAAATAAAAAAACACAGCGGAATTGAAACAAGAGGTTCAGACACAAGAAGAGAATTAATATTCTCCACATGGTGATCACCTACTACCAGGTTGTATATGTTAATAAATAGATTGATCCACACCCATAATTGGGGATTCACTATATTACACAAGTCTATCCAGGTCACCCTTGACATCTTCCATAGTTCTTTGTGGAATAAACAACAAATAGGTCATAATCAACCTCTTCCAATGTAATTCATGAGAAAAACAACAAAAATTTCACAAAAACATCTTAAAATGTTCTACATGGTATATAAATAAATTAAAAGTGTGTGAGATTTATGATATCAATTATTATCCAGTTATGCACAGGTGTTAGTGTGTGAGTGATAGATAGATACACACACTTCACAGAAATCTATCTAATTGATCACAATAGAGATAAATATGTATAGTTATGTTTAGAATGCTCTATGTGTTATGTAATGATGATTTAGATTCTTTATATGTAGCTGAGATGATATCTGAGTCTTTTCTAGATGATGAAAAAAGTAGTATCATATTCTGTCTTCTAGGTACTAGTATGGTTCTACAAGTATACTTTTCTCCTTCATAGGTTTGCTGAAGTAGTTTGTCAGTTTGATTTTCTGCTTGATTGAGATTACCTTATGTGTTATACTATTCCTGAGTTCACAGGGATTTCATGAGGGTCCTAGATGGTCTTTAGTATTTCTCTCTCGCACACAACATGCACCAATTCCTATTATCCTTTAGATTATATCCTTTTTTCTTTTTAAACATTATAGCTCGATAATGTGAAAGTAGAGATACCTGGTACATCATACATTCTTTTATCATGTCGAAATGTAGACATTAATTATTTTAGAGACATTAAATAACAAAATAATTACCATTATAAATAATATTAGTAAGTGCATATTTATAAACTCTATCAGTGACTCGCTTGTCACTGTCTACTTCTATTGATGTCTCAACCAATCGGTATTTCATTTTGTCACTCATCCCATACATAGATGATTCAATACATCAATGACTCATTTCAACATAGATTCTTTCCTTCTATTGGTGATATAGATGACCTATTGCTAGCTCATATCAACTGACGGTGAGTCATTGTTTCGATAGCATCATGAAATAGTATTTCACATGGACTAAGATAGGTCGTTTTCATCAGTGAGTCATATGAAATAGTGAGACGTCTGTGTTGGTGAGTCATTTGAAATGGTGAGTTTTCTGCATCTGTCGGTGTAATTTGAAATGGTGAGACCTGCAAAGGTGATAAACTCACATTAATATTATATATTCCTTTCTGAACTATATTTCATTGAGTCCTAAGACTGTCAGTGATTCATATGTTTTAATATATTAGTAAATCAGAATTAGATAATTTTAGATGTTATGTCTGTCTTATAGTTCAAATCATCAAAGAGTGTTAATACCACAGATTACACATAGATAATCATTTATAATCTTGTTATAATATAAAGACACAAAATTAGTTATATGATTGAAATGAACTTTTTTTCAAGATAAATCATTTAAATATTTTAGAATCATTGATATAAGGTATGATATATGTTAATATATGACATGATTTGTGATAATTAATACAATTATTGTTCAAGATAGTGGAAAAAAATATCAATGGGCCAACAATATCCCCTTTTTGATGATCACAAATCATGTCATTATTAATTAAAATTTGATAATGAAAAATGTAATCAATTAAGAATGTATCAAAGATAAGATTAAAATATTGAATCAGATATAAGAATGAATAAACCAATAATAATTCATAAACACATAATAAACCTTAATAAAATTCTCCCCATTTTAATAATTCATAATTAAATACTCCCCCTTTTGGTATTAGAAAAATGATAAAGGTGGAAATCTAAAAATAGGGAAATATCTTTTTTAAAGAGTGTACACTGAATTAGAAAATGTAAACTTACTGAGACTTATCAAATACAAAATAATCACTCCACACTGCAAGGTAGGGTCAAGGTGTTCTATTTCCTTATCAAAAGGATCAATATAAAGTTCATTAGATTGATTAGGGTGAGAAATATTATCTGAATTGTTCTTGGGAGGAGTTATAGATACTCCTTCAGGAACTAATTAAGCTAGAGTAGTTCTGTGCTGATAAATATGTTGAGGATAAAAAGGCTCTCTAATGATTGGTCTAATCTAAGATAAGGCTTGAGAAACTGACATCTGATCTTGAGAAGGCACATTACCATAAAGGCTAGGTGGGGAATTAGGAGACACTATAATGGATTCACTTTGAACATAGAGATATAGTTTTAACATCTTGATGAATTATTCATTTATCTCCACATCATATTTCATTGCCTTTTTAAAATCATCTATGATTTCTATATTCTCATCCAGAAAGGGAGTGAATTGTCTCATCATTTGAATCTGATATTTGAAATCCTTATTCACTAGAGGAAGAGTATGACTGGAGGCCAAATACTTAAATAGACTTTTCATTTCATTCATGGGGATGCATTTGGGGAAAAACCATTAATCATTTTGGTTCTCTCATCCTGATTGTGAGAAAAACTATTTTTATAATACTTAACATGGTCATAAACCTTATCTGAAGTGTCCTCAACCTTATACATACTTGAAATTAATGATTTCAACTCTTATTTCAAAACATTAATAACAATAAAAAGATATAAAGAATGTGAAGGCTGAACTAGAAGAGCAGAGGTGAAGTAAGAGCTGATGAGGCATGTTCCTTAACATGATTCCGTGGAATGGAAAAATTCATAGATTTTAAATAACAAACAATATACCCAAGTCCTTTCATGACACTTTCATAATATTCTTGTAATTAGTGGTTAAATCGTTGATGTCAGGGGTTAATTTCATCATCTCATTCCTAAGAACGGTGATTATTATAGCAATTTTGTTTGTAGTTGTAATAAAATTTGGATGAATTTCCATTATCACTATCTTGGATACTAATGATACATCATCGTGAGATACAGTGGTTGATGAAAGAGAAGAACTACAAGTTCCATCTATCCTTACATCATCACCCGTAGATTAGATATCATTTAAACTATCAATTAGCTTATATTTCTCCCTCCTGGATTCATCAATTTCATATTTAAAAAAATATTTTACAACATGTCTTACGGATGAAAATATTTCTTTCTTGGATGCTTCAAAATCGGCCTTAGTGACGTAGTCACTAGAAGAAGTCTCAATCACTTGCTCCCAAAAAACATGTACAAAGGCTTCATCATCAAAATCTTCATAATGTAATCCTAGGTCTAGATAACTAGGATTACTCACCTATTCATCCAAAATATTAGACTCCAAAGGAGTAAGTGTATCTACCATTCCACTTATATTTGGATTTTCTTCCTTAGCATGATCTACTCTTCCTTGAGCCCCCTTCCCCCTTAGTGTGAGCATTCTTGGTAGATTTCTCACCCTCAGTCAAGACTTCCACTGTAGGTTGATTCTCATTATATAGAGATCTTTTTCTAGTATATATAACTTGAGAAAAAGGTTCTTCTTGATCATCGTTTTCAATATTAACAACACCCTCAACAGATACACCTGTAATAGATACCCCAACTTCAATTCTATGAACATCTGGATTTTCATCAGGATGACTAAATTCACTATCAATACCACTTTCACTTCATTATTCATTTTAACCATCTTTATAATTTTCATTACCAATTTCCTTATCATCTTTCTTATCTTAATCTTTCCCAACTGATGATCAACCACATTCACCACTACCAACTTCTTCTTCACTAGATTCAGAGACATATTCTACACTCTCTTCAACATCTGTTTCATTGCTTCAAGTGGATTTGATGATACGTTCATGAGATGATAAGTCCAAATTTGGACATGTAGGTCTAATATACACTATTTGTTGGTCCAGTAGTGTCTGGGTTACTTCTATCATCATGTAGTGATCCCACATATCTTATTGGAGTTGCAGGCTCCCCCCATCTGATGAATAAATTACTTATTCATCTAGACTGAGGCCAAGATCCAATAGGTCACTTTGTCTAACTGGAATATCTATAGGATTGAACTTCTTATACAATCTATATTCATATAAAACCCATTCCTTTCTCCATGGGTTCCAGTTAATATTTATTCTCTTACAGATGTCATATATTAACCAGATTCTACTACATTCACTAACTAAAACTACATAAACATTACTTACACAACCTTTATCATTTTGCACTGCAGGAAACGTACTAGAATAGAAAAGATAATTTGAATTACAATAGGGTTTTTTCATCTCATTAATGTTCACCCACATAATTCTGCATAAATTCCATTTAACTTCATTATGTAGAAAATATTCCAAATATACATCTTAATACATGAGAGCAGTAAATATCCCTTTCGAAGGACAAATATGGAGCTGAAGAAACATAAAACAAATTCCACACTCACCATTTATTTTTGAGGAAATGGGCCTCCTATGATCTTTTTTTCTAGTTAACTTATTCTGCATTGTCTCATAGTGAAATAGATCTCTTTAGGGAGGATATATACCTTTGTAATCTTTAAAAAATCTCTTGTGAGAAACCATTATATATACAACACAATTCCTTGAAGAGAAATAGATTCTTTTCCATTTTACTATCCACTTGACCCAGACTACATCACTTACTTGAAATAGAAGTTCCATATTCTGGTCAAATTCATATAACATCATCAATTATAAAACACAGCCATAGTTTGCAAACTAGTCTGTCAATCCTTTTATTACATCACCTTCAACAATATATACATTATATCTAAGATCCATTACACCAGGACTTCGTTATCTGAGGTTAACACACGTTTTTCTCGACCTATATTCACTGGACCTAAAGTTTTTATTGATCCACCTTTTTGTTTCCTAGACGTACGAGACTCACCCTCTTCAAGTGCTTGCTCCGGATATGCAGTTCTAATCAGTTCAATATGAATATCATATGCTGAAAGTTTGGTGGTAAAGAGAGGAAATGGTGTAACAGAGAGAGAGATTAATAGTAAAAAGTTAAATATGATCAATTCAATTTTATATCATTTAAGACTTTTGAAATTACAAAATAGCAAAATTAGGAGCCTGATTTGCTAGAATTAAGGAAACAATGTTGTTGGTATAAAAATAAACAATGTGTAGATATAATGAGTCATCAGTGGGGTCACAACTAACTTTTTATAACAATAATGATGTTGGAATGAAAATTGTGTTGATATGAAAATGGTGTGGAAATTAAGATGGTTTTAGCATGAGAATAGTGTCAGCAAGACAACAATGGTTTCATAAAAACATCACTAAAATGGATCAAAGGAATGTCACCACAATGTCTTACTAATTTATCACTCCTAACTCATGTATGATGAAATTCAGTCTTTTAGAGTTAAATGGATTATTGAATATATAACCACGATTATCTTCAGTGCCAATAAATTCTAAAGTGATCTCAACCTTTTGATAATGATATTTCAAAAATTAAGGTCTTACATCAATATGTTATTTTTCTAGAGTGAGAAATGAGGTTCTTAGAAATTTTAATAGCACATATATTTTCAAAATTTATTGGTTCATGTCTAAACAGTTATCCATTGTCTATTTGTGTGTGTTTCATCAATCAAATATGAGCATAGAAACTACAAGTAACTATATATTCATCTTTCGAAGCAGACAATACAACATAATATAGTTTCATACTACACAATGAAACCGAAGACTTTCCCAAAATGTGACATGTATCAAATTTGAACATTCTATCTAACTTCGATCCACTAAAATCAGAATCATAATGACTCATTATAACAAATGATGGACCTTTTGGGTAAAACAAACCTAAATTGATTTTTTGGTAGAAGTATATGAAATTTATTTTAACAAAATTTAAGGGAGACTCTTTGAGATTAGCTTGAAAATGAGATCACTTACACACACTAAACTTTATATCTAGCCTCTATGCAGTCAAGTAGAGAAAACATCTAATCATTCCTATGTATGTAGTTTAATCAATTTATTTACAATACTCATCAAGATGAAACAAAAAAATAATACTCATTGGACTGTAACTACACATAATTCTATCAAAGAAAATTCATTTAAAAATATATTTTTTGTATATAATTTGATTTGAATGATACCTTATTTATTTTGAAATAAATGAAATCTAAGAAAGAATTTTGGTTCACCCATCAAACTCATTTCAAATTCAATTTGCATCATCTTTGAAAACTCAATAAATAAGGAATTTTCTGATGGATCAAAAAACATCATCAACATTAATTTGTACTTCTAAAACATCTTTAGAAATTCATTTTATAAAAACACTCGGATCAAAAATTACTTTTTGTAAAATATTTTGAAAAAATAAAACAACATAATTGATCATACCATGCTTTTGGATCCTATTTTAAACCCTATAATGGTTTTTTTAATATTAATATATGATTTTGAATATGAGGTTTCGTAAAACCGGGGGGGGGGGGGGGTTGTTCAACAACCAAATCCTCAAATATATATATATATATGTATATATATATATATATATATTTCTGAATTCACATTTAACATCCATTTGATAATGTTTGAAATTAATACAGGCATCAAAAGAAATCATAATTATAATGCATTGATGTCTAAAAATAAGTGAAAACATTTTTTCATAGTCAATGCCTTCTTCTTGAATTTAACCATGTGAAACCAATGTAGATTTGTTTCTATAAATATTATGAGATTCATCTAATTTTTTCCTAAACTACAACTTAGTGTCTATGGTCACGGTGTCTTTGGGTATCTCAATAAGTTTCAAAAAATTATTTCATTCACATTGATTAAGATCATATTTCATATCCATCACCAAAAATTCAACTTTAATTTCATAAATGATGTTTTGAGGTTTAAGATGTGATAAGAAGGAACGATGTTAAACTATATTTCTATGAGAATCTATAATTTGTGTCCCTTTATAATTTTCTCCTACAAGAGTATCTAAATGATTGTTTTTGAGAGCTCTAGTTTTTTCATGAAAAGTAGGGGCTTGTAACATTCAGTTAATAAACAAGTTTTGGTTCATAATGTTTTGATTCTTATGAAATTCTTGAATTTCTTGATTTTTCATATTTCATGAAAAGAGTATTCGTTGGTTTTTCATTTTATTCCATGTTTAAAATGTCATATTTAAATTCGTTTAATGAGGTCTTAGGTTCATGTGGATCTATTTCATCTAATCTGATATGTAATGACTCTTCCACCCACATGTTTTTGTTATTAAATACTCATTAGGCATTACTAGAGGTTGAGAAACCAATGAATATTATTTCATTAATCTTGTTTTTAAATTGTTCCTGATTGTATTTTATATAAATGATATAGACATTGAAACTGAAAACATTAATGTATCTAACATTGGAATATCCATTGTTCCACAACTCATAAGGTGTATTCTTGTGGATAAGTCTTATTAAGATAATATTAATTAGGTAGAAAGTTGTATCCACATCCTCTGCCCAATATTAATTAGGTAGATCATATTCATATAACATTGTGTTAGCTATCTATTATAATTTTCTATTTCTCCTTTATACAACATTATTTAGTTGAGGATACCTAGGGGCATTAAATTAATGATTATATTCATTATGTAGTAAAAAATATTCCAAGTCATGGTTTTCAAACTCACAACCATGATCACTTCTTAAGGATTTTATTCTATGTCCACTAATATTTTCCACTATTTTAGCATACTTGGTCAAGTAAATACATCATTCACTTTTTTATACTAGGAAATAACTACATGTATACCTAGAATAGTCATATACAAAAACATAGACATATTTATTCCCAATTAAACTATAAAAATGAGATGGAACAAATATATTCATGTGAACCAACTCTAATGGTTCAGAAGTTGAAACTTATTTCATTGATTTGAGAGATATCTTCTGTCATTTACCCTTTGATAAGGATTACAGAAACTGTAATTTGGAAACTCATGTTTGGGTAAATCCTTGATTAGGCCTTTTTAGTAAGCTTCCTAATATAATTTAGATTAAGGTTTCCTAACCATTTATTTTAAATCCAATACTCTTAATTAAAGTCACATAATTATGAAACATTTTGAGAAACTAAAAAAACTATCCAAGAAGAATATACATTTTCATTTAAAAAATATGAAAATACTTATTCATTATTATAATTAATAACATTGAAAGAATCATTTTCAAATTTATCTTGAAATACATCATCACTAAATTTTAAAATAGTATGAAAATTATACTTCAATCCACCAAAAAAGTACTTTTAAAAAATAAAAATGAGTTAGAGTTTCCAATATGGACAATGAGAATTATCGTCCCTTTAGCATTATCAAAAAATTTGACATATCCACCATAACTCTTAATTTTGTTATTGATGGTTGAATAATCTCATGTCATATGTATTGATTATCCATTGTCCAATTACTATTGACTCTTGTATGATCTCTTCAAACAGGATTCCTTCATGATAATCAAACAAAAACAGATTTGTGTACCAAGACATGTTTTGGTCCAGTGGCATTAGTAATCACTGCTTTAGGTACCCACAGTTTCCTTATGTGTTTCCTATAATAATTATAAAAAATATTTAAAAAATCTACTCTATTTGGACCAGAAATAAAAGAGGGATAATATGATATTTCAAAACTATTACTCACTACAATGTTTTTATTTTAAGGTAAACGAATTGATTTTCAAGATTTTGAAGGAAAATGTTTTTAGATAAGTTTCTATTTCATTGATAATATCGAATACCAGAAGTGTACTTAAGAGCTATCTTTTTACCACGATTTTGTGTAAGAGTATCTTTCTGATTGGTAAAAGTTTCAAGATATATCTTCAATTCCTCATTAGGCATTTTTAAATCATTGTTTTCTTTGAGTAATATAGAATTATTATCATTTTTAGTGGCAAGATCATAGATAATAAAAATAGTAAGAGCATGGTTTATATTTAATGATTCATATTTATCTTTTGGTTAATTACACGTGTCTTCCAACATGTTACAATATTCAAATAGTGCATTACATGAAATATTTTCATACTCACATTCATTTTCTGAATAATATGAATTGTGTGCAAGATAATATATGGTTACATCAGATTTTTTTTTTCATAAAATATATATTTTACATATCATATTTCCCATCATGATATGTTTTTGACTCACTAGATTTATCCTCAGGGGATCTCGATCTTTCCTTTATAGATTTTTTATACTTTTTGTCTTTTTTTCATTTTTCATTTTTAATTTCCATTTTTTACAATCATATTTGAAATTTCCTCTCCTCTTGTATTCATAGCATACAATCTCCACTATTTTCCATTTCTTTTCCTATCATTTTTCCATTTACCCTTTTTATAATATCTTCCTTTATAATTTTTCTTACTAAAAAAACTCTTCTTCCTATAGAATTTCTTGAATATTATATCCAGTTGATTTATCTCTTCATCATTATTTGATGTTGATTTATCATTACTGGAGCCTTCAATAGAGTCTACCACCATCTATTTTCCCTTATTCATAGCAGTAGTGGTCTTAAAGTCTACATATTTTCTCTTAGGGTCATCCTCTTATTCATGGATGACTTTTAGTTGTTCCTCATACATCATCAATTTTCTAATGAGTTATTTGATATGTAATTTTCTAATGTCATATGATTATCTAATTTATATCAATGTTCATATCCATTTATCAAGTATGCATCCAAGAATGCTCATAATTTTTTTGTTATTAGGAAGATCTCTCCCTATATATATCAATGTTTTCACTATTTCATTAAACCTGAGATACATGTCAAAAATAGGATAATATGAACTCATTTTAATGTTATAATATTTAAATGTATATGTGTTAAGACTCATTTAAATAACAATATATGTCCCTTAATGAGAAATAGATAACGTATCCCAAATATCAGTGGATATTTTACATGAAGAAATTATGTTAAATTCTTCAAATCCTAGAGAAAAATGTAATGCATTCATGCCTTTATAATTTTAGTTATAATTATTCTTAGTTGGGTCATTCCAAGTATTTCTAGCTATAATTGGAATCTTATACTCATCTATAATTCAATTTCAAATTTCAAAACCCATACATTCTAATTGCATATTCATTTTAATTTTCCATTGGGTATAATTGGTTCCATTAAAGAATAAGGGTTTATTGGTAGGAGAATGTTGATGTTTATTATCCACAAAAAATTTTTAGAACAATATTTTGAGGACATAAAAATTTGGTTTTAACAATAATTTTTTTGTTTTGAAATATAACTAAAATCAGAGAAAAAATGATTTTAAAAGGCATTAAAAACTAAAAATTCTTACAACCTATACTACCAGATGATTGTCATAGTAGACTAATCAATAAGTTATTTAATTGAGTGTGTATAGAACAATTTATTAAAATGTTTTATTTGACATTCCCCCAATTTTAAAATTCATTTTCCCAGTTATACAGTAGTTATTTTATAAGATCGTATCTTTTTAATTAATTTCTCAAATTATTTATTAGTTCTCACTTGTATCAATTTGACGATTAATACAACTTCAGAATCTAACAAAAATATTCAACACTGTTATAGAAAATATCTACGACTAACTATCATAGTTCAAATTAGTGTTTAGAAATATGTGATAAAATAAATTAAGACTAAAATGTTAAAACATAGAAAAATTAAAACTAGTGGTTGAGTCTCACGAAGATACATAATCCTCTGCACTTGGTGATCCCCATCCACCATGTAGTTTTAATTAATAAAAATATTGATCCACACCGTTGATTGAGGGTACACAATAGTATAGAAGGCTATCAAGGTCACCGTTTACCTATACCATTTTTCTACATGGGAAAAACAAAAAACATGTCACAGAAGACCTCTTATCAAGTTCATCATGGAAAAAACCACAAACAGGTCACACACAACCACTTCCATAGTTCTAAGTGGGACACAAATGGATAAAAAGTGTGTGATATTATGGATATCATGTATCCTCAAATTATACACAACAATCTGTGTTTGTGCATTATAAATAGACACAGACAATGCTCTGAAATATAACTAAATGAGCACAACAAAGCTAAAGTTTTTTAGTTAGATTTAGAAGGATCTGTGTGTCATGAAATGTTGTGATGGAATCTTCATATGTACCAGAGATGATGTTTGAGTCCATTTCAAGTTGTTGACACAAAAATAGAGTGTCATATTCTAGCTTCCATGTACATGTATGGTTATCTAGGTATACACATATCCTTATTTGATATGATGAAGTAGATTCTCATTCAGATGTTCATATCGATTGAGATTTCTTCATGTGTTCTACTATTCATTAGTTCACAGTGATTGGATGAGGGGTTCAGATTTCCTTAAATATTTCTCTCTCACACACAACATGTACCTTTTCTCATTATTTTTAGGCTCAAATGATATTTTTCTTTTTAAACATTCTAGCTAAAAAATGTTAATCTATAGATACCTCATACATCACACTGTCTATTTTAAAGTTTGAATGTATAAATTAATTATGTTGCTGTCATTAAATAACAGAAATATGACTCTTGGAAACACTATTAATAAAGGATGATATAAATAGTCTATCATTGTCTCGTATGTCGGTGTCTCTTTCTATTGGTGTATCCTTTTTTAGGTGTATCAATCCATTAGAATTTCATTATGTTTACATTTCCATATGTCATAGACTTATTTAATTAGTGACTAGTTTCAAATGTGAGTCATTCCTTCGGATGGTGAGAAAGTTCATCTCTCAGTGACTCATCTCAACTGACAATGATTCCTTGTGTCGGTATCATCATGCAATGGTAGTACAATTGGAATATAGGTAGATCATATGCATCTGGGGGTCATATGCAACTCTAATCCATCTATGTTGGTGAATCAGGTTCAACAGTGTGTCGTCTGCGTTTTAGAGTCATGTAAAATGTAGTGGCGTCTGCGTCTGTGAGTCATCTACAATGGTCAGTCATCTGGGTTGGTGATTTATATGCAACAGTGAGTCATATTCATCATTTTCATGTGAAACAGAGTGTCCTTAAATGGTGTTATCTTCACATACATAGAATATATGAATTTTTGAATTGTTTTTTAGTTATTCATATGTATATTGATGATTCATCTGTCTGAAAATGTGAGTGACTCAAACACAGATAATTTGATATGTTCTGTCTATATTATAGCTCGGTAATGTCATAGAATTTTAATAACCATAATTACACATAGATAATCATTTATAAAATATTTTAGTCTTAAACCCACATTATTAGTTATATGATTGAAATAAACAATTACAAAAGATAATTCATTGACATAATTTACAATCTTTGACATAAGGTAATATATATGTTAATATATTACAAGATTTGTGATAATTAAAACCATTATAGTTAAAGATAGTGGAAAATAATATCTATTGGCCAACTGATTACATATTAAGAATATTAAATGCATCATTTTTAGGATCCATTTCATTGAGTTGAGTAATTATTTTACCACCTAGATTTTTTTTTTAAAACATACTTGATAAGTATTTTTTTATCCTTTATACATTCTCCACCAAAATATCATTTGTTTTTCCAAATTATGAGTATTTAAGATGAATTTTCATTTCATGCCAAATGAATTTGAATTATCTTTTTGGATAACTAAATCCCAAAACAGATAACAACCTATTTCTCCTATATATAGACATTTACATGAACTAAAAATGTTAGCACTAGAATAGGTAAATCCCCAACATTAATTAAACATTATATGATGAAAAACTACCTTAATATCTAAAATTAGACATTAATTCCCAATGAATAACTCATACCATTTAATAAATAACTATTATATAAATTCATCAAAAACACTCTATCCTAATATTAAAACCCATATATTATATGTATATTGTAACATAAATTTCGAAGATAGTTTTTAATCACTAAATCACAATTATGATTCATAATGATTCATATCATAACATTAATTTCCAAAATAAAATAATTTACAAGACATACTAACCATTTTATAAATTACTAAAATCAAAATATGTCTATATGAAAATCAATGAGTATTCTAAAATATAATTAAACCTCTACTCATTAATAAAATTCCAATAGTATTAAATTAACATTTTTGTATAAGGTTACCATATAGAAAATGACTTCTAAAAAACAATAATAACTTAATCACCAAATTGTTTTCCATTCCAATTGATATCTATTTGATAAATCCTATTTTCCAATAATCAACATATTCGTCCTCAATAAAATTTTTTAAATAAAAATAAAAAGTAATATTCACTATGACTTCATGTATGACATTAGCTGGTGAGGAACATTTTTCACCATTAGGTTATAGGTTCAAAACTCCTGGTATTTATAAACATGATGGGTTTCCAAATGACATTCATGTTGTAAATTTATGGAATAGTATAATTATTATATTATTCTTATAAATATAAATTCATATTCAAAGAGAAATATATAACCTCAAAGGCTATCTCATATATTTCATTTTTTATTTGAAAATTTAATAATCCATAATTACCCCAACATAAAAGATCATATAAGAAGTAAAGACTTATGAAAACAATAACCTTGGTCAACCAAAACTAATCACACTCCTCATTAATTTATATTTTACATTTCAGAAACATAATGGTTATAGATATCTCAAACATTTATCAAAACCTAAATATCATCTCCTGAAATATTCATAAAATAATATTTCTAAATATAAATAAATAATTTTTATTATTCCCTAATCATAATATGGATTATGTCTTTCTGATTTATCATTATCTCTTATAAAAAAATTATAGACAAAAAAATATATTTGTGTCTTCATTTGTGAAATTCATGTCCTACGTTTCATTTAACATGTAGTCCAAATATCCAGAATAAAAATAGCCATGTCCTCTATTATATTATTCCTTTAAAACAATGCGTTTTACTTTGGTATTCTATATGAATTAAGAGAAATACCCTGATCTATATAAATTTTGACGAAATTCTAATTTTTTGGATGGATCAAATAACATCTTGAATGCGTTTTGGATGATAAAAAATCATACATGATCATATAACAAATCAAGTTCGATGATATTGATGATAAAATCATATAGATGAATAAGAATTTTTTGGAGATACCACTCCTTATATCATGATAGAAGATCTAAAATATATAAAAAGGATCAATATTAAAAAAATTAATTGAATTATTTCATGTTAAAATTAAGAAAATAACTAAATAATTTATATAATACCTTAACCAAAAATCCCTTATGACTATATCAATTATACAACTAAATCCAATATGAAAATATATCATTAATCATCAAAACATTTCATAACATAAATCATCGTAATGTGTTTTTATATACTTAACATATGATTAATCATAAAATTATAAACCCACGACGATATCCACATCTCTTAAAAATACATACTAATATTTAATGTTTTCAAACCCATCATTTTATACAAACAATAAGGACCTGTAATTAAGAATTATATATTATAGTGTCTTTGAATAAGAGTTAACATTCAATGAGGTTTTCATAATAGAGTTTTAGAAAATTACGGAAAACATATTTTAAAGTAAAGCAATATATTACAAGTGGAAAATGATAATGAGTATCCATTTTTCCACAATATTACTCTCTTTAAAATAAAATATTATTTAACATTATGAAATCAATCAAATTTATCCAAATGATCTCATACATGTCTCTATTTCACCTTAAATCCTTTAAAAAGAAAATTAAAAAATGGGACAATCAAAAATATCTTAGTAAGGGTCTTAAAATAAGTGAAAATTATACTATAATAAAAACATGAAATATAAATAATTAAAGAAAAACATTTATTTTTACATGTAAAAGTGAATCAAATCTTCAAATAGCTCATTATAATACCTTTTGAAAATAATTTACTTTTCATGAAAACACAGAACAAAATATATATCATAAAAGTTTGTAAACTATGACATAAATTTCCATAATAGTCATAAATATATTATAAATCTATGGGGTACATAAGAACTAATCATTATAGTAACATTTTTAATATCCACCAAAGTATATTCCCTTAATCACATAAGATATACCCTACAAGATAACTCAAAACCATTACCCAATGCATTGGTGATCTATAACTAGCTCACCCAAACTTCATTTATCATAGAACCACAAAACCTCATAATAAATTTCCAAGAACCATTAAATAAAAATATCAATTAAATATTTCATAAAATATATAGTCATGAAAAAAATACCTTTTTAATTTTTGAAATCTATTTTCAGTTTAAAAAAGATACAAACTCATGATTACAAAAAACATATTTTTAAAAAAATAGTAAAATTTTATTTGTAAATTTAAAACTATAAATCACCATGAATTTAAGAGTTTATGTTCATTCCATATATAATAATAATAATTCTTTTTGGAATTTTTAAAAATAGTAAAAATAGTATATGTAAAAGTAGTTTTTAAACAAGAAACCCTAATCTTGAGTCTAAATAATTATGTAAAATATTTATATTCATAAATAATAAATGTAGGTTAATTATATAATATTTAGAACCATTGGTATTATTGTTATTATTATTTTTATTATTATTATTATTATTTCACTTGTTACCATGTTATTTAAATTAATTAATTAATTATTTTCACATCAAATGTTTTATAATATTTAGTACACAAGTCGAAATTTCCATTGCTAAGATGTCTATAGTCAAACTGATCATTATTAAATAATCTATAGAAGAATAATAATTATAAATTTATTTTTATTATAAATCAATGTTAATTTTAAATAAATTAATAAAACATGTTTATTAAAAATGAAATACATTACAATCATCTAGATGGTTGGTCATACAAACGCATGAGTGATATTTTCATTTTTCGGCAATTGCTATGGAGAGATGCTAGGAATTATTTCAATTTTACAAAATGATAATAATATTATTTTTATAATATTATTCATTTTAATATAATTTTATATATTATCCCTCTAATGTTGTGATGAAAAACAAATCACATCACTTCGTAGAGGTGATATTTCATAAATCCACATCGATGTTGTCATTTTTATATTCACATAAGTGTAATAATATAAATGATATATCAACTTTTCATAATGAAAAATATGTAATATATACCATATAAAAACATTATTTCCATCATTATCCCCAATTTTAAGAGTTGGTGATGTAAAATGTATTTTATCATTTTGTGAGGTTGTAGTCTGCCGTACACACAAATGATTAATCATTTTACCATTTGATAGAAAACAATATCGATATGGGTCATTACAAAAATATGATAAAAATACATATATTCAGAGTAATGGATTTATTATTTTAGCATGTTTTAATACATTTCTATTTAGTTGGAATAAAAAAAACAGATCCACTTAATTAAAAATGATAAATTTTCTTCAGAAGATATCTATTTCATGACAACAAAAGATCAAAACGGGTCGAGTACTACCTAAAATGAGAGATCTAGAATGTAGAGATGGATTTGGTGAATTGGTTTTAGTCAATATTTAATAAGAAAAATAGGGTTTTATAAATGAATAAAAGATAATTTGATGTCCCCATTTATAAAATAGGGGAGGAAACTCTAAGAATTTATTCAAATATTAATTTTAAAAAACTTATTTATTTTTCAAATGGATCGAAACTGATTTATTTCAAATATAGGATTATTTTTTGGATCAAATATATTATTTAAATTAAAATTATTCATATTTTGAATATTATTTAATACTTATCTATTCATAACCCTAACTTAATCTCTTTAATTCTTATCATGGAAACATGTGTGGTTCCTATTGGAAGGTTAATATTGTGACTATAAACATCCAAACATGTAATAAACGAATCATTGATGATACTTTGAAAATAATCCTAGTTATATGATAGTATCTTATATTTTTATAAATTTTATATCATATATTAATATATTAATTTTTTATAAACATTATAAATTTCAATTAAGACACTATTAATTACATGACTTTTTAATAATATTATTAAAATATGATAATTTAAAGCCATTTGTTATAAAAAATATATAACATGTCAAAATAATCTATAAATATTTTGTATGACATTAATTATTTGAAATTATATTTATTTAGATATTTCATATATCAATTTTTTATAGTTCCATTAATTAAAGAAATGCTACATCATCATTATGTCTGTATTTGAGGTTATTATTTTAACCATTTAAAATTTTAAATAAATTATGATGATATATAGATATACATTATATATTGAATTATACATTATATTTGAGGATACTTTTCAAAAAAACATTATACCATAAATGTTATAAATATTAATACATATGAATGAAATCATTGACTCTATATTTTAATAAAATAGTATAACTAGATTAGTGTCATACATGTGGATCTAAATGAAAATAAAATAGACCCAAGCATGATTTTGGTCAATTATATCTGATCCAATAAAATTAAGACATTTTTAGGGTTTTTTTGTACTATTTGACATATTATTTTTACTATTAATTACATGTATGACCCTAAACCGTAATAATAAAAATAATAAGATTCTATTTATTTGGGCCAAAAATACATGTAAAATATTTTATAAGTTTGGAACATATAATTAAAAATGTAGAAAAACATTTTAAATACTTAAAAATTTATTTTTTTAAAATTAATTTAAAATTAATCCCATTAAAAAAACAAGAAAACATGTTTTTAATGATTTTCAAAGGATGAGGTGTAAAAGCGTCTTTATTGAAATTGAACATAAAATTAAAGTAAATATTTGAAAAATAATACTAAACCATATGGGACCAGAAAAAAATAGATGTGAAATTCATCGACCCACTCTATATTTAGTGTTCATTTTTTGATGATTGAGGAATCCAACCATCCGCGAGGATATCCACACTTCATCCAATTGATGACCAAAATCCTTGGTCCATCACCTTCATAATTTATCTTAGAGATAACAACAACCATCCATTATTTTTCATTACACATGCCATTATTTTTTGTTCCTTCATCATCACTTGTAGCCGAAGAATGTGTGTTAAAATAATTAAGAATACAAAAAATTTTATTTACCTTTCCTTTGAGTTTCATTAAAGACATTGTTTCATAAGAGAATAGATTCCCCTAGCTTGGCTATAACATAACACCTAGAAAGTATTCAATAATCTTGTTTTTAGAAAGGTATTGAGTATGGGAAGTAATAATTTGAGTAGCAACACCATAATAGGTTACCTGTATTCAAATTATAGGAAAAACAACATAGATTTTCACAATATTCAACTCATGGTTGATCTCCAAATTAGATATTTAGGGTTTATACACCTTGAAACCTTTCACTTTTACTAGTGGAGTATGATCATAGGAAGATGAAATATATATAGATTGTTTCTACATCCCATTTGGGGTGTGTCTAGGTGACATTGTGAGATTACCATTAATTATAGATAAACAAGATGGAAACACTTCCATAAAAATTGGATGTCCTTTTATTTACACATCCAAGAAATTCAAACCAATAAGATGTTGTTCAATATTTCAATTTAAGGCATCGTTCATTTAGTTATCATGTGTGTTTTTTTAATGATACAACCATCATTTTTTTAACAAGAAGATGGACATTCCATAGTAAGTGCCATGTCCAATAATTGACATTTTACTCATGAGTTATATATATAAAGAGAGTGACTTTGGTATGTAACCTTATCATCCAACTTTTTATACATTGATATTTAGTTTATTTAGAAACCCTTTTGTCGAAGACCTTTTGGATGTCCCATCATCAATTATTTCATTGCCGATACTACCTCTGTGAGTTGTCAAAATATTTTGTTTTCCACAAGATAATGTAAGTGCCCACTTTAGCATCTTTTTCCATGCTCTATGGAATATCATTTGTTTCTACCCATTCATTATATACTAATCCCATGGAAAGATGAACCATAAAGGAGAAACCGTTTAAAACCACATTTGAAATGTTTCTATCAAGTATAGTTTGTTATGATATGTTATATCATCCAAAAAAAATTTATTAAGGTATTTAAAAAATGAACAAAAGCAATATAAAATCCATCATTTAGGGAGTGGAGACCAATATAAAGTATATGAGTGTTTTTAAAAGGTCACACATCATTACCCCATCATTATCAAATTGATATAGTAATTTTTTATAAACATCATCAACATCAACAACATGGGTCTTTGAATTATGTTTCCTCCATAAATATAGCATATCATGACCTTTTAATTGAATATTACAACAATATTATAAATTAATATGGTTCATTAATGGATGTACATCAAATTGACACTGATCATAACCTGGAGGGACTTCATCAAATTCAATCAACACAAATTTAATCCTATGTCGTGGATAGAACCTCCAAATGTATGAATGTATAATTTAAATCTCTCTCAAAATAATATAATAATACATTTGATAAATCAATAATATAATTTAACACTAAAAATTATTTTTATGAAAATGCGTTTTAAATTAAATTTATGTGTTTTTTGTATTCATAAAAATATTAAAATTTCCTGAAAAATACCCAAAATAATACCAATGAATATTTTTATATTACTATTTCAATGTAGTAGTAAATTTTTCAAAATATAATTTTGATGTGTTTACAAATGTAAATTTAGGATACGTTATCCATTAAATGGAATTAAAACTTTTTCATAGAAAAGTATACATTTTTAGGTGTAATAAATTATTTATTATTATATAATGTAAAATAAACATTGAAGATGAATTTAAAACCTAATATTGAATATTTTATATATAATTAATATAATACAACTTTTTTATTGGTTGATATTATTAGATTAAAACACACTTGTGGGCTTTAATATTGTTCTCTTGAAAAAGATTTCATTTTATTTTCAAAGAGTGTTTTATTATCATTTATAATAAATTTATCCCAACATAAATCATTATATATGCATTTGTAAAACATGTTTTCATAACTAATTTAATTATATTCAAACAATCCATTAAAAAATCTAGGTTATAAAGAAAACATATAAACAATAAGATCGATGTGGCATACCATGTACACAATTGAGGAATCTGATTCCATTTGAAAATATAGAATGTGATATATTAATCCCTACATGTTTTGTATTCTTATTAAAATAGTGCATAAATTATTAAGGGAAGGATTTTAAGAAAAGATGTGGTATATATTGTCTACAATAAAAAGTTTTTTAAATGTTAAAAAAATGGGTGATGATGGACTCCTCATGTAATAATCTTTTTTTATTGATCAAAAATATATTTTATGATCACAAATATCATTAATGATCCCAAATTTTATTCAACCTAGTTAACTCATAAATGAAATCCAATAATGTGTATTTATGTTTCAAGTTCTCTCATGCTTTATAATGGTTAAGCTTAATACATGTCATCTATGTCATTGTTTAAGTCTGAATACAATTATTTGCCTATGTACAAGACATCGTGAAGCAAGACACTGTGAAGAAAGACACCATATGCCAGACACCATAACCGTAGACACTGTAAGCAAGACACCATAAACCAATACACAATAAGCAAGACACCATAAGCCAGACACTATAATCCAAGACCCCGTAAGCAAAGACACCGTAAACCAGACATCGTAATCTAGACACCATAAAGCAAGGAACCGTAATAAAGACACTATAAAGTAAGGAACCATAATTAAGACACCATAAAGTAAGGAACCGTGAATGAGACACCGTGAAACTCAGACACTGTGTGAAGGAGAGACCATTTTCATTACTTACAGTGAAACCGTTTCTTAAACTATTTTGTCATCGTAAATTTAATTTCTAATGGTCATATTTGATGCCTTTAATGCACTGACAAAATTAATGTTTCTTAATAGACATAGTACGAGGTACAAGGTATAGAATGCATGGAACCTGTTGGGTAAAACTCATGCATTCAAATTTAAAGAGTAGAGTGTGACCAAGAAGGAACAAGAGCGATACTGAATAAAAAACAAGCCTATGAGGATGACCGCAGAGAACATATTGCAATATTTTCAAAGAAATCATTGTCTCATGCATGAAATCCAATTCTGCTGAAGAATATACGAAGTAAAACGGAATCCATAGAACATCATCACATTATCAAAACTCATGAATAACACAAGTTGAATCGCGACACTCTGTTTTTCATGAAAAAATTCAGAGAAGGAATTAGAAGCATTTTATTTTAGTCAATGTTGTCAAGAGTTGCATTTCTAATCATAATATCATTATAAAATCATATCCACTCACTCTTAGTGATTATTTTACTTACATTTTGAGAAGTGTGTGTACTCTGTATATTCCATACATGCACTGACTGTTGTGCTAAACTGTAGGATTTATAAATATTTAAACAAAACTCTAAATACACTTTTTCCCCAAAAAAATTATGGAAGAGGTCCCTATGTGGCCTGATTATTATATTTTTTTTACCAAAAGTAATTTTGGAAGATGTTTTTGTGTGACCTGGAGATTCTCTGTACTATTGTTAACCCCGATCCTGGGTGTGGATCAATGTTTATTTATATAAATTTCTTGGTGGTAGGTGATCACAACGTGGAGTGGATTAGGACTTGGCATGAGACTGAACCTCTAATTTCATATCTGTTGTGCTGTTTCAATTTAGTCTTCTTTGTTTTACTGCTTTATTTCATAATCTAAAAAACAATAATTTCACTTTGATAGTTAGTCTTGGAAAGAAGTTATAACTGATTTGTCTTACTAGGATAAATTAAAAATTAATATTAATAATACAAATTAAGATTTCTTAGAATTAATAAATCTTCTACGAATTTTTTAAAAAATTAAAACTCTTATTGCAGTATAACCTTGATAAACAGGGATTTATATATTGTTGGGGAAACCATTACTTTTGAAAATAATATTCTTTTAATAGAAATTTTTATAGTTACTCTGTCACAACCCCCCCCCCCCCACCAATGATTCCCCTCCTGAGCTGGCAATGGTGAAAGGGATATAATGATCTCCTTGGTATGAGTTTTAACAAATATGGGAGGCATTACCCTATCTATTATTTATGATTGAGAAATAGGATGAGTCAAACACCAAAAGAAAAGGAAGAACTATATGAAAATAAACACAAAACCAAACCCTTTGGCATGTTTTATACAATATTGAATCCAATGTACAAGTATAAGAGAATATACAATGTATGATACCCAAAAAAAAGAAACCAAAAACTGCAACCAGAAAACTCCAACACCTAACTAGAATGACCTCGCATGGTCCCTAAAGTCCGACTAAAAATCTGAACATAAACGTATGGTAAGCATACAAGTATAATCAGTAGGAATACCTAAATATCTCGTGCACAGGTGGGTATACATCCTAATGCCCCGTGAGAAAACAGAAGGAAGCAAAGCCAATAAATTAATCTATCCACCCAACCATACAAGCCACAGTCACCATATTTCGAATGTCAATAGAGTAGTATAGTAATATTATCAATGTATGGGTACCCCGCACCACCTTCACACTGAATAATACTCAAGCCCTCATGCCTAACGCTCTGATGCTTCCCCCTCTTCCTGAGCTAGTTCCGCAACCTGGCCATACGAAGCTCGAGATAGTGCCACAACCTGGCCATATGAAGCTCATAGTATCTCCCCATCCCTCAATACTCTGCTATCATAGTATCCTGCCGGCACTCAATCTTGGCCATCAGAGTATCCCACCAGCACTCATTCCTCATCCATAACCACATCTCATCCCGAAGACACCTGGGAACCACATCACATTTCACCCGAAAGACAACTGGGAACATATCACATCCTCATCCTGAAGACTCTTGGGAAACATCTATTGTAACCTGGCCGAATGATCATGGGCTATAGAACCTGGAAGTCGGAGCACAAGGAATAATAATTACCATCCATCTTTTAGATATTTGATAATCTCACCCACCATCGCATGGGTGTTCAAAACGATGTTTTCATAATGGGTGGGGGGCATAAAAATCATAAAATATACAGATTTATATAATTATATCAACCACTCATCCCATCATAAGGGTTATAAACAAAAGATATGAGCACATGCCTTGGCACAGCTACCCTGAAATTATGCACACAATAAACATCCGCAAACCCCATTATGCTTTTCATGTTTCAACAGTTTTAGTTTTCAGTTCCATAACTACCGAGCTACAAACAACAACCAAAACAGATCAATCATTCGTAAAACATATCCCTCCCAACCACAAATAATGTTAGGGAAACACAAGCAACAAAATTATTTTATTATTCAATAAATTCCATTGATTTTCTGTATTTAATCAACTAACATGCCCTAAAATGCATTAGTTATCTCTTCCACTTTTATTCATATGCACAACCCATCCCTGCAGCCCTGCTGCTAACCACCACAACCATAAACACATCAGAAACAATACCCATACCACATCATCATCCCTTTGATACCATTTATCAAATCTCCAATTCCCATCACAATTATATCATACACGCCAACCAACAACCAAGCTAATCACAGCCTCGCTGCTCACCCGTTCCACAATAACCCATGAAACACCCCTTCACTTAATTAAACCCTAACCAATACCCACAAATTCATTCTTTAATATAGTTTTACCAGGGTGATCATACATGGGTTTTAGGTATTCATTTAATCATATGAATTTACATGATTAAAAAATTTCCACATTCTATGAAATTTCATCCACAAAACAATCCATAAAAATAGGGAAACATTTAATTTTGCAAGCAAAGGCCCCCAACGACCGTGATTTTCACTAACACCCCAAGATTATCTTGTACTATATGAATCGCTGTATTATCTTGCAGTATACGCAACACTTTTCTTGGCTCGTGTTACACACAATTTCAAGTTCATTTTGTGGAAATTATTATATGCAACATTAAGTATAGATTTGTTTAATGTATAAAAGAAATATGTTTTTGATTTTTTTATACACAACCCCAAACAGAGCTTTCACTACATGCATCCCTGACTTGTCTTGCATTACACGTAATTAAGACCTTCCAAGATAGCATGTGTTGTACGCAATACCGAGTTTCACTAAACAATGATATTCTATATAAACTAGCCTTTATGAATAGTAATACCCAATTTTTGAAATTTTATAAATATTATCTTTAGAAATGGAATTCATTTTTTGGATTCAGAATATCAAAATTATCCTAGGGTAATTTTTGGTATTTTTCTGAAAACATTCAATTTTTGATGAATAATGAAAACACTGGGTTACTATTTAAAGACTGAATTTTTATTTAAATAATTATTTATTTTATTTAAATTTATTTTAGGTCAAAATTGATACATAATACCTATACATGTTCAATATAATTCATTGGAGTAATTTTATAATAATTTTAGTTATATAAAATTTTATTGAACTTTTCACTGTCTTTTACCCACATCCTAGGAGAATTTAAAAAATTTCATAAAGCATAATTTTACCACTTATATGACTGGAATTTCAAAATTCTGAGAGACATGGTTAATATCAAAGAAGTAAAATGTGGTTCAATAAGATAGAAAAAATTTCGGTGAATAGTAACTTTTTACTTTTATTTACCACGGTTAAAAGTAAATAGGGTAATTAAAGGTAAAAATGATATTACTATTACACTAACACATGTCCTAATTCTATTGGATAAGTGTAATTTGACCAAAAAACATTAGGAATAAAATATTACCCTTTATTTTTACTTGGATTATATTAGGACATTTATTATTAATTTCATTAAAGAAGAGTTAAAATAGTTAAAATCAAAGTTTAACAAATAAAACATTTTTAATAAAGGGTTAGAAATAAGAAAAATTTGAATATAAAAATTAATTAGAAATATAAAGTGATTTCCTACATAATTTTATTTTATTTATAATTTTTAGGCATTAAATAATTTAATTTATTTATGACACAATGATGATATAATAATTACCTTATTAATAAAATATTAACATAATTGGTGTTATAAACACCCAAATAAATTTAATTTGAGACTTTTTATGAATGACAATAATTTTCTAGGTTAATATGAAATGTTTTTATTGATTAAAATAACCATTTTCGAACTAATTATGTTGTTTAATTTTCACAAAAATCAATTACCAAATAGTTCCAAAATTGACATAAAATAGTTTTTAAAACAAATATTATATTATTAATTGTTATTATATTCATAAAAAGATAAGGTTAGGAAATATTACTTATATAAGGTTATATATATTAATAATTAACAACATGGGGTTATTTTGTCTTGTTATAGTATGTTTATTAACCATATAGAGTAAGAAAACAAAAAAACATGGTAATGTTAAATTATTTAACTTAGAGTTAAATCTAAATGATATGGTTAAAATAGTAAGCTAAACTTATCTAAAACCAATTGTATGTGAGGATTTCAACCCATCCCCACCTTTTTTCTAAATAAATCAATTTGGAGCTATTAAAAACCAAATATGACTTTATTATAAAATAATATTCTATGTTTTCCTAAGGTGCCTCTGTCCTCCCTTATAAAAAGGGTACCCCTTCCCCCATCTCTTAACACCCTTTTGAGCCTGGAAGTTCGTCAAACCCCTAAAAATTACTCTTCTAGACCTCTATAGTTACAACATAGAGGTCCTTTTCTTCTCAAAATACCAACTATAGTTCCATATGAAGCAGTTTATAGTAGGTGCGTCGAGGAAGAGGTAATCTCTTCTACCGACTCTTTCTAGTTTCTTTCTTCTTTTACTTCCCCTTATTTAGTTGTTTCTTTATAATATAATAAAATAATTATTAATAGTATACTTAAATGTTATTATAATTTTAAAAAACCCTACTTCACCTTCTATCAATTCTATAGAATACGAAATCACCTCACGTGCGTACATACGGAATACTGTCTCCACGCCTTGGTGTAATCAGTTTTCCACCACCACGATACTTGGATGGGTATAATGGTGTAAAGAATAACTATATATAATTATTATAATAACATACAAATTATATGATATTATATCATAAAATCCAATACCATTCAATATATATGGGAATGATATCATCGCTCGTGCATACGTACGGATTACCGTCTCCACGACGTGATGAGATTCATTATCTGTGTTAACAATTAAAGAATGATTATAAAGTATATATAATAAGTAATCATGAAATATATGACATAATAATGAGACTGTATTTTTGTATATATATATGTATGTCATCTACATAATTATATTCAAGTCAATAAGGAAATGAAAAACAGTGTTCATGCGTATGTATGGACTACCGTCTCCATGAACGGTGTATTTTATTTCATTCACCTATCTATTATATATATATATATATACTGAATATATATGATATATAAATCATGTATTACATTCTATAAGTAATTAAATCATGATATAAGTAATAATAGTATCAATAACAAAAATTCAAAACACATATGACAAATGAAAAGAATATTACCCCAAACGTAGATTTAACATGGAATTGACAAATGAACGGGTAATATAAATACATAAGTGACCCATATATGATATCATAAATATTTTTATGATTCTTTTACAAGTTAATAATATGTTTAATCCCACTATACAGGTCTCTCAGACACATACAGAAGAAATTGGACATAAGGTAAGGGATAATTATTCCAATCTCATTCTTATCCGGGATTGTATATTTGTAAGAATTTACTAGGGTTATGTTTATTATCCATGTCAATATGTTCTCAAAATTTTTTCATTAACTATTTAAATTTATTCCATGTATTTTTAAAGCCATTTTTACCCTTTTTTACTTTTACCACATAGTATGGAAGGAATCTTTCTTTTGTTTACCATACGAGGTACTTTTTGACTTTTTCTGCAAAAGTATGAGTAGAATATTTTTTTAACTTATATTGCATGAACATATTTTTTACAGTTTTATAACTCCTTATTTTAATGAAGCATAATCTACATGATTTAATGAATATTTTCAACAAAATCCTTTTATTTTTTAATTTCATGGAATTTTGTGAAAAGAAAATGATTTTGTAGACGAAAGGATATTGTCCTCAAAAATTCATTTCAAGTGTTTTATCAAAACCATTATTCCATATAGGATTACATTATTTCATATGTGTATGTTTCAAATATAACATCTCTATGATTTACATGGTTTAAAATTTTTTATGATGAAACTATATCCATTTGTTTTATATGGATTATTTGATAATTGTATGATGTTTATGAAACCCATTTTATTCATTGGGTTATGATGATTGATTTATGTTAATGTTGTGGCACAAGTAAGAATGATTTCATTATGATATGGGTGAGACCTATATCTCCCTCCAATGTATTGGGTAAAGATTTATATCTCATGAGATAGACATAACTGTTATGACAAGTTCATCTGGTTCAATAATACAGGTTTGGAACGTGAAGTGAACTCGGTTCAGTAATGAACTTTGTCCACTAAGATGGTCTTGGCAGCAATGCCTTGGCTACTGTGGACATCATAAAAAGTGATTAATGGTTTTCCACAATTACATGTTTTCTTCCCAAGATATTTTATCAGTATTGATGTTCAATTATGATATATGCCATACGTACTTCGATGATTTTTGTCTTTTCTCAAGATATTGATGTTTAAATTTTGTGTTCATGATTTTGCATTAAAATGTTTATAGATTGTTTTATGTTCTCTATGTTTTCCCTTAATGAGAATTTTAGTTCATCCTTTTTATATTTTCATTTCCCAAGGATATAAATAATGGTTTTAGGTAAGAAAACAAAAGGGGGTGATCTTTATGGGAGATGTTGAAGATCTTTCACCATGATTAGAATATTATGTTCCATGTTTCCAAAGACACTAAACTATTACTGTCCTTTGGTGTCTATTTTTTATGTATTATATATTCTAAAAAATTTATGTATTTTCCATGTACGTCAATATTTGTGTCTCTACATTTGTTATCAGAGTGAAGGTTTAGTTAACCTTTGGAAACTAGGATGTGATAACATTAGTGAAATCCCCAGAGATATTTTAAAGGTATGTCTAGGTATGTCCCTAAGGATATGTATACGTATAGGTTATTGTCCTAGAAATATGGTAACAATCTTAAAATTTAACCTATGGTGTTAGATATTGACGGTACTCCCCCTTTATTATGTTTTTTTCCCTGGCATGATTTGTCCCCGTCACACTATTCATTTTGGGTTATAGAAAATGGCTGGAAATAGGAAGATTCATGATAATGGAGGATATGATGGATAATGGAATGATATTCTTCATGGGAAACCAAATGAAATGGTATTTGGAAGTCCAAACATCATTATTATGCCTAATCATAAATCTCATAATATGATCAATAACCTCAACATTAGTAAGTTTCTCGACTCGGGTAATAAGAGAAAGATGGAGTTTCATGATGATCATAGAGGAAAGAAAGTTATATTTCTCTCATGTAAATCATTTGGGAAGAGGAATCAAGGAGAATGTTTCAATGGAACTAGAAAATTATTTGGGTTTGTAAAATAAGGACCCAAATCTAGTAAGTGAAAAGTAAAATGTCCATTTAACACCATGGAGAAGGATCATAGTATTTCAAAGACATCAACGACGATGAGATGTTTTACATGTGTAATGTATGGTCATTATTAAAACCAATGCCCTAAGAGAAAATCTCATGAAGAGAATCAACATGGCCATATGGGTAATATTTATGTGGATGATGATGAGGATACTGCAAATGATATATGAGATGAAAGAAGTGTGGATTCTTGGTCAATGGTTTGAGAAGGTAGTGGAATGTTGTATAGGTAATTTAATGGTACAATGGAATAAAGAAACATCTAAGGATTGTTAAACTATTTTTTTCTAAAGTATTTGAATGTATATGTTGAATGGTACTGGTAACCATGAATGTTTATTCAGATATTTTTGGAAAGAATATGATATGTGCATAATAAAGGGATTAAGAGAATATGAAATTTTGATAGTATTCATGAACTCATGATTGATATAAGGACAAAGTGATATCATGGTTTGAGTATATAGAAATTTGGGTTTTTATTATATGGAATGAGTTATCATTTGACAGCATTCATGTTTTCTCTAAGGTTCTATGGTAATTCATGTTTCCAATGAAAACATGATTAGGGTATTCACATGTTTGGAATATGACCAACAATATATATCTTATGATATATGGGAGATAAATGATGGTATTCACATTCTTGGTATATGACCTCTATAGTAATTATTTTCTTTATACTATGAGATTGGATAGATGTATTTTGGATAAGCCTAAATTTTGGAATGGATTATGTTGTATATAAGATAGTATTATTTATGGATATATATTGTTTTTCTATATTATTTCTGGAATTTTATAATACTATAGTTTTAGAAAAAGGGCAACCCATTAGATGAGCGACAACCCATCTCGTCATACATGGATATGGGAATCAAACCCACAACTGAAGTATGATAGGACTTTATCAAATACCACTGGCCTATAGGAAGTCCCTGGTTAGTAAAAACAAGTTTTATTTTATTTAGCTCTTTGATAGATGAAGTATAAGTCCATTTTAGCAACCATATGTGATTAATCTCTAGATAGATGGACTTATGTTTATTTAATAAACTATCCTAAACTTTTTCCAATAGAAACAAATGGAATGACCTATCATTCTATCTCATGATCTGGTAACACTTCACGAATGACAAACTCAACTTCATTTCCTTAAGAGATGAAGTGGAAATTTTTTAAGGCACGAACAACTGTTATATTTTACCACAATCAAGTAATTATTTATTTTAATTCAACAATTCTACATCATTAGGGGAATTATCTTGAAAACTAAAAATGTTTTCCTAGTACCCTCATACTCTATAAATCAGATGGAACCTTAGCTCATGAAAAATTTATGGCTTTCTGGTTGATGGATTTTTCAGAGCCACGTTCTCTACCACTCTCCATCAGAACATTATGGTAAGATTTTTCATCCATATCCATATTTTCACCTATGTTCTCTTTTTTGGAAACCCAGTGATGAGTAAAATTGGGTAACTGTTACATTTTATAGTTTAATTTATAAAATGATGTTTTAGTATTCCTTATTTCAATGTGGGTTTCTATAAAAAAACTTTCAAGTAGTAAACCATTTTTAACCCCGATGAATTTCGAAGGAGAAATTAAATTTAAGGGGGGTAGAATGTAACACCCTGAGATTTTATGAGATATATTATTTTTAATTTCTTTGATGACTTCTATTATACACTACACCAAGATTAGATTGTACTATACGCAACGCCGTATTAGCTTGCAGTATAAGCAACAGTATTCTTGGCTCATGTTACACAAAATTTCAGGATCATTTTGTGGAAATTATTCTATGAAACATTAAGTATAGATTTTGTTTAATTTATAAAAGAAATAAGTTTTGATTATGTTATACACAACACCAAACAGAGATTTTATTACACACAGCCGATACTTGGCTTGCATTACACACAATCAAGACCTTTCTCGATAGTGTTTATCGTATGCAATACCATGTTTCACTAAATAATGATATGTTATATAAAATAGATCTTATGAATAGTAATACACACTTTTAAAAGTTTTATAAATTTTATCATTCCAAATGGACTTCATTTTTTTTATTCGAAATATCGATATTTTCTTAGGTTAAATTTTTGTTATTTTTCTATAAACATTCAATTTTTAATGAATAGTGAAAACACTGGGTTACTATTTAAAAACAAACTTTTTATTTAAATAATTATTTAATTTATTTAAATTTATTTTAGGTAAAAATTGATACATAATACCTATATATGTTCAATGTATTCATTGGATTCATTTTATAAAAATTTTAGTTATAAAAAATTTTTATTGAACTTTTCACCGTCTTTTAACCACCTCCTAGGAGAATTTGAAAATTTATGTAAAACATAATTTTACCACATCGATGTGTGGAATTTGGATAATCTGAGATACATGGTTAATATCAAGAGTTAAAATGTGGTTCAATAAGATAAAAATAATTTTTTGTGAATTGTAACTTCTTACTTTTGTTTACCTCGATTAAAAGTAAAAAGTGTAATTAAGGGTAAAAATGATATTACTATTACCATAAAACATGTTCTAATTCTATTAGATAAGTATAATTCGACAAAAACAACCTTAGGAAAAAAATTTTACCCTTTAGGTCCACTTGGATTATATTAGGACAATTATTATTATTTTATTTAAAGGAGAGTTAAAATAGTTAAAATCAATGATTAATAAATAAAACATTTTTAATATAGGGTTATTACTAAGATAAATTTGACTATAAATATTCATTAGAAATATAAGGATATTTCATACACAATGATATTTTATTTATATTTTTAGACATTAAATAATTTAATTTATGTATGACACAATGATGGTATAGTATTTACCTTATTAATGAAATATTAGCATAATTGATGTTATAAATACAAAAATAAATGTAATTTGAGACTTTTTATCAATGAAAGAAATTTTAAAGGTTAATATGAAATTTTAGTATTGATTTAATTAACTTATTTTGAAATAATCATGTTTTTATGATTTTCAAAATAATCAATTACCAAATAGTGTCAAAATTGTCAAAAAATGGTTTTTAAAACAAATATAATATTATTAATTATTATTATATTCCTAAAAATCTAAGGATCGGAAAAATGACTTAGATAATGTTATATATATTAATAATGAACCAATTTGGGTTCTTTTGTCTGGTTATAGAATGTTTATTAACCATATAGTGTAAGAAAACAAAACGACACGGTAAATGTTAAATTTTTTAACATATAGTTAAATCTAAATGATAAGGTTAAAATAGTGACTTAAACTTTTCTAAAACCAATTGGTTGAGAGTATTTCTACCCATAACCACATTATATTCTAAATAAATCAATTTTGTGCTAATAAAAACCGAATATGTCTTTATTATAAAATAATATTTTAAATATTCCTAAGGTACCCTTCTCCTCCCTTATAAAAAGGGCATCCCATCGCTCTTCTATTCACACCTTTTTGAGCCTTAAAGCCCGGAAAAACCCTGAACATTTCTCTCCTAAACCTCTATATTTAAAACATATTGTTTCTGGTCTTCGAAAAAGAACTACTCTAGATCCCTAAGAAGATGTTTAAAGTAGGTGTGTCGTGGAAGAGGTAATCTCTTCTACCGACTCTTTCAAGTTTCTTTCTTCTTCTACTTCCTCTTCATTAGTTGTTTATTTATAAAGTAATTACATCAGTATTAATAATATACTAATATGATATTATAAATATGACACAAACCTGTTTTACTTTCTATCCATCCTACAGAAAACGAAATCACCGCGTGTGCATATGTACAGAATACTGTCTCCACGTCGTGGTGTAATC
The DNA here is from genome assembly GCA_963277665.1 of Viscum album. Classification (NCBI taxonomy): domain Eukaryota; kingdom Viridiplantae; phylum Streptophyta; class Magnoliopsida; order Santalales; family Viscaceae; genus Viscum; species Viscum album. The sequence continues at coordinate 1,474,141,816 of OY728157.1, forward strand.
AGTTTTTCCACCACAACATTACTTGGATGGGTATAATGGTGTAAATAATAACTATATATAATTATTATAAAATCATTCTTATTCAATGATATTATATCATATACTCCAATACCATTCAATAAATATGGGAACGATATCATCGCTCGTGCGTATGTACGAATTATCGTCTCCACGACGCGATGAGATTCATTATCCGTGTTAACAATTCTAGGATGATTATAAATTATATATAATAAGTAATCATGTAATATATGACATAATAATGATAATTGATTTTCATATATATATCAGTATGTCATCTACTTAATTCCATTCAATTAAATAAAGAAACGAAAAACATCGTTCATGTATTCATATGGTCTACCGTCTCTAATAGCGGTGTATTTCATTTCATTCACCCATATTATATATATATATATATACTAAATATATGTTTGATATATAAATCATGATTTACATTCATGAATTATGTAAATCATGATATAATTAATAATAGTATCATGAACAACAATTCCTAACACATGCGACAAATGAATATAATATTACCCCAAATGTTGCTTTAATATGGAATTGACAAATGAACGGGTAATATAAATACATAAGTGAACGATATATGATATCAAAAATATTATTATGATTCTATTAAAAGTTAATAATAAGTTTAAACCCACTATACAAGAGTCTTGGACACATACGGAAGAAATTGGACATAAGGTAAGGGATAATTATTCCAATCTCATTCTTATCTAAGATTGTATATTCATAAGTATTTACTGGGGTTATGTGTATTATCCATGTCCATATGTTCTAAAAATGTTTTCATAATATGTTTACGTTTCTTCCATGTATTTTTAATGTAATTTTTACCCTTTTTACTTTTACCACATCATATGGAAGGACTCATTATTTTGTTTACCATACAAGTTACTTTTTTACTTTTCCAGCAAAAGTATGAGAAGAATTTTTTTTACTTATACGGCATGAACCGATATTTTACGATTTCATAACACCTTATTTTCAGGAAGCTTACTCTACAAGATTTAATGAATATTTACAACAAAATCATTTTCTTTTCAAATTGAATGGAATTTTGTGCAAATAAAATGATTTTGAAGAAGAAAGTATATTTTCCTCATGAATTCATTTCAAGTGTTTTATCAAAACCATTTCTCTATCTAAGATTACATTATTTCATATGTGTATGTTCCAAATATAATGTCTCTATCATTTACATGGTTTCACTTTTATTATGATGAAATTATATCCATTTGTTTAATATGGATTATGTGATAATGGGATGATGTTTATGAAACCCATTTTATTCTTTGGGTTATGATGAATTATTTATGTTTATGTTGTGGAACAAGTAAGAATTATTTAATTATGAGATGGGTGAGACCTATATCTCCCTCTAATTCATTTGGTATAGATTTATATCTCATGATATAGACATGGATGTAACGACATGTTAATCCGGTTCAGCAATATAGGACTGGAATGAGGAGTGAACTCGGTTCAGTGATGGACTTTTTCCACTAAGATGGTCTTGGCAGCAATGCCTTGGCTACTATGGAAATCATATCATGTGCATAATGGTTTGCCACAATTACTTGTTTTTTTCCCAGGATATTTTATCAGGTTTGATGTTCCATTATGATATATGTCTTACATACATCCACGATTTTTTTATTTTCTCATGATATTGATGTTTAGATTTTATGTTCAAGTTTTTGCATTCAAATGTTTAGAGATTGTTTTATGTTCTCTATGTTTACCCTTACTGATCATTTTAGCTCACCATTTTATTTTTTCATTTCCCCTAGATATAAAGAATGATTTTAGGTAAGAAAACAAAAGGGGAAGATCTTTATGAAATATGTTGATGATCTTTCACCATGATTAGAAGATTATGTTCCATGTTTCGAAAGACACTAAACTATTAAGGTCCTTTGGTGTCTGTTTCTGTTACGTATTAGATATTCCAAAAAAGTAATATAATATCTATGTACGTCATGATTTGGGTCTCTACATTTTCAGTAGGCATAATCCTATTCAATTTATAACATAATAAAATGATAAATGTTGATGGAAAATAAAACAACAATATCAACAGAATTTCTCCAAAACTGTTATTTAACAAGTGATTATCTATATTTATTGGTTCAACCATATCTCATGAAAACAAGAGGATTCCCACCCACACGATTCACAAAAGAATGATAGACAAAGGTAAAATCCCTACTTGAACAGTTTTTGATGTCCTTCTGCGATAACAACCACCATGAGGATTTAGATCACACCTCCCGAAGACTACATCCTCTCGTGGATGTTGCGGCACAACCACTCTATCAACCAAGGGAGACTCCATTATGTTTTAAGATGTCAATTGTCAAATCATGGCGTGGAGGGATAGAAAAAGTAGATCGAGGAAGGAATAAGAATGGGGTAGAACATACCATTAAGATGACGTTCGTCGAAGAGCATCATTCTTGTCAAATATCAGCAATCTCCTTGGTAAGAAACTACAAAGATGAAGTCAAATAAGAGGGAATGGAACTATGTTCATGATGTTCACCTCATAGACACAATACTGCATCCACCGAAAGATCGACAATCGGAGTCCAGATGAAGAAGATAATAGGAAGGCTTCTGGGATATTTGGGAGCATCGTCGTGCGGAGAAGAAGAGGAGTCTGTAAATAACATGTGCCCCTATCTTATATAGGAAATGAAAAGGTCAAACAGTACGCAACATTTATTAATGAATACACAATGTGACCATACAACTATTATTTTTTTGACTGGTAAACACACAACAAGTCATGCGGTTTCCATGGGTTTAATGTTAATAATAAATTCATTTAATAATAGGTGTTTATTTTACATGAGACATTTTTTATAGAAAGGTGTTCATCACTGGTCTTGAAATGACCGTCATAATTTCAGGGTTGCAACATCATTGATGGTTCTCTATTCCAACACTGTATGAGGGGGATAAGTTGGATACAAGATCCCATAATAATAACAATATTATTATTATTTGGTGTTTCGTGGACCCATGCCACGAACCATAATTTAATATTAAACCTTAGACTTGAAAAAAATTATTAATGATAGGATCACATCGCCACTAATGAGAATTCAATCCTTCATCACACGTGGGAGTTATGATGGGTCGAAGATTTAATAATAATATTAAATATATTAATTCACGATCTTTTCGTGTACCTGATACGAAATCCTGAAATATTGGACTCATAATTTCCATCTCAAAATCAGGGTCACACTGCCGTTGATGATTCGTAAAACCATGGTCGCATGAAGGAGTTATGGACAAATTACATTGTTATATTATATTATTTAATTTAATTACTTAAATTCTCACATTCCTTCTCCAATCTCCTTTGAGATTCACGCACAAATGTATCTGATTTGTTTATGTGGTTTAAACATGGCTCCTCTCTCATGTATTCATTTTTTTATAAATATTATTTCATTTCAACATGTTTCTCTCTCGAATCTTCTTCATTTCTTCCACAATTTTATCACGTCCCAACCAAAGTGGCGCCTCCCCTTTTATTCCATACCAATCAACCACCATTTTAAAACTTTATAATTATTTTTTTAACATGATAATCCTAAATAATAACATCTCTCACTTATCCCCATATCTCAAATTTCATTGCATCGTATTCAAAGTTTAAATCTCATTAAATCATTATTAATAGATCATTCATAATTTAAGCCAACATTATTATTATAAATATTTAGTATAATAATAATAACAAATCCCAAATTAAAATTTATTATCTCATCACCAATTATTAATAATAATAATTATTATTATTGACGTTCGCCATGTTGACCATGTCCAACCACCATTATGTCAATGCCGAGCAACCTCCCATTACATGTTCATTACATAGATAATTAGTTATTTATTAAAATTAAAATAAATCAAAAATAAACCACTAACCTCCCCTTATATAATTATATACATTCAATTTTATTTATTTTTATTTCAGAATGATTAAATTAAAATCATTTAATATAATTAACACAAAAAAATTTCTCTCCACCATTATCGATTGTTATTAGCAAAAATTATTTTTATTACATGTGTCATGTTTTCCCACATCAATGTTTTACAATGTAATATACTTGAGAGGTCTAGGACATTACATAATAAATTCACCACGCTTATATAGAGTAAACTAATCTAACCAACATTTGGTATCAAAGGTTTCTTTGTTAAGACAATGTGTAATCTAATTAAACAATGATTGTAGTTGTAATTTAAAAAACTATAAATTTATACTAATTCAAAAAATTTATCTTTTTAAAAGTAATTCGTTAGTATGGACAATAGATAGAAAGGTGCATCAACCAACCGACCATCATTCTTTAATAGAACCAATTATTATCAATGGAAAATGAAAATGAAAATGCATATAGAAAGTATGAGCTTTGAAATATGGTCATCCATTATAGAAGAATACAAACATCCTGTGACAGATAGAATTACATGGGATGAACATACCAAACATTCTTATAATAAAAATTTAAAATCCATGATTGCTTTGTACTATTCCTTAGGAGATGAAGAATTTAATAAGCTTTATGCTTGTAAAACTACCGATGAAATTTGGGATACCTTGTCTATCTCACATGATGGCACATATAGTGTAAAGGAAATGAGGCTTAATACTTATACTATAAAATATGATAATTTGATAATGAAACCTGATGATCCTATTTCATACTTGTATCTCAGGTTCAATGAGATTGTCAACACAATTATTTTTCTTATAAGAGAAGTCACTGCAAAAGAACAGATCATGAGAATCCTCAAATGTCTACCTGATAGGTGGAGGGGAGCCTCTATCTCAATTAGATATTCATGAGACATCTGCAACCTAGATGTAAAAGAAATCATTGGTAAACATATGGTGTATGAGGAAGAGCTGAAAGTCAAAAAAAGAAGAGGTGGATAAACCAAATAAGAAATCAGTAGAATTCAAGACCACCTTCTCCAAGCACAAAGAAAAAGGGAAACTGGAAGCTTCTGTAGAAAGATCCACCACTGAACAATCATCAAACGACAGTGATGAAGAGATGGATCAACTAGAATGAAAGACTCAAATGATTTTACCAAAAAAAATTTCAGAAAGTATAACTTCAAGGGAAAGTATTATATAAAAGGAAACTGAAAAAAGGACTGGAAAAGAACTGACAAAACAAATGAAATTGTATTCTATGAATGTAAGTGAAAAGGACATATAAAGGATGACTGTCCGAAGCTCATTTATAAGAAGAAATATTAATACAAGGATAAGAAGTACATAAAGTCAATGAAAGAAACCTGGAGTGCCTATAAAGATAGTTCAAGCGACTTAAAGACATCACATGATGAACATGCTAACAAAGCCAATATGATTTATATGAAAAATACACCTGAGGTAAAACTAAAATCTTTTTTACGTAATTCATACTATTCTGAAGAATAATGTGACTCTGAATATATGAATAAGGATGAAATATTTGAATACCATAACATTCGTGAAGAGACATGCAATGAATTAATATATAAATATAAATCATTGAAAAAACAACATGCTCTCACTGTAAATGTTATATTTGAACTTACTATTGAAAAGTTGAAAAATGCTCAACTGCTCAAAGAAAAAAATGAATTAAAAATTTATAATGAGCAATAAAAGTGACTTATAAAATTTTACTAATCAATAAAAATAACATTACCCAAATTTTAAGAAATCAAATTGCCCATAAATAAAATTCTGGAATTAGATATCAACCTGGTAAAAAAAACTTGGTAAAACAAATTTTGATTCCAAGTCTCGGACATATAATTTTGTTCCTAGTTCTTTAAAAAACTAAACTAGTGTATGTCATGATACATATTCTACTATTTCATGTTTTTTATGGAAAAAATATAGTTTATTTTTCAAATACTTTACATAATGCTTATAGGAAACCTATGAGAAAAATATGGGTTCCTAATGCACTTATTACTATTGTTACTAGACCCAAACAAGTATGTGTACCAAAATATGTCTTTGCATGATCATGTTATAAGAAATCTTCTAAAAGAGATCCTGCAAAAATCTTTTTTAATTGGATAGTGGATGTTCAAGGCACATGACAGGAGACTACTCAAGCTTCACGAACCTAATAAAAGTAGATGGAGGACATGTCACATTTGGTGACAATGCCAAAGGGAAAATCAATGGCTTGGTCCAAATTGGTAACACTGATTTGGTATTAATGTCTAAAGTACTGTTTGTTAATGACATAAAATATAATCTGCTTAGTATCTCAAAATTAAGTGATTATGGATATCATGTTAAATTTGATAATAATACATATATTGCCATTAATTCTAAAGATGAATTAGTATTTTCAACATAATGGAATGATAATATTTATTCTATTAATTTATATTTTTTAGTTTCTCAAAATGTTTCATGCTTAAGTGTATTTCATAAAGAATCATGGCTCTCGCATAGTAGACTAGGACATTGTAATTATCACTTCCTTAGAAAGATTACTAGAAAAGTCCTAGTTAAAGACATACCCAAACATGAGTTTCCACATGACCAAGTATGTATTCCTTATCAAAAGGGAAAACAACACAAAATCACTTTAAAAATAAAGAAAGCCGTTTATACTTTTAAACCTCTCTAATTGGTCCACATGGATTCGTTTCGACCATCTAGATTTTATATTTTAAATTGGAAGTACTATTTTTATGTTCTAGTATATTATTTTTCTAGATATACCTGGACCTTATTTATGGCTCACAAAATTGAAGCCTGATCTTATTTTACTAATTATTCCATGTCTGTAGAATATATTAGTGGCCTTAAAATTAAATCATTAACAAGTGATCATGGACATGAGTTTGAAAATCAAGAGTTTGAATCCTTTTAATCACAAAATGTTTATAGTCACAATTTCACTAACCCTAGACCACCTCAGTAGAATGGTGTTGTAGAATGAAGAAATAAAACCCTCCAAAAAATTTCTAGAACAATGCTTACTGTATATGACTTACATATTTACTTTTGGGATGAAGCTTTTAACATAACATTCTATATAATCAATAGAGTCTTGATTTGACCAATTCTCAAAAAGACCTCATATGAACTCTGGAAAAATTGGAAGCCTAAGGGTAATTACATTAGAGTATTTGGATTCGATGTATTTATTCTCAACACTAAGGATAATCTTGACAAATTTGCATCCAAAAGTGATGAAGGAATTTTCCTAGGTTACTCAATATTATGTAATGATTATAGAGTATTAAATAAGAGAACTAAATTTGGGGAAGATTCTATTCATATCAAGTTTGAATAAATAGATCTACATGAGCCTATAAACATCCTAGAAAATCTAGAGGTGATGAATCAAATATAAACATCAACTCAAAATCCTCAAATTACACTCTGAAAGAATCTGTGAAAACTTCCAATTCTAGAAATTCTCTACAATCGAGTCAAAATGAACCAAAATATGTTAACAAACATGAAATAACCAGTCCCTATTTTTCTAGAAAGGTTTGAACCATTAAAAACTATCCCTTAGATTATGTTGTTGGAGACCTAGAAAAAAGAAAACAAACTAGATCTTCTCTTAGAAATCAGGTTGAACATCAATACTTCTTATCACAACAAGCACCTAAAAACATTGATGATTCCATCAATGATGAATTTTGGGTAATGGATATAAAAGAAGAACATAATCAGTTTGAAAGAATCAAGGTTTGGAAACTTATTGAAAGACGCAATGGAACATTCATCAAAGGAAATAAATGGGTGCTTAGAAATACGGTTGATGAAGATGGAAATATAGTTATGAAATAGGATAGATTATTTGAACAAGGCTATAGTCAAGAAGAAGGAATTGACTATGAGGAAACCTTTGCTCTAGTTTCCAGACAAGAAGCCATCAGAATCCTAATTGCTTATGTTGCACATCTGATTTTAAAACTATATCAAATGAATATTAGGAGTGAATTATTAAATGCGTATATATCTGAGGATGTCTTTGTTGAAAAACCCTTGGATTTATAAATCCTAGTTTTAACAACCATATTTTCAAACTATTAACAACTTTATATGGTTTAAAGCAATTTTTAAGAGCTTGGTATGACAGATTGAGTACTTTTCTCATTTGCAAATATTTTACAAAAGGAATAGCTGATCCTACCCTCTTTATAAAATGAATTTCTTATGATGTTTTAGTCGTTCAAATCTATGTAGATGATATTATTTTTCAATCTTCAAAAAAGTCATTATGTATTAATTTTACTAAAATGATGCAAAAAGAATTTGAAATGAATTTAATGGGTGAACTAAAATTCATTCTTAGATTTCAAATCATTCAAAATAATGATTAAATTATTCTATCTCAAAGAAAATACAATAGAGATCTTCTAAAATGTTTTGGATTTGATAGATCTAAAAGTAGTGACACTCCCAAGAGTACCAGCTGTAAGTTGGATCTTGATGAAGATGAAAAAAATGTTCATCAAACAACTTATAGAGGAATGATTGGAAGTATACTCTACTTAACAGCTAACCGTTCAGGCATTAGGTTTAGTGTGTGTATGTGTGCTCATTTTCATGAAAATCATAAATATTCTCTTATAAATGCTATAAATAGAATTTTCATATACCTCAAACTTACACCCAATCTAGGACTGTTCTTTCCTAATGTATAATCATTTGGTCTAGTTAATTATTCTGATGCTCACATTGGTGGCTGTATGTTAGAAAGAAAGAGAACCTCCGGAACATGTCACTTTTTAGGAAAGTCACTATTATCATGGTGTAGTAAAAACATAATTTTTTGCATTATCTACCACAGAAGCTGAATACATAGCTGCTGGAAGTTATTGTGCATAAATTTTGTGGATGAAACACACATTACTAGATTATGGATATCAATTTATACATGTACCAATAAATTGTGACCACATAAGTGCTATTAACATCTCAAAAAATGATGTTTCACTTTCTAGAACGAAATATATTTATGTAAGACATCACTTTTTGAGAGATCATTATCAAAAATGTGATATCACCTTCGAATTAATTGGTACTGAATGTCAACTTGCTGATATATTCACTAACACATTTAGATTCTATGAGAATAGACTACATCATACATGATCATGGCCTGATAAACCTCAAATAGATATCTTACATATCTTATTGTTAAACATTTTTCTATGTTATACTTTACTGTTCATTATTATGGTTTTTTAGTTACTGTCTATTATGTTTACGGTCTCACTATTCCCACTTTGTACGTATGGTCTGGAATTTACAATCTCACCGTAATGTGCAATGAAAATTCCACTTACTATCACACTATGGCGACCACTTACTGTTACACCATGATGACCACTCATTACCTCATTGTGACAACCACTCACTGTCTCACCACAACGACCACTCACAGTCTCACCGTGAAAAGTATTTATGTTTTTCTTTAAACCCATATAGTAGTAATTATTATTTTACCTCTTTTACTTTCCCACTTTTTCACTTTTGTGAGGATTGAAATTACTAAATGATAAAACAAAAAGTTTCACTCGGTTATTCGCTCGGTTTTTTTCTCATTTTGAACCCATTAAACCCTAAAACCCCTTCTCTCTCTCTCTCGAACAATCAGTGGATTCCAAGAATGAAACGTCTGTCATCCTCCACACTTGAGAATCACAACCCAAAGAAGAAGAAGAATGTTTTGTTGAGTCAATAAGGTTTTCCTTATGACTTTTCCATTCCTTCTTGTTTTGAAAATCACAAACACCTTATCTTTAAGGAAAATAGCTTTTATAAGGAAAAATGATTTCTTAAGGAAAATCGCTTTTATAAGGAAAAATGCTTTCTTAAGGAAAATCACTTTTATAAGGAAAAATGCTTTCTTAAGGAAAATTGCTTTTATAAGGAAATTTTCTTTCTTAAGGAAAATCGCTTTTATAAGGAAAATTATCCTTATCATATTTTTCATATTTTTCTTAAGTGTGAGATTCAGATTCGTTTTCTCGGAGTCATTAAAACTTTGATATAAAAGCATTCTGCTTTAGGATTCGGTTCTGGACAAGAACTATAAGGAAGTTTCATTCCGAATTCCGGATATGAATTCTGACCAAGTTCTATTCCAGATTCAGGATACGAATTCTGAAGAAGAATTCTCATTACAAATTCTAATGAAGAAATCCCATTCCGAATTCTCATTACGAATTCTGAAGAAGAATTCTCATTACGAACTCTAATGAAGAAATCCCATTCCGAATTCTCATTATGAATTCTGAAGAAGAATTATCATTCCGAATTCTCCTATTAAACAGAATCTGATTATCATTGTTTTATACACTGTAAATTTATTCACTCCGAATCTTCACTCCGAAATTTCTATTCCGAACCTTTTTTTTAGAGTTTAAAACGATGTCGTACATTCTGTTACACTTGCTTTGTTATAAAACGATGTCGTCCATTTTGTTATAAACTAACCGTTGTCTAAGTGACATGTGTACAGGTCCCTCCGAACATTAAGGAAAATATGACCGTTCGAGAGGAGCCGACCTTACCTATAAATAGGAGCTCATTTGAAAGAGCTCGATGCTGATGAATGCTGTTGGAAAAACAACTGAGTTTGTGCCTACATGCTGTTGAAGTGATTTCTAGAGAGAGAGTCTCTTATTAACTCTCAAAGCTTCGTGCGACTCCGAATGTTGGTGATTACATTCGAGGGCTTCCGGGGATAGGAAGACAGAGGTGCCGACTACCTTAAAGATCGAGGGCTTTCTTGCTGAGAAAGATAGAGGTGCCGACTACCTTAAAGATCGAGGGCTTTCTTGCTGAGAAAGACAGAGGTTGCCAACTACCTTGAAGTTGAGGGCTTGCGGGGATAGCAAGACAGAGACACCGATCTTCATATCGAGGGATTACCCTGGTGTGGGTAAGACAGACTTGCTTGAAAGTATAAATCAAGGGACCTTTATCCAAGGGTGTTGGATACCCTTCTCTTTGGGTTAAAAGACTATTATCTTGTTACTAGTAGTTTTACTACTTGTCTTTATTCCGCTTCAATTTGTATCTTAAGGAAAGTATAACTTTCTTATACTTCCTTACTTACTCTGATTAGTTTAGATTCTATACGCTTTAAGGTAGAATCTCATATTGTAACTTTTGTTAAGTTTCAATTTCCGGAATCATATTTCTGGAACCTACTATTAGAATCCCTTTCCAAGTTCAGTTTGTTGTTAGAGGTGTTGTGAATTTACTTAGTTTAACTTTGTTAAACTTAGCCCTTTCCTTTTCTTAAGGAAACTTTAGTTATTCATAACTAACTTTAAAGGTTCCAAAGGAATTTTTAAAGTATACAATTCACCCCCCCCCCCTCTTGTATATTGAGAATCTCATATTATATTTCGATCCTACAATTGGTATCAGAGGGTGGAAAACTCTTACTCTATACCATTCTTACATTTGGTATCAGAGATAAGGTTACTGAAATACTTGTACTCACATACAAGTTTTTCTTGCTCACTTTTCTATTCCGAACTTTGTCATTCCGGATTATCCATTCCGAACTTTTCCCATTCCGAACTTTGTGATTTCGATTCTAAGCTACTAACAAGTTTGTGTGCAAAGTTTCTTTTAGTATGGCAGGAATTAATGTTGGATCTATTGACAATCTGAATCCTACGAGGCCACCAATATTCGATGGTAATGATTATGAATACTGGAGAGATCGTATAAAGACTTTTGTTATCAATACTGGGGTAGACAACTTTGTGATGCTTACTGGTGATTATAAAATTCCTGACAAGGAAGTCAGAACCTTTACTAACCAGGAGAAGCAAGAATATCAACTCAACTATAAGGTACGCAATACTTTATTATGTTCAATGACTAGAAATATATATAGCCAAATTTCTTCTTGTGAAGCAGCTAACTATATATGGAAGAAGTTAGAGGTTACACACATTGGGAATTCTAAGGTGATTGAGACTAGAAGAGCTATGCTTAGAGCAGAATATCATGGCTTCAATTTTCATTATGGAGAACCAATCTGTAAAGTTCAACAAAGGTTTATGACTATTGTCAACAGTCTACAATCTATGGGAGAAAAAGGATTAGATGATGAAGCTCTTGTGGACAAGATAATTGACATAATGCCCAATGAGTGGGAATCCAAGAGAACAGCTATAGATGAGAACAGGAAGGTCACTCAAATTACTCTTGATGAATTATTTGGAACTCTTCTACAACATGAAACAAGAATGAAGAGAGATGCTGACATCATCAAGAAGAAGAATGGAAATGGTACTGTTGCTTTTACTACAACTTCAAATCAGATGAAAGCTAAGACTCCTGAGAGAGTAACTAGATCCAAATCGAAGAAAGTTATTTTCCAATCCGAATCTAGTGAGAGTGAAGTTTCAGAAAATGAATTAGCCAATCTTGCTCGAAGGATGAACAAGATAGCTGGACAGAGAAACTTTCAATCCAAGTATAAGAAGAAGGACAGGAAAGATAAGAAAGATGGAGAAGTTACTTGTTATGAATGTAAGAGAGCTGGACATATTAGACCAGATTGTCCTATGCTAAAAAAGAAAGAAAGGAAGGAAAGACATTCAGACAGGAATAGGAAGAAGTATTACAATGCTAAAGCTAAGAATGTTCTAAAAGCTAATGACACTTGGAGTGCCAGTGGTGGTGACTCTTCAGATGAATCTTCTGATTATGAATCTTCAGGACAGAAGAATCTTGGTCTTATAGCCAGATTACCTATTGATAATCATTGTCTTATGGCTAAGGTACGAAATGCTGAATCATTGAACAATGTTTCTTTAAATTCTAATGATAGTAAGTATTATAACTCTTCTGATGAAGAATCATCTTCTGATGAGGAAAATACATTACCTACTTATGAAGAAGTCTCTAGATTTGCTGAACTTCTTGAGATTGAGAATTCCAAACTCAACAAGAAACTTGATAAGGAAAATTCTAGGAATTCTATTCTTACTAAAGAGATATCAGATATTTCTAAAGATCTTGATAAGAAAAATGCTGATTTTGAAAGTATTTCAAAAAATCTTGAGGAAGTAAGTTCTGAGAAGAATAAACTTTCTGAAGAATTAGAAAAAGTAATTTCTAAGTAAAATGTTTTCGAGCCTAACTCTAGTTCAAAAACTAATGATTTTGAGGATAAAAACTTGGTTGTAAAACTCAAGTCCGAAATTTTTTCCTTAAAGAAGTGTTTATCAAACTTTACCCATGGTAAAGAAAATTTTGATAAGATGTATTCTCAAATACGACCTTTAAGAGATAAATCCGGATTTGGTTATACCCATGCAAAACCAGTTTTCAGTAACAATTATTTTGTTCCTCAAAGTGCCCCATTTTGCACTAAATGTCAATGTGGTGGTCACTGGGAAAGAAATTGTTCCTCAAACAAAACCCAATCCTTAGGTTTTCATAAAGCTTACTTTTCTAAGAAAATGTGGATACCTAAAATTTTATTGTCTGGAAATCTCAGATCCAAACAAGTTTGGATTCCGAAAGTCTAACTTTGTTCTTAATTTCAGGAAAATAAAGAAAGTTCCAGCAACAATATATGGTACATGGATAGTGGATGTTCCCGGCACATGACTGGTAACAAAAGCTTTTTTGAAAAGATTATCAAAACGAAAGGAGGAAAGGTAACTTTCGGAGACAATGCTAAGGGAGAGATTGTTGGTATTGGTAATATAGTTCTTTTAGGTAAAACTTTGATTTCAAATGTTATTTTTGTTAAAGGTCTTAAGCACAACCTCATTAGCATAAGTCAGTTATGTGATGAAGGTTACCTTGTGAATTTTAGGAATGATAAATGCTTAGTTCACAATTCCAAGGAAGAATTTATTCTCTCAGCCAACAGGCAAGAGAATGTTTACACCTTAAACTTAGAAGACCTAAGAAGCCAAGATTTACCTTGCCTAAGTGCAATGGAAGATCATTCTTGGTTATGGCATAGAAGATTAGGACACTGTAATCTTAGGAACCTATGTAAACTCTCTAAGAAGAAACTTGTTAAGGATCTACCGGAGCTTTGATTTGATTCTTCTAAAGTTTGTGATCCTTGTCAATATAGCAAGCAACATAAATCTAGTTTTATGTCAATCGGTGAAGTCTCAACAACCGATGCATTACAGTTAGTGCACATGGATCTTTTTGGTCCAACACAAACTGGAAGCATTGGAGGCAAATACTATGTATTTGTTCTAGTTGATGATTACACTAGATTTACTTGGGTCTATTTTCTAGCACGGAAATCTGAAGCTTTTTCTTATTTCAAAAGTTTTAGAGCCCAAGTTAAAAATGAGAAAAACCTTCCATTGAAAACTATTCATAGTGATCATGGAGGAGAATTTCAAAATTCTGATTTTGAAACTTTTTGTAGTAAGAAAGGTATTACTCAAAATTTTTCAGCACCTAGAACTCCTCAACAGAACGGTGTAGTTGAAAGAAGAAATAGAATTCTTCAAGAGATAACTAGAACCATGTTGAGTGAATATTCTATTGCTAGACATTTCTGGGCTGAAGCTGTAAGTACTGCTTGTTATACTATAAATCGAGTTTTGATTAGACCTTTTCTTAATAAAACTCCTTATGAGTTATGGAATGGTAGAAAACCAAGACTTTCCTACTTCATGGTTTTTGGTTGCAAAGTATTCATTTTGAATACTAAAGATAACTTACATAAATTCGCACCAAAGTCTGATGAAGTAATTTTCTTAGGTTATTCCACAACCTCTAAGGCTTATAGAGTTTTTAATAAAAATACTTGCACTGTTGAGTAAACAGTACAGGTAAAATTTGATGAATCAGACCCTTTTGTTTTTAAAACCTCCCAACCTACATCTTCGGATGTGTTTTTAAAAACTGATTGTCAACCTTTGATAGAAGAACCTTCTGATAAGGAAATTGTTCTAGAAGATACTTCTGAAACATTTACCCCAGAAGATTTTCTACCTTATGTTGATGAACAAGTTTTACAAAACCCAAATCAGGTGTTTCTTAAGAATCATCCCAGTAATAGTATCATTGGTGATGTAAATCAACCTGTAAGGACTAGAAGTTCCTTAAGAAATGAAGTAGAACATCTAGCATTTCTTTCTCAATTAGAGCCTAAAAGCACTGATGAAGCTTTAGGTGATGATGACTGGATCAAAGCAATGCAAGATGAACTAAATGAATTCGAAAGGAATAAAGTCTGGACCTTGGTTGAAAGACCTAAGGAAACTTCTGTTATTGGAGTAAAATGGGTTTTCAGAAATAAATGTGATGAAAATGGAGTCATTGTTAGAAATAAAGCTAGACTTGCTGCTAAAGGCTATAATCAGCAAGAAGGAATAGACTATGAAGAATCCTATGCTCCAGTAGCTAGACTTGAATCTATCCGCATTCTACTTTCCTTTGAAGCATTCTTTAATTTCATACTTTTCCAAATGGATGTGAAATGTGCTTTTCTTAACGGTTATGTTCATGAGGAAGTTTTTGTTGAACAACCTCCTGGCTTTGAAGATACAAAACATCCTGATCATGTTTTTAGACTTACCAAAGCTTTGTATGGCCTTAAACAAGCCCCACGAGCATTGTATGATAGACTTACTGGATTTTTTCTTCAAAATAACTTTGTTAAGGGAAATGCAGATCCAACCCTTTTTATAAAGAAAGATAAGAAAAAATTTTTGATTGTTCAAATTTATATTGATGACATTATATTTGGTTCAACTCAGCAATCTTTGACTGACTCTTTTGCTAGTCTAATGAAATCTGAGTTTGAAATGAGTATGATGGGTGAGTTAACATTTTTTCTTGGTTTTCAAATTTCTCAAAAACCAGAAGGAACCTACATATCTCAACATAAGTATATTAAAGATCTTCTTAAAAAGTATGGTTATGACAACACTAAGAGTATAAGTACTCCTATTGGTACCTCAAATTCTTTAGATCTTGATGAAGCTGGGAAACCAGTAGATCAAACATCTTTTAGAGGTATGATTGGAAGTCTACATTACTTAACAGCTAGTCGACCAGACTTAATGTTTTCTGTATGCTTATGTGCAAGATATCAATCCAATCCTAAGGAATCTCACTTAAAGGAAGTAAAAAGAATTTTTCGCTACCTTAAGGGAACCATGGATCTAGGATTATTTTATACTTCTGGAAATGATTTTGTTCTAAAAATCTTTTCTGATGCTGACTTTGGTGGATGTAGAATGGATAGGAAAAGTACATCCGGAACTTGTCATTTCTTAGGAGATTCATTAGTTTCTTGGTCATGCAAGAAGCAACATTCTGTTGCACTTTCCACTGCTGAAGCTGAATATGTAGCAGCTGGAAGTTGTTGTGAACAAGTGTTGTGGATGCAACACACACTCACAGACTATGGCTTGAGTTTTACTAAAACTCAAATTTTGTGTGATAACACAAGTTCCATTGCCCTAAGTAAAAACCCTACACATCACTCTCGTGCAAAACACATAGATATTAGGCATCACTTTCTTAGGGATCACACACTCAAAGGAGATATTATTCTTCAGTTTATCGGAACGCAAGATCAACTTGCTGACATTTTCACAAAATCCTTTCCTTCTGATAGATTTGAATATATTAAACAGAAGTTAGGAATGATAACCGTAAGGTAATCTTCCTCAATTAACTTTCTGTTGAAAAAATCTCCTTACAGTAATAAACTTCTTTTCATAGGGGGAGTACATTTGATTATTTTTTTTAACAAAGTTTTTCAAAATTTGTTTTCAAACTTTTCGGAACGAAAATTTCCGGAATGGAACTTCCGGAACTACAATTTTCCAGAAAGGATATTTTCGCACAGAATACTTCTGGAATGGAAGTATTTGTATTGAAAATTTCCGGAATGGAAAACTTTCGTACTGATATTTTCATAACGGAACTTTCGTACTGAATTTTCCATAACAAGCCTTTCGTATCGACTTTTCATATTTACTTTATCGTATTTAGTTTTTCGTATTGACTTTTCGTATTTACTTTTTCGTATTGAGTTTTTCGTAGTCGTCTTTATATTACCCATTACGAACAACTTTCCTAAGCTAATCCGAAAGGTATGATTTCCTTACTGAAGTTTTCGTAATCATATTTTACTTGCTGGAAATTTCTTATAGTTTGTTTTCGGTTTTTGGATTTCTTAAATAAAACCTCAAAATGATCGGATTCAAGCTTTCAACCGTTAGATCTGATTTCAGATCATTCTAGACCGTTAGATCAACCGAGGAAGTTGAACCGTCATCCCTTTGCCTATATAAAGGGGACCCTATTTTCGAGTCCCACATCGATTTCAAGCTGTTGCGTGCTGAAGCTCTGACTCTCCGATTTAAGGCCGTTCCGAACCACAGTTTTCTCAGTTCCGAACTTCAGTCTTCTCTGTTCCGAATTTCTCAGAGGACTTCTAATCCGAATGTCTGTAGAGTTAGCTTCTCAAGAAATGTCTTCAACCAAGCCCATTTCTCAGTGGTTAGTCTACAGAGAGAGGTTAGTTCATTCGAATTTCTTCAGCAACTACGATTCTATTATTTCAAAGAATATCAAGCTGAATGGCTGGGAAGGTGTTGCGGTATCAAAAACCGGCAACCAAGATGAAGTCTACTCTGACTTGCTTGTCGAGTTTTATGAGTCGGTTGCTTTCTTCGAGGAAGATAATAGAGAAAAATTTTCTTTCAAATCGTATGGCAAGACATATAAGCTTTCTTACACCAAGGCTGCAAGCTTGGTAGGGATGAGTTATGAAGGGGAAGCTGAGTTTATTTCCCACGTATTGCCAGACTCTATGGGTAGCTTCAACAAGGAGAAAGCCTTAGAAATTCTCGGATTAGATGATGACAAGGCTCCGAAAATAGCAAGCCTTTCTACAAACTTCCGGATTCTGGAGTTATGGGTACAAGGGCTTATCGTACCGAGAAAATGAGATAAGGATAGCCTGAAGAAAAGTGAGATATACATCTTAGATTTCTTGATAAATCTAAGAAAGTTCAACTTGATGAAGCATATCCTTCTTAATATAGAGAATTTGAAGAAGGGGAATCTGAGAGCTCAGATTGTGATGTACCCAGAAATATTGTCAAAGCTCATAGTTCGGTGCCTAGAATCTTTCAAGGTAGCTTGCAGTTCTAAGCCGAAAGTTTGTAAGATCATGCTGCTTAGCGATGCCACTCTTAAGAGAATGAATATAGCTTTTAACAAGGAGTCAGGGAAATTCATTGATCTACCTCCTCAAGCAGAAGTGACTCCGAAAGTGGCTGATCCGGAATCATCCAAGCCAGTAAGGAAGAGGAAGCTGAAAGAAGTGGTAGTCGAAGCTGAGGAACCCAAGTCTAAGGAAGTCCACTCCGCACCTCCTAAGTCTAAGAAGAAGAAAACCTATACTGATGAGGTTGCAGCGAAGTGGAGAGCTGACAAAGAGAAGAGGAAGGAAGGAGATCCGCAGTTCAGATTGGATCCTGCAGAGGCCAAAGCTCTGAAAGAGAAGGCTTCTGATAAACTCGAGAAACAAGCAAAGGAGAAGAAACTAAAGAAGAAAATGTCTGAGGCTGAGGTAGCTCAGGCCTTGTTAAAGTTCAACGAAATGGTTTCAGCAACCATTCCCGTACCGAGATCTTTCTCTCTGGAATCTCTACCTGAGACTCCAGGAAGAAATCTTGTTACTCCGGAAGAGGCTGTTGCTACTGAGGAAGTAGAGAAAGTGGAAGAAGTTGAAGAAGCTGCTGAAGGAAGTGGTGAGACAGGAGATGTGCTCAAAAAAGTAGATGAATATAAAGGAACTCCTTCGGAACACTTGTCGCTCCGAACATCTGCAGCTCAATCTTCGAAGCTTGTTACTCCGACTACGGAAGAAGAGAAAGGCGAAGAAGAAGTTTCTTGTCTGAGAGAAGAAGAACATCTTTTACTTGATGCTGCTCAGAAAGAAAATGTAGAAGTTGCTGATGAGGAAGATTTGGTTGTTCAAGTGTCTGATAGCGAGAAGAAATCTCCGGAACAGGTTTCTATTCCGGAAAAAGATAAGGGGAAACGAATTCTTGCTGATACCCTGAGTTCAGAAAAGAGTATGAGGAAGGAAGCCGGTAGTTCTTCTAAGAGGAAGTTGGAGCTTATTGAGGAAGAAAATTCTCCTAGCAAGATTTCAGATTCGGAGTCATCATCGTTGGGGCACGATTTTGTTGTTCAGTCCTTGAAGAAATTGGTGGGAACCATTCCGACCTTCTCTAGCATTGACTCTAGATGCCAGATGCTTCAACATGCGCTGAATCAGAAAACCGACTCCGTATCCATGGTAATGGATAAGTGTGTTGAGATTGAAGCTCAGTTCAAACCTTTCTTCGTTGGTTACGAAGCCCATAAAAGATCTTGCAAGAGGATGACAAGCTGGTCTAAGAAAAATGTGGAAGAGATGAGGTTGCTGGATGAGTTTCAGGAAAATGTTAAGGATGCATTTCAAACCGAGGACAAGAAGTTTCATGAGATGACTGCATCATTCGATGAGAAATTGGCAGAAGAAAAGAACATTCGGATTCAGGAAGTGAGAGATCTGAATGGAAAGCTCAACTCCGTTAATCAGAGTTGGAAATTTGAAAGGGATCATCGGATCAATTTTCTAGAAAGAATGAAGGCTTGGGAAGAGAAGATGAAAGCCCAGGAAGAAAAGCTGAAGGCTCAGGAAGAAGTAATTGAAGCACAGCCAGCAAGAATAGTCGTCTTGGAGAAGAAAGCAGAGGAAGATCATAAGGACCTCAAAAAGATCAAGACAATTCTCAAGGGGCTCATGTCGAAGGAGAAAGATCCGAAATGACCAATCCGATCTTTTTGTTGTAATCTGTTTTTGTTGCTGACATTTCAAATATAATGAGAATTGTGCTTGTTGTTTCTATTGTTGTCATTACTAATCTTTCAGGTACAGATCCTTAAGAAAAAGAGGAAATCTAATAAGTGCTTATCAAAGGGGGAGAAAGAAAAATACCCAGGGAAATAAAACTCTAATAAGAGTTTGTTTAAGGCGGAGTTTTTCTTAAAGAAACATCACTCCGGAAATATGAATACGATCCTTAGATTTTCAAAGCCTAAGGGGGAGTTAGTCGTATTCATCTATTTTCTTAAATCAAGGGAGATAAGCTTTAATGTGTCTCTTTCTTTCTTAGAATAGCTTTTTTTCGTAAGGATGTTTGTGCTTTCCAAAAAGGGGGAGATTGTTGAGTCAATAAGGTTTTCCTTATGACTTTTCCATTCCATCTTGTTTTGAAAATCACAAACACCTTATCTTTAAGGAAAATCGCTTTTATAAGGAAAAATGCTTTCTTATGGAAAATCGCTTTTATAAGGAAAAATGCTTTCTTAAGGAAAATCGCTTTTATAAGGAAAAATGCTTTCTTAAGGAAAATTGCTTTTATTAGGAAAATTGCTTTCTTAAGGAAAATCGCTTTTATAAGGAAAATTATCCTTATCATATTTTTCATATTTTTCTTAAGTGTGAGATTCAGATTCGTTTTCTCGGAGTCATTAAAACTTTGATATAAAAGCATTCTGCTTTAGGATTCGGTTCTGGACAAGAACTATAAGGAAGTTTCATTCCGAATTCCGGATATGAATTCTGACTAAGTTCTATTCCAGATTCAGGATTCGAATTCTGAAGAAGAATTCTCATTACGAATTCTAATGAAGAAATCCCATTCCGAATTCTCATTACGAATTTTGAAGAAGAATTCTCATTACGAATTCTAATGAAGAAATCCCATTCTGAATTCTCATTATGAATTCTAAAGAAGAATTCTCATTCCGAATTCTCCTATTAAACAGAATCTGATTATCATTGTTTTATACACTCTAAATTTATTCACTCCGAATCTTCACTCCGAAATTTCTATTCCGAACCTTTTTGTTAGAGTTTAAAACGATGTCGTACATTCTGTTACACTTGCTTTGTTATAAAACGATGTCGTCCATTTTGTTATAAACTAATCGTTGTCTAAGTGACACGTGTACAGGTCCCTCCGAACTTTAAGGAAAATATGACCGTCGGAGAGGAGCCGACCTTACCTATAAATAGGAGCTCATTTGAAAGAGCTCGATGATGATGAATGCTGTTGGAAAAACAACTGATTTTGTGCCTACATGCTGTTGAAGTGATTTCTAGAGAGAGAGTCTCTTATTAACTCTCAAAGCTTCGTGCGACTCCGAATGTTGGTGATTACATTCGAAGGCTTCCGGGGATAGGAAGACAGAGGTCCCGACTACCTTAAAGATCGAGGGCTTTCTTGCTGAGAAAGACAGAGGTGCTGACTACCTTAAAGATCGAGGGCTTTCTTGCTGAGAAAGACAGAGGTTGCCAACTACCTTGAAGTTGAGGGCTTGCGGGGATGGCAAGACAGAGACACCGATCTTCGTATCGAGGGCTTACCCTGGTGTGGGTAAGACAGACTTGCTTGAAAGTATAAATCAAGGGACCTTTATCCAAGGTTGTTGGATACCCTTCTCTTTGGGTTAAAAGACTATTATCTTGTTACTAGTAGTTTTACTACTTGTCTTTATTTTGCTGCAATTTGTATCTTAAGGAAAGTATAACTTTCTTATACTTCCTTACTTACTCTGATTAGTTTAGATTCTATACGCTTTAAGGTAGAATCTCATATTGTAACTTTTGTTAAGTTTCAATTTCCGGAATCATATTTCCGGAACCTACTATTAGAATCCATTTCCAAGTTCAGTTTGTTGTTAGAGGTGTTGTGAATTTACTTAGTTTAACTTTGTTAAACTTAGCCCTTTCCTTTTCTTAAGGAAACATTAGTTATTCATAACTAACTTTAAAGGTTCCAAAGGAATTTTTAGAGTATACAATTCACCCCCCTCTTGTATATTGAGCATCTCATATTATATTTCGATCCTACAAAGATTTCACCTAAGCTGACACCCAAAGGACCTCTAAATCCGAATCTGTTAAATTGAAGTGTTGTACATGAGAAATAAATTTTCCCCGAATAGCATCTGTATAGATAATCTATTGTCTTAAATATGTTAAAATAAAAAGGCTGCTTAGAGTGGGATTCACGGGAAAATAGACCCATATATCCTAGGTTAGTAACTCAGATCTACCATTATGTGAAATTATCATTTGATTCTGGTGAATGTAAGGTTGTGAGGAGCTGGATTAATGTCCAAATATGAATCTTCTCTTCGAATTTATTGGCTTCATGCCTTAGGATACCTCATGAAGGTATATGTGATAATTATCAGAGATGACCTCTTCCTTCAAATGATTTCCTTGATCTTGAAGATGTTTTGAAAAACCTAACAGGAAATGGAACCAAGAGAAGGGCGATCACTACTGAACCAGATGGAGAAACAAGAGTTTTGTTTAAGTATATTCAAAATCTGGTTAGTCCAAGAAAATGTGAATTTTGTGTGTTAATGTATCAAGATGTTCTTTTGATTCATCTTATGAAACATGGATAGAATATAAATCTATGAAATAACATCATTCATCATATATCTGAATTGATCAAGGTGACATCCATGTCTACTTCACTGTTCACTCTTGGATGATAACAACCATGCTTGTTGCAAAAGGCATGGTTGGACCTAATGAAGAAGTGTGTGTAAACTGTGAATACTTTCTCTCTAAATCCACCATTAAGAGAATGAAGATAAACTCAAACCCTTGTAAAAAAGAAATGGGTAGAAGACAATGATATGGTTTATGAGATGTTTAATCCTGTGGATTATCCATCTAGGCCGAAAGAAATTTCCCATACTGGTTTGGAAACAAATAAACTTGTTGAATATTCAGATGAAGAGGATGAAGAAGCTGAAGTTCACAGAGAGAAGAAGTTATTGTTGAGCATGAAAGGACTATTGTTCCTCATGTTGTCCTTGAAGAAGAAGATCCTGCCCCTCAGAATGATGTCAATCTAGAAATCTAACCTGAAGCTGAAAAATAATCAGTTGTCACAGAATTTGAGAAGCAAGCCATGGAAGAGCCTATAGTAGATGAAATTTATGTTGTACAAGAAGCGAAACTAGAATAACTCCCTGTTGTGAAATAATTGAATCTAGATGAACTCCCTGTGGAATAGTATGTTCCTGAAATAATACCCTCTACTGAAGAGAGGATGGAGATGTCCTTTCATGTGGGTAGACAAGAAATTAATGAGGAACATAGAAATGAAATTGTGGATTTAGACCAAGCTCCTAAGCTTCTCAATCCTGAGAAGGAGGCACCTGTTGAGGGAGAGAAAACCCCAAATCCTGAGCCAGCTAATGCCTCACATCCAAATGAGTCAAGTCTTGTGGACACTAAGTACAAATTTCCTAGTTTTTTTGAAGTGAATGTGTCTCAGCTAGTTACTATGACCAGTAATGATCTCTATTCCCTATTTCTGTTGAAATCATTCCCAAACTTTGAACCTGAGAAGGAACCTGAACCTGAACCTGTCATTGTACCAATTCCTACTCGTGAAACTTTATCTGAATAGCTTCCCTTTGACATTAAGGATGATCTAATGGATTTTGGAGATACTATCTTATTTGTAGTTGAGAAACATATGAACTCCTAACCTCATCCTGTGACAAATCTGAGTGAGAGAGATGCCTCACTATTATTGGAAAATATCATTTGTAAAATACAACCTTATATGCTCCATGAGATTCAGGAAGTTCAACATGAAAATAAGTTTCTCAGTAATGAAGTCACAACTCTGAGAAGCATGGTTGAAGACATGCAGAAATAGCTGCATTCGAGATCAGAGCCTACTACTACTCCTCAAACACCCACTGTTTCTCAAATATATCAAGATTTTATGTCTCAGATTCACCCTTATCTGGAATACTTTGATGAAAATATTGTTGAAGGGAACAAACAGATGTTGAAGGAAATGAGAGAGCTTGTGGTGAACCTTAATAAACTCACTGATGAGTACACAAGTTGTCTTCAAAAGTACTAAATCTACTCAAATCTATGACCACAACCATCAAATCTTCTAATACCTCTGATAAATCCTCTACACCTGCCTTGGAAAATACTTTTCTAATATTTATAGTCAAAGAAGAGCTTTAGAATGCTTTTTGTGGCTTTAATGTGGCTTCTTTATCTGATGTTTTCAAGAACAGTGATAGAGTTCTTGATCATGTACAAATTCACTCCTTGATTTAAAATGATTCCCAACATGAACTTTATATGAAAATGGATTTCTATTTTAACCATATTTTCTCCAATACTAGTATGAGAAACCACTTCAAATACCTTATAGAGAATCTATGATTTTTTCATGTGACTTAAGCCTTCAAAACACAAGTCCAGAAGCTAACCTAGTTTACCTGATTGTTGCACATGTTCATGGAAAACAATGATGACTTTGAAAAATCCATGAAGTAGAGTAGAGAGATTATTGAAAACTTCATAAAAATCTTGATACCCTATCTTCATGTTAGAGTACAACAATTGTTGCTCCATAAGCTACACCTCCCAGTCCTTAGTTTCCCACCTTCACCTCTACCTTAGCCTCAACTACCATGTCTATTGGCCAAGATCTCAGTCAGATCAGGCATGTGATTTTTGATCAGAAACTGCCTAGATCTTCTCCTACTATTATATTGGCTCCCTCAGTCTTTGAAGGTCTCCCTTTACCCTCTCTATCTACCACGTCTCTTCCTTCTTCTACATCAACCACTGGCCCTATGGCTTCCTCTTCTGCTGCTGATAAGGCCAATGATAAGGTAAATCCCTAAAGAAGACAAGTGCTTACTTCTTTCTTATGGGGATTCCATTGTTTTTGTATTTCTCCTTTCATTGGTACTAAACTCTATTTACTCTTGATGGAATGTGCACAATTTACCCTCCCTTCTTTCAAATTTTTGATAATCCCAAAAGTTGGAGAAGTTTCTATATGTTATTTTCTCTATGGTTTAATTTAATTTACACTTTAGCTGTACATGATTTATGATCATCAAAATGGGGGATATTTTTGGACTCCTCATGTATTAATCATGTTTTAATGATCAAAAATCTCATTAATGAAAACAAATCTCATTAATGGTCACAAATCTCCTTAATGACCAGAAATATTATCCAGCCTAGTTAACTCACAAATTATATCCAATCCTGTGTATTTATGTTTCATGTTCACTAATGCTTTATAATAGTTATTCTCAATCCATTTCATGAATATCACTATTTATGTTTGAATACAGTTATTTACCTAAGTAAAAGACATTGTGATGCAAGGCTCCGTGAAACCAGACTCCGTAATCCAGACACCGTAATCCAAGACACTGTAAGAAAGGCACCTTAAACCAAGACACCGTAATCAAGACACTGTAAGCCAGACACCATAAGATAAGACACCGTATGCCAAGACACTGTAATCCAGACACCGTAAGCCAGACACAGTACAACAAGGCACTATAAACAAGACACCTTAAAGCAAGACACCAAAAACAAGACACTATAATGCAAGGAACTGTGAATGAGACACCATGAAACTCAGACACCATGTGAAGGAGACAACATTTTCATAACATACTGTGAAACCGTTTCATAAATTTTTTTTTCGTCTTTCAATTTAATTTCTAACAGTCATATTTGATACCTATAATTCACTTACATAATTAATGTTTCTTTGTAGAAATAGTACTAGGTAAGAGGTAGAGAACACATGGAACCTGTCAGCTAAAACTCATGCATTCAAAGATTATGAGAGAAGTGTGCCCAAGAATGAACAAGCGTGATACTGAATGAAAATCAATCTTATGAGCACGACTATGAAGAACATATTGTAGTATTTTCAAATAAATCATTATCTCATGCATGCAATCTAACTCTTCTGAAAAACATAAAAACTACACTGGAATTGAGAGAACATGTTCACATTATCAAAACTAAAGAAGAACACAAGCAGAATCGCAATACACTGTTTTTCAAGATAAAAACCTGAGGACTTAGAAGCATTTTAGGTTAATCAATGGACTCCAGAGCTACACTTCTAATCACGAGATAATTCTAAACTTATATCTACTCTCTCTAAATGATTCTTTTACTAACATTTTGTGTAGTGTGTGTAATCATTATTTTGAATACACACACTGACACTTATGCTTTACTGGAGGATTTCTGAATCCTTACACCAAACACTTTATATTCTGTTTTCCCATGAAAACTGTCGAAGTGGTCCCTGAGTGGCCTAGTTATTATATTTTTTTACCCACGAAAACTGTGGAAGAGATTCCTGTGCGACCTGGATAGTCTGTGTACTATAGATAACCCCGATCCAGGTTGTGGATCAATGTTTATTTATATAAAATTCTTGGTGTTAGATGATCCCCAAGTGGAGTGGATTAGGTCTCATCTTGTGACTGAACCACTTGTTTCATATCTATTGTTCTGTTTAAATTTAGTCTTCTCTATTTTACTGATTTATTTCATAATCTAGAAAACACTAATTTCACTTTGATAGTTAGTCTTGGATAGAAGTTATAACGGATTTTTCTTAGTAGGTTAACTTCAAAAGTTATATTATTAATAAAAATTACGATTATTGAGAATTAATCAATATTTTCAAAAGTTGTTTTAAAAAGTAAAACTATTATAATAGTATAACCGGGACTAACTAAGCTATATATATTTTTGGGTAAACCGTTTATTTTGAAAATAATATTCTTTTAACAGAAATTTTTATAGTTACTCAATTCACCCCTTCTCTCATGAGTAAACTACTCTGAACAATAGGTGAGAATGTTCCCTTTTATTAGATTGGCCAAGGGAACTCTTAGAATTATAAAAAGTATTAAATTAATATTAATTAAATTTCATGATTTTTTTTCCAAAATGGTATATTTGTAATATATGATGATTAGGTTTAGAAATAATGTCATAAAATAATATTGGTGCATGTTAATAATGTCTTATTATTCTTATTGATTTAACCACTTTTAACCATTTTAGCAACTATTATGAGAACAAAATTTTTTAGTATCTAAGGAGATAACATTTATTATAAAATTTAATTAGCTTATAAATTGAGCATGGTTGATTACATACCAATATCCTAATCTCATGGGAAATGATAGGTGTTTTTAGTAATTTATTTCATTTAATAAAATATTATTTACAATAAAATATCATTACTGTCATTTTTTTTTCTATATATGTAATTTCACTTTTATAACAACATTACTGAAATTTAATTAAAATATAATCATTTGAATATTTCATAAAATGATATATTTTTTCTAAAAAAATTATTTAACATAATAATAAAATCAAATTATATTTTTTATGATATTTCTTGACTAATTTATTTTAATTTATTTTAATTTAAAATTAATATTGTATTAACATTATGTAATTATTCAAGGTAGATATTTCCCCAATCAAAATTTGATTTTTTGAAGTGATAAAAATAATTAATCATTAAAATAACCTTTTTAATTGAATATATGTTTTTTATCCTTGTCACAAAATATCATCGATATCAAAACAATGAATATGATATTTTTGACATTATATTTTAATTAAATTTTAAAAATATCAAATTAAAAGACATATGAAACTCTGAACGTGGATTGAAATAGATTTACTCAGCTCATAAAAAATGATAATTTAAATTTTTTAGGGCTGTTTTTTAGTTCTTATCATAGTATTTTTATCCTTAATTGCATGATTTACCATTATTATGGTGCCAACTATATAATGGGGATATTATTCATAATTACTAAAAACTTAAGGGACCTATTAATCAAATTTTGAACTCATATTTAAAAATAAAGAATTATTTTTTGAAATTAAATTAAATGAAGTTATTGAAATTAATTTTTATTTTTAATCCAAAAATCAACATTGAACAGTTTTTTGAAGAAAATTGTTTTTCATGTAATAAATATAGTATATAAAAAATTAGATCGTAAAATTTATAAAAAATAACATTGTTGGTTTATTAATAAAATATTATTAATTGTTTTGTTTTTAATCCCCTTAAAAGTAAAATTAAAAATTCATTATAGTTAAATATAGTTTACAAATAATATTCTTTAAATATTTATTTGAAATTCATTATTTTCAAAAAAATATCAGAGTATGTGAATTTCATTCGAGATAATTTTAAATTTTAAATTATTTCTATCAAATATAATTTTTAAACTTTAAAAAATTTAAGTATATTATTCACTAAAAAACCACTTTACCAAAAAATGTATTTTTTAATAAACAAATGACTTTAATACAAGTTTACTTCTAACTTCTTAATAATTATTTTTCAATTTTTTATAGCTTCTGACAATCATAAGTATTTTCTGTAACATGGTTAATCACATACAAAACCTCCAATTAAATGGTTACATTCTCATTTTTTAATAATAATATATCACTATTTTTTTCACATTGATATTTATCGTTAATGCCCTCGCATATATAATATATCATAAAAATTCACAAATTTTCACTTTAGGTACATGATATATTCATGTAGGTCATCTTGGAAATAATATGTAAGAATAGGGATGCCTTCATATTATTCAGTGTACTATGAAAATTGAGTGATTGTTCTATGGAAAGTGAGAGAACTAGAGTATCATAGATTCAAATATGGTTTCAAAGGGAATAAATATTCATGTGAGTATAAATATCATTAATTGATGTTTTTCTAAAAACATGGTGGAATCATTAGAAGATTCTAGTGTAATGGGAAATGATATTTCTAGTTGAGTGATCATGTGATGAAATAGTGAACTTGTGAGGTTCTTGATATTAAATAAGATTTTACTAGGAACTCATGAATCAATGGGATTTTCCTACCACATAGTGTTATCTATGGTTTAAGAATATTATCCTTTTTTGATGTTATATGACTCATGGTAGTGTATGTTTTATTTTAATGCAAAGGTGGTGCGTTAGAATATTCCCATTTGGAGGGTCGTGATTAAATAAAATGTATGTGAAAAAATGTCTAAGAAGTGTTATATTGACATAAAAATCATTGGATCATAGATCATGTTTTATATCATTTTTATGGGATAGTAAACATATTATGTTTCGTTATGATCGAGCTGAGAATCACATAAAAGGTGTCTGGTATAGGAATATAAATATATTTGATGGAATGAGATCATATTCTTGTAATTTCTAGATTATGTTGAGGTAGTTCACGAGGGTTATATTTAATGCCTATTCAGATATGAAATTACTGTGGAAAAGTTGTGATTCTTGGGATGGTAGTTTTCAGGATATACTTATGTACATGGTTCTTGATGTTTTCAGATAGAGAGAAATGTTCATAATTGGATTATGAGCTGTCAAGAATTAAACAAGTGTCGTGGAATTCTTTAACTATGTATTATCATCATAAACAAAGGGATGCGGGGAAAATTTTGGAGTCTCTAATGATATAGGTGAAGACATGACTACCTCAGTTTTGTTAATACAACCAATCAATGTTGGGTA
Organism: Viscum album; assembly: GCA_963277665.1. Taxonomy (NCBI): domain Eukaryota; kingdom Viridiplantae; phylum Streptophyta; class Magnoliopsida; order Santalales; family Viscaceae; genus Viscum; species Viscum album. The sequence goes on from OY728157.1 coordinate 1,474,171,347, forward strand.
TCCAAGGATGGGTTAAGGGTTACTAAAGTGAATGCGTGTGGCTCAGAAGGAGCTATAAACATTAGATAATGGTACTTTTTGTGGTAGTATTTATTGATTGGGGTTGATAAATCCAATTTTTGTGGATTCCTGTAGTGCATAGTTGAGGGTGGTGACCCTCATTCTGAATTTATGTTATGAGGGGGATTTGGATAAAGTTAATATAATACTGGGGTGGGTAAAAAAAAAATTCAGGATAAACTACATTAATTATAGTTTTAGACACAATCAATCCCTGAGATCACTATGGATAAACAATATGTGGTGATTGTTTGAATTTTTCTTTGAAAGTAGATTATAACGATGATTTTATATTATGGTGTGTAATTCCAGTGAAGGGTGATACAACCCAAGTGCAAGTGAGATATCGTTGGTAATATGTGGTTCAGTATCAGGATCTATATGAATTTCAATGATATGATTTAGATTTAATATGAGGTATGTTAGTGATCATGGTATGGAAAATCCTGATGGATCCATTCAGTTAATTGATAACTCAATAATGGGAATTTCAATGAAACTTGGGAAAATAAATCGTTTGGGGTGAATTAGTGTACATTGTATGTATTTAAGAATAAAATAATTATGATCATATATATAATAAATATTTTAGTGTATAAATTTTTGTGCCAATAGAATATGTTAACTACAGAACGTCTAAAAATATTTTTTTGGTTTTATTGGATATTAGTGTTTGGAAAATGAATGAAATAATTCTTATTGAATATTATGTGTATGTATTTGAAAATTCATGGGCCTTAACATTAAACATATACCCTATTTTAATATTGATTTGATAATAGAGATTCACCTATTTTAATTTTAAATTAATAAAAATATTTTTTATCAAAATTTAAAACGAGTTTCACTATGAAATTTTGTTTAGTATGTTGAAGATTGACCCACATATATTGTGAAAACATGAGATAGTTTATTTGGTTGGTGATTTAAATGGAAATGTCATGGCATAGAATTATATTTTATGAGTTAGATTCTTTATAGTGGTGAACCATTTTCCAATAAAGAATTAGGTAATGGCTATAGTTGTCCCAGGATGGATTGTAGTCCTGAAGTATTAAATTTGTGTTTCAAAAAATTTGTGAAAGTTATGGATCATGTTTTTTTGATAAGATCATTATGGTTAAATATCTGATTTTGAAATGAATTAGTATTTTATATTTACAATATGATCCTTTTAGTAGTAATTGTAATACTAAGTTGGAGGGGGTATGTGATAAAAATTCCAATGAGAGTTATCAATGATGATATTATTGATGGTGGGGATATTGTATGATCATATTTCCACATGGTTATTTGAATATCAAGTTGAATTTGACATTTTAAATTAATGAATGGAATGCTTTTGAAACTGGGATTCATAATGATGTAATAAATTTTTATATCTCTTAAAGGATGATTTTTTAGGAGTAATAGAGTCATTATGGTGTATACATGTTTTCAGATGGTCTGAAATGGATGATGGATGAATCTCACACCATGCTATAGCCACTAGTTTACCGGTGGGGATTCTAGTGCCTTGGGTGACACTACATGTGCCATTAGATAATTAGTGGAGTTAAAATGGGTCATTATTTCTTTACACCATTTCATATTAAAGTGGGATAACCCTATTCTCTAATTTCCTTTTCACTCACATTACTAGTGGGATCCCAATCCTTATTCATCCACTTCAATACACTTTATGTTGAATTTTTGTGGTCTCTATCAATGATCCAAGTTATTAATTAAACCCTACTGATCATTTGTTAGTCTCTCCTCCAAAAATTTAAAACATCTCCTTTTGTGTTTTTAGTTTATTTAATTGTTCCATTAGGATCTGGTATAATCAACATAATATGTTATAGATCATACTATATAGTTTTAGGGGACATCTAGGGATATTGACCAATAACTGTTGATCATTTAATTTACAATTCTACATTTTACATTAATTTAATATATGGGTTATCATTAAACATAAACTAAATTATCAATTTTAATAATTTTGTTATTTTCTATGTTAGATCAGGATGATGATGGAGTTATTTTGGGAAATATCTTGGTTCCATTGGATGAGATTTTGATTTGCTGTGAATGAGTAATTTGCTTCTATAAATTTGTTGAATTTTTAAGGAAGGGGTTATTTAACAATAAAATATTATAATTAAATGGTGTGATATAATTGAACAGATAAGGTTCTTATGTATTTGTGAATTGTTTTTTTAGCCCAAGACATGTATATGTAAGTAATGTATAAGAATTGGTTATTTTTTTTGTGTTTTAATAAAAGTAAATGCATCAAAAATGGTAGGAGGTTTTAGTAAAATCTAAATTTATTTATGCATTATGTTTATAAACATGTGAACTTGTTTCCTCACCATATAGGCAATGAACCATTTATAATTTATGAAATTAATTACATTTAAATAAAATAATGTAATTTTAATTTTAAATTTTTTTACAATCACCTCAAAATAATAAGATTATGGTTCCCAAGAAAATGAATACCTAGTGTGTTTTATTGATTCCTTATCCACTAATCATTGAGGCATGGAATAAGATAATACCCATACATTTATACACCTCTATGGTGGGGTGATTTGTGACATGAGATAAACATTTCTAGTGGGATGCATAAGGACCCTAGAGATGTATTAATCCTAGGTGGATATAATATAAGTAAAAAAGAGATGGGTTAGGTTATTTTGTCTAATCTTTAGTGGCCCATGAAAACAATTACTCCCATATACTTCTATAGACACTACCTATAGTGATGCATAGCCATGAAAACTATGAGGTTGATAGGCATCTTGAATGATATTGGGGGATGAGATATACTCTAGGAATATGGTATTATCACGAGATAATATTTGTGATGAAATAATAAAATGGGATGAAACCATTGTGTTGATGATCTATGGGAGCCATGTGGGTGACCCTGCATGGGATGACATTGAGCATGTTTTTGTAACATGGGTTGTGATGGTAGTGTGTGTCACTTTAGAACATGTACCCAAAAAGTGAACATGCCAGGTTATTTTATCTCGTGATGGGTTTGGACAATCATTCAACACTAATATTATATTAAATCTTCCCAAATTTCATTTTTATAGTCATAGATACCATGAGGGTCCTCATGGGACCCAAACTATGGTAATTATTTGTTGAAATAGTGGGAATTGTAGAGGCATTGAGTCTCATCAAGGGGTAAGGATTTTTGAGACTCAATAGATTTTATTGGGATATGACATGGATGTGATGACATCATCATGGATTCTCGGTTTTTTCTCTATAATTCAAGAGTAGAGTGACATGAAGAATATATAGGATGTTGAGATTCGACCATATGTTTTGATGAGAAACACTAGCCACCACAGGTCTGAATGATTCATGGAATTTCTAGTATCCGACTATTCAACTGCGGGGACTATTATTATGAGAATTTATTTTATGAGTTTCCAAAGTCACCAACACAATCTGATCAATAAGGCCTGATAATATATGAAAATAATTGGGATTCATAAGATTCATGTGATTTAATCGATTGAAATGTTTTCATGTGAGTTGATTATATATTAGTGATTTTATAGGATCCCTATAAATTAGAATCTATCCCATAAATAAATTTAATGTTTAGAGATAATACTAGGATGCCTACAATCATAACATTTAGAAATTATTAACGAGTTTTTATTCCATGGAGACTAAACATTAGTGTCCCCTGGATTACACCCCATGAACAAATATATAAATTGTTGGAATTATATTAGTAAATTCTTATATATACATTGGAACCTTCTTAATAATGTATGGTCGATGAGGTCCTGGACCTAGGGGTCAATAATAGTTGGTTTATTTATTTATTTTCTATAGATTTATTTTTTTCAGTGGAGTATGTCACATGAACATATAACTACATTATAGGTTACATGTTAGAATATTTTACTGGAATCTTATTGAGTTATGTACTCACACAAATATATAGTCTCTATTGAACATGGTTACCTAAGAAGAATTCATCATGGTTGAAGGTTCCAGTTACATTGGGACCTAATATTGATTAATCGAGAAGAATAGATAATATATTCAAGAGACTATTTTGAGGTTTTTATAAACCCTAAATCACTTAAATTTTATGTGATCATACTCATTCATGTTTTTATGATGTATTTCATTTATATAGGCTACACTTATATAATTTAAATTTCCTACATACCTAGTTAAAGGGTTTATTCATTAATTATTATAAACCCATGTCATCAAGAAATATTCTACCCATGATACCTCTATAGACCCTGACTTTTAGTTTGAATCCACTTAAATATGAGGATCCATAAAAACACACATGTTGGGAACGAGGACCTGACCCCAGTTGAGTGGAATCTAAACCCAAACATTACATAAAAAATTATATCTCTCCTCAAATATTCTCCATGCACTATCAAGCGGTCATACTGTAGAATATAATCATTTACATCCAGAATTTCCACCCATATTGTCTATGAAACATCCATGGGAATACCCATGTATTATATGGTGGATCAATAAAAGTATATTCTATATTTTTTCCTTTACTAAATTTTTATTTATCCATATAATTAAAAAAATAATACTTTATTACATCACTACTAATTCAATGTTATATAAATTTTTATTTTCATATTTTTGAGGCTCTAATGATTAGTATAAACCTCGAATAATCATCGAATCAAATACTGCTTTAAATATCGGATTTAAAGGACTAAATAAATTCTATATAAATGATAAAATATATTCAATCAACACATAATAAAATTTAACATCTGTATAAAGTAATAATAGAGTATTTAAATCATTAACCATCCCATTAAAGAACATAAAAACATATTATTTCTAGTTATATACATTGTGATACATGGGTGGAGAAAAATATGTCACTGATTCCCACCATTGTTAAATATTTATCAAAATACATGGATTTAATTTCTCCCTTCACTAAACTAAAATCAAATACTCCCTAGAAATGGAAGGGTGGCGGAATTGGAAGACTACACCCTATATAACCATTTTAGTGGACATCAATAAGAAAATTTAGTTACATTAAATTAATTTTAAACATTAATTTTGAATTAGGGGTGAATGTCTTGTAGGGGGAATGGGGAGGCCTAGGATACAATGACACATTAATATTACCATATTTTCATGGAAATAATATTTAAAAAAATTAATTAATAATTTATATAATAATATATAGAACTAATTTTTTTGTTATTATTGAGGGATGTGTATTAATATAATTATATAAATATTTTTTTGTGTTTGTGCATGTGTCCTTGTTTTCTTGTGAAATATATTTTATAAACATTTTTATATACATATATTATATATTTTAAAATTAATAAAGAACTAAATATACTGAGGATGAATCCTTGGTTGATTGATGTTTATGTGTTTTAATATTCATTCACTGATTATTCAAATATATCTACTCAAACTTCACTATAGAAATTAGATTATTTTTAAATTCATTATAATTAGTCCCACAACATATTTTTAAATATATTGATAAAAATTAACTATTATTTAATCCATTTTTTGATTATTATGAGTGTCCAAAAAGAAAAACCCATTGCATGTTTGATCATTCCCTATGATGTATGTGTAGAAGGAATCAACCAAATATAAAATTATTAACAAAAAACAGTTTTTTAAATAAATATACAAATTAATAATACCTTTAAAAGTGTGAATATGAGTTTAAAGCTATTTTATTGGAATAACCAAAACAACATGATCATAGAGGGTTAGGGGATCCACCAAGTCATCGGTATTGAATTCAGTATTTAAAAAATGTATATAATAATGAAATTCCATGCACTATATTATTAAATTAAATTAATAAAATAATGAAAACAAGATAAAAAAATAGAATTAGGTTGGTTTTATAGAACATTTTTCACAAGCCAACTAAGCATATGCTTAATTCCTTCATAAGACAGTATTTTTAGTAACATCTATTATCAATTTTAAAATTTCATAATCGATGCGCTTGCATATATATATATATTAACATCATAATTTATATGTAATATTAATATTTATAATAACAAAAAATAATATGTCTTAAAAATTATAATAATCATAAATAAATTCCTAGAAATTATAAGTGTTGTTTTAAAAAACAACCCACTTTATAGTTTCTGTATATTAAATCCATGGTGCAATTCAAACACAAATATTGATCATTATATTCCCCATACCAATTCTTATATTTTAATTAGAATATTTTATTTTTAAAATATCATTACATTAAACTCATCAAAATTGATCCATATACCATGCAAGAATATCCTAAATAGATATTTTGATTAATTATAATATTTTCCTTGTGAAGCCCCAGGATTTATGAACTTGACTAAGTGAACAATGTTATGTTTTATAATGATGTTTCTTGTTTTACATGGTTTCTTTTTGGAACCAATAATGGGATTGAAACTAAATAAATGAAAAACAAAGAGAATAAAGAGGACTGGTATACATTAAAAAAGTTACATTTCAACAAATACCCAAACTATCCAAGAACACAATGTTGAAGACTTAACATGGCCTCAACAATGCTACTAAGAATCATAAATTGAGTACTTTGGTAGTAATCATATTACAGGTCTTTCAGTGTAAAAAAACATAATAGCTAGAACCACAACACTCGTACTCACCACCAATGGAATGTGGAGAGCCATCATCCCTGGCTCAAGTGTTTTGAAAAATGTGAAACGCCCCCACTATTTTTATAATGGTCCTTTAATAAACTCTTAACATTGTATATGACTATTGGGACTAAATTGATAATGTTTATCTTTTTATAAAAATTTGGTTTTTATAATGCTCTTAAAATCTTATGGTGTCTCAAATATTTTAGTACATTCAAAATATTTGAATCATATGTTTGAGTATCTTAATTTTAAAATAATAGAATATTCTAATAAAAGAACCTAATTGATTTTATAAAATCCATATGTTTACCTAAATGTTTGAAAACATAGTATTTTTAACAACTTTTAAATGTTTTAAAAAGTATCTTTTAAAGGGTATCTATAATAAGAAATATATATATATATCTTTTTGGATCTCTAAAAATATGTATTTTGAATTAGAAAAACTATTGGTCTTTTAAAAAGAATATTATGAATCAAATTGTGGTGTATTTTTAAATGTTATAAGATCCTAATATGTATAAAATTTTAGTATTCTAATTATGAAAAATATATCTTTTAAATGAGTTTTACCAAATAGAAATTTATTTTACATAATCTGGAATGGTATTTTAGATTTGGAAATTTTAAGTTAAAAGTATTTATGAAATTTTGTAAATTCTATTTTTAATATTCATGATTTATACTATTTTAAATGATTTTTTTTTATTAAACCGTATAATTTTTTTCATATTTATTATACTGTTTTTCTATTTTTTTCGGTCAGGCAATATAGGCCCTCCATCACCTCCTATGCATAACCCCAGCCAATGATCCTTTAAACCCTCTCATCCCATCTCCCACTATTCCTGCAACCGTTCGATCTCACATGTTCTAATCTGGATGTCCGTTTCATCACCACGCCGCACCACTCTGACATCATCTTCCTCACATCAGGGTCCCGCACCAGTAGGTTTGCAGACTTGAGGATTCCTCTGCCTTCTCCATTTTCATTGATCAACTTGACCCTCGCACAGCCCCCTCCTAAGGAATTAATTTCTCATCTCCCTCATTCCGGCCTACCCATGGGTCATGTTACAACAGATCTCCTACAAGTCCCTATCACGACACATGAAACACGACAGCTCCTTCTCCTCTTTCTCTCCCTCAGACTCCCAACAAATCTAGTAACGTACCACTAGTCTGAGCATCCACCCCAAGCTAGGTATGGGTGTTTTATGTTTTCATTCAATTAAGAATATCTTATTATTTTATGTTTTGTTATATATGATTTGTATATATAAAAATATATTATGTCAACCCTCCTATTTTAAAATTATTTTAAGGGTATTTCCCTACGATTTACAAGGAGGCTTGCATGTTTATGGGTATGCATATTTTCTTATTTCAATGGTTCTGTTTTACAAAATGTATATAATGTTCTCTATGTATAAATTTTTATAGATATATATATATTATATCAATCCTTTGGGTATTAAATGTTTTAAAATAATATTATTTAATATTTTCTATATAGGGGATTAACAATGTTCAGTTTATTTCTATAAATCCTCTATGCTTGTATAATGAGTATATACTGTTTTGTATAAATAAATAAATATATATATATATAATCCAAACTATTTTTTTATCGTTCCTAAAGTTATTATGGATGTTTTTATAGGACATAATTTAAGCTTTATTACATATATGATATTAATTTTAGATAATTTTAGTGTTTTCTAAACCAACATGAATTTTCTATATAAATACACACAAATTGGAATGTTTAATTAAAGAAGTTTATTTGAAATTACCCATGATGTGTTTTATGCTAAAGTGTTTATTTTAGATTGATTAAAATATATTAGAAGATTTAGGATTTATGGGATCATGTTATCATGTGTATTCAATTATTGACTTATTATAGAATGATCCAACTTTGGTGAATGTTACTGGTTAATCAAGATATGCTTTAATTAATTTACATGTCCAATGGCATGTCTATCTCCATAACTGATGGAAATTGTTTTATAAAATCCATTCATTTCCATGAAATAATAATTTTAAAGGTTCATCATTTATTATATCAACATTTTATGTGCTTTAGTAATTATCTTGTGTTCAAAGAATGATCACTAAACTATGTGTGCCTTTGGTTAATTATGGACATATTTACAATATTATCTGTCTTATATTGTATTTTAAAAATGTGTAATGGTTCATTTTCTTCATTTTATTTATTTTTGTACATAACACATGCTTATGATATATCACGATTATGAACTAAGAAATTTAATTACCGAAAGTGGTATGGGATACCTTGGGTAATATGAAAAAAAGCATTATTGAAGGTGGTATGGGACATCTTGAATATAATACACCATTGAAGTAATGTATGATCTATGTATCTCACATGATAATAAAGACAAATTATGGTTGTGCCCTGATAGCACTCCAATTCATTTGGTAAAGACCTAATCTCTATAGAAGACTTTTTAACGATACCTTGGTGAATAAACTTGGTAAATTTTATTTTTAATGACACCTTGGGGATAGACCTTGGTAATACATAAATGATTGTCTAAGTTAAATGTTGATGCCACATAATTCAAGTTATGTTACATGTTCTTTTCAAAATGATATGTCTCTTCTTTCCCTACCCATGTCCTTATGTTTTTATCCAATTCATATTGATTTCATAAGTAAAGGTCTACGGAATGATTTATGCTTATCACTCAGTAGTTAGTAACCAACATATGAAATTGAAGTTATTTCCTTCATGAATAAATCTGATTATTTATTACTTGTAACTATTTAATTGGCGATTAAATAATCATATTTTAAACATGTTTATGATAACCATTACTACTCCGTTGAACAATATTTTAATTGATTCTTGCATTCCTTGAAAATCATGACTGAGAATTTTTATATTATGTTTCATGCGTTAAATTTTTCATTAAGGGAATGTTCTTTGGACAGTTTTAAATAACCCTTTCAAAAGGTACTTTGGTTTATTATTTTTAAAACCCCTTATTATGCATTCTTATGATCACCCTATGTTTTGATTTAAATTTTTCAGGTAAAATCTTTTACTAGATAAAGCATCCTAGAAGTTGCCGGTTTACCATAACCCGAATTGGACTCGATCCTCAATATTGGATGTGATGTGTGTTTATTAGTTCATGTTTTTATTTAAAGACACACATCATGTTTAGAAGGCACTAGTTCCTGGGTTTATGGAGTCGGGTCCTTACAGTTGGTATTAGAGGGTTTGATTTGGAATGCTCTGGAAGACCAGGACTGAAATAAAGAAAAATATACATCATCATTAAAAAAAACTAATTTTGATAATTTTCAGATGGAAAATGAAGGTACTAATATTTTTTCACTCCATACTAAGGATCTAGAGGCCATTGTTTCTTTAGATAGCTGTGAGGATTTTCTAATCAATGCCCATATCTACATAACATGAAAACAACTGTACAACGTGTCAAACTCACCACAGGTCCTTCAGTAACACCAAGGGTTAGGAATGGATTACCTCCTTATGATGATGACCCAGTTTCCCTCCTATGTATATCGGGAAAGGTACCATGAGGGTCTTTTCCAGGTGTCCACAGAAGTTGAGGTCTTTTTCTTTATGACCCTTGATGCTTTTCAAGAAGCTGGTACTGCCAGTGACCTCTGAGCAGCGTACCTCTGTCAAATCTTGAACTATAGCTTCTGGGGTAAGTTGTTGAACTTTGGAATGCTATAAGATGAGCCCACCTGACTTTATTGTAGACAAAATGTGTATTCTGACTTCTCCAATCTTTATACCCCTCATGCTAAACTGAGGATATGTCACAGGTGCCTCCATGAGTTTAACCCTAAATGTTCAGCCTGTGTTTTGTTTGAGGAGATAGGGAGTTTTTCTTCTTTGTGTGGAGTTCATATAGTAAGTCATTAAGGGAAACTCAAGTACTGATTTTTATTAATAAACTTATGTTTATTGAAATTTTTCCTTTCCATTTTTAGCTTTTTTCATACCTTTTAATGGTTTTCACGTGATTGAACTCTCATCATAATCATTCAGATGGAAGGAAAAACTCACATGTTATCTCTTCCTACTAATATATTTGAGATCATTTCTATAAAAACCTTTAAGACGAGTATCCTCTCTTCCCGAACCTACGAGGAACATGAAAAAAATTATTTGATTTGACAAAAAGTTCGGAGATTATCTGCACCTGTTATGGGAACGCTTCCATCTTCTACCACATAGGCTCAACACAATTGGTCATGCATGAGCGGAGGGGAAGTACAAAGATGGGATTTTCCTGTGTTTCACCCTAGGCCGAAACTACATGGACAGAGTGAAATTTCAAAAGGGTGCCTTAGAGGGAAATTTTTTTTAGACCTATATGTACCAACTCATCAGTGTTAGCTTGTACGACAATGTCTATTATTTAGATATTCTCGAACGGGACATAATTCAACATATTCTCCATTTGTTGGTCCATATGGACATTTCCAAACACTGTGCTATTGGAACCACCCTCTAGAAGCCCAAGTGATCGCCGCATGAGTTCAACCCCTTCTGCCACAAGTGTATCTAGATCATTGAACTTGAGGAGCTGAGCATCAATGTGGTCCTTCCACTGAACACACCTGATGATTTCCCACGATGGGGAATATGGTAGAGTAAACTGAGAGCTTTCTATTAGTGAGTTAGTATGAAAGGAATTGTGAGGAGACAATTATTTTAAGAGGGGTATAATGTGAAGTCTTAGGATTTATGAACCTGACTAAATGAACAATGTTATGTTTTATAATGTTGTTTCTGGTTTTACATGGTTTGTTTTTGGTACCAATAAAGGGACTGAAACTAAATAAATTAAAAAAGGAGAATAAAGAGGAATGGTAAACATTAAAAAAGTTACATTACAATAATGACCCAAACTAACCAATAACACCTTGTATAATCCTTAACACGGGCACAACAAGGTAGCCAAGAATCACAACGTGAGTAATTGGATAGTAATCATTTTCTTGGTCTGTCAGTGTGAAAAACATAATAGCTAGAACCACAACACATGTACTCAACACCAATGGAATGAGGAGATACGTCCTCCATGGCTCAATTGTTTTGAAAATTTGAAACACCCCCTTGATTTTATAATGGTCCTTTATTAAATTATAACTAATGTATATTATCGTTTGGTAAAAATTGATAAAGTTTTTCTTTTTATAATAATTTGTTTTTTATAATGCTCTTATAATCTTATGGTGTTTCAAATATTTTAGTATCTTCAAAATATTTGAATTATATCTTCTTATATCTTAATTATAAAATAAAATAATATTCTTATAAAAGAACCTAATTGATTTTATAAAATCCTAATATTTACCTAAGTGGATGAAAACATAGTATTTTTAACAACTTATAATTTTTTTAAAAAAGTCACATTTCAAGGGAATCTGTAATAAAAAATATATATATCTTGTTGGATCTCTGAAAATATGTATTTTGAATTAGGAAAACTATTGATATTTTAAAAATAATTTTATCAATCAAATAGTGGTGTATTTTAAAAATTTATAAGATACTAATATTTATAAAAGTATAGTATGTTAATTATGAAATATATATCTTTTAAAATTGTTATATCAAATATTAAGGTTTTTTATATAATATGGATTGGGATTTTAGATTTGATAATTTTATGTTAAAAGTATTTAATAAATTGTGTAAATTCAATTTTTAATGTTCAGGATTTATAATATTTTAAATGAAAAAAATGTTATAATCTAACTAATTTTTTTCATATTTATTATACTATTTTTATGTTTTTTTTTTCTCGATGAGGCAATATAGGTCATCCATCACCCCCCCATACTTAATCCTGACAGTTGATCCTTTAAACCCTCTAAAACCATCTCTCTCTCATCCTCCAACCATATGATCTTGTCTATTGTAATCTGGGCCGTCTGTTTCATCTCCACATCCCACCCCTCTTTCGTCTTCTTCCTCACGTCGGGGTCCCGCACCAGTAGGCCTGCACACCTGAGGATGCCTCAACCTTCTCCTTTTGCACTGCTCCTCTTTACCCTTGCACACCCCCTCCTAGGGAACTTTTTTCTCATCACCCTCACGCCGACCAACCCTTGGGTCGAGTTGCACCCGAGCTCCTACAAAAACCACCTTGTTCCACATGAAACACGGTGGATCCATCTCCTCTTTCTCCCACATGGACTCTCATCAAATCCAGCAATGTACCCCAAGTTCGAGCTTCCTCCCCACGCTTGGTAAGGGTGATCTATGTCTCATTTATCTTAAGAACATCATGTTCTTTTATGTTTTGTTATATACGGTTTGTATATATATAAAAATATAATTCCAACATTCAACTTTTAAAATTATTTTAAGGGTATTTCCCTACGATTTGAATGGAGGATTGCATGTTTATGGGTATGCATGTTTTTTTTAAACTGTTCTGTTTTACAAAACTTATATAATTATGATATATGTAAATAGTTTTATAAATATACATATATTGTTTCAATAAATTGGGTATTAAAAGTTTTAAAATAAGATTATTGAAGATTTACTATGTAGGGGATTAACATCATTCATTTTATTTCTATAAAACATTTATGTTTGCATAATGATTATATACGGTTTTGTATATATATATATATATATATATATAACAAATATGAAATAATTTCTTCTGAGTATCTAAAGGGATTATGTCTGTTTTGAGAGTACTTAATTTATTCTTTATTACATATAATATTTTAATAAAAGATAGTTTTTGTGTTTTCTAAACCAACATGTATTTTATACATAAATACTCACAAATGGGAATGTTTAATTATAGAAGTTAAAATGAAAATACCCATGACGTGTTTTATGATAAAGTGTGTATTTTATCTTGAATAAAATATATTAGAAGGTTTAGGATTTATGGGATCATGTTATCATGTGTGTTCAATTATTGACTTATTATACAATGATCCAACATTGGTGAATGTTACTAGTTAATCAAGTTATAGTTTAATTTATTTACAAGTCCAATGGTCTGTTTATCACCATAACTGATGGTAATAGTTTTCATAATGAATTTCATTTCAATGAAATAATAATTTTAGAGGTTCATCATTTATTATATAAACATTTTATATGCTTTAGTAATTAGATTGTGTGCAAAGAATGTTCACTATACTATGTTTTCCATTGATTAGTTATGGACATATTTACAATTTTATATGTCTTATCATGTATTTTCAAAATGTTTAATGGTTCATTTTTTTCATTTTATTAATTTCTGCACATAATACATGCTTATGTTATATCACGATAATGAACTAAGAGATTTAATTACCCAAAGTTGTATGAAATACCTTGGGTATTATGACAAAAAAGAATGAATTATTCAAGGTGGTATGGGACATCATGAATATAAAACGCCATTGATGTAATGTATGATTTATATGGCTCACAATATAATAATGAAAAATCATGGGTACACCCTGATAGCACTCCAATACATTGGATAATGACTTAATCTCTATAGATGAGTTTTTAACGATTCCTTTGTGAATAACCTTAGTAAATTTTATATTTAATGACACCTTGGGGTTGGACCTTGGTGATACAGAAATGATTGACTATGATTAATGTTGATGGAACATAATCCATGTTGTGATACAAGTTCTTTTAAAAATGATATTTCTCTTCATTCACTAACCATGTCCTTATATTTTTATCCAATTCATATTGATGTCATAAGTAAAGTTATAGGGCATGATTTATGATTATCACTCAATAGTTAGTAACCAAATTATGAATGTGAAGTTGTTTCCTTCGGGCACAAATATCATTATGTATAACTTATAACTATTTAATTTTGTGATTAAATAATCATATGACATAATTTTTTATGATATCCTTTACTACTCCTTTGAAAAATATCTTAATTGATTCATGTATTCCATGAAAATATTGACTGAGCACTATTATATTATGTTAAATGTGTTACAGTTTTCCATAAGGGAATGTTCTATGGATAGTTTTAAAGAATGCTTTCAAAAGATACATTGGTTTATTCTATCTAAAACTCCTTATTGGGAATTCTTAGGCTCACCCTATGTTTTGGTTTAAAATTTTCAGGTATCAACTTTTACTAGATAAAACATCATGTAAGTTGCTGGTTTCCCAGAACCCGAATCAGACTTGATTTTCTGTATGAGATGTGATGTGTGTTTATTAGTGAATGTTTTTTTTAAAGACATACATCATGTTCAGAAGGCACCAACTCATAGGATTCTGGAGTCGGGTCCTCACATTCCTCAATATTATTAGTTATTTTAATTTTTGATATATACATTAATAGATTGAAAACATTAGATAACACATCATGTAATTAATGTTATGATGATAGTTAAAATTTTATGTGATATGCTTAATGTGATATTTGAATATGATATCTAATCTATCATTGGTCATTGTATTACATCATGTAGTGACTCGAGAATATGATATAACCAAACTAGTATAATATGAATATAATATATGCCTTAAGGATATGTCACCCCAATGTATCATGGGATTTTGTTTCTAAGAACATATCATTATGTGTTAAAATTTAGTAAATAATTTTTAAAATGGAAATTAGTTAATGGTGCATATATTTTATTTAAAATGAAGGGTTATTATACCATATGATTCATAAATTAGGTGAGGTATAAACACAGATGTTATAATGCATGAGTTTAAATAAAAAAATCTCATGTAGTATCCTCAATAGAAGTATATATGAGATATGATGCTTGGATGATACTCCAAAAAATCCATAAAACAATATATTTTCATCCATAGTTCTGGATGGATCCAGAACATTGGGAAATATGGTGTATATCAATCATAAGATAATCATTTCAAGAGAAAAAATGGATACCACCATAGTTGGGGTGACATCACATTCTAGTATCTTGATCATCCATATACTCATTCAAATGTAATGAAGGTGTTTAATAAGATAATTATTGAATGATATGGAGTTTAAAAATATTTTCATTAATAATTATCATTTTTAGATTCTATGAAAATTGTTATTATTGTTTTTTTTGTATATAAATGATACTTTTTATCTGATTTTGTGTAATAAAACTACAAATTAAATGAAAATTTGGTTCCCAATTAGCCATGTGTTTTGATTTTATGAAATCATGATTTTACCAAATATAGAGTAGTGGTTGACATTACAATAACATTCAATGTAATCTCAACTATATATAGGAATTAAATAAAATATAGGAATGTGTGAGTCTTATTTCGTGGATGAAACTCAATAAAAACTATAAACCCCTAAAACATACGTTTTATTACTCTTCAAAAATAACATATTGTAGAAGATAGAGAATCTTATTTGTATGGTGAACATTTCAACAGATATTCATGAATTTTTCTTGTTATGGGAGGCCCTCATATTTAAATTTTATATCACTTATCAAACTCATTCAAAGGTAATATAGATATTATATATTCTCATTAGTGAAATATATGTGGTTTAAATCATTTTACAATTATAATTCTGTTTTTATATTTTTCCCATTAATACGTTTCAACAAAGGACATAAAATCATATAATTTTTATAAAAAAATGTCATGTTTTTTGATTCATTGAAATCATGTTTATAAAAAATGATTAATAATGGTTATGATCACATTAAGATTCATGAAAATATCCCTGATATATATTGATATTAAATGATTTTATAATTCTACTTGAGGATCTCTACTTATGCTTTTTTGTGATAGCTTACAAAAGGTTATCCCAGTTGAGACTATAAATAGTGTTAAAGTCATCTCAAGAAGCTCTTATACATTTGTATAAAAAGGTATCTGGTGTTAGAATGTGATGATACGTTTCAGAGATATTATATATTGTGTCCATTAAAAAAATCTATCATATTTTGAATGTTTATAATAATTATTGGGATTATAGCTTGTTTCTGACTAAAAAATGAAAAGTAACACCATCACAACACCAAATGAAATGTAATAGACTCATAATGAACCCCACGTTTGACACCGAAAACATTGACGAAAAAGAATCAAATTTTCATAAATATAACATAGCTATAAGAACCCAAGATAGAATGTGAGAATTAAATATTGAAATAATTTCACCAAAGTAAAATTACAAACCACAAATATTTCATGATTTAGGATTTAATTCTAATCCATGGGGGATTTTTAATTTACTTTATTCTAATAATAATGAAGTACTGTAATTATATTTATTGAGTGTATCCATCTCTTAGATGTTACATTCTGTATTTCTATTTTTTGGCCAAATAATATTTAGATATATTATCTTAATTTTACATATTTATAATATTTTCTATAGAGAATATATTCATTCCTTTAACAATAATATTTTTTAAGATGATTTAGGATAAGAATCATTATGAGATCATCAATTTTCTTCAAAATTGTTCTCAAATTGAAAACAAATAAATTCAATTTTATTTAAAATTATAATAAAAATCAATAGATTGTAATTTTTATTTTGAACCATTTTACACAGTGATGTAAAATTAGATAATGATTCAATTTTTTTGACACAAAAAATTATTCCATTTAGATCAACATAAAACATTAACAATTGGAAAAAATATTTATTTTTTCATAATATTTCAAATTTTATAATTCCAAATATGTCTAAATGAATAATTTTGGAATGTTTTATTGTTGAACTAAATTAATAGGAATATATATATATTTATTTATTTGAAAATATCTTAAAAATAATTCATGATATTGGTTTTCTCTTTTAATGAAACAACCTACTGTAATTCATGATGTTTGGTTTCTCTCTTAGTGATGGTTGAAAAAGGATGTAAACAAAAACTAAGTGAATAAAGATTTATTGATGATAATGTGATATACTAAATTGATCCACTATTATTTTATTTTATGTATTTATTTAAATAATTAATTATATTTTGATCAATAGGGTCGTGGGATGAAATTACATTAATTTATAGACACACTAATGTTTTCATTATTTTTCGTAATCTATGTATTTTTAAAGATTTTTAGACCTCTTGTTTAATTGTAAAATAGTTTTTAATTAATAAATTTTGGTGTCACATGACTTGGTTCCCAATTCAAGCCTCAAGTAGTTAAAATGTATAAAAAGATAAATAAAATGGTTATAAATTTAAAAATAAGGTATCTAGAACACATGTCTTTTTATTAAAATTTTATATCAAAATAGAAACATCATAGGTCTTTGACTAATAATCCATATGTTATAATTAGTTCTATAACATTTAAACACTTCAAATTTCTAGGTAGCTGACTCAAAATAATTATTGAATTGGATATGTTCATTTTAGTTAGCATGAAATAAAAAACTCATTATTGGAAACTAATCATTGATTATCTTCATATTTAACAATTATTTAATCATCATATAGTTTTGAAATACTAATTACATTATTTTCCATAAAATCTAAAAATAATAATTTTCAAGTAATAATTTTGTTATATATTCACAAAACATCAAACTGTTTAACCTTTTTATTTTAATTTTATAAAAATTTCACATATCATCCATCACGTTGATTATAGAAATATTGAGTATGATGGGTCACCAGTCATAATCCTGAAACATCTACCATCTATATACCATGTATCTATAAGTCACATAATGTATATTTTATGAAATATCATAATGTTGAAAATCATTATGGCCCCCAGTCTATCTTTTTCCAAATAAGTATAGTATATGAATTTTGATTTTCAAAAAATGAATTTTAAATCATAATTATGTGTAATCAAGAAGACAAATTATTTGAAAGAAATGATTTCTGTTTGATATAATGATTAAAGAAATA
Source organism: Viscum album (assembly GCA_963277665.1). Classification (NCBI taxonomy): domain Eukaryota; kingdom Viridiplantae; phylum Streptophyta; class Magnoliopsida; order Santalales; family Viscaceae; genus Viscum; species Viscum album. The sequence continues at coordinate 1,474,189,955 of OY728157.1, forward strand.
TTAATGAGCAATCATTAAAATAGTACCATTTTATTTCATATCTATTTTTTATAAAATTTTATATCCTTTTTTTAGTTACAATAATAATGATTGTCTTATATAACATAGGTTTTTGATTATAATAGAAAATGTGACCATCATATTTATTTGGTTCCACCATTTAAATCATTTAATTATAATTTTCTTAACCTTTATCAAATATTTGTAAATTTTTCTTTAGTCTGATAATTTATTTATTCATATTTTCATTAATACTTTTTATGAAATAGTAAATATATTTTTAATCATTTAAAATTAAAATGAATTAATATTTCCAATAAATTAATTTTCCTAATATTGAATTATAATTTGGTTAATTGGATCCTAATTTTATCCTTTAATATTTTATACAAATTTTTTCAATACCTAAAAAATCTTTGTAAAATATATCATTTTGGTCAAATAATATTTTCCCTACCAATTTTTCATAATTTAGATTTTAAATAAGAGCTAATATAATAATAAATACAAATCACAATCATATATGTCTCCATTAAACATAAGATACTCATTTATTAAATTTAGATTTTTCAATTGAATTTATTTTTTGGGAATCTCTTTCCTACCATCAAATATTTTTCAAATTATTGTATCTTACTTATATTTTATTTTTTGTTTAGTTTTAGATTGAAATTATTTATTTTTACCGTCTTTAACAACATATAGATAATTATTTTAGAAGTATTATTATAATCAAATTTACTAGTCACCTTCCAATAATCATTATGGATATCATTTCATGATAATTTTTTGTTTCTAATATATTATTTCATCATTTTAAATACATATTTAAAAAATGATCAATTTCCTTCATGGTTTCCCACATTTAATATTCAAACAGGACTGTAAAAATAGATAAATTTCATGTATAAGGAATACATTTCATCTTTGTATTCTAGTCTTCAATTTTTCTCTTATGATTTTGGTAAAATCGATGTAATTATTTAATGAGTACATCCCATTTTTTTCCACATTACTTCTCTAATTAAATAGAACATTATTGGATTGCAACATCATGTGGACACCACTCAAGAATTTTTCAATAAGAACGTGATTCTGATAATTTTCTCAAATGAACTTTTTTGCATTCACAATGATAATGAATATGAGAATTATAATTTTAACACTTTTATATAATAACACCTTGAAAAAATGATACATATCTAGAAGAATTTAAATCTTAGTTGTGATCATATAAAATCATTTAGGGTATGTAAATTGAAAAATAATATAGATTTTTTTGGGATATCTTACACTATAGAAAAATTAGGTTTTATGGTGGGTTTTTTATAAAATAATACAATTCCCTCAATAAAAATATTAGATTCCTACATATTTATGATGGAATAAGTAAAGTCCAAAAAATTTTGTGGAAATGTTTTCTTAAATACATGAGAATTTTACGAGTCTGTGAAAACTGACGGTGCATGATTCTGAGGCCCAGTGTGCTAGGAATCAATTTCTAATGTTTTGTTTGTGTAATTTCAGTAAAAATATGATTTAGATTTTATAAATTTTGAACCAGTGCATATAATTGAAATATGAGGGCACCATTGATCTCGCAGCACCGATATTAATTTAAAATGAATTTCAGCTCGACGAGAGATAGTCATGAATAAAAGATTTCTTTTGGTTTTTACGTAGAATAATAAAATAAAACAAGTGAATGTATTGTTTTATTTTATTTTTTATAACCACCATATAGAGGTTGGAGGTGGGACCGCCACACCTTAACCTCCCATGTGAGGTTATGGTGGTGGTGCCACCCCAATCTCAACCACCCATGTGAGGATTATTTTGGTGGACACCACCAGAGTTAGAAGCCTCTTGAACATCCAATTAAGTGGGGAGATGTAACATCATGTTATGTTTTCAGTTACTTTTGATGTTTCTATGTACCTTTATTTTGTAGTGGTGACATGGGAGAGTCGGGAGAACTTTTAATGTTGTTTTGGGGCAAAGGGGAAGTCGCACGGGTGGCGCACGAGTTGTCTAAATGGTGCTGCCAAACATTGCGTTGTTGGTCATTAAGGTAATAAATTTCGCATGGGTAGTGCATTGTTTGTATAACCATGTGGCCAAACCTTGCGTAAAGGGTCTTCGAGGCAGTAGCTAACAGAAGGCTAACACACGGATTGTCAAGCCATGCGAACTAACTGTGTGTGCACTTAAATGAGTTCCTTAAATTGTGGATATCACTCGTTTTTTCCTCAAAGTGCTTCGTTTTTCCTCTTCAGTAGCCCTAACTCCGGATTTGTCATCTACTGAGGTCATTGAAGGTTCTCCCCTCATTCTGGAGAAGATCAAAAGGCTCCTCTTGGTGAATCGAATCCAGATTCTTGAAATATGTTGTCGTTCTTCATCGTTCTTCATCGGTTTCTTGGATCTACTTAGATATACTTTTCATCTTCTCTCGGTTTCATAGATCTACGCCCGTTATGGGTTGATCTATATGTGTTGTACCAAATATGATGAGATTTGATCATGATCTTTCTAGGAGAAAAGATCTAAGGCGGGTTCTTGAAGAAGCCACCTAGTTTTCTTGAGCGTTCTCGACCGTTGTGGCCTTGGTCAAAACCTTCAAGGTAGGTGGTTCCATCTCGACTTGCCAAATTTATTATCATTTTATTTTTTTGATTTATTTCCAATGTTGATTTAAATTCAATTGTTCTTGTTTTCTTTCTATTAAATTTATAATAACTCGATTCTAGGTAATCGAGATATTTGAAATGGTTTTGGCACGAAAATTTGGAAAACCCCAATTCCATTTAATTGGGTGTGTTTAAGGAAATTAACTTATTTCAGTTGTTGAATTTAAATTGTATATTTGATGGAAATTATTTCAATTAAAAATTGTTGAATTTAATTGTGTGAATAATTTTCGTAATGATGGAATTGGTTTTGAATGGATTTCAAACTGGTAATAATGGATTAAAATGATTTGATAGAAACCCATTGGTTTTATCTAATGAAAAATGCATGTTTTGAATAAAACATGTTTTGGTTTTAAATATACGGAATTTGGAACTTTTGAAATGGAATAATTGTAATGATCATATTTTATGCATTCTTAAAATTGTTCGCCTATCATGTAAGAGCGCATGCAAGCCTTTGTTAGTTAGTGAGTTATTTGGATACACTATATGCTATGAAAACATTCTAAAACATACATTCTGTGGGTAACATCCCCGACGGATTGGTGATGAGTCTCCATTAGCCAGTGTCATAGGGACGTGTGTATACACATTTAGCTGAGATCACATAGGGAGTGTTGAATCCTATAACTGGTTAATACTATCATAGCTTTTTGGAAGATTACCATGTTGCATGATTTTTTTGTTTATATCTGAGATATAAATGTATGCCATTGATATTGAACTATTGTACATTATTGCTGAATTTATATAAATGTTTTGCTTAAGATATTGTTTTATAAACATTCTATCATTTGAAAATGTATAGCAAGATTTGTTAAAATATGTTTTTGAATTTCCAAATATGTTTATTTGAAAATTGAATTTTTTTTCATTGGATAATCTATATTTGGCATCTTTTATAGAATCTTTGGTGGTATCCTACTAGGCTTAGGATCACACCCTACTTTTTTCTTCATTTGTTTGTAGACGTTCTTCTTCCAGGATCAAGGAAAGGGAAGGGACCTCTTGGAGGTGGATCCAGCTGTAGATCTTTGGTCTTGGTGAGTTGTGTCTTTAGGGGCTCATTTTGTTGTTGTTTTCCCTTTTTTATTACTTGGGTTGTATTACTTTGGGCATTTTATGCCACTTTATATTCTAGCACAATACTCCATGGGGGTTTCTTTTGGTTGGTATACCGTATAGTTTCTTTTTCTTCTGCATTCTTGTGGCAAAAATTGTTCCAACTAGCATGTTGTGTGATGCCAGGTGGTAGTCGCCAACTCGTGGGGACCAGGAACACCCTTTGGGCTATGTTAGGGCTGGCTCAGTTATCAGGTTACCATGGTACCCGGGATAGTTCATGGCATAGTGGTATCAAAGACAGTTTAATCATCTTGGCTTGATGACATTATGAATTTGAGTATTCTTGTTGGGAGTTAGGAGGTAGTAGTGATTGAGTGCCTAGACATCACTCACCACAATAAACATTAAGTCACTAGGGTTGGTTTGGGAAATACAACTTATGGATTAATTCTAGTATTTTCCCTGTTTTTATTTGGATAGAGTGGATTCCAAATCTTTTTGTCCCTTATATTAAGAATAGTTTTCCTTGTTACTTAGTTTTGTCATTAATCTATGTATTTTCATGCTGTGTAGCATCATGCCTCTGAGAAGATGCGGAAATCAGATCCAAAAAGAGGATGCTGTTGAATCTCAGCAAGTGAATCCTACTGTGGATCCATGTTTGGTTGAGCTGATTGTTCACATTGTCCAAGCTCAGGGACAAGCACCTCCTCTAGTTCATGTACAGACTCCAGCTATAGATCCTCATAGTGATATCCTACGAAGTCATTCTCAAGTGTTCCTATGCCAGAAGCCACATGTTTTCAAAGGATCCACTGACCCTTAACATGCCGAGGAATGGTTGAGTAAGATTGAACGTTTTTTTGGGTTCTTGGAGACACCTGTTTTGATCAAGGTGAAGTGTTCCACCTTTGTGCTAGAGCAACCATGTAGGAGATGGTGGAACACAATGGTGATGGCTAGAAAAGATGAGGGTTTGGAGTGGAAATACATTAGGGTTCTTTTCACTAACTAGTTCTATCCAGAATCAAAGGTGTTGTCCAAGGCTATTGAGTTTTTCAGGCTTGATCAGGCCAACAAAACTATGACTGAGTACTCAAATCACTTTTTTTAGCTGGTACGGTTTTCTCCTGAGATTGTATCTAGTGAGAGGACGAACGCTCGACGATTCTAGTTGGGTCTTATATCATATATTCGTTCTTAGGTTTTCATACTGAAACTACCCACTTATGCTGATGTGCATGATAGGGTGATTATGGTTGAGATGGACATGGCAGGAAATTCAAGGTTGAAGGAGGTTTTTTCCCTACTAATGGCAGTGTGTGTACCATTAAAGGAAAACAGAAGCGTGTCATTCCTCATGGTAGTTCTCAATATTAGAGTCATTCTAGACCTCCGGTGGCACCAGGAGGGGTTTCTTAGACTTTCTATCAGTGTGGGAATCCATGGTATTATAAGAGGGGTTTCACTAAGGCACTGAAGAACTGTACCTCCTATGGTCATTTAGGGCACTTACATAGATTCTTCGGTCACTTATATACTCCATGTAGTGGAACAGAATCATTACCACCACTAGAAACTATGGGGAAATAAAATTCTTCACATACATAAGGGTTCCATCCCAACACATCTGGAATGATGCTTCTTCACGTAGTGGAAGAGTCACCAGAGGTAGTTGATATAGGTCCTGCAACTGAGAGAGGTACCATTACTATAGCTCCATCTTTAGAGACATCGTTTCTTGATACTGGTGCATCTCCCTCTTTTATTTCAACCCATATTGTCAATATTCATAATCTACCTATGCAGTTTTTATCTTGTGCAATGGATATTACTACACCCCATGGTAAAATGAGAGAGAAGGGTCAACATAGTCCTACTTGTAGCTTCTCACTATCATAGGTTGATCATGCTTGGAGTTTCATGGTTCTCGACATGAAATCTTTTGACGTCATTTTTGGGTTGGATTATCTCATTGCCAATAAAGCCCAGATCGATTGTTATCTTTAGTGGGTATACCTTACTACACCCAGTGGCGTGCATCTTTTTTTTCAAGGAGAATGGGACCCAAGGTGAAGCAGAGCTGAAACCTCTTATATAGGTTGGGGGAAATTTATATCAGTGTTTTATTATGATCTATAGAGAGATTCAATGTGTGTTGATCTTCCTATAGTCATCGCTGATTTTGTTGACGTGTTTCCTTCTAACATCTCTGTATTGCCATCAGTAAGGGAGTTTTATTTCTATATTGAATTAATGCATGTTACCCATCCAGTTTCAATTCCTTCTAACCAAATGGCTCCAGCTGAACTAAAAGAACTAATGTATCTGTTAGAATATCTTCTTGAAAAGGTTTTATACGCCCGAGTGTGTCACCTTTGGCAGCACTAGTTCTCTTCTCCAAGATGTCTGATGGTTCTATTCTCTTATGTGTTGATTTTTGAAAGCTAAATTGATTTAAAATAAAGAAAAAATATCTATTACCAAGAATTGATGATTTTTTTGATCAATTGAAAGGGGAAAAGTGGTTTTCAAAATTTGATCTTTGATCTGGTTAGTGGATATTGAATATAAATGAATCTGAAATTCATAAGACCACTTTTCAGAGTAGGTATGGCCATTATGAGTACCTTGTTATGCCTTTCGGCCTAAAAAATGCTCCTGCAGTTTTCATGGATTTGATGAAAAAGGATTTCCATGAGTATCTAGATACTTTCGTGGTAGTCTTTGTGGATGACATTCTTTTCTACTCCAAGACTGATGAGGATCATGTGCGTCACTTGAGAACAATTCTAAGTCTTCTAAGGAATCACTGACTTTATGCCATGCTTTCCATGTGCGATTTCTATATTTGAGAAGTGAAATTCGTGGGACATGTGGTGTCAGAACACAGAATATGAGTTGATCTTGAGTGGTGATGGTTGTTATGACTTGTGAACCACCGCGAAATGTTTTTGAGATTCGAGGCTTCTTGGGATTATCAGAATATTATCTCTATTTTGTTGAAGAATTCTAAAATTTAGTTTCTCCAATGACTGCTCTGACTCGAAAGGGGTGAAGTTTTACTAGAATGATAAATGTTAGAGTTCTTTTGTTGAGCTAAAACATATCTTAACTTCTACGCCGATGTTAAATTTTCTTAATGTTGGGATTGGTTATTTGGTCTTCTATGATGCAATGGGTTCATGTTTGGGATGTGTCCTTATGCAAGGTGATCATGTTTTTGCCTATGGGTATCATCAATTTAAGCCTCCTAAGAAGAAATACCATACCCATGACCTTGAACATGAAACTATAATTCATGCACTTATGTGTTGGATATATTGCCTTTATGGAGAAAGGTTTACTGTGTATTCAGACTACAAGATCTTGAGTTATATCTTTTCTTTAAAATATTTGAATCTCTGCCAAAGGTGTTGCATGGAGTACCTGAAATCTTTCGACTTTGAAATTACCTATACCTCGGGAAAACAGAATGTAGTTTCAGATGCATTACGTAGGAAACTTCCATCACAGGCTGTGATAGATTCTTCAGAAGAGTGGAGTTTGATTACTCTTTTTTCTCAGTTTAATATTGGAGTTATGTGGATGGGGAATAAAGTTTCTTTACCCAGTGTTCAGTTGACAACTGCTCTTCTCGATGTAATTCTTCATAAACAACAATTGAATGATGAATTCCATATCATTAGGGACTCTATTTATGGTTTGGAGACCGAAACCTAGTAGTTGTTCTCCAAAGAGTGTGTTCTGTGTTATCAAACATTTTATGTTGTGATTTTATCAGAAATGAATGTTCTGATGGGGGGCTCTATTACTCTCAGTGGTTTGTACACCCAGGAACCTCAAAGATGTTCTATGACATGCAAAAATAGTTCTAGTGACCAAGTCTGAGACGAGACATTGCAGAGTTTGTATCTCGTTGCTATAAATGCCATCAGGTGAAAGCCATGCACCATAAACCTTCAGTTTTGGTTCATCCACTTCTAGTCCCTACATGGAAGTTGGATTAAATCTCTATGAACATTGTGGTAGGTTTACCAAAAACCAAATGGAAGAAGAAAGCGATATGGGTTGTGAATGACAAACTGACCATGTCGGATCACCTTATAACTATTCAATATACAACCAATGTTGAAGAGTTGGGAAATATCAATGTGAAAGAAGTTGATAGTTTGCATGGAGTTCCATCTAATATAGTCTCTAAAAGGGATTATCAGTTTACATCTTGCTTTTGGAGAGGCCTTCAGGAGGCACTGATATCTCAAGTCCGTTTGAGTACGACCTACCATCCACAGTCAGATGGCCAAACCGAGAGAGCTATTCAGATCCTTGAGGATATGCTCCGTGCAAGTGTTCTTGACTTTGGTGGGTCCTGGGATGATCATCTGGGGTTAGTTGAGTTTTCTTATAACAACAATTATTAGTATGTGATAAAAATGTATCCTTTTGAGACATTGTATAGATGATCTTGTAAATATCTTTTATGTTGGTCAGTGATTGGTGAATGTTTTATGGTAGGATCGAGTTTGGTCCTAGAGGCGACAACTAAGATCCAGTTGATTCATCAGAGAATGTTGACAACACATAGTCAGTAAAAGTCATATGTTGATCATTATTGTAAACCTTTAGAGTTCTCATTTGGTTACCAGGTGTTCTGTAATGTTTCACCTCGATTAGGTCATCAACGGCTTGGGATGAAAGTGAAGCTTGCTCCTCATTTTTTGGGACCTTTCAATGTTTTTGGTCTTGTAGGGAAATTTGCTTACCATCTAGATCTACCACCACTACTGACGTCGATAAATATCCTGTTCCATGTATTGCAACTGTGAAAGTATCTCACTGATCCATCTCCTCTGGTGAGTTGGAGTGATCTTGAGATTGGACCTGATTTATCTGTTACTAAATGACCAGTCATGGTTGTTGATTATGAGACCATGTTATTCATGGGAGAATGATACCTCTTGTCCATGTAATTTGGTATCAAGGTTCTGATTCTCATGAGATATGGTAAAGGGAGGCAATAATGAGAGAGCATTTTCCTCATCTCTTTGACATGGAGGTTTCTTCATAGGCATTCAAGGGAAAGAAAGATCTTATGGTGGGGAGGATGTTACATAAAATTGCATTATCAGGTACATTTTATGTTTCTAACTACATCTGTTTTAGTTAGTGACTTGGGAGAGTCGAGAGAACATTAAATTTTGTTTTGGGGAAAAGGGGAAGTCGAACGGGTGGCGCACGGGTTGTCTAAACCGTGCAGCCAAACCGTGCACAATTGGTCTTGGAGGTAGTATCATCCGCATGGGCAGCACACAGTTTGTCTAACCATGCATCCAAACCATGCGTGAAGGGTGGCCGAGTTAGTAGCTAACGCACGACTAGCGCACAGTTTGTTAAACTGTGCGAACTAACTATGCAGGCACTTAAATGAGATCCTTAAATTGCGGGTCTCACTAATTTTTGCCTATAAGTGCCTATTTTGACCTCATAAGTGTCCCTAACATTGGACTTGTCTTCTCCTAAGGTTAGAGAGGGTTCTACCATTGTTCCGGAGGCGATTGAAAGGATCTTCTTAGTGACTCGATGCTAGATTCTTGTGGTATGTGGTCGTACTTCCTCTTTCTTGATCGGTTTCTTATATCTACTTAGATCTATTTATCCTCTTCTAGCTGTTTCATAGATCTATGCTCTTCATGGGTAGATCTAAGTGTGTGGTAAAAAATATGATGATATTTGGTCTTGATATTTCTTGGATAAAATATCTAAGGCATGTTCTTGAAGAAGGAAACCAGTTTTCTTGAGCGTTCTTGACTGTTGTGGTTTTGGCCAAAAACTTCGAGGTATGTGGTTCTGTTCCGACATTCCAAATTGATTATCATTATATTTTCTTGATTTATTTCAATTGTTGATTTCATTCAATTGCTCATGTTTTTTTCATTTAAATTTATAAAAACTCGATTCCATTGAATCAAGATATTTGAAATGGTTTGGGCAGGAAAATTTAGAAAACCACAATTCCATTGAATTGGTTGTGTTTATGGAAATTGACCAATTTAATTTGATGATTTTAAATTGTGGATTTGATGGAAAAATTTTCAATTAAATTGTTGAATTTAATTGTGGGAATTAATTGTGTAATGATGGAATTTTTTTTAATTGTATTCAAACTGGTGAAAATGGATTAAAACGATTTGATAGAAACTCATTGGTTGTATCTTGTGAAAAAGGCATGTTTTGAATAAAAAAATTTTTGGTTTTAAATAGAAGGAAATTGGATCTTTTGAAATGGAATAATAGAAATGTTCTTATTTTAAGCATTCTTAAAATAGTTCAGCCATCATATAAGAGCTCATGCAAGCCATAGATAGTTAGTGAGTTATTTTGATACACTCTACGGTACGAAAATGTTCTAAAACATATTTACGGTGGGTCACATCCCCAATGGGAAGATGATGAGTCTTCATTATCCAGTTTCATTAGGACGTGTGTATACACATTTTGCTGAGTTCACATAGAGAGTATGGAATCCTATAACTGGTTAACACTATCGTACCTTTTTAGCAGATGACCATGTTTCTCACTTGTTTGTTTATATTTTAGATATAAATTTATGCAAGTGCTTTTTAACTATTGTACATTCCAATTGAACTTATACAAACTGTTTTATATAAATGTCTTTCTTAAGATATTGTTTTAAAAATATTCCACCATTTGAAAATTTATAGCATGAATTGTTAAAATATTTTTTTTTGAATTGTCGAACCTGTTTATTTGAAAACTGATTGCTTTTAATTGGATAATCTATATTTGAAATCTGTTATGAAATTGTTTTTGGTATCCTGCTGGGCTTAGTCTCACACCCTACTTTTTCCTTTAGGTGTTTTTAGACTTTATTCATCCAGGATCAAGCAAAGGGAAGGGACCTATTGGAGGTGGATCCAGCTGTTGATCTTTGGTCATTGTGAGTTGTGTCCATAGGGACTCGGTTTGGCGCTATATTCCCTTATTTATTACATGGGTTGTAGTACTTTGGGATTTTTATGCCACTTTATATTCGGGTACATTACTCCCTGTAGAGTTTCTTTTACTTTTTATACAGTCTTTTTTTTTTCATCCGCATTCTAGTGGAAAAATCATTCACACTTGCATGTTGTGTGATGCCTAGTGGTAGTCACCGACCCGTGGGGATCAGAAACTCCCTTCGGGAAATTTCTGGGCTGGCTTAGTTATCGGGTCACCAGGGTACCCGGGTTGGTTCGTGACAGGAGATCCTCTTGAACTCCCCACTTTATGGTGAAAATCCATTCAAATTAATTAATGGATCATTAATTATTTAATTTGTATCTTTATGAATTTTTGGGACAACAATTAAATAATTGATTAAATGAATCCATTATTTTTGGTTGGCATTTTAATTTGGGTGGAGATTGGCAGATAAATAATTCTCCAATTACGAACAATTCTTCCCCCGATAAAGAATGATACTGAATCGGAATAAGGGAGGAAGCACCGTCCTTGAAGAACGCAGAAGACTTTATCCTCGAGTTCTTAATCTTCTTTCCTGACATCAATGAATCAATGTCTATCTTTCTACGACATCATCAATGAACAACGAATCTGACGTAGGGGTTCAAACCTTGTTTTGTTTCTCATTCTTCGTTTACCGTCATGGTTTAGAATTTGAAGCATCTTGATATCATCCTAACATGGAGGACGTGGTCTGAACAAACACAGCATGACCACTCAACCATTCATATGGATTTTGACACTAAACGCAGCATGAGTCTGAAATGAGTGTTACTCATCAAAAATGGGTGTGTATTGAAGGTGAAATCCTGAGTAATTCACTAAAAATTATAGAATGAGAATCAGGCCACCAGAACTTGATCAGTGACCCACAGAAATTTAACCGATGGATGAAATTTCAATTGTCGCTGCATGGACCGTGGTGGCACGACCGCGCCACCAGAGGAGAAGGCCACGGCCGACGGGCAACGGTGGTGCAGTGGTGGCCAGAGAAAGGCATTGCATGAAAGAATCTGGTGGCGTAAGCCACCGTATCATCGTAGAAGGCATAGTGGAACTGTGTAGTGTGGTGGATCGATGGAGGGCCGCGGCCGCTGGCCGTGGCGATGTAGTGGATTCCGGCGTAAGGCCAACCGTGAGGAAGACCAGAGGCCTGAGCCACCAGGTTGACGGAGGGGGCACGGTCCAACTGTGCAGTGTGGGAGGTGGCTGGCCGCTCGGCGAGCTAGTATGACCGTGACCTAGCGGGTCCCGCGTGAGGTAGACCAGTGCTATGTGGTGTTGGTTTGACCTCCACCTTAATGCCTTAGCTGTTCAGGATATAGGGGGCACAGTTTACCCCTTTGATGGGGCTACGGTAGACCCCATGGGCCGCCAGCCACTACGTACCACTTGGCTGGACCCAGTGCGGGCCGGGTCAGATTCGCAGACCGGGTCGGACCCATGGACTAGGTCTGACCCCAGTCTGGACCTATTTGTCCCGATTTAATAATTTCGCAAATAACATGGGCTATGGGTGTCGGATTGACAACCCATCTACGACGACAAAAATATGGGAGAGAGATGGTTCTTTTTGTATACCCCACATGAGATTTGGACATATTTGGGGTGCGTTAGGGTTGGATTGAACCTAAATCCAACCAGGTCCTGGGAACAGAAATGCTAATAACACTCAGACCTGGCGTCCGATTGATGTATCATCTATCACATTGATTTTCTTATGGCAAGAATTTTTTTTGGATACATCAACATGGGACTTCATCATAGTTGATGTATTGAAACATGGCTTGAGGAGCGGACCCTCCTAGAATCAAGCATGCTTTGTGGAAACCCTATGGATGGATGTGCACTGATGACTGATCCTAGATCTTGTGTGGCTCCGATAGCTCTGACTACAGTTCATGGATCCTATGTGGGTCTGACAGTTCTGACTTTTGTTCCTGGATCCTATGTCGGTTCAATATAATACATGGACCTGGATCTTGTGTGTGTCCGAAAAATCCAACTACAGTTCCTAGATCCTGTGTGGGTCTGAAAGTTCCATATATTATTCCCTGATCCTTTGTGGGTCCAACAATTCTAAAAGCTGCTCCTGGTTCTTATTGGGGTCTAACAGCTCCAATTAAATTTCCTAGATCCTGTGTGGGTCTGACAACATAGATGATTCAGTGGCTATATCTGATCATCTCTATCTATCTACATAGGTTGTATACCTATGTTAGTTGAGTCATTGATTCTTCTGTTTTCCTAATGATTGAGATGGGTAACTTGATAACTTAGTTATATTTTTAGTAATAAACCCATTTAATGTCTATCCATTGATTTCATACTCTGTGGTTAATCCTTGGTGGATTTTTAGAGATATTGGTGTTCTCGGGGTCCCTACTGAGTATTGTTATACTCACCCCTACACAGGCTATGCATGCACCTCATTTTTTGGTTGTAGACGACGGGCATCTTTGAGTGAGGATCAGAGTAGCAGGACTGGACAGTACCTGGAGGTGGACCATATGATGAGTCGGTACCCAGAAAATATGGAGATACGTAGAGTTCTATGGAGGATATCTGTACCTACCCTTGAAGTAGGATCCATGGTTGATGATCTGGTAGATTCTCCTCACCTTTCAGTTGTTTTTTCTCTTTTCAGTTGTATGTGTACTTTACGGTTGGGATAGTATTTCTAGCCCCCTTTACTTTTCATCACACTTTGTATATAGTTTTACATAGTGTTTTGCTTCCAGTTTGTTCTTTGTTGTGTGTTTTTATAGTTATAAGGGAAATTCCTTCCCAGTTTTAGGGATTTACTCGTTTGGAGCTAGTTTTGACCCACTGGTCTAAGGACTGCAGGCTTGGAGTAGTCACGACATTGGCCTCGGGTGACGGGTCGTGAAAAATTGTTATCAGAGGTGTCGGTTCTACCACAAAACATAGGATTATGTTCTTTATTTTATGTGAATCAATAGTGTTAAGTGTTGTGAGTGTGGTTTTTAGTTCAGGGAGTCCATTGTTGGTGTGATAACTGATGTATCCATACAATGGGAACCTATCTTCTGATTTCCAACTCTGTGCAATAAAAAACTGATTGCATGTGTGTTTTTAATGTTTTCATTATGATCTATTTGAGATATCCCATGAGGTATACCTTATTGACTGTGGTGCACTTGTAACTATTTAGGATGTCCTGATGCAGCTAGCCATCTAGGGATCTGAGATTTGTACATGTTGATAGCCCATCGAGTGATGAGACCTCTATGCATGAACCTATCGCAGGGGAGGCATTAGCGGTACCACTACCCATTGAGACACTGATGACACCAACCCCAACAGTAGAGAGTGCATGATGCCTGAGCGTGTTGCCTGAGTCTCAGTGCTAGAGGCCGCTAAGGTTTAGGGGTGAGACGGACCCGCATGCAGGAGATGATTGGTTTGAAGCTGTGCGGAGAGTCTTCAGACTAGTAGGGACACCAGCCGACATTATGGCCATCCTTTCCGCTTGTCTTCATCAAGAATAAGCAGGAAAATGGTGGAGCCTGATTCTCAATGTGAATGAAGATGCGACACTACTCTGGGCAGACTTCGAGAGCCTATTTCGGGCATGGATTGTCAAAGGACTCCCTATGTGCAGTGCAGATACAGGAGCAACAACATCTATAGTAGGGTAGCATGACGGTGGCACGGTAAACAGCGAGGTTCAGTGACCTCTCATGCTATTCCACAAATATGGTATGCGACCCATTCTTTAGGGTCGATACCTTTGAGCAGGGGCTCAAGCGAGAGATAAAGGCCTCAACGATCTCCCTCAGCATCCCAACACAGGTGGGGGTGTTGGAGAGAGTCTAGTTAGTGGAGAGTTTCTTTTCTGAGCAGTCACCCGAAGCGAGAACTACCAACAAAAATCATGTATAGCAGAGTATTCTACAGCTGGAAGTAGATATATGTCGCCAATGTCCAAGCAGAGCAGGCCATTCGGTGGATGACCTCAGGATACATGTTCTATTTTGCAGGGCACACGAGAAAGATCCAGTCATGACTAGAGCAAGAAATGTTACTCTTGCAGTGGGTTGGGTCACATGGCTCATGACTGTCTGACCCATCGTACTGACGATCAGCAGACAGTTGAAGGACCTCCAAGGTAGAGGCAAAAATTTGATCGAGGCAGAATGCAGGGGGCTGGAGGACATGGCAGAGGAGATGGTTGTGCAGCTGGTGGTGGACTACGATTTGAGGTGTTACCGCCACATCCACCATGAGTTCCACCCCGACAATAGGGAGAAGGTGGAAATGTGAGAGCACAGATCTAGGAAACAGAGGTTTATGACCTTGGTACTCTGGATATGGTTTGAGGTACGATTTGTGTCTACTCCACCTTAGATTCAAATTTTATAGACATAGGTTCCAGTAACTCTTTCATTTCCGCTGACCTCATTCGGAGCTCGGAGATTTTGATGGATCTTTTCACTCTAACTTGACGACTACAGACTCCTACGGGAGAAGACTTGATTATTACACACTCGTGCCAGCAGTGTGAGCTTACTCTAAGAGGTGAGAGCTTCAGATGTGATCTCCTCATAGCGACGTCAAGGCCTCACGACATCATCTTGGGTATGGACTGGTTATCTATAATCCATGCTCTGATTGACTGTGTTAGGCACAATGTGCGGTGTATCTACATCGATGGGGCCAGGTTTTCCTTCACCGGCGAGAATGGAGCCTTTGTAGCAAAAGAAATACTTTCTCAGAACAGGGTACAGTAGATTACTCATCAGTTGGCCAGCATTACCCTTAGAGCGGTAGATGTGGAGAGTCCGAGCTTTCCTATAGTTATGATCTACTATGGGGATGTTTACCCTAATGATGTCCTAGGTCTACCTCCTCACAGATAGGTGGAATTTTACATTGACATGTACCACTGGAAAACATCGATATCTACTCCAGCATATTTGATGGCTCCGGTGGAGCTTCACATACTATGGGTACATTTATAGGACTACCAGAGGAATGGATTCATCCGACCCAATTTTTATCCCTGGGCAGCCCTAATTATGTTCTCCAAGAAAGTATATGGGATATTGAGGATTTTTTTCGACTACTTTATCTTGAACCAGGTGAATTTGAAGAAAAAGTAACCACACCCGAGAATTGATGATAACTTTGATTAGCTGAATGGAGAACGATAGTTCTCGAAGATAGTCCTCAGATCAGGCTGTCACTAGCTCATAGATTGAGATGAGGATGTGTAGAAGACAAACATTAGATGTTGGTAAGGCCACTAAGATATCTTGGTTATGCCTTTTGGAATAACCAACACTCCAGCAGAGTTCTTGGGACTCGTAAATAGAATTTTCCAGCCATTCCTCGATCGTTATGTCGTAGTGTTCATCGACGACATTTTTATCTTCTCGAATATTGAGCAGGAGCATGCCTACCACTTGTAGGTAGTACTGGACACACTCTGAGAGCACCAACATTATGGTAAGCTCTCAATGTGCCAGTTCTGGATTCGAGAGGTTCACATTCTGGGACATCTCATTTCGGAGGTAGGGATTGAGGAGGTACCGACATGGGAACCACCCAGGAGTGTGACAAAGGCATGAAGTTTCTTGGTTTTGGCTTGGTACTACCAGAGTATTGTACCAGACTTCACCAAAGTTGCATCACCACTAGCAGCCTTGATGAATAAGGGGAAACCCTTTGTGTGGTTAGAGAAATTACCGGCAGTTCTTTCAATAGCTAAGGTAGAAGATGACTAGTGCCACCATCATGAGGATTCCAGAGGAGGGCATAGGGGACGTAGTTTATTGCGATGCATCAGAGAATAGACTCGGTGTGTCCTAAAGCCAGAGTGAG
The DNA here is from genome assembly GCA_963277665.1 of Viscum album. NCBI lineage: Eukaryota > Viridiplantae > Streptophyta > Magnoliopsida > Santalales > Viscaceae > Viscum > Viscum album. Next base: position 1,474,206,586 of record OY728157.1, read on the forward strand.
CAGTGATAATGTATGGTTATCGATAGCTAGGACAAAACGAGCAGAACTATGCTACCCATGACCTGAATATAGCATCACTGGTCTTTACCTTAATGATCTGGTGGCACTATCTAATGGGTGAATGTTTTACTGTGTACTCTGATCACAATAGTCTCAGGTATATCTTCTCTTAGAACCACTTGAACATGAGAGAGCGATTTTGGAATGAGTTTTTCAAGGACTATGACTTCGAGGTAGTCAATACTTCTGGGAATGAGGATGTTGTAACATATGTAGTTAGCATGAGATCTGTTATAAAACTGCTAGGAGAGGCGCCAGAGTAGTTGGCTACTTTACAGATTTCTTATGTGGATTGAGATATGTCATCTTTCCTTTAGTCTCTTATAGTCACCCCTCTACTTCATCAGCAATTCATGGAGGCACAACATGGGGATGCAGACTATGAGACGCGACATGCACAGATATACAAAGGACATTAACCTGATGGATTTTCTAAAGGTGGGGAGCACGTCATCATATTTAGAGGACGTACTATGGTTACAGTGTCACATCAGGAGGATGTGTTGAGGTAGTTCCTCATATCCTCTATAGCGGTACATCCATGATTGGTGAATATATACTAGGATCTTCGAAGAATGTTTTGGTTTTCTGGTATGAAGAATACAGTAGGAAAATTTGTCTCTCGATACCTTACTTGCCAGCAAGTGAAGGCAGAGAACCAGGTACCAGTTGGAATAGTATAGCCTTCAGGGGTCCCAGAGTTGAAGTGGGATGAGATATCAATGGACATAATGATGGGTCTACCTCGTTCGTCCTGGGGAAATGACTCTATCTGGGTGTTCATCGACAGACTCACCAAGTCATCCCACTTCTTACTGATCAGAGAGAAGGGTTTATTAGAGAGAACAAGATGCCTTTTCGTGTAGTAGATTGTGAAGATACATGGATTACCTCCTTCTATCATCTACAATCATGACACACGATTTACTTCCCTACTATAGAAGGGGTTACATGAGGATTTTGGGACGTAGCTTCGCTTAAGCACCAGCTTCTATCCTCAGACGGATGTCCTGACTAAGAGGACCATTCAAACTCTTGAGGACATTCTCCGTGCATGCGTCCTCAACTTTGGTCACAAATTAGATTACCCCTTACCGTTGATGGAGTTTTCATAAAACATATATATCACTCCACCATTGGGAATGAACGTTTAAAGGCCTTGTATGGTCGACCTGGTAGATCGCCACTATGCTGTACAAACCCAGGGGAGTCAGCACTCGTGGGACTAGTGATGGTACGAGCTACCATAGAGAAGGTTCAGATCATCCAGGGGCAGATGAAGACTGAACTGAGCTGGCATAAGTCATAGGATGATAGGAGATAGAGACCTCTAGATTTCGAGGATGGCGACCACATCTTTCTACGAGTCTCACCCCGATGAGGTTTACAGGGATTTGGCCGAGGAGGCAAGTTATCTCTGTGATTCATCAGACCATTCCAAGTCCTCATTAGAGTAGTTGAGGTGGCTTACCTCCTGGCTCTTCCACCTCAGTTGCACCAGATGCATGACGTCTTCCACGTATTCTAGCTGAGGAGATATATGCACGACCATTCTCACATCATAGACCATGGGGAGTTGGACATTGATGATGGGGTGACTTTTATTGATGTTCTTGTGGAGATTGATGATCGATAGGATCTGCTACTTCATGGATAGTCGATACCTCTAGTATGCGTATGTTGGTAGCACGAGAACCTCCAAGAGAGCACATGGGAGTGGGAGGCTCAGATGCATGCTCAGTACTCCCATTTGATACCTTAATTCGAGTTGTAGCTTATAGAGACATAAGTCCCTGAAGTGGGGAGAATGTAAAGACACATAATTTACATTGATGTTTTCTCTTAAAAACATGTAAATTTTACGACTCCACGAAAACTGACGGTGTGTGATTCTGAGGCCCTGTGTGCCCAGAATAAATTTCTGAAGCTTTGATCGGGTACGTTTAGTAAATGCATGAGTAGGATTTTATAAAATTTGAACCGGTGCTCAGAATTGAAATTTGAGGTCACCTTTGATCTCGCAGTTCCAGTATTCACAGAAAAAGTATTTCACCTCGATGGATGATGATGGAGAATAAAATAGAGTTTTTTCGTTTTAAGTGGAATAATAAAATAAAATTAGTGCATGTCTTATTTTATTTTATTTGTTATAACCACCATGTGGAGGTTGGAGGTGTGGACCGCCCCACCTTAACCTCCCATGAATGGTTATGGTGGTGGGGCCCACCCAAACTCAACATCCCATGTGAGGATTATTTTGGTGTGGACCACCTGAGTTGGAAGCCTCTTGAACTTCCCATTAAGTGGGGAGAGCCTCTTGAACTCCCCACATTATGGTGACAATCCATTCCAACTAATTAATGGATATTTAAATATTTAATTTGAATAATTTTCAATTTTTCAGCCTATAATTAAATAACATATTAACTTAATTCATTATTTTTTGTTAGCATTTTCATTTGGTTGGATATTGGGAGAAAAAGAATTCCCCAACGAAGAAAACTTCTTCCACCGATGAAGAAAAATCTTTAACCAGAACAAGGGAGGAAGCTCCATCCGTGAAGAACGCTCACAACGTCGTCCTCGACGTCTTCATCTTCTTTCCTGACGTCAACGAATCGAATTCCACCATTCCACAAATTTGTCAGCGAACAATGAATCTGAGGTTGGGGTTTGAACTTTGTACTGTTGCTTGTTCATCATTTACCATCATGGTTTATAATTCGAAGCCACATGATATCACCCAAAACAGAGGGCGCTGGCCAAACAAACATGGCCAAACCCCTCTACATTTCTTATAGATTTTGATGCTAAATGCGGCATGAGTTCGAAATGAGTGTTTCTCATCAACAATGGGTGAAGATCGAAGGCGAATTCCTCATGAGTTCATGACAACTTCCGGAACGAGAATCGGGCCAACAGAACATGATCAGTGACCCACATAATGTTCTCTAATGGATGAAACGTTAATTGTCAATGCATGGATAGTGGTGGCGCAACCGCGCCACTGGAGGAGAAGGCTGTGCCCGATGGGCTACGGCAGTGCAACGGCAGCCCTCACAAGGATGGACCTGAAGGAAGACGATGGTCCTAGCCCCTGGGTCTCTGTAGAAGGTGCGACATAACTGTGCCACACGTTGGATCGAAGGAGGGCCACCACTCGTGGCCATGACGATGCAGCGACGGCCGGAACAAAACATGCCACGAGGAAGACAGGCGGCCCGAATATCTGAGTCTCCGGAGGTGGCACAACGCAAACAAACCACATGGGAGACAGATTTCCACTCATCCATACAAAAGGAGTGGGAAAAAGTGGGTCCCATTTGAACTGGACTGGCTCCACGTGGCATTGGTTTGACCTCCACTTGAATGGATTAGCCATTCGGGATCCAGGGTGCGCGGTTTCCACCATGGACGGGGCTAAGTAGGACCCCACAGCCCACCAGCTAGTGTGCGCCACTAGGCCATATCATACATGGGTCAGCAGGCCGGACCAAGCATGGGCCGCAGGGCCGGGCCACCTCCATGGGCCCAGTCGGATCCGCGGACTGGGTCGGACCACAGTTCAGACCCGTTTGGCCCGATTTCACCCATTTACCCATAACATGGGCTACAGGTATATGATTGATGAACCATATGTGGCGACATAAATCTTGGTTTGAGACAGTTCTATTGGCATACCCCACATGATGCTTAGATATAGTGGGGTATGTTTGGGTTGGATTCAACCTAAATCCAACCAGGTCTTCAGAACGAAAATGGAAATACCTCTCAGACCAGGCATCTGATTGACTTACCGTCTCTCGCGTTGAGTTTCTTATGGAAAGATGGATCTCTTGGATACATCAAAATGGGACTTCTTGGATGTTTATGAATTGAAACTTGGCTTGAGGAGAGGACACTCCCATAATCAAGCATGCTTTGCAGACACCATATGGCAGGTAGTGCATAGACGACTGTTCCTGGATCTTGTGTGGGACTGATAGCTCTGAAAAATGTTCCGGGATCCTATGTGGGTTCGACAGTTCTAACTTCTACTCCTTAATCCTATGTGGGTTCAACAGAATAGCTATTCCTGGATCCTGTGTTGGTCCAACAGCTCCATCTACTATTCCTGGATCCTTTGTGGGTCCGACAATTCTAAAATCTAGTCCCGGATCCTGTGTGGGTCCAAAAGCTCCAACTACTATTCTTGGATCATGTGTGTGTCCAACAGTTCTAACTGCTAGTACTGGATACTATGTGTTTCTGACAGTTCAAACGGCAGGTCTTGGATCTTGTGTGGGTCTGACAACTTAGATGATTCAGTGGCTATATCTGATCATCTCTATCTCTCTACACACGTTATATACCTGTGTGAGCTGAGTTAGTTATTCTTTTGTTTTCCTCATGATTGAGATGGGTTACATGATAACATAGGTATATGTATTGTCATATAACTATGTAATGAAAATCCGCTGATTTCATACTCTGTGGTTTATCCTTGGTGGATTTTGAGAGACCATAGTGGCTTCGAGGTCCCTAATGAGTATCGTTATACTCACCCCCGCACGGGCTATGCCCTCACCTCATTGTATTGGTTGCAGATGATGGACAATGTTGACTGATAATTTGAGTAGTAGGACTGGACGGTACCTAGAGGTGGACATTACAACGAGTCGGTACCTAAAAAAGACAGACAGACGTGGAGTGTTGTGGAGGCTATCTATACCTAGCCTTCAGGTAGGATCTGTGATGGATGATCCAAGAGATTCTCTTTACCTTTCAGCTATTTGGTCTCTTTTCAGTTGTACTTGTACTATACAGCTGGGCTTGTATTTCCGGCCCCCTTTTCAGCACTATTTGTATACAGTTTTACATAGTGTTTTTCTTCTAGCTTGTTCTATATTGTGTGTGTTTACAGTTATAAAGGCAATTCCTTCCCTATTTTAGGGATTTATTCCTTTGGGACTAGTCTCCATCCCCTGGACTATTGAAGGTGGGCTTGGGGTAGTCATGACACGGGCCTTGGGGGACAGGTCGTGACAGAATAGATATTATGTCATAAATAGTTTTTATTTAATGAGTTTTTATGATTGTGGAAGAAGTATATCGAAAAAGATTTTGGAATGCATCCATAAATGGAGGTGAGATAAGACTATATTCTATACAATTTTTATGTCATCATAAATATGATACATTACAATGTTATTTTCCCCATGCTTAAATTTTTTTTACTAGTAACCCATTATAATAAATGGTATTTGGGAATGATTTTTCCTAAATACCATTCCCAATAAAGGGTATTCATGAAGAAACCACCACTATTAAATTTGTGATATATTCATCAACACTTACCATTATTTTTTACAGAGCAATCACAAATTCTCGTTCTTCATGATTATTTATAACTGACATGTTCATCTTAAATACTATTATCATTGAGTTAGAAATTTTTTTTTTGGTAGTCGAATTTTGTGATGGATTGGTATTTATCCACAAGTACCGAGAAAGAATAACTTTTCTATTGCAAATAATCCTCCAAAAAAGTAATAATGAATGAGTTTTGATATGATAATTTAGTCACAGAATGTTCATCGAAAAAAACTACAAAGAGGTACACAACACCCCTCTCCCAAAATCATTTCATAAACAACTAGATTAAAATTAATAATTCATATAGTTTCAAAAATAGAATTTATCAATGAATATTATTAAGAGGATATAAAAATACTTTGGAATCTTAGTATAATGAAGTTATTTATCAAAAATTTATTTTGAATGGTTATTTAATTATTCTATTAATATATTTTTTAAATTTATATAGATGGTTAATTATTTTAATTTGTTACATTTTCAATACATTTACTATATATTAGTATATTTTAAAACATTTTTCTATATTTTATTATAAATTTTTATAGATTTATAATTTATTTATTTAAAACAATAAAATAATTTTCTAAATTCTTAAAATGAACATAAATTTAAAAAATTGTTATAAAAAAATAAAAATAGTAGAAATTTATATAATTTAATAAAAATTAGTATAAAGTAATTTTAATTAATTAAAATACTATAGTTTTTTATTAAATTAAAGGAAATTGATATAATTATATATAAATTCAATAAAAATTATTCTCATGTGATAAAATTTAAGGAAAATTTTTACAATTTATTATAAAGCTATGAAAAAGATTAACAATTAGTATAAGATATTAATAATTAATATGTCATTTAAATTGATAAAATATTTTGATTCTGTAAAATTTAATATGTATTAAAAACACTTATTATTTATTCAACAAATTTTATGTACATTTATATAAATTAATATATTGTATAATAAATTGATATAATTTATTTTAAAACAATAAATACTAATATAATTAATTAAATATATCTATAAAATGATATAATTTACTATAAATTTATATAATTTAACATAAATTAATTTGAGATTCAATAAATTAATATAATTTAGTACATATTAAGAATAAAGAAAACAAATAAATGTAAATTTGTATTCATTCTATTAAAATTATTATAAATTAATATGAATTTCATTACATTGATATAGTTAGTATACATAAATTAAAAAATAATATTTTAATATAAATTAGTATAAATTGGATAATTTAGAAAAAAATTAAAAATTAAATATAAATTAATATAAATAAGTATAATCCACTATAAATTAAAGAAAATTATTATATATCAGTTTATATTTTTAAATAAATATTATTAGATATTAACTATTTTTATAATATTGAATAAATCATTGAAATTTAATATAATTTAGTATAAATTAATATAAATTTTTATGAATTATAATAAAAAATTGTAAATTAACTTATATTATTAAAGATTATTATGAATTAGTATAAATTAATATAAATTAGTATTAATTAGTTTTAATTTAAATCATTCGGTTTTAATTAAAGAAATTATTTTCATTGGTATAAATTAATTTAATTTATTATACTTTAGTAAAAAAAATTTAAATTAATTTATGTTACTATGGATTAATATTAGATAATCAAAAATTGGTATTAATTAGTATAATTTTTTATAATGTAATATAAATTGATACTGTTTAGAAATAATTATTATAAATAACCATAAATTAACAAAATTTAGTTTAAATTTGTATAATTTAGTATAAATAGACATAATTAAAATATTTGTAATGTTCTATAGTGTATGAAATGTATTATAGATTTAATTATATATTTTAGATGGATCAAGATGATTTTGGTGACTGTATTAATAGTTTTACTAATGATGTTCCATGTGTTAATGTGCCTTCAGATTCACCAGTTGAAGGTTTAGACCTAACACTATCTACAAGGGGTTCTATGATTTGTGTAATTGAATATTCTAGATCATCCTCTAAGGAATCATCTATCTATAGAAATTTAATTTCATCAGATGAAGTAAGTTCAAATATGAATTATATTTAATTTTCATTCAATTTATTATATTTATTAATCATTATTCTAATATTTCATAATTTCATTGTTTTTTAATTCCTCATTTTTTAGGGTACTGAAATTTTGAGGAATAAATATTATACTCCCTAGATTTTAATTGATTACATTACCATCAAGTTATATCATTGTGTGTTCGAGCATTTCATGGTACATGTTAATAAATAATTTTTATTATTAATAATTTATATAATGTATAGTTTAATATATAAGTAAATATTTTCATGGTTTATATCGTCATGTTCATGAAATAACAAGACCCTATATTTCTGTGGTACAAAAGTATTTCATGTGTGATTGTTTTATTTTATTAAATATATTTCTAGTGAGGGATTTAAAAAGAGAATTTGTAACTATATTTGACTTGTGTGGTAGCCCTATACAAAAGGATTATGTCTCTAATCATGATTGGGAGGGATTTCACATGTTCTATATACGAGATAATTCATAAGCAGATTCAATTCTGGCTAATAGTATTAGGGGAGACAAGATGTAACCCACATAACTAGGTGATTCACATTTATTATATATCATAATAATTTGGTTGAAAATTATTTTTAACATATAAATATATATATATTCATTTTGATAACTACATTAAAATTATAAATTTATATTATGTGTTGAAGAATATATACATATTTAGTAGTACTAGATAAAATATTGGTGAGAGAAATCAATAAATTATAGTTAATATTTCTTCATTTTTTAAATTAAAATAATATAATTAATATAATTAATTATAATTTTTCATTATATGGTTTATGAAATATATGAGACAATGTTTTAATACTTGTTCAATAGTTTGACTGACACAGATGATGGTGATGATGCCTTTTTCAAATCAGATTTTTATGAGATGGCACGGATGTGAGTGATGAAGTATCATCTTATGAATGGTGGGTGGTATAGGATCTGGATCGGAAATGACTAGATTATGTACTTAGAGTAATAAAATCATATATATCTAAGGTGTTATACTCATCATATCAATTATTTCATAATGTTAAGTTTTAGGTTAGTGTGTGTTCTCTTGATATGTTTATATGGAAATGGACTATAGATTTAGAAAATTATTGATGAAAACCTGATTGTAAATTACAATTTTAGGAGTAGAAACATGAAGGGGAAATAGAGTGTATTCACCGACTTGTACATGGTTTTATGATAGAATTCAATTCACTATATTTGTTCTAATACCCCACCCCTCAGTAAAATTATTGTTGTATTTTTATCAATATGAAATTTCAAGTAATATATAAGATGTAATCGTATAATGAATATTCAGTGTTTTTTATTTTTATTTATTTTTTATTAATAATATTCATTATTTTATATTAATATTGTCTTATATCATAGATTAATGAATAAAAAACATCTTATGATGGAATAGTAAATTCATCAAATGTATATTTTCGTTATATACTTAATATTTAGTCTTTGAAATGTATTTAGGATGGACTGTGTATTCAATAATAAATAATATCAGGAAAAAAATGATTATTTTGAAAAAAAAATAATTCATAGTATCTTGATGATGTTAATTTATATAGTATTTCACACATAATAGCATTTAAAATTATTTTTGTACAAAAAAAAATACTTTTAAAGTATTTCCATTTTGAATATATTTTTTTATTGTCACAGAAATCCATCACAAAATAGACCATCAAAAAAATTCTAATTCTCCTTTAATTTTTTCAAGAGATGTGTGACTCATAAAATTTTATGTATGTAACTTAATATTAAATGTTCATAACCATGTATTTCATGGAAAGTGTTACTATTATAAAATAATTCATGGAGCAATTGGATCATTCTTATAGCTTATCGTTATATATCCATTCAAGATGTACAATTATGTATAAAGATCTTAATGAATGTTTATTTTGGGAAAAAAATAAAAGAATATATTTTAGTGTATGTATATTTTTTCATATTATGTCAAAAAAATAGACATATAATAGAGGTTTATCGTGTAATTGTATTATAATTACCCACAACTAGATGTAAATGGGAGAATATCACCACAGATTCCTTAATGAGACTCCCCAAAACATCAAAAGGTTATAATGTTATTGGGTTTGTAGATGATAAAAATAATATTTAAAAACATTAAATTATATATTCAAAGGATTATATCATTATAAATATTATAAGATATTACTTTACGTAGTTGTAAGGTTCCTAGAAAAACCACATTCAATTATTTCTAATTTAGATATAAGATTTACCTCAAATATCTAGAGTAGTTTCCAGAAATCGTTAGACAAACAATTTTTGAATATAAAAATTATCATAATTATATAGATGTTCATCCTGAGAGGATCATTCAGACTTGATAGAATATTATTTTATCATTTTCTATATGTTTCAATAGTGTTTAATACAAACACATTCTTCCTGTTTAATTATCTTATAAAAATACATTTTTCTCAAGAACATAGATTGATCCTTATAAAGGGATATATATAAAGACATAATGAACTATTATATACCAGGATGATGTTGTATAAATAATATTATAAGTACTAGAGCATACTGAGTAAAATTTAGATATGTTTAGAGACATTAAACAACACTTCAAGTAACCTCAAGGTCAAATGAAATGTTTTTTATTATAATCACCATTGAGATAAGTAATTTTAATTATGTGATATGGTTTTAGAATGAAATTATCCATGTATAATGGTTGTGATATTTAGAAATAACTGATTATTGATCAACAGAAGTTTCATCCCTTTTATATATTATTTATTAGACTACAATACATTATTATTTCATGGAGCTTCCACCAAAAATCTATCTAGCTCATGTTGTGGTTGAAGCATTATTTTCAAGGAACTACGCATATGATCTAAAACATTAACAAAAATTAGTATTTGTATTATAGAATAATTATAATTCCTAGGAATAAGAACTAGTAAAATCAAATAATGGAGGATACAAATATCGTAAAATAAAAATATACTACTCACCAAACTATTGATCACAAGAGTAATTTTAAATAAAAATAATGGAGGATACAAATATCGTAAAATAAAAATATACTACTCACCAAACTATTGATCACAAGAGTAATTTTAAAAATCAAATAAGTTATAAGGAACATAAGGATATTATGAAGTAAATATATCACCATTTATTGGTATAGAATAATGAAATATTGAGTATGGACTTAAATTTAAGGGTGTGTAATGTAAGACCCATATATTTTTTTATTGTTATCCTTTTAAATAAAAAGATAGTTTTTGATAACTTTCTTTACATGAAGCATCATGTCTAAATGAATATATGATATAATATACATTTATTACAGATTAATTAAATTTTGTGGCATGAATATATTTAACCAAATTTATGAAATATATTTAGAAACATTTTTATAAATTCAAATGAATGAAAAATTTATAGTAAACATCATTAAATTTATAATAAATACATTATTTTTTAAAAGAAATATTTTTATGAAAAAAATATTTTTCAACATATTATTTATTTTTTATAAAAAATTGATTACTATTGAAAAATGATTTGAATAAAATATATTAAACATTTTTATTAATAAATTAGTAATCATACTTTTGTTAGTAATTATAATTTAATAATGAAGATAAAATTATTTAAACATAAAATGAAGTATTTTTAAAAAAAATAATTTTTCTACATAAAGTGTTTTTATATTGGTTAATTTGATAAATAATTTTTTATTAATGGTTTTCGGTAAATATTTATAATATATATTATATAAATAATATAAATAGTAATTTTATATTTTTTTCTTAGTTATTTAATTAATTTTAATTTAGTTTAATTATTTAAAATACATTTCCTCTAAAAATGTGTTTTTATTTCATTCTTTGTGTTAATTTAAAAAAAAATTAATTATCAAAAATTATTTTGATAAAATTGAATAAATATATGAAATATACATGAATATATTTTTTAATATAGAAGCATTTATTTTTTTCTTAACGAATAATAAAAATAGTAAAAAAACAACGGTGATTATGTCTAAAAATGATTTACCATGGGGAGTTAAACAAATATATAAGGATAATAATATGACAAAAAATGACCAATTAATATTACTTGTATAAATTATGACCCTGTATTATAATTAATTTTCATATGTGTACATTTTTTACCTTAAAAAGAAAATTATTTTATATTTTTTAAATCTTTTATATAATGTTATGTGTGTTCTCTCCGTAACTTATAAAATGAAACCTCATCTCCAAAATTATTCTCAAAATTTGATCCGTTTATATCATAGAATACCTAACCAAATAAAATTATATATTCTTAACATTATCATATATCCCATCTTATTATCCATTGACAAATCTTTCATCTCTTAAAGAGTATGTTAGAGGAGGCCTCCCAAATAAGAGGTATAAATCTTAACCTAGATTTATTAATTATATTTCTTCATAAACATAAAATAATTATATTATAATCATAATAAAATAAATAATAAAATATATTAAATATATTAAATTGTTATTATGATGATATTAAATCCATTTCCATCCTTATTTACATCAGAAAGAAAATTAAATGAAACTCTCTTATACACGTGTGGATTACAACCGCTACCAAACTTATTGATTCATTTTAAATCATTTTATCATATTTATTGATTAATTATGGATTTAATAAATTTTTAAGATATTTATGATTTAATTATAAATATTATTGGGAAATATTAATTTTTGTTCATTTATTATTTTCATTAGAAAATGAAAACTACATTCATGTGTACTTACAGACTATTATATCCTTGAATTGTTTAATTAATTATTCACACACTTACATTTATATATAGTTTATTCTATTAATATTATGAATATATATGATATATATGTTATTATTATAATTTTATAGATGATGAAACCTTGGTAAATATCCACAGACCATAACATTTGAATCATTATATACAAGAAAACAAAATCCCTATCTCTATGAATGTGATTTGAGTAATGAATTCTAAATGAACATGTGATTAATATTAAAGTAAAAAATATACGGAATTATATTAAAAAAAATTATAGTTTTTTACGCATAATATATTTTAATTTAATTTATAAGAGTTTATAAAACATGGAGTTAAGGGTTTCTCTTCAATCTTTTTTTTCCGTGACTAATTTTAAATATTCAACACTTATTTCGTTTATATTTTTTATATATTTTTTTTTACATAATGTAACTTGTATATCATTATATTAATGTAATTTAATTTTTAATTTATATTTACTTATTTCTTTTTTTTAAGAATAATATGTTATGAAAGTTGTAATGGTATGATGTTATAATCTCTTTTTTTAACAAGAATGTTTATACTGAAATTTTTTGATGATGAAAATTTATTATATATATATTTTAAAACAAACATATTTTATAATTTTAATTTTTTTGTTGGAATAATATTTTTTTCATTTATTTTAATTTTTATAGATACAAAAATGTAATACCAAACATTTTTTAGGAAATATGATGTTATTTACAATTCAATTGGAAATAATTTGGTCAATGTACATATAGTTTCTAAAAATATAAAAAATATTTTTATTAGTGACTAATTATTAATTAAAATATTTTTATAATAGTGTAATTTATTTACGATGTTTTAAAATAATTTTTTTTCATTTTCAAAGCGAGGTAAAATTTTGAAAATGTGTGAATGAAATCGTTATTTTAATGTAAACCTCCCAAATAGATTTTCTAATTACCATTTGTAATATTTTATTTTATTGATCATTTACATGTTTTCATGGTTGATTAAAATTATAAAATGTTTTCTTTGATATCAGGTTAATCATTATATCTTAAATAAGTGCCTTTTAGATTAAAAATTTATCTTCCTCGGGAAATATTCTATTGATGCTTTGAACTTATTTTTTATTTAATATATTATATTGTTATGTTACTTTTGATTCAATGGGGATATGATCCTTTAACAGAATAAATATTATTTTTTATTAATATGTATCATTATAATAATTAGATATTAACTAAAACCATTACATATTCTCTAGGATAAACATCAATGGAATGATAAATGTTTTTTTATTATGGAGAAAGAATATAAATGATTTCTCGTTATATTATTAGTGGTTATGTTCTATCCCTACAATTAATTATGTAATTATTAAAATTTAATGGTCTAAAATATTATGTGAGTAGTAATCCAAAGCCCAATTTTTTTATTAGAGGTTATACCTAGCCTATAAAAGGTACATTAGCGGTTAGACAAATAATTACATGCAATGAATGTCTTGGTTGGTAAGATTAACATAATATTTAATTGATTATGATCTCGGTAAACATTATAAAACATTTTTTATGACATTATATTATGCCAATGATATTATCTCTTGGAGGATATTATTTTATTCCTTTATTATTAATGTCTTATAAAAATCCATTATTTATTTAATTATGCATGATTATGATCAATAAATATCTTGATATTATTTTCAAATGTATAAATCATGTTATGATACCCATATAATCTTTTTATGATTAAATGTAATTATTTATTGATATATTCTTTATTTATATTTAATGATAATTTATGTTCATCCTTTATTATTTTTACTTTTACCCTAGAAATAAATAATTTTTTAATGTTAACATGTGTTTGAAGTGTTTTTAGTTATGAATATATTTGGTGGAGTTAATGTAGATATTTTATACAAATATTTCTTTTATATCCTTTATTCAATATATAATTAATCATTATAGTTTTTTATAGAACATAAAAAAATGTAATGAATGTTAATCTAATAATATCTATTTATTATTTGTGTAATTATTGTGTTATCAAAATTTTCATTATAGAATGGTTTAGTTATTTTTAATTACTATACCATGGTTGCTTTAGTGAGAACCAATAGGATAAGTATAAACATATGAGAAAATATTAAATTATTCCAATTAAAATATTTTTTATTTCCTAGAAAATATCTCCTGGTCCATATAAGGGAAAGTAGATATGTCAATGACATCGATTCAAAATGTGGTAATTAATCTAAAATGGGAAATTTTAGTGTTAAATAGATCATCACTGGTGCATAACTAGTGGTCCCATGACATTACGACGTAACCAAAAATCATGGGTAATATTTTTATGAAAAAAATAATATCTATGTATTATATTATATTGTAAATGAATATATATTGTCCATAGTTGACCTAGGTAAAACCTAATGTGTTATAGATTGAAAATTAAGTGTCATGATTCTAAAATCATATTAAATATTTTTCATGATTAAAATATTTATTTATAGGATTATTGGTTCTAAATCAATGTTTTTTTATTAGAACATGACAAGACCCAAGATTAATTATGTTATTGTTGAATGTGATGAACAATGCAATGACTATCCAAATTAGAAAATGAGTTAAATGGACCTATAATGTGAAATATTATGAATTTTCAAAATTACCTATATCATTATATGGCTGGAGAACTAAACTTGGGGGAGTTTACCTTACACACATATACAATAGAAATAGTGTTTTCATGGGTGTTTATTTGAATAAGACCATACAGGAATGAAAAAAAACTTCTTATATGTCGAGAATATGGGTAGAATATTCTAGGGAATGTCTTAGTAGAATATGAGGATATTTTTTATATGAAATGTATTGTCATATATGAAGTAATTATCAAAGAGAAATGAAGTGATCAATTGATTTTTATAAAATATATCATATGGAACCATTAATTGATCAATTTCATATGTGTGTGGAACTAGGTAATTTTCGTAATCATATCCTAAACACAAGGAATAACTCTAAAATAACGAAATTATCAATTCTATGTAAATTGTTTATATGGATCATGGTGGCTAATTCTTACATATATTACACAATAGTGTTGGGAATTTCACATTATTATTTATTAGAATGTGCCTAATGAATATTTTATTATTCATTCTTTATTGAAATTTGGGAATGATTTTGGGTATTAATTATCCCTCATTACATAAATTCCATATATACTATAAGTTTAAGGAATTAATATTTGATGTTATTAATAAAATACTAATTGTTTATCACTATGAGAATTTATTTGATTTTATAAAGGGAATGACATCTATTTTCTTGATTTTAATATCTTTTTAAATGTATTTTTTATCTTATAGGTTTCATAATAAAACCAATATAAAATATATTCTTAGTGTATTGGGTATTAAAGATGTCTTCTTGAAAGAGTTTGGTAGTATTCTTCTAAATTGTGATTATTCGTTTTAAATAAAACTCATAACCGGTGTAACAAAAATTTAAAAAATTCTATATAGAATGACCCTAAATAGTTTTCATGATTTTTAGAAGAAGCTCCACAAGAATATTGATAAGGGATTCACTCTACTATGTGTTAGACCATGGGATGAACGTTTTATTTTTTTCACGAAGCATGAACGATTAATGAAAATATTAATAGATTATTGGTAACTTAAAATGATCATGATTGAGAATAAGAATCAATTTTCCTATATTTATTATTTTTAATTTATATATCGATGTTTAATACATCTAAAATATTGAAAATCATTTTGATATAATATTCTATGTGTAATAATTGAATACAGACCTAGGATAAAATTCCATATGATATAAGGACACTATTGATTTATAGTGTTTCAATTAGGTAAAAATAATAACCCCCTGACATTATGGATTGAAAAAATAGAGTCATTAAATATTACCTTCATATGTTTTTATAGACCTTATATATATTATTCTTATTAATTGAAAGATAAACTCTGATAATGAATATCATATTATTATTATATTGATGACCTAATTAATGGATTTGTTTTATGAAAGATTTACCACATGTTTATTTTTGATATATAGATAGCCATATTGGTCCTTATAATATCACATTAGGGTATATTGGTGGTTTCATAAAATATTTATGATAATATAAATAGTCCATGATCTATCACTATGACTCATATATTTTGTTTTATTTAATTTTCATAGAGTTAAAAATCATTTGTAAATAATTTCTCAAGGATTCCAAATCCACTCACCTAACTAACATGAAAGGGAATTTGATTGTAATGTTGAATGTATGGAAACTATCATTGAATTAATGATAATGGTGTTCTGTGAAAATATAATCACACTGATCTATAGTATAGAAGGGTTGGTTATTTATATTGATAAATTTATGACTTATTCGGGATGAGTTCTTATGTATAATTATATGTTTGTTGGTTATGAAACTATTTAATTGACAATTCATGTAAAAAATTACGAATTTATATATTTTGAGTTAGAAGAGGTAATTTCTGCATTAAATACATAAAGGAAATATATATTTGGTAAAGTATTGACATATATACAAATTAATGTTTTTAAAGATTATATTCACTCAAATAGAGTATAATAGAATCTAGAGAAGATGGTTATAGTCGATAAAATATTATTATTTCTCTGTCATAGTACCACCCTTATAGGGTGAACAAGGGTCACAATGATTTTAATGAAAATGATCCACATAGATTATCAATGATGAGATCTCAATTTATTCAATATATTCCTAATTTTCAAAAGTTAAACCTTGAAATCATAATAGAAGGGATAATATATTTAATTTTACTAGTTAGTGTTATGCCATCTAGCAATGTGAAGATTCAATATATGTTGAATGATGATGTAGAGATACAAAATAAGACTTATAATTCTCTTCATTTCTTCAATGATTTGGATAGAATGATAAGGATTGAAAATTGTTTAAGTCTCACTCTTTTACCATAATTGTGGGAAATTGTTAATTAGTCTCATATCTCTTTATTTTCTATTCATCCGAGAAATATGAACATGTACAAACATCTAAAATATTATTTTTAGTGGGAAACATGACGAGATATAGTATTGAATAAGTATATATGTTTCTAATATATCATCATTTTATGGTTTGGAGACATACATATAAAGGGATATTAAAACTATTACTGATACAATAATGGATATGGGAAGACATGGTAATGTATTTTACCACATAACTCCATAATAAATCTAAAGGCTAAAATGTTATTTGGGTTATTGTTGATCAATTTATAAATTAAGAAAATTTCTTTTCTATGGGAGAATATTTACCCTTTTATCCAAATTTATGTTTATTAATTTAATGATGTGGTATGGATTCGTGATGTTCTACGTTCTATTTTATTTTATCATGATTTATGATTCACATAAATTATCTATTGAATTATTTAGAAATATTGTGATATAGAGTTTTGTGTCTCTATTAATTATTATTTGTTGAATAAATTTCAGTATGAGAGGACCATTAAAAACATGGTGGATATTATAAGATATTATTACCATGATTTTAATATCAAATGAGATTAGTAGATTCCCCTTATTGAGTTGTATTATAATAATTCCTTTATATCTATCAGTTCGAAAAATTATAACGCTCCCTATGGAGGGATTTTTAGTACACTAACATAATGGGATAATGTAAATGAATGAAATGTACGAGGATAGAATATAGTTTATGATATGTAAAATAATGTTAGAGTCAACCAAAAACACATTAATGATACATATAGTGGATAGATGAATTATAATGATGAATTCCATTATGATCTGGAGTTTTATCTTAGTGATATGGTATTCTTTTTAATTTTTCAATTGAAGAATGTTATGTGGTTTTGATATAATGGGATGAAAATCCCATGATATCTTGGCCCTTAATAGATTAATGATCAAATCTATATGGGTTCTATTAACTTGGGGTTTCCACCAATATTTTCTCAAGTTCATTATATGTTCCTTGTATTGTTTTTGATGAAGTAAATTCCTGATCCTTCACAAGTACTAAACATAGAGGTTGTGTCATTGAAGCAAGATCTTTAAAGAAAATATAAATTCTCAAAAATCATGTATCATATTGAAAATTTTTTATATAATAATATTACACATCTAGTTAATGTTATTTGAAGGAAGAATAATTTCTACGAATTTATATTAGAACACGAGGTTACGATAAAGGAGATATGTCATCATTTTTTAATCAAAGTGATGGAATTGAATGTTAAAAACTCATTTTATGTGGGTTATTATGTAACACCCAATGAATTTAAATGTATTTTTTTTAAATTAACATGATTTATTTGAAAACATTTTTTCCCATAACCTTGAGTAAAAATGAACTAATGAAATAAGGTATCATTATGACCTGTCTATCCGACTAGTAGTTATCTATAATATTAATCAAGATTTATAATATATACAAATATAATTTTTTCTTAAATTAAAATATTTTGATTAATTGTTAATATATAATGATTAAATTTTTGATAAAAAATTAATTATTGAAAGAACTATTTGTTCAAGAATGTAATATTCTACATGTTTTATATTTTTATGTAATAAATGTATATTGACAACTGTTGAAAATAAATTCAATATAACATATGGATAAATAATATCAATAAAAAAATAATCACCCATATAATATATATCTAAATTCTACTAATGAAGATAAAGTCATTTAAATCTAATAGATTCATTTTTTCATAAAAATGTTTGTATATTTGGAAGGTGTTTTTATTTTATTATATTAAATAAAAATTAAAAAATTATATTTTAATGAAATTTATAGAATATATATTTTATAATTAATTTTATAATTTTTAATAAGTATGGAATGAAATAAAATTTAGTTTTTTATATTCATTTTTTTCTAATAATGGATTTGTGTTTCATTTTACAAGATATTTATAAAATTGGGTTTTTAAACTTATATAAATTTAGTTCCACAAATTGCATTAAATTCTTTTAATTTTGATTTCCAAATTTAGGGTTGTGGATACATTCAATTTTTTCATAATTAATAGTAAATATAGGAAACAAGTTTTACCATGGGTAAGGTGAAAACTAGTTTACCAGGGGTGGAAAAGAAAGAGATGAGGGAAATAATGCCAAATAAACAGGTATAATTCTTACTCAATGAATATATTTATAAATAATACTATCATAACATTTAATACAATAGAATTTTGTTCTATCTTAAAATAAAAGGCTATTATTTTTTTATTTTATATAGTCTAATGTGCTCTATCTCCTCTACTTAAAAAAGGGAATCTCATATCCACCCATAATTTTTATATTGACCTTTATATGTCAAAGAATATGTACCCAAAAAATTATAAACCATCCTACCTTTAATCATAGATCCTATTTTATTCTCCTAAGAATAATTTTACAAGGCTTATTTTGTATAAAAATGTTTCTCTTATAAACAATTGGTATAAATAATAAATGAAATCTTTAAATATTATTTTATATTCATCTATTTATAAAAAAATTTCCATTCATAAATAAGAAATCTAGTATAATCAATAAATACCCATTTTATAATAATTTTTTTCTAATAATTTTCATCTTATATTCCATATATTAAGAAATGATTGAATCGCTTCTGTGGTCATGTGGACTACCACATCTATATAGTGATACATTTCATTTTCCAATACCACCTCGTATAAATAGGGGTTGTATTAATATATATGATATTGATTAATTAATAACAATTATATAGTGATACAATATTATTTAACAATCAATCAACCATATCATTATACAATAAAAATAGTGTTTATATATATGTCCAAATTATTGTCTCCATAAATGATATAATTCATTGTACTATGTCAAAATTTTATCGATGTTTTAATATATATATATAATGAATATATATTAATTTTAAATTATTTTTAAATTTATTTGAACATTTAATCCATGTTCCATATGCATGGACCATAAAATCCAAATCAAAAACATACATGAAAAAGGAATATTAATCACCCAAAATAGAGATTTTAATAATGAATTTATAATAAACACATGTTAAAATTATATAAGTAAAATATCTACTATATTATAACCGTTAATTCATATGTGATATAAAATCATTTTAAATAAATTTATTTTTTTAAAATATATTAATTAAACATATTAACACTTATAAAATCAATGATATTATACATATATCATCTTAACACATGTTCATTTTCAATTCATTTTTAAAATATCTGTTTTGGGTGATTACTATTCCTTTTTCATGTATGTTTTTCTTAGAATGTTATGGTCCAAGATTCTTGACTATGGATTTAACATCCAAATGAATTTATTAATCGATTAAACATATTATATATTCTTTATATACATATTTTAAAACATCCATAAAATGATGATATAGGACAATGAATTATATAATTTCTGGAGACGGTATTCTGTACGAATATATAAACTCTATATTTATTTTATAATGACATGATATAATGATTGTTAAATAATATTACATCATTATATAATTGTTATTATTTCATAAATATCTTATATATTCTATAAAACCATCATTATAGGAGGTGGTAATAGAAAATTAAATGTATCGCTATGTGGACATGGTAGTCCAGATGTACGCACAAGCAATACACTCATTTATTATTATATAGAAAGGAAGATGAAAATTATTATCAAAAAATAATTATAAAATATTTATATATTAATAATACTAGATTATTTATATACGAATTCTATAGAATAAAATTTAAAGAGATTGTTAATGATTTATGCTTATTCTTTAAATCACTACCTTCAGTATACAAATTAAACCATGTAATATTGGTCATGGTAGAATAAAAGATGTACTAAGATTAATGAGAAGAAGTTTTATATTTTTTGGTTATGTATTCTTTGAGGTATATGTTTTATAATTTTTTATATTTTATATAATAAATTTCAAAATGAAAATTTGATTTTTCAACACATTGATTCAGTCATTCTTGTAAGGGAATTTTTTTCTATGATAATATCCTTGGATTTTACTAATTATTAATAAAGGATTTGATCCTGTGATACTATTATTATAATGGATCTATATGGTTTATTATTTTGATCATTAAATATTTATGAATTACATGTTATTTTCTATGGGTTATGATATAATGGAAAGATTAATTTTACCATTATCATATGTAATATAATTGGATTGAATATTATTATTAGAAATTGGAAGGTTAAATTGGTTAATGATTAATTATTAATAAATTCAAAGTGTATGATTGAGGTTCTCAAAAGCATAACAAGACTTCATGAGATGTTATCACAACCCTAATGTAGGTACCCATGGGGCTATCCCTATGAGAGTATACAATGAATGAATTGGTCGGCACCCTTGACATAATATTTTGATGAATATGATTATTGTTCACATTATTCCACTATTTTATTGCATGATATTATTCCAATTTTATGATATCATGGATCATGGTATTTTTCCTCTATGAAAGGAATTCCCATGTGTGGAATTTTCTAAACCTCCACACATGGTAACCCCCCCCCATGAATAGGTTACTTCCCCAAGGTAGAGCCCCATCCCGAGAAGGAGTTATTACTAGCCAAGATGGTTGAGCATGTTAGAGGGTGACCAACCAATTTGATATGGCTTTTCAAAGAAATCCATTTTTACATTGGGTCATGACTCATTTCGCTTGCCCAATCAAGACCGGGAAACCCGAAAAGACAGGTGGATCCTGGGGGAGAGGCACTTCTTGAATGCAGACTCCCTAGATTCGAATGCTAAACCTCCCAACGAATGGAATTGTTTTACCACTAACCTTAAACACCAGGACACCACAGAAGTGTCTCAAAGATCATGTTCTTTTATTCCATTATTATTTGTGTGTTATGACCAACCATGCTTTATACCTTGATTCATTATTATTATATATTAATTGTTGGGTGTGATTTTAGAATATAAATCTAACATTCTCTTAAAATTATTCTCATATAATAATTAAGAATTATCAATGAACGATATATTCATTTTTAACCCTTATTGGGATTTTAACATCACCAATTGTTATGTTTTCTTTAGTTGTGGATATGGAGATCTTTTTTTACATATTATATGTCAAAGAAGAGTTCTAGATGTGAAGAACCAAGTGGAAGACATTGTAAATATATTGTGTAAATGTATTATATATATCCATGATTCCATTGACAATTAACATGTATGGTTTTGGCATAAATATTAATGATATACAATGAATATTTACATTATATGTTGTAATAATTATGGATGTAATGTTTAGATCACATCACAAAAACAATTTATATCTCCATCTAAATTTTATTAAAACATAACATAATACTTTCACAATGGATCTAAATAATTTTTATGTGTTTATAAAAACATGATACAAATCATTTATATCACCAAATATTAACATAAAAAATTAATTTATAAAAATAATTGAATAATAGAGTATCCAAAAATTTTATATTTCATAAAGATAAGGATTATTAAATATAAAAAAAATGAATGTTCTAAATGATGGGTAACGTTTTATTTAAACACAATGTAAAGGTAAAATGAAAATCCAATATACTATATAAATGTAAAAATCACATTAAGGTAGGTATCACTATATTTAACTTGAAAAAAGTTATCATCAAAAAATATTAGTTTTGAAAATGTAAATTGTAATCATTTTACAGAAAAATAAACTAACATCATACAATATAAATTTAATATTAAGACATATACTTGTTTAATGAAATATTTTTATTTTGAAATTGTAATAAAAAACATCACAAGTTTTATAATGATAACATATATCGGCGCAAATAAAAATATATTCTTATTTAATACTATTATTGTAAAATAAGATATTTAAAATTGTAAAAACAAAGTTACATAAAGGGAAAAACATAAATATTATATAAGGTAACACAAAATCAAAGTCTTATGTAATGGTAATGAAAAACATAGAAAATTAATTTTATATGGAATATGAGTATAATTATTAAAATATATAATTAAAAATTTAATAAAATAAATTAATTTTTACACAATTATATATAAATTTAACTGAGGTATTATTAATGTAAAAAACAATAAGAAACAGCAAAATGAAAAAAAAATTACTACTAAAAACACTATCCTAGAATAAAAAAATATTTTATGGAATATGCTTCCAATGATGATGATGTTAACATAGAAATAAATATATGTTAACAAAATAGGGTAACATCATAACATTTGATGTTATAATGTTAGATTGAATAGGATATGTTCAAAGTGATAAGATTTAGGAATATTTTTCTTAAATTCAACTATTAGTTATAAATTATTTCATCATATATTTTACTCTCCAAAGACCTTAAAGGTTAGGTTTTATTATATATTAATATAGGGGTTAGATATGAAATAAATATATATGAAATGAGAAAAAAATAAAAAAATGTACTGTAAAAAAATTATGATCTAGCTATATTTTATATATTCTTTGATATACTTTCACTTAAACAGGGTTTGATAAATATTATTAAAAAATATAAAAAATAAAAGTTAACATATTAAAAGAAAATATTTACTTGATCATATATTCATCCTAGGTCCATAAATTTATATTGTGACATAAATGTAATTATATGGAAAGGTAATTGACCTCTAGCAGTGTTTTTGTGAAATATAACTAACTGATGTTCATTATAGAGTATTAGAGGTTATAAATAAATCATATGTTTATAATGGATTTTAAACTCATACAAACATATAGAATATTATGATAACAGAAAATGTAACAAATATAATTCATTGTGTTCCATTGATGGCCAATGAGTTATACCAAAAAAATGTGTCATACAATAAGTTTTTAGAATAATGAGGGTACAATCAATATATTTATTCCCCACAATATGATGTTTGTGAGATACCATTCATGGTAAGCTTGATACGTTTATACAATTCTTACAATATCCAAATAAGTCCTATATATTCAGGGTGTTTGGTTAGTTTTTTTTATCATGTCAACAATTGAAGGTCAATAAATATTTCATTTCCTTATAAAGTGATGTATATAACATATGGATCCTCGATTGAAATATTATAAGGAGTGTGTGAAACACCATCATGAGACATATAATGTGAAATTATATTTTGTTGAGGGATATATGATGATATTATATATAAATGTGAATGATTTCAGATATGATCATTAAAGTAGATAATATATACAAAGAGAATATAGAATATATGAGTATGATTTATGGGGGTGACATATTAATATCACACGGTCTCTCATTATGTATCCCAAGGTAATATGTGTATGTGCATGATATCATCTAACAAAAACTAAATGTCATAGGTATAAAGATAAATATTATTGACTTACATCACGCAAGATCCCTTTATATCATCAGTATCACCATTTATTTTCAAGAGGGCCATATTCATAAATTTCTAAATCCAGTATATAATAGTTAATGTCAAAAATTTATAGGTGTGTGTGGTAGGTCGTTGTGGTGGACTAAACGAGGATGAATTATGACTCAAAGAACTGATCTAAAATAGTTTTACTACTAATCGAAAATTTAATTGGACATGTATAACCATGGTATTACATTTTATTTGATGTTAATAATAAATTGTGTAATGTATTTTGGAAGATAAGCATAAGGAATTTGTGATAATATCTCACAAGTTACTATATATGATACAATATATGGTAAAATGGGGGAAATAATATTACA
The DNA here is from genome assembly GCA_963277665.1 of Viscum album. NCBI lineage: Eukaryota > Viridiplantae > Streptophyta > Magnoliopsida > Santalales > Viscaceae > Viscum > Viscum album. The sequence continues at coordinate 1,474,231,686 of OY728157.1, forward strand.
AATTCATTTATATAGAAAATTGATAGTGATATTACATAACACTGTCTTCTTATATTAAATAAGTTTCCATCTTGGTACAAGCTTAATATCAATTAGAGCCTTTATTATACATTAGTCCTTGCATAATCTCTAGTATAAACATGAAAATTTATTGGAGTCTATATATAAGGATACAAATGTAGTCCATAATATAAGGCTACATTGACTAATTATATCATGGGATAATGATAGTAAAAAATGATCATTAACTATTAATATTCGAGTGAATCATTTTTACATTATTTATAATTTAATTGACTTTTATATAGGATGTGATGTGGAGGGTTAATAAATCCATTAATGAAATAATTTACCACTGTATTAACTCATATGTCATAACACATTTTTTAATAATAAAAATATCAAGGAACATTATTTGGGTCCCTATAATTACCACTTTTCCATAGGAATGAATCTTTTGTGAGGTATATTGCTTTCATGAAATTAACAAAACACATTTAACATTATATATTTGTTTTTATCCATGTGATTTTCTAGTAAATTATGGTGGTTTTATGATCTCGTTTTTTTGATGAATAATAAAATATACACATGATGATACCTCTTGATATGTGATTACATTATATTCCCATTTTGTGATCTTCTTCACACTTAATTTGTAGTGATGTTTAAATTGAAAAAACATATCAATTAAAGGTATGGTATTTAAATTTAATTCCATTTATAATTTTAATTCAAAATTTATCATAACATGATGATCATAGATTTCTTATTTTGAAAATCAATTACCATGTGATTAATTATCAATCATCCCCTTATAAACCTAGTAGGAAAAAATTATTAGATAAAAAGGTATATGATATTTGAATCATCATGTGGGAAATTATGAAAATACATAGGATTAACTAAACTGATTTTAGTTGTATGGGCCGTACCTAGTATGGAAGTAAGTTGAATGTGTCACACTGAGGACAGCTGTATTAGGTCATGGATAGTTCTTTATCATTGAGATGGAATATCACATTGTATGGGACACCTCATCCTTTACAAACAAGTAAAATACAATTATATAAAATTCATAAAATAGCCCACAACTCTATTTATATATATAAGTCTAAAATTTTATACAACACATTTATGTGGAATCAAATTCTACTAACAATGGAAAAATTGAAAATATGGAATGAAATATACTTCTAAAAATACTCATAATCCAATAACAATAAGACTCTTGAAGACTCCTCCATACTATTTATAATACTTGATTGATCATTAGACACAATAGTAACATCCAAATTCATAAACAATTATAGTCCACCAACTATCGTTAAGAATATATATTTGTCATCTCAGATATATCCACACCATTTCCACACCCAACAAGAAATTATTTGATCAATGCATCATTTTCATAAACAAGGATCATGTGATCAAAAATCCCATGAATGTTTTATAATAAACAAAAATAATAATACTCCCTAAAACTAAAAACAAAATATAATGAATCTGGATATGATAAACTCTAGTATATAAATGTAATTGGTTGAAAGATAAAGAATATATTAGATATATTCTGCATCTTTAATTCAATTGGTTGTAAAGAAGCCCTAGTAATCACAACTCTAATTCACAAATTTTACATCTCATTCATAACAAGGATATATAAATTCACCCTAACGCTAAAATGATATAATGTTGACATTCAAGTTGTACAACACATCATTTCGAATTCATTGTTGATTCATGGGCCATGAGTCTCAATGTATTTGATCCACTATGACATTCATCTATATTTATAATAAAATATGATAAGGGAAATACATCCCCTCTATGTATTGAATATGAATTATTGGTTTATTGTAGTATCATATCCATAATATCATTCCAGCATTCTAGAAACAACTAGGGTGAACCAAACAATTACCATAGATTGATGCTAGTAAAAGATGTTCGAACACCTTCTATCACAAAACCCCATAATTTATTCTAAATAGGTAACATATAATATTGTAAAAGGTATATATTTTTCATATCCAAACTACTTGTGAAAAAAATATAAAATAGAAACAATTTGAGAAACTCAATTAATAGCCATGTCACACCTATAGAATCATAACGGAGGACCTACAACCCTAGAGTATCACCCAATAGATGAGATTAGAAACCAACCAAGTATAATATAACACATCAAATGTTATTGGATTTAAATATATTAGAAATAAGGGGAACCCATTACAAATTAGTAAGCACACATCTAATATGGGGGGTGGTACCTTTCCCCCAATGAGTTCTCTAATTTTCATGCGTGACAAAATAATGAGTTCTAATAAGATAATTTTGTAATAAATTTACCTGACATATATAAAAGTATTATTCCATTAAAATATCATCCCATCATGGAAAAAAACAAAAACACACTAAATATATAATATTTATTTATACTAATCGCACACGGTTTAATGAAATTGTGGATATTACCCACATCGGTTGAATTTTTCAATACATAAGCCTCAAGTTGCATAAAAAAGCAGTGCTATGTGGGGGGCTGGGAACACCTATGCATGCTCTGCTCCCTTGGGTATATTCTAATTGACTTACTTAGGATTAGGACCCTTTCTGACAATTTGGAATTACCTAATTTCTTGGTATAGTTCTTAAATCCCTAATACATAGTTTTCCCACACAATAGGCTAGCCTGGATAACAAGTCATTTACTCTGATCAACCTAAGGGGGTTAGGACTCCCTTATAAACTACTCTTCTATAAAAACCATTAAAATACACTTGGACCATCCATGTGGAAGGTAGAGAACAATTATATAAGAGAAGGATTAGATAGATGAGTGAATTACCTTACCACCCAATCCCATGTTATGTTTTTCAATCATCACTATGACTGACCTCGACTTATGCCACCCATTACTTATAAAGTTTTCCTATCATTTTTCTTTTTTATGAAATCACCTTAAATTTCATAACAGTAATCCTTCCTTGAATCTACTTATTAATTCTATAATTTAATTGACTTATGTCTCACATTGAATTGAATAAGAATATGTTAATATTGATTATCAAAAACTCATGGTCACCCATAGACAAATTTCCATCAATGTATAATAGATATGATCCATACTATGGAGGTGGTTGAATTGTACATGGGGAAATGAATCTTATAGTCAGGACCTTGATTGACCACTATTTCTTTATCTATCATAGTTTTGTGAATGTTTATCAAAACATGGAATGATAATTGTTATAGGATAATCATTTGACAATATACTCAGTGAAAAAAATAAAATATTACAAAATAAGGAAAATATCATAAAAAATATAAAATTTATAAAAAAATAGATATATAATGTAATAAAAAATAATGGAATCCATGGTAAATATCACAAACACAATAAAATGATTCATGATAACAAATAACATAACTGTATATCCAAAATAAAAGGTAATAAATTTTTTTAAGTAAAATATTAATGATGAATCATGATTTCCTAAATCCTTTTACTATTTACACACTATCTAATCATCATGTCACTGCATTCCTGAATCAACCACACCTTCCAAATTTATTAGGTTCCTATCAAAAGAGGATCTTCAATCCTTCAAAATATCTATAGGGTGATACTAATTGATGAAATAGATAACCATTGGTAAAATTATAAAAATGTGTACATATAATGTACAGTTATGATATTTGGTCTTTTAATAAAATACTGGAATTTATTTAGTACACAACATAATGCTTGATTACACAATTAATCATATAATAGGTAAAATTCCTCATTCTTGGAATACATGATTTTTTTTGAATTTCTATTTGAGTTAATGTTTAGGATATATGCCCATCAATGGTTATAATGATAATATTAAAGAAATCTATAAATATTTTAAATTTGATATAATACAATGATGTAGATAATATTCCATAAATCATTCGTGGAGTAGACACCACATCTAGAGAAAAATTGAGCCATTGATTTTTATTCTTCATGATTTTTTCATGGAGAAATTTTATATTCTTCCACAAATGAGGTATTGAGTCTTTGATCTCTAAAAATTATAATATGCATGGATAAATAGAAAATACGGATAACTATATGTACATTCCCTTCAATTCAATTTAAGTAAAAAATTATTTATTATCCCAAATAGATATCAAAACATAATTCACAATATGAAATAAAATCCATATACTCATCATGTAATCTTTATAACAAGTTTCATGATTCACAGATTGTAAAAAATATATATGGTGTGTAGTTTCAATTTGAAAAGTCACGTTTCAATTTATTCATAACATTAATTTCACAAAAAATTATATGTATTTGTTTCAAAAATTCTGAATTTTAAACAACTTCATTATAGTATTTGAGTATATGAACAAATATTCTATGGAATGAAGTTTATTTCCATACTAATAATAGAGGATCATATGTCTTATAGGCTTAGAGTTATGGTTGAGGAAGACAATTCTTCCATTGATTGAGTTGTTAAGAAACCCCTTTCACTATTGATGATCCTACCCATGTTACAAATTTTTACTTTTTTCAACATCTAATTAGGTTAATATATTTAATATACATTGATATTGAACTATATCATTATGGTCTAATGAAAAAATCTATAATTAAACATCTATACCTAATATTCTTGAAGAGGATCTCTACTTGTGAATTTTAAAGGATCTTTTTAAATAACATATTAATATGTTTTATAAATTTCACTACCTAGCCACTTCTAATATGTTTGTAATTTTTGAAAATATTCCAATGATCTCTAAGCATAAAATACTTCTAGAACAATTATTAGTTAGTGAAACTACATACTATGAACACTTTCTTATTTTCACAAATATTTTTGTGTTTAATGGAACTATATAATTATAAATTCTTGGGGAATTGATCGTTTCATCCAATCATGATTAGAAAATAGTTAATTTTCTCTCATTATGAGTGAATTAATTTATGCGTGTATTTTAAACCCTTATATATTCACCCCTCCGCCTAAAATTTATCATTCATTCACTATTTTACACATTATGATTTTTGTGTTGAATGAACTTACCCGAACCATGGTCAAGTACAATCCCTCCTCTAAAATAACACCCTCATAATTTCTCAAGTATATATCCACATCCATCGCTGTATTATAATTATAAAACATATATAATAGTAGTTAGGTGGTGATATTGATGGTATATATATTAATAATCTCATACAAATATATAAAAACACAAGCATAGACCCCGTTTTTTTATTAGGTGTTATTTTCATTTTATTTTCATATATCATCAAGGAAAATTGAATAGGAATTTTTATGCTACCCTACTTTGATTTTACATAGGGGTGTTAGATAAAAGTGTATCCTATATACATTTAAATGTGACATTGTTATTTTAAAACACACAATTCTCCATAAAATGTTCCAAATGATTATATATACACATACATTCCCATAAAATACCCTCATGTTATTCTAGAAGAGGGGTGGAACATTATAAAATTCGTGTTGATTTGGAGTTGATAACCCCACCTCTAAAATAACAATTATTCCTTCATCATCTTAGATAAAACCTTCATCTTCCTTCGTTTTATAGTTCCCCAGACCACCCAAAAATTATTCCCAACCATTTATTTAGTAACAATATTAGAGAATGCAACTATATTGTCCAAAATAGATTTTATCAATGAATTCTTGTATTATTTAAACATGTGTCTATAAATAAAGGATTATAAATATATAATAATATATATTATAAATATTATTTATGTTAATATATATATATATATATATATATTTAAGAATATATATATATATTGATTTTAAAAGTTTATATTTATATATATATATATATATTGATTAAAAATTTCATGGACGTATAATATGGATAACAGTGGAATAAAAAATTAGATGAAAACATCTGATTATAATGATTTGAAAATGAAAACTAGTAAAAGGATTTATTTTTTGTTTCATTGGTTAAATAATATATAAAATTTAGAACTAAAGGGAGAACATGGGATATTTTATTGAAGAAGATGCATGGAGAATAAAATGGGAAGATTTAGAAGATATATAGTGAATAAAAAAATAAGAAATAAAAAATTAAGGAAATTTATATAAGAGGTATATATATCCTATAAAGGTAAAAAAATTTGGGATATGAATAAAGAATGTGATATTTGGGAATAAATTAAAAAATATAAATGAATAAAAATGGGGTAGGTTCTTATATAATAATTTTATGTTATTTATGATCTAAATTTAGGAATTTGAATAAATTTTTTTGAAGAAAACTATAATAAATATTTTAGAATTTTTTTAATGTTATAATTAAAATAAATTTTAAAAAATAGATGGAATACTTTTATTTTTTTTATAAATATCATATATATGAGAGATAAATATATATTATATTAAAATCATTGTTCTATTCCTCATTTGAGTTCCCTCTTAAGTCACTATAATCAATATGAATTGAACCATTACATTAAAATCCTTTAAGACAACTATAATTTTAAATAGTAAACTCCTTATAATTCTAGTTATAAAGATTTCTCCCTCTCATCTATTCTTAAACTAGAGGTGTGTGAATGTCCACATAGAATATTTTCTTTCATATATCTTTTTTTATGATCAAATATTTATTTAATCATGTTTTATAAAAATTTTAAATATTACATCATCCAATATATAATATAATTAATATAGGGTCATCTATATATTAAAATTATTATCTCATTTTTCATTTCAATAAGAATTTGTATTAGAGGAAACACTCTAAAATTATCATCCAGCAATTACCCATGAATTGAAAAAGTATTATTGTACATTATAATTTATTTATTATTCATTAGTATTAATTTCTACAAATTGATGTATAATTATTTATATAGAAAAGTAATCCCATATAGTAATAATTAATTATTTTTTGTTATTAATTGTTGATTCATTAACAAAAAATGTAATCAAATGTTGTTAAATACATTATTTCTTGATCAGGATATTATGGATATGAAGAAGAATTATTATTTCCTGAAATAATTAATTATTTTTTTATTATTATTTGATAAATTAATCAATTAAAAATTTAAATTAAATGATTTTTTTCTACTGACTAATTTTTTTGGGTTGAGAAATACAATTTTTTATAATTATTCAATATATTCCATAAATGAAAAAGTTTCCCCTTCAAATAATGTGATCTTATTTCAATGAATATGTTCTCTAATACATTAAATGATGTATTATTTATTACATTTTATTATAATTATTATTATTATAATGAGTTCTGGTAATTGATTTCTGAGCAATATTGGACTCCAACCCATCCTTTAAGCTCTCTCATCAATTATAATATTTTTTTGGTCGTACCTGAGATTTTGAGGGCCTGAAGTACAGTCTATAAACTCACATATAATGTGATATATCTCTTTTTTACTATATAAATATTTTTATTCTATGAGGTATTGATTTTATGGAGTTAACATGTGTTCCAACTAGAGTATCTAGATGTTATTATACATGTGTTGTGTTTCAGTTGTAATAAATATTTGTGTAAAACATGACATTCATGTTGTGGTGGCATCTTTAAAGGAATCCTAGTTACTATGTGATGGATTTTTATGTGATTATGTTTTGTGTGGGGTACATGGTATGATATGGTTTCATTTTTTTTTGATATTTATTTATAGAATGTATTGATGTTTTGAACAAGTGATTCAGAAGAATGAGAGAAGAAAACTAGTGGATAAGTGGTTTTGTGCACCCATTCATGTAATTATGATCTAAATAATTATTTTTAACTTAATTCCTTTTGTGTGCATGGTAAATGGTTAGGGTATGAATTTAGTATACCTTTTTAGGTGATTATTTGGTTTTTTATGATTATATATTGAAAATTAGTATGCTTCTTTTACATTTTTACAATAGGTTTCTAGGATTACTGAGTATCATTGTGAATGTAACCCAACGTATATAAATTCAAATTTTGAGCTCTATGAGTCAATTATAATCTTTAGGATAAAAAATACATTCCCTTCGAGTTTATAATCTATTGAACACACTCATGGTCGATATACTAGGTTCTAATGAGGTGTTTATTCTATTTATTTATTCTATTTATTGTATATATTTCATATATCTAACTAAATAATTCCTTTTTATAGTGTTTTAATATATATTTGGGAAATGTGTCTAATTTTATAACTTATCCTTGAATTTATATTTTAGGGTAATAAATTTGATGACTATGTATTTATACAATTAGTATTATTCTCCAACTAATGGTCCATCGAAGTTGCGATTCTTGTTAAGTTATCTACTAATTCATCACTAATAGTCTAGGTGGGTTACTAGTGTGGGTGGGTTCCATTAAAAAGTTGTATTCTAGGACATGGTAGAAATATAGGATAATTTTTAGAGAAATGCAGAAGTGAAGATTATATGTGTTTTAGGATCATAGAATGTGACATAAATAATGAAGACAATATAAAACACTAGATTTTCATCCCTCCAACGATCCAACATAAAGATCTAATATTTCATAAATTCATTAAGATATGTGATGACTCTTGTGTGGTAGAAACCCATAGAGTGGATGATATATCATGAATGGTTGATTTCTAGGATTCTTATATGAATTACGGAATATAATTTTTATTATAATTAAATCAATGTAAATTAAATTTTACTTAACTAATCATGAGTTATCTATTGTCCATGTCGATGTGAAAAAAATAGATTACTCTATTTCATCTAAAAATCTAGGACTTGTTTGTGTCAGCTTTTTTACAAATACATTTGGTAGGACACATTTTTAGACCACTCAAAAGTGGATATCGAGGATGAAAAATCAGGGTGGAGGAAACTCTATGATTTATTTCACTATATATAAAATTAGTGTGTAATATAATATTTAGATTCTATGAATTTAAATTTTTAGAGGAGGTGGTGATTGATTTCAAATTGACTATTTATATCAATTATAATTATGTTTCATTTTTTTTTGAAAAAAATTCATAAGGATGATTGATAATATTGTGATTTTGAGGTGTCATCCATTAAATTAATGAAATTTATGATATTTTTCTTTTTCTTTTCATCGCCCGACAATGAGGGTGTCTTGAAGCTTTTGATTACTTCAATTGTGAGGACATTTTCAGTATAGTAATATTTTAAGAAATTTCTCTTTTCTTCATATATGGATGAACAATCCAAGAAATTTTGATCATTAATCCTCTAATTTTAATCAAATAGAACTAGATAAATTGAATTATCATTAATAAATTTCATTTTTTAGAAATTCACATGAATTATTTGAATATACATCATTAACTCTTATAGAACATTCCCATAGAAACTCATGTGCCAAATTTTCTTTCAAATAATTATTCATTACAGTATAACATAAAATAGTATTCCATTTAGATATATCAAGTAACACACATTCTGTAGGCGTGATACTGAGGCCGAGAGAAGGTATGGTGGAAAATATGGTATATTCTCATGAATTTAATTATCTAACTCATTCCTCAATCATTATGACATGTAGAAATAGTATTTGAATGGATGTTATTAACAAATGCATCACCATTCTCTTAGAATAATTTTTATGTGTTCTTGTTTCAGGGGAAGGTTATATGTTATGTTTTATTTTTTTCCATATACATATCTTGGGTTAGGTGATATTGGCCTTGGTTCCAGGGAATGAGATATTATATGTTTCTTATATCAAATATTATTACATAAAAGTTGATTATATATATAAATATTTTTAATTTATTATTATTCAATTACTAACTTATGTTATCATAAGGTGTTTTTGGAATGACCATCTCAATTATAAGAGTTAAATTCTTTTATGTAATATCATGGAAATTTTACATAATTTTTTATTTCAATTTGATATTACATTGTTTTATTTTAGAATGATTTATCATATTTTTGAAGCCTATGTCACAGATTTAAATATATAATTATTGGGGAAACTATTCTCATTATGATGCGACATTTTTTATGATTAATTATAATGAACTATATTAAAATTTGGGCTTCCCAAATATGGAAACATTAGTATAAGTTAGTTTGATCCTGCTAATTTTTATTATTATGGGTTCTCTTCTTTTTTCAATGTATTTGTCATCATATTTTGATGTATATTATATACTGAAAATTTACAATTATAGAATGTAAAAACATTCACATATAGTAAATGATAAATATAACCATTTCATATTTTCAATATTTTCTTAATAATGGGATAATTTGATTAATTATGTTATACATAATTCATAGAATAAATTTAATTCTTTAGCCACTAATTATATTAATATGAAACATGTGGATGTTTTAATTTTAGTAGTTAGTGTATTTATTTTATTCTATGTTGACAAAAAATTAAATTATTTAACTCAATAAAGAAATTTAGTTTTTTTAATATTTTTTAGATAATTTACCTTTCTAATATACTCATTTCTATTTTATCAATGTATCTGATGATTAATGTAATTATATTCATCAATCCTCTGTTAGAAAAATATAATGTTGTGTTAAATGGTATCCTTAAATCAACTAAACTAGTATCATCATTAAAAATGAATTTTTAAATGTGTATTTTAGATTTAAATTGGAATTATTTTTTAATGCTAATATTTATAAAGCCTTAAAATATGGAAACATTTTAAAAGATTTTCATTCTATGTTTCTTATACAAATTTAATTACTTGATGAATTATTAGTTTTAGTATCATATCTAAAATTTTAATTTGCTAATTCTCTGAACGATGGATGTGAAATAAGTTTTTAATAATTTAAGGTATCTAATTATAATGATATTATTTTTTATAAAAGCATGAATTGATATGGGACATATTTCTTGTGTTATTTTTTGCATAATAAGATCTATATGTTATGAATATAAATTTTCTATATAAATTTTATGATAGTAAATGATTAATTGAAATTTCATTATAATATTATCATGAAATATCATTATTAATTGTTCTATTGATATCATTTCTAATGGTTGAGAGTTCTATATCCTATAATATTATTTCCAGGTGTTGATATATCATTTTTATTTGGCCTTTATCTTTACAGATTATTTTCATCATAGGGTAGTTCATAGCTCTCTTTCCCATCGTTTCATGGTTTATTTTTAATTCATAACAATGAGAATTGATTGAGAGGTACACAATTTTTTTATATATATTCACACTATGGAAGTACCTTTTCCTTTTCGAGGTGTTCCGGGTCTCAATAGAGTTTCATTATTTTTGGGGTCATTTAAAAATTGTTTGGAAAAATTGTTGTAAAACTAATTTTTATATTTAAATATGATTGTGGAAATTAATTAAATTCCTTAGAAATATTTTTAAAATTACTAGAAAGTATATGATATTTTTCGAATGTTATGAAATTTATTTATGAAATATTATATAATTTTATTTGACTATATATTATTGTATTCAAAAATAATTTTCAAATTTTTAATTAAGTGTTACATTTTTATGCATGATTTCAGAATATTATGTTATTTAAAAATATTATAGAATATTCATGTTATGAATATATATATGTAGATACATACATATATGTATAATATTATATATAAGATTTTCACTTGTTAGTGTGTTTATAAATATATATGTATATATATTGTAGGATTTTTAGATACATATATATATATTGTTATATATATGTATTTTGACTGTTATATATATAATTGTATAGTTTTATATATATTATATAGAAATTATATATATATATAAATTATGATTATTCATATGTTGAAATTTTATATTGGATAATTTATATACTTGTGATTATAAATGTGTGTATTTGTGAAAAAAATTAAATAAAGAAAATTACAATTCCTTAATGTAAATCCTTGAAATAATTTATAATGAAATGTTATTTAAAATCAACTGATTAAAATTATTTAAAGTTTAATATGTGTAATAGTAACTTGATTGCTATGACTGGTGAAATAATGATTCTAATTCAGAACTAAAAGTGGTTCATGGGATATTTTTTAGAAATACTGGCACCAAGTATAATAATGTGAACAGAGAAGATGTAATGAGAATAATGAAAATAATAAATAAATAAATAACTAATGATAAATAATATAGGGTGTGGGGGGAATAGAATACTTTTGTAGATTTAAATATATATAATTATTATAATGTAATATAAGAGACCATTGTTAATATTATTTTTTTATTTTATTATATGGGAATTGTAGAAATTGCTATTGAAAGATGATTATTATGTTATTTAATGATATGGGAATTAAATTCGTTGAAGAAGAATTATTATTTTAGGATAAATTTATTATTAATTTTGAAGAATTCAATAATATATATTTACTATTTTATTACTTTATGACATGAAAATATGGAATAGTAAATAGATATTACGATCATCTCATGCAGTTAAATATCATTTCATGCAAGTATTGTTACATTTAGATACTGAATAAGAAATTAGAGATGTGTGATTACTTATTTTTCTTTATTAATCATGGCCCCAAAATTTTTTCTAGGATAATTTTATTTCATTATAGTCTTATTTATTTTTTTCATATAAAAAAGGTCCAAAATATCACAGGACAAAATAAATAAATAATGATAATGTTGTACCATGATTGATGAATGGAGAAATCAATTATCTCCATTCAAAAATTCTATTATATTTATAAAGGATTATAATGTCTTTTTTATGATTTGTTCTAGTTATAATCAATTGACAATTAGATGATTTTGGATGTGGACTTCATATAAAAAACAAATAAATTAAATATGAAATGAAACAATGTTTTTCATAGGGAATTATTTTTCTGAGTCAAGAAACCACATTCTATTTTAAAGGATTGAATATTTTATATATTGGGGCTATATAACCAATATAAATATTGTTTTCTTCAACTAGGACTTTCTTATCTCTGAAACAAATAGTTTTACGATTTATTGATTGTGATTTTGAATGATTCTGAGATGATGAGTGACATGTGAGGATTCCTAATTCTATTATGGTTATTATGTTGTTGGTTATTGTGGTATTTAATGTTTGGGATAATATACTACAATTATAAAAGTGGTGTGATATAGGGGGGTTATGATGGATTATGATTTGTAGTGGTTTCTGGGATGACACCAAGATGGTTCGATTTGATTTGATATATGGGATCAGATTCACATGAATTGAATCATTGCACACTTCTGAAGACTGAGGTGCATGGGGTAGGCTCTAAAGTAATCTAGAGGATTTGGGATGATAAAAATTTTCATTCAAAAGATTTTATATTTTTTAAATATATAAATGATATGAATTTATGATTCCTAACTTGTTTTGATCATATCATAATGTGTAATTAATATTGGTTTTAATATATAAAATTATGACACCTATTTCAATGGAAACTAGTCCTTGAGGATTATATTACATGAAAGAGTATTGAACATCATGTAAATCATTATTTTTGTGGGATTTAAATATTTTCAACAACTAGGATCTGTAAAAAACTGGGATGAAACACCTCTCCCCTGATTTCAGGTGACACGACATCAACTCTTTGATTTTTTGGGAACTTCCCTATTTTTATATGTCAAGGATCCATGGTATCCTCAACCTATGTTCTTAAGATTTCATAAATTTGTTCCCTCCTTTTCCTGTTTCCCATGTGATGGTGCATTATCTATATGTTTATAAAGGAGTTTTTTTGGGTCTATTTTCTCAGTTGTGGTACAACATAATTATGTTGATGTAGTTTTCATGGGAGACTCAACAAAGATCTACAACATTTGTCCATTCTCATTAATAGAAAACTGAATAATATTTTAGGAAGTGTATTTATTTCTTTTCTAGATATTTATAAGCAACTGTAGAGATGTTATGATTTATCATGTTGGAAGAAAAGGTTACTAACGTAATAATTATATGCAAATAATTAATGAATTGATATCAATTACATGTCGATGTTGTTGTTTTATACAATGATATAATTTTTCATCTTGTTTTTCTAGATAGTTTGATATCTATTCCATTATTGGATTTAGATGTGGTATTGGAAATGAATTTAAATACAGAATTAATTGTTAATTAATTGGATAAAATATTAAATATCCCTTTTTTATAAATCCAATGTGTTTTATTTTTAATGTATTGAGCATGTTTAAATTATTTAATACCGCATGTGTTATGGTAATTGAGTAAATATGTAAAACATATTAATGATTCTTGATAATGGAATTAAAGGAATGCTAAATTGATTCAATAATGAATTTGCAACATCTTGTGCTGGATTACTGGTACGGTTGACTACAATTGAAACCAATAAAAAATAGGTTAGTTAAAAATAGAATACAAATCATTATTGTGTTAATATATAAAGATTTATAGGTCCTGAATTTTCTATTTTCCTAAAATATTGAGTTCTAAATAGTTTTGGATATGGGGTGATCATTGGGTGTGAAGACAATAATAACTAATTTATGGTCATGATATGGTTTTCTGTGTTTTTTTCTTTTTCTTGTGATGTGATGTGAGATAGGGATGGATAAATGATGAGGGATATTGTAGTATATGGTGTGTGGAGGCCCGTATGTGAGGTGATATAGGAATGGTGGATCACGGAATGATGTTTTGGTATACATGGTGGGGATGACCAATTTTTGTAGAACTTATCTACATTTATTGTGGAAGGATGCATCAGGACAAGCATGTGGGTATCAAGGATGACACTTGGGATGACAAAATGAGTTGAAACTGGGATTACCTATTAATATTAATCTTGGATGGTTGATTAATCTATTTTTTGGTTATAGGATATGTTTTATTACTGTCATTAATTTCCCAACTTCATGAGGTAGAGGGATGTTTTCAATTTTATACATTGTTTGGTTGATTAGGATGTTTTCTTTGGGTAGCGTGTAATATGGACACTAATGTTTTTAATAAATGAAAAAATGTTAAAACCTTACAGTTGGAGCATACCGGGATTCAATGATGAGTTCATAATTCTGAGAAGTTGTAGACTTGTTTTGTTATCTTATATAGACTATTACATTTATGTAATGGTGTTGAAATACAATGAAGAAAATGTTACAGGTTAATTAATTAAAAAATAATTAGTCCACATAATGTTAAACTAATGAGAATGGATTAAAAAATTAATTTACCTGTATAAATGGTTTTTTATTTATAGGTTATATGATCGTAACTGTTGTTGTTGGGAGCCCATGAGACATTAGATATAGTTGATTCTGAGTCTAGGATAGCCCTATAGTGTGGTAATGAGGTATATTATATCATTTGTGTTTTATGGTTTTATATACCACTCCACCCTTTTTGTTATGTTCACTCACACCATGGGGATTCTATGCCATTGTATGTGTTTTCCCTAACATTTTAGTGGGAGGATAGATGGATTACTACCCCATCGGCCCCACTATCTTCTGTTGGAAATTACGTGCACTGGAATGCAAAGTGGATGATCTCCCCCATATATATGTGTTTATATAAAATTAATGGATTGCGGTTATTTCACACACATATATTGTAAATACAATATCTAAAAGTATAATATTAGTATGTCATGTACAGGTTGCGGCAAATTGAGGTTCCTTAATCTCGGTATGGGCTATGGTGGCTTAAAGTATAGTACCTTAAGTATGATACAATTATATGAGTGTGGAGTATCGTATAAACTAATTGGTTTCTTTGGATTATATAGATGTGGTAGTCTGTTGCACGAGGTGCACATTGTCGTGTGTTTCCCAAATGTCTTCATGTAATTATTTTTGGATAGAGGTTCATAGGACATTCAACATTGGTGAAGTGTGGGAAAATATTGAAAGTGGTATCCAGGTACCCTAGATATTATTTATTATATTATATAATCATTTATGAACTACATGGTGAGAGTATCCATGGTGATGTAGGGAACATAGTATGCATGTTTAGGTTATGAGTTAGTTTCAATTATTATTCACTATGAATTAATATGATTTCATTACCTTTACTATGAGAGGATCTAGGGAGGATCCTATTGAGTATACTTTTATACAGACACTCTGTATATTAGAACTATTTTTTTATGTTATTTGGAGAAGGATGGAGACTAGTGTATTTACTAATATATTAGGGTTTAACAAGAGTAATTTTTTCCATCGAGGTTTCCACCTTCCCTAATTTTTTTTCTGTGCCTGTAGTTTTTCCATGAAGTTTTACTAGTTGTTGTATTTACTATCATAATTTCAATTTCTATTTTCATTTATATTTGAGAATGAGATGGAGTTTGTCCATTTAAATATTATCTCTATAATTCCCAGGTGTTCTCAAAGTGGATACCGGATCTCATCTGTATATTTATTATACACTCCATGCTTGTCACCAACATGGGGCCCACTTGAGGTTGGAATCAGGGGTTACGATCTATCTTCTCCCATTTCCTACCCCATATGGATACATCATATGGGGAGGGTTATGTGAAAGGATAGTATAAAATGTAGGATGAGGGATAAGATCAGTTTTGGTGTTAGGAATATGAGAGGATGCATGGAATGATAAGAAAATGGTTTTGGTTATGATTTTATAGCACATAAAACATGGGATATTGGAATAGAAATTTGTAATTATCCTCCCATGTGATACACGTCATATATATTTTTTCATAAAATGGGTACTAAACGGTAAGATGTTCGTTGTAGGATAGGGATATAATAATGAATCCTGCATAGTTTTACTTTTCCTCTATTTTTTAAAGGGGTAGGCCATAGGATAGGTTAATCTAAAATGAATAAAATAATATAATTAATTAACATTAATGTATAAAATATTATAGGTTATGATATCAAAATATTTTTTATTTTGTAGGGACAGATCTATTTTTCTGATCTCATCACATTCACATGGAAGAAGTTTAGAAGCTTTGACCAACATATCACTAAAATTCATAGGTTGAAAGGATTTAGGCTTTAAGGAGAAAAATATGAGAGTTTTAGTTTTTGAGTTGATAGTTGTACAAGGGATCATTTTCCTATGATGTTAATAATGATATGTTTTATAACGACAAAAAATCATTTAGTACAGTTCATTTTCTGAAGGAGTACTCGATATCATTCGATGTGACGATGCTACATGGGTAGTGAGGAGGGGGGGTTCTTATTCCCCAATAATTATGAGGAGACTGTAGTTTATTATGGGATTTATAATACTAGATCTAAGATAAGTTTATTTCTTCAACTGTGATGGTAGCTAGTATCTATGATCTGATTAACCTCCGGTAGAGGATCTCAAGTGTACGAGATTTTCAGATATGTTTTAGAAACCTTATGTGATATGTTTCAGACGTGTTTTCTATGAATATGCTACGGAATATAATTTAAAGGAAGATTTCCATCCAAAGATTCAATGTCAGGTTTCCCCTATTATGTTGACATCTTATC
The DNA here is from genome assembly GCA_963277665.1 of Viscum album. Taxonomy (NCBI): domain Eukaryota; kingdom Viridiplantae; phylum Streptophyta; class Magnoliopsida; order Santalales; family Viscaceae; genus Viscum; species Viscum album. Next base: position 1,474,249,144 of record OY728157.1, read on the forward strand.
AGGAGGTTCTAGGTTGATGAGAGTTCATCCAGTAGACATTATCCATAATTGGATCACCATGAGGGGATAGTTGTTAGGATGCCTCAAAAAGAAGTGGAATAGTCTAGGGATCCAATTAGTTAAAACTCAAGAGATTCTGATTAGACATATGTTTGTACCAGCCATCAATGTATTATTTCTCCATGGGAGTATCTGTCATTCCTATCCCAATAGATCATATTCTAATTTTTTATGGAGACTGAGGTCATTATAGGAGAGAGTTTGTGGCCTTTATGAGTAGTCACAAAGAGCTAGTTGTTTCAATTCATGATACATTACTGAATATGTTCCAGTTGCGACAGAAATAACTAGTTGCACCAATTTGGGATTTATAGAGAGTAGGTAGCCTAGGAAGTTGAAAATCTTAGGATTCTACCCATTCATAGAGTGATAAAAATGCCTATGGAGGTGTTTTTCATCATAATTAGAGAGGTCATGAAGTATGTCTTGGTCAGATTTATATTTTAGTGTTCCTAGATCCATGGGATCTATATGTCATTCGAGGATCCATTTTATTGTTTTCAACATGGGTGCCTTCCTTGTTTGATATTGGAGAGACACACTCCTTTATATCACCTTCCCTTATCCATTATTTGGGAATTTTTGTTGAGTGGAATCAAGTTCCCTTGGTGCTGACTAAAACTATTTTTAGTTACCTATGAATTGTTGGTTGTATGTAGAGACTAAGCGCTAGTGGTGGGGTAGTAATTCTCCTGGAAATATTTACTATTTTTATATATAAAACCATATGAAATCATCCTTGTATTTTTTGGTGGTATTTAGTGGTGTCTATCAAGGATTTACTTACAAGGTAGGTTGTTTTCTTCAGTGCAGATAGAGAGTTAGTAGTGTTTGTTCAAATTAAAGACACTTAAATAGGTCAGAGGAATATTCTAGACTTGTCATCCATGATAATTGAGGTGATTTTGAGTTCATTTTGTGTTCAGCAATAATTTTTTCCAATGGTTTTAGAAGAATAACCTAATGTCTCTACATATGATGTCGTAGCATTATCCCTCGATGTGATATCGAGTTCAGGATCAAAATATAGCCATGCATGATTCTTATCTCTATGTCTCTGTATATGATGTCACCTTTTCCGTTGTGTGATCAACATATATAGAATGTTTATCTATTGAATTGTGGTTTTGATCATCCATTTCATTCACTATTGGGTTCTCCAATTTGGTTTGTGAATAAAGATGATGGTTGTTTATCGTTCTCTATCGATTATCATCACTCGAACCAAGTGATAATGAAGAACACCAATCATATTCCATGGAGTGATGATTTATTCAATTAGACAAAGCATTCATGTTGGTTAATCAAGAGTTATTTTCATTCAGGATATCAATAGATGTATGTGAAAGATTAAGGTATATAGAATAATACTTTCTGTTGTTATTGTTGAAAATATTATTTCGTTTTGATGTCGATTTGAGTAAAAAATTCTCCAAATATGATCATGGGGTTAATGAATATATTTTCTCTATGATTTCCTTGATTTGATAATGGTGGTTTTCATCAAAGAAATATTTTTATAGTTTACATTTGAGGAGGATCATTTAATGCTTTTGTCTTTCGTTTGGAGAGATTTTGGGGGAAGAATTTTTATTTTTTAGATTACGGTGTAGTAATATTTAGGGAAATAGGTGGAAGAGTCCTAGATAGGTTATCATGAGATTGAGTTCAAGAGAGACTGATTTGTTTGTAGGAAGGCCCATAAAAGTTGTTCCAATGATGAACAGAACGTAGTGTTGTTTTAATAATGGGTTTTCATTCCTTTTGAAATGTGTCAGATGGTTCATAATGGGTTCTATAGTTCACCTTTGGCAGTATATCCCACTGTGAAAAGGTTGTACAAATCATTGAGGGGGTATTTTGGTGTCATGTGTGAACTGTTTAGTTAAAAATATTGTTTCATGATGTTTGTTCTTAATGAAGGTGAAGAATTAGTACTATGTTCCAAATGGGTTTTTCCACCCAATTGATGTTCCTCAATGAAAGTGGGAGGACATATCTTTGGAAAATATTATCAGTTTACATTATTATTTGAGAGTTTATGATTCAATTTTTTTGTATATGGATTATTCAATGAAATAATGGAAATTTATAGAGAACAAGGAGTAAAGATCATTGTATGTTTTTTCAAGGTAGTATCTGGATGAAGTGGTGATACTCCATGTAGTTGTGAGGAAAATCATTATAGATCAAAACCGTTGTTTTACCTCTAGGGTTTGAAGATGTCACTAGTATACATTGGGTTCTAAGATATTCTATAGGACTATTTTTCAACCATATATTGATGTTTAGATACAGTGTATCATCGAGATAGATGAAACCTTACTGTGAAATTGTATCTCATTTTAGATGATATTGGACAAGGCAACTTCCCTTCAAGAGATCATTTACATCATGCGTTTTCAGTCCATCATGGTCATGGTTTCGTTTGAATCATTTTACGTTAAACCTTTACATTATCTATTGTATGTAAATGATATGGGTAGTACATAATTCTCAAGTAGAAACTAGTACCGAATACAATAGATTTGGTCCAATTGATATGATAGGGGATGGAAGCTGCATATGATCAGCAAAAATCCAATATTGATCATAGGACGAGACATTTGGATTTTGATGTTTGGGATCATGTGTTTGTAAATGTGACTCCCTGTCTTGGGAACCAAATTATTTTTCATTAGATAAATATTTATCCCTAGGTTTTTGGTCCTTCCAATTTTTTACCTCATTTTAGAGATTTTTAATATTAGATAGATCTTCCCCCACAGATGTGCTTCATACATGATGTTGTTCACATGTGGTAGCATTGTTTTTATCTTTATGTAGACTCTAACTTCATCAATTTGGGTGAGATCAATGTTAACGATTAAGTGAAGTTTGAGTAGTGTTATATATAGATATTGGACTAATAAGAGAAGGTATTTCATGGGTATGTAATTTCCTTGGTTCGGGTCCTGTGGAGGCACATTAGCATGGAAGAGAGTAACCAGAAACGTGAGTCATCCATACACACAAATTTGCTCAGAATTTTTTATGTCTAGCTCTTATATTATGAAAATGTTTTTTTGAGGTGGTGGTCCATTTTTGGACTAGGATATGTATTTCTAATATTTATTTTTGTGGAAAACTATCTTTAAGCATTATATCTATTTGAGAGGTATTAAGAGATGTTTGTGCCTGTTCTCTAGTATCCCATTGTTCCCTTGGTGTGTTGATTGAGCTCCTATGGTGGCAAGAGCCTCGAGTGGTAAATTACTGTGTAGATGTTTGTATTGAATCATTTTTGTTTCCACTATATGATATATTTGGATTCTCAAGGATGAGAATGTTTTCAATAGTAGCGAATGTAAGGTCCCAGTTCCTAGTGGCTTGACCTTTTCCTTTTTATGAATACTGATGTTCTCAGTGGTGGATAATAGGATGTCTCGAGGAGTTATTCTTCTAAAAATTGGAAGTATGTCAATTTCCCACCGTGTTTGAATTTACAAAACATGAAGGTAGGTTTCACAGCATGTGATGATCAGATCACAATGTGTAATATATCTGGTTTTAAAAATAAAAATGAAATGAATTTTTAGAGGAAATCAGACCCTAACGATTACACAACATGTAATGGGATTACACATAATTTAAATCCTTTATGTTGAAATTTTGAAACTTTTATAACCAATTGGGATTGTAAAACCAAATCACCATATATCATGTCTTCAGATTCCTAGGGTCTCAGTAACCTCCACTTCAACATTTTTGGGATTCCATTGATAATGATCAATATATAGCTTCTCTACTTCAATCCATCTCTGATCCGTGGTATATTCTATATATGTTCTTACAGTTTCATCATTATTTTCCCTGTATATCAACTTTTATATGTGATGGAGCTTAATACCAATGTTTCAAAAGGTATTTTGTTGGTTTTTTGTTGGTGTGGTAATAAGGAAACATCCTTGGGATGATTCAATTCTAATGGTAGAGGTGATTAGGATCTGTAGCATTGATCCATCCTCTTGTAGAGAATGATGAAACCCTTTTTAAAGTAGATGACTTATATATTCTCTTTTAATTTACACATAGTCATAGAGATACAATTACTTATCCCCATAAATCCCAATGAAATTAACATATGAATTACTATAACTGAATTATAAAATATTTTTCCATCACATTGTGAGGTTTTTGTTTTGCACCGTGATAACAACTTTCTTCTTATATTGATAGATAGTTTGATATATATTCTATTTATGGATTATGATGTTGAATTGGTAATGAATTTAATACTGGACAAAAGTGTTAATAATTTGATAAAATATTTATGAGTCATGTTTCATGAATCATGTGTGTTATTTTTTTAATGAAACCATCATTTTTAAATGATTTTACCATATAATTTTTAATGGAATTTAATAATATAGGGAAACATGATGATTTTTGTTGATAATGTAATTAATGGAAGGTAAAAATATTTCGTTAAATAGATTTTAAAAAATTTTATTAACTAATTTTTTATATGGAACTTATAAATAATGAATCAGATAATTCAATATGGAATAAGATTCAGTTCTGTGATAAAATATAATTACTTTTTGGGGATATGTTGATATATTTCAGGAATAGACAATGTGACATATTCATTGGGGTTATGAGGCCTCATTGTGTGTTAATGCGTGATTCCTTTCTATTTGGCCAATATCCCAGTTTCTATGGTTATTTACTACTTCTTCTGATGTTATGTGAACTTGGGAAGGATGTTCTTAGAGTGATATTGTGGTATACGGGGGGGGGGGGGGGGAGGCCTGGATGTGATGTGAGCCTATGATGGTTGAGTGTTGATGAATATTGTGGTATATGGGGTAGATAGGTCTTATTGTTTTGGGATGAGTTCAACGTTATGATGCCAAGATGCATCGAGATATTAATTCGGATGTTGGGGAGGACATCAGGGATGATTGAATTGGTTGAATGTGTGATTACCTGTCTATATGAATGTTGGATTCTTTTTGGAATTTTTTGTTTGGCTGATTGATATGTTTTTTATTATTATTATTTATATTCCCCTCTACACGAGTTAGATGAATTTACATGGTGGCATAACTTGTTTGGTATCATTGGATGTTTTCAAAGATTATATAGTAATATGTATTGTAATTTAATTAATAAAGGAATAAATATTTATCCCATGGATTTGGAACTTGGTAGGAAGCATTGCTGATGTTATAATTTTGATAAGGAATAGACTTGGTTTTCTTATGCTTGATGAGCATAGATCATTTTTCTAATGGTAATGAAATGTAATGTAGAAAACGAAAATAGTTAATTAATGGTTAAATATTTAATTAATGTAAAGTGGAACCAATGAAAATGGGTAAAAATATTTAATGTAGAATTTTAAATGGTTGTGTTTTTATAGAATATATTTTCTTACTTGTGGCATTCAATTGTCGAAGAGACATTTTTTGAAGTTGATTCGGAGACGTATATATGACAATAGTGTGTTTGTGAGCTATATTATATCATTTATTCTTTGTTATTCCATAAGAAAATATATTATATCAGCTAGGGTGACTGACTTCTCTGGGATTCTAAGGCATTGTGGGTTTTTCCCCAACTTCGTAGAGGGAGGATAGATGAATGACTACCCCTCTTCCCACTCTTTCATCACATGGAAGCTACATGTGATAGTATGAATGTCAATTAGTTTTTCCCATATATATATGTAGTGTGATGTAATGGGTTGTGGTTATTTCAAACATATTAATAATAGATATGGTTTCCTAAGGACTTCTATATTTATAATCTGTAAAGGATGTGATGTCTTTAGGTTCCAAAATCATTGTATGGGCTCTGAGGGCTTGAGTTATAATACCGGATGAATGATACACATTACAAGGGATGTGGTGGTTCCCAGAAACTACTTTCTTACTTTTTATTATATGGATGTGGTGGTATGTTTTATGTGGTAATCATTATTTTTCCTTTACCTAATGTATGTGGCAAACCCTTTTCGGAGATAGATGCTCCGAGAATGTGACATTGGGTAGAGCTGCAAATGGTTTGGAGCTGTTGTGTGGTACCCTTGATATTCTTTATTATATTATATCAGGTTTTTTAAAATACTTGTTGAGATTTTCCGTGGTGGGTTTGGGAAAATAGTATTCAAGTTTATATGATGTGCCAGATTCACTTTTTATTCACTGGGTATTATCATGCTCTCTTTACCTTTTTCATTAGAGGATCTAGGTAGGATCCTTCTAAATATACTTTTATAATCACCCTACATATATATAAACTATAATTTATGTTAGTTGGATCAGGTTGGAGATGTGGTTGGTTACAACTATCTTTGGTTTATTAAGAGCTATTTTGGATTTTTGGTATCTATTTTCCTTACATTTCTTTTGTACTTGTTTTTTGGTAGTTATTTCATGAAAATACATATGTTCACTATGGATTTTATTTTATATTGGAGTCTAGGTAGGATTTGGTTTGTTTTAGTCGTATATATCTATTTCATATGTGTTCTCTCTGAGGGTAATGCCTTCAATCCAAATATTTATTATACCCTCAGTTCAATCCACCATCCTGGGGCCTACTAGAGGTTGGACACATGTGTCAATATCATTCAACCCCCGATAATGGACTAGGATGGGTTTACCATGTGGGGAGTGGGTCATGACATTAGAATCTATAATTTCTTATTACCATGTTTGATGTTGTCTTTTATGGAATGGTTTCCACTTATATTCTCCGTATTAAGTACAAATATATAATTTTGTTCTATTTTATACATGAAAATTTACTTATTTTTTCTACTATTATTTTAGTATGAATTCTATAATTCATTAGAATCTATTAAACACTAAAAATTTATTTATTAAAAATCATGATTTTTCATAGATAATGAATTCGTAGATGAATTCTAATTCTTATCAATAGAGAGTCTGGTATCAATGTTATCATTCTTGTACATTTAATTAATAATAATGGTAATAATTATAAATATGAGTCATGATTAGAAATAACAAAAAATATATATAGTATTGAGATGTTACAACATGACGTTTCAGGAGATTGTAGTTGTGGTTTTGTCTAAGGTTAATTAATTTTCATTTTCATGTTTTCAAATTATATTTTTTTGGAATGTTTCTCTTTCTCACACACACATTACCAATGTATGAAATTTATTGAAAAAAAGAGGATTTGGGTGTGTTTCTTAAATTATCATGGATATAAATATAAAATAAGGATAACTAACCCTCTTCCCCTCTATCTTTTATTTGTTTTATTTTGTGTTGGAATACCAAATATGTGATGGATTTATGTATAGGATATGGAATCACATTTTCTATAAAGGATCTCTTTAGGTCTATATATGTATGTTCGTGACATGATGGATTGATGATATAGTACATACAGGTATTCCAGTAATTGTAGACAATGGTTTTTATAGGTGCATCATGTACTCGACATAATATATTCAGGTGTAGTACATGATGCAAAGAATGTGTAGGATTTAGAAATGGAAACCTAGTTTTTATATTGAGGACGTAGATGTGATGATGTGCCTCATGTGGTCCATTATAAGATTTGGTATCAAAGTTATTGTATGGATTATTCTTTATCTAAGTGATTGATTCTTAGGACATTCAGAGTTGGGATGTGAGAGAAGAATACCTATGGGGTTGTTATTACTGGATACCCATTCATATTTATATATTATAAATGATTCATTTTTATTTCTATTTAATATTTCTTGAGTAATCAAGGGGAGAATGAAATGTTATTATTCCTGATTAAGTGATAATTGGGTATCATCTATTTATTCATTGAGTGTTAGCATGATACTTTAACATTTCCATTAGATTTTTTGTGAGGGTCCTTCTAAATATACGTCTTATTCCCACACAACAAAAACATATATATATATATATATAAACTTTTTTTCATATGCTCAATAGTATGATGGTTGTTTGGAAGGAAATTAAAATTATGTGGAGTTTAATAGGAGTATTTCATGCTTACGGTTATTTCAATATGATTTATTGAGGAATTTTATTTGTTTTATTTATTTCATCATAATATTAGTTTTAGTTACATCACCTAACATAATTTATTTATATATTATTGATATTAACATTATTAGTTTTCCTATTATTATGTATTATCCATATATTTATAGTAGGGCTAAACTATTCCATTTTTATTTATGTATATCAGAGCTAGTTACCCACCTATGACCTATGAGAGATCATATTTATTAGTTATTATCTCCATTTTTTATCACTATCATCCCAAGTGGGATACTAATAAGTGGAGTGTGTCCTGACATTGCTTATCTACCTTAACAAAAAACAGCATCTTCCTACTTTTCCTAACATCTTATTAAGAAACACAAAAAATTTCATTATCAAATATAAAATATAATATCAAAATCCCAAAATGAAAATGAACCATGAATCAATTATGAAAATTCTAATGATTCCATATATTAACTAGATAATTATTAAATTAAATATAATCATCATTTTTAATAAATTAATTAGTGAATATTTCACTACATATTGTAGTGTTATTGTTATATTTTATTCCATAGCTATGAAATATTCTTGGGATAAAGACGTTAAAATTTAGTGGAAAATAATAATCAATTTATAAGAGTTTTATCTAGAGGATTAAGATGAGAGTAAAACACAATATTATATCATATTGATTTCAATTAAATTTTTTATTTTTATGGAATGGAATGATAATACAATACAATGAATGTCAGAATATTAGTGATATTATAAACTGTGGGAGACCATTAGGAGGTGGTAATTATCATTTTTACCCATAATTTGTCTTTGTAATTAAGTACATTTCCTTAAGAGTTTAAATGAGTCTTTTGTGAATAATTTTCATAAATACAGGGAGGATAAATTTCTAATACAATGATATAATTTAATATTTATGATGTTATGTAACATTTCATCTAGTGAAGACATAGCCTCAATGGTCTACAAGTATTTTAAAATATTTTTATTTAAAATTCAAATAAATGGGATAATATAGAGATGGATTTCGTTTTTTATTTTCCATGGTCACTATAGAACCATTACACTATCTACGTGATTATGTACCCTAATTAAAAAAAATCTAAGGTCTTACCCATCAATGATATTATTTCAGTATAAGATGTTTGAAATATTATTAGTGAAATAAGTTGTGATATATTATATATTTCTATATTTTATTATTCATGATATAGATTTACAGTTTTTTTCATGGTTATATAGTGGAATTACAAAAAATATTTATCCAGAGTAGAAGTTGACTAAATATTATCATCACCAATATGATTCAATTTCAAAACAAAATATTCATCCTTAGACACATATAATGGTTTTCTTGACTCCAATATATGATATTAATAATTGATAATGTTCTATGATCTTTCTAACACTATGAATACTGAATAGTTGTTTATTTTTGGATGATATACTAGAAAAATGACAGGCTTAAATATATTTATTCCATATATTGTCGAAATAGTCACAATATTAAAAAGATTACCATATTTATTATCAATACAAGTTTAATAACATTAAACTCCATTGGAAAAATAGTATATAAGATATACTATTTTATGTGTGGTGTTTCATAAAATTATAACAACATTCACTTGTGAATTACATTGAATTTATTTTTTGTAAGGCAATAAATTATAATTATCTTAAATAAGTCCAAATATACCAATTATATTATAACTAATTTTTTCTATCATATTTCAATCCATCCCATGAAACATATTACTTTAAAATATTTACTATTGAATAAAATATAAGTTAAATCTCATTAAAAAATCATTGGAATTAGTGAATAAATAATAATTTCTTTAATATTGATTTGCTCAATTATATAAGATTTTCCCCTTTCCACTTAAGAGACAAAATAACTCATGATAAAATGTTTTTCATCCAATAGTGGTTGAATAATCTTAAAATTGAAGGTCTATAAAAAAGTAACTTAATAAACAGATTAAATTTATTAAAATTATATTTAAATATAATATCTCACAAATATTAATGAGTAAATTATAAACAATGTTATTATTGAAATAAAAATGGTGTTATAAAATTTTAGAACATTAATTATATTAAATTAGAAAATAAATAAATTATTTATTAAATTGAAAACCACATTTTAATCTAATTCAACACACTATATGGAATATCAAGGTATAAAAAAACTTCATTCTCTACCATATACTGAACAAAATGAAAATTTATCACTATATTAAATCCATATCCATTCTTTGTATGGTCGAAAAATTGTATAATATTTTCCTAGATAATTGTATATATATCAATGTGAATTTCCATTTCTTGATGAAATAATATGGTGTATTTTATCTACTATAACATCTAACCATTACATAATAAAAAAAGAAATCAATAAAGAGAACCATTATATAGGGCTGTAAAATATATTCTAGCCATGGTTCTACTTTTTATGTTCAATAATATATTTAGTTCCTCAGCAATGTTCCCTACTATTTTTTCTATTGAAAACTACAACATTTTTAAAGGATTTTTATGACTTGTTTTTTTCTTCTCCTCATATTTATCCACACATATCTAGTGCATCTATTAATCTAAAAATACCCTAAAATCATTAAATGTAATTAAAATTATTTAGTATGAATATATTTTTTACATTAAAAATATTCCTAAAAAAATTAAAACCAGTATAAAATTCCATTCACATAAACTATTAATTAAAAATTTTAAAATTATATTAAAAGTAATCTCAAAAAACATATATTTCAAGTAGAATCAATTAATAAATCATGAAAATAACTATATTTTTAAAATAATATTTTTTAAAATATATGAATATATATAGAAAAATATTATCTCAGATCCATAGTTCCCAACTAACCATGAAAATAATTACATATAATTAAATAACATCACTTTTTTAAATAAATTATTAAGAAATTGTTACAAGAAGTTTTTAATTCATTCCTAAAGTTTCAAAAACTTATATAGAAATGAAACTAAGAATAAAAACTATATAATCATTATCAATCATCTTTTTACAAAATTTTTTATAATTAAAATAAAATGAAGGTTGATTTCTAGTTATAAGCCAGCCTATAGAAATTGAACTCTTTTTAACCCAATTATTAATTTATTATTTATTTGTTTTACTAAACATAAATGATATAAAACATAAAATTAATAATTATATATATTCTAAATCTACTATAATAAATTCATATTTACTATGGTTTTAATTTAATTATGAAATTTATATTTTTATATTTCACAATCACTCATTACTAAAATCAAGTTACAATGGGATATTTTTGTCAAAAGTGAATTTCTGTAAAACAAATTATATTTTATAAATTATTTTTAAATTTTCTAATCACTAAAAGACATCATTCTAATTGAAATATCTCAAATAGATGAATTTTTTTGTGAAATAAAGTTAAAGTATATATTTTATAAGAACAACATTCACATTAGAAATAAAATACTATCTCCAATTTTAGAAAAAACAATGATGTAAAATATATAATATGGTCAATGAATTTGGTAAATAAATGATAAAATTAAATAATACCATATATTATTTTATAGTTCTCATGCATATTTCTCAATGGGAATTATTCTATATGGGGTTTATTATTTCATATTTTTCAATGTAACATGTATGGTTCAAGGATTTTTAAATGTTGTAATTAAAAATTAAGATAAAATTATATAAAAATAATATATCAAGAATAATATATGTCATATAACAATATTTATAAAAATTTTCATATTAATTTATTACCAAAAATAATTTACAGTGTGATCATGGAAAATAAAAATATTTGTGTTCCAAAAAAATCATTAAAAACTAAAAGAATGTTAATCTAAGTCTAATTAGGAACTATTTTGGAATCCTCATAACTCTTCTAATCACCATCATCCATAGGTGAAGTGATATGTTTATCTTACATTACTATCTTATTAAATTATACATTATTACCACCCATGTTCTTTTGAAATTACCCATTGAGTTGAGAGATTAAAATCAAAGAATGTTCCTCCCCAATTGGTGACACAATTTTGGGATAAGTTAGGTGTGTTTGAAATCCATGGTGTTGGATATAAAATATTAATCCCATTAAATACTACCTAATGTATTTTTATCACCTCGTGTCTATATATATTTCCCCGTTATTACACATTTTCTTAAACATAAATACATGTTTCACCTTCCCTTTATCCTAATTATTTCGTCACCATCTAATAATTATATATGGATACCCACTCAATATTTCTTATTCATTCTAATATTGTATCTTTTCATAAATATCGTTAATGGTGTTAAAATAAAAAAATATAATGTAATTTATAGTAGGTGGAGGGGGTGAAAAATATTCTCAAATGTTTTAAAATGAATGGTGGTTCAAAACATATTGTGTAATTCCTTATATTTTGTGATACTAACTAATTTCATGATCTCTCATGATACATGACCTCAATCATGTATCCCCTATATCAATGGAAATATAGTAGAACATAGGGACTAACCGAACATGTTGGGATACTATACACTCTTTAATATAGTATTTAAAGAGTGTAAATAAATATAAACATCGTCATTCAAAAAAAATCCCAATACATATTTCCAATGTAATAATGTTCCAAGTAAAAAAACAATAAATAATGCAGGCCTTGATATCATTAATTTAAAAAATAAAACCATAATAATGAATTAATTCAATCTCCACAATGGTCTTTGATTTTATTTCTCGTACACTCAACCGTAATATATTTTAATCCAACATTACAATTTTTATTCAAAATGATTCTCAATATGGATAATACAAGGAAGTGGAAAAAAATACCTAGGGGTCATAAATAATGAAGGCCATGGTCATCGTCAGAAATTATGTCCACTCTTTCCGGATTAAAATGAGACACATTAGAAAGGAAACAATTAAGGTACTAGGGACCACAAGAGAGGCCATATTGTTCGCCACTTTTCTCCCATCATGCCATGAATGGGTGAGTCTAATGTTTTTGTTATGGAGGTACCTTCATTATCAAATATTATAGGAAATTGACCATAGAGTGGTTCCTTTACCATGTAGATCATCATGTACAATCATGGAGTCTATTTCGAATTGCGCATTTATAATATCAGCACGAATACACATGGATAGACTTGTATGTATCGCAAGATCTTTTGCATGAATAGAATTTAAACTTCTAAAATGTGATGTGAATTCCACCCCCACACTCCCCCAGAGGTCACAGATAAATCCTTTTCCTCACCTATCAACCATTACACATTTTCCATATGTGTTAAGCATGAGACGACCCCTAGGAGAACCCAACGAATACATCTCCTATTTGCCATAGAACCACGATGACGAGCATCACAATGTGATGCCTGAAACATGTGAATGGATGGAACCTCCTTCCTGATTCCAGCAAGGCCAATCAGGCCAATCAGAATAAATATACTTCTCGCGACAAGAGATCTACATGTCAAAGAGATCCCCTCAAATCTATCTCAGATACTTTCATTCCATAATGACTAGCATCCCACAATGAAGATGATGGCTCACACCTCTACCCCATCATCAACCTGTTAATCACTTGAAACCAGTGCTCCCTGAACCACTCATTGTTATCATCATCAAGGGAGTACACTATAAATGCACCAAATAAAATCCACACCTACAGATCCCATTCTCCATTGAGGAAAATGTGATTCGTGCTACTTATTTTTTATTCACAAATAAATAATAATATGAATCCATAATAATACCTAAACCATTTATGTTATCATTAGATCCTATAGAATTATTTTGGATCCTCTATGTGAAAGAGTTATGCTTAGTAGTTAAATTTGGCCACCAAGACATATTGTTATATCTTCTTGAATCCAGTTTCAGTAATCTAATAGAGGGCCTCTTCCCTTATCTTGACATGCCACCATGATCTCTGCTCAACAACCCAATATTTTCCCGAGCATTGTATAAGTAAAAATCAATAGGCCACCACCAATAGTGAATAAAATAATATCCATTCTAAAACACAATATATAGATGTATAATAAATAATATATTAAAACTAAATACTGTTGGTTTGAATATTTGGAAAAATTTAAATTATAAACATTTGTTCTTAGTTCCATGTGATAATTGTTCATGTAAAACCTCCTCAAACCCATGTAAGTAATATAATCCATTTTTCATAGGAATCACATGCCATAATAAAATGAACATTAGCCCAATTTTTAAACTATTATTCCAAAAACCATTTCTAATCTACCAATCCATGATATGGAATGCCATTTCTATACCCTTAGAGTCAAAAGAACCAGTCTATACTCCTAAAGTATGATGAATTTGAGAACCAAGATATTCTATCTAGACTACCCAAAGGATATGTGCATTATCTTATCATCCCATCAAATAATGAGTCAAAATTTTTATTGGGAATCATTAGTGACCTCAAAACAAAAAATTTAAAGAAAATAAACATTTTAATTTTTTTCATATATTCATGGTTCATAAGATTAAAAAATATCTCAATTCCCAATGTAATCTCATTTCAGAATTTAAGCACATTACAATATTTTTTTTAAAAATATATTCATTTTACCATAATGAAATTCCCCTATATCCATTTTTCAATTTTAACTAATTACATGTCAATATTCATTTTACTAATTAATATTAATCCAAACTCCCATTTATTTAAAGATAAAAAACTATTCCTATAGTTTTAATATCATAAACCATATAATTCATAATTTAATAACTCAATTTCCATGTTGATGGGAGTTGTACAACCCATGGGTGTCCTTATTATAGATCAAATCATCCATAACGAATTTTATAGGGATTTTAAGTGATAAAGCCGATCATTTTAACTCATATTTCACCCATTCCTAAAAATGTATTCCACAAATGAAAAAAAAGAAAAACCACATACACATGAATGGGAATCAAGACTCTGATATACAAATTGTTGACTACCAACCTTATTTTTGTAGATAAGAACACTCCAAAACTCAACCATTGATTAATGAACAAAATCCTTTAATTTTAAATGTAAGAATATATTGGAATGTAGTGGTTAATATCTATATAATTATAGGAAAAAACAAACAATGATTCCCTAAAAAAATTATAAATATTATAGGTAGACTCACTCAGAGAATCATTTTATTACTATGGATGATTGAAATGAACATAAATTAATGGATAGTCACCATGGGTAATCATGAGATGAGTGGGTTCACCCACATTGGATAATGGAGGTATAAATGTGTGGAAAATATGGTCAGAACTCTTAAATTTGGAGGGGAAAATTGATAAATCCCTATACTTTAATAGTATCATGGGGTGGATTCATTACATCACAAACATTTCACTAGCAGTGATACATCACATTTCTAAGAGTGGAAGAAGCCACCTGATTTAGCTGGGCCACCATAACGGGTTTTCAAACCCAATCCCTCATTATGTTCTTACATATAAAAAATTGGGTCAAAGATAATTAGTCTCTAGGTACAAGGATCATGGTTAACCCTAATCATTTACAAACAATGTATGATTTAATATATGTTAACATCTAATATTTTTTTGTGTCTTGAATCTCTGGGACACCCCCCAAATCCACTCATATCATTAGGAATCATTTCATTAAAAAATGAAATGGAGCTAAAAAGTTTAAATGGAATATACCACACCCAAATGATATGATATTATAGCCTCGTAACTATATAATTACATATCATCAATATACACTATCGGTCATCAATGTACCTCTATGGTAAAAAGAATAATCAACTAATCCTGAACATCTTCCCCCCACTCCTATGAATCCTCTTTTACTTAACCAGGCTTTTACATCACTCAGACAAAGGCCCAAATTTATCCTGAATAATCTATTCTATATGACCCACCTTACATATCATAGGCTTCTCAAAGATCACATCTTCCAAAAAACATCACTTCATAATCATAGATAAATTAAAATTGGTTAGGGTGTTATTTTTGCCTTTACGGCACATGAAAAATGATAAAAAAGGAGTTTTCCTTCGATGGTAGAGACTATTAAAAAAATACCAATATAATCCTCTCCATAATCGCAAATAACCCAATATACCTAGGCACCCCCTTTCCCAACATTTGAATTTTATGGTGATCCAATCCCAGCAACACCCAAATGAACTCATAGTCACCCACTATAATCTAAGGTGTTTGATTATGTCAATCAGCTTGTGTATTCTATTTGATCTAGGATAAATCCATACTCTCCTGGACCAACTAATCATCTATGGATTTCTTCAACAAGATAATTTATATTAGCAACTATGACTCACCGACATCCATTTAACTAAATCGTGATGTATATTTACCATCATAGAGCACCTCATATTTTAATATATTGGTAGTCTCCAAATAACAATATCTATATTATAACACATGAATTATAATATTCTTCTCCCTTTTCTGACCAATATCTATAATACATGAAATTATTATGTCCTCAAGGACCTGGTTAGTATGTTCTGATTACTCATTCATCTACAGATGGAAATATATCCATAGAAAAACCAGAGTACCTAATAAACTATAAAATTCATTCTAGAAACATCATGATAAATTTGTTTTATGAACTGAAAAAAATATCTAATGTACACCATTACAACATATCTTTACATAGAAATACAAGTTACATTGCTAGTAAATGGTTGAATTCTACGGAATCAGAATGGACCGTGAAAATTCTATCAATTAATCTACAATCATACATATTTCATCATTAGTTTAATGACCCCTTATAAGTACCACTATAAAAAAAAGTTAACATATCCCAATGACCATTATAGAGTTGTTTGAAGTTTTAAATTTCTAGTTGTTTATAGATACTCAACCTCTACTCGTTGAAATTTGTAAATTCAAGTCATGAAACATATGATCTCTATTTACATTTAGGCCTTCCATGTCATTATATGAAGAACAAGATTTATTTTGGTCATACTAGGGTTCAATTCTTAGTCCAAGACAATAAAATATAATGTAAAATCTTACATATTACATATAGGCACAAGAAAAAAGCGAAAAATGATAAAAAAATATATCCTCATCGATAGTCCAATTAGAAGTTGCCTCCTAGACTTCAATACAATCATTAAGTCATATAAATATTGAATCGTCATACAAACTCCACATAAAATGGTACTGAAGAGATATATCAATGGACATGGACATGTGTGTCACCAACACATGTACTTCATAGACAACTATTTTCAGCTTAGTAAACATGTACACCATCATCCAATTTTAATAAGATCCATAAGCCCCTTGAGTCTATGTATTATAAATCAGTATGTCTTTACCATTATTTCCCTTCCATGTTGAATAACCTATTACAATGTTAAGTGAAGACATTTACTCAACCTAAATCAAATATTGAATAATAAATTAAACAAGGAAAATGTGTACTTGAGGTTATTTTTACTAGTAGAATTAAAAAAATATCATATAATACATTTTATCTAATATTTCAAATCATAAAAAAATCTGCCCAGCTATAGGTCGTGAATAGAATTAATCTATTCATAACTCCAAAAAAATTGAAATTTTTATACCATGATTCGATCACACAACATCATCATTCCACCATGTGTTATATCAGAATCATAAAAAACAATGGATATTCTTTATATGGGTCATGTAAAATCAATATTCGTATAGTGTTCAAAAGTTTATTCATTTGTTGGAAGGAATTATCACATGCCTCCGACCAACCAATAATTACATCCAACTTAATCAGGACATAGAGAGACACAACCAATGTAAAAAAATTATTTGATGATCCTTTAATAATAACCCACAAAACACATAACGACTGAGATATAAAAAAAATTTAGGGTCATCAAATAAAACAAAAACATGAATATTTCTTGTTTATTGGATACACATTCATTTGAGATTATTTTACCTAGATAATATAATCATTCAATCCAAACATAACTGATATATAGCATGAAAAACTGTCATGGAATTCTAAGACTACCCAAAAAATTATGATGATTATTAGCATGGTCATCACGAATCTATGATCACACTAATATATTATGCATGAAGTGAAACGAAAAATAATCTAAATATGGTTGATTGATTTTGTTCGTCAATACCATTAACATTGTAGGTGTATTCATCTACCCAAAATGGATCAGAATGGACTTTTAAAAACCATACATAATTTTTAATGTAGTATGTGATATATCATGACGTTTTTAGCTAATATGTTGATTCCCCATCATCAAATAAATCTTATAAAACATTTATGAACACATCAGTTGTTCAACAAGTCATAAATATGTAGATTTGGATATCAGTTCTCAAGCATCTTATTTTTCATATTTTGTTTAATAACACATAAATGAAATGTTATATCAATATTCTTGGCGAATAAAACCTGACATACCAAATGGGAAGTAATCAAGTGGACAAAACCATTATCATATAAATCCTCTAACTAAATCATACGAACTTGAATATTTGTCGATGACATTATATAAGGAAGATATGATATTGAATAATCTCCTAGAAAAGCCTAATTATGACCTAAAATACTCATTCGTGAGGAATAACTAAAAATTCACAAGGAAATACACCTGAAAATTAATCCACTATAGTAAGGAAGACATCATGCATCACACCCCATCATCAAGTGCATGAATTTTCGTCATATTCATGAGACCACACAAATTTTGACTAATTTCCTCAATATAGCCTACTAAGATTTGACATTGTCCATGATGGGCATAATCTCACATTCTTTAGTTTTCAAAAAAAAACTATATTATAGTAAAAAATATATATAATAATAGTAAATAACCATTAATTCCTTTCAAAAAATATAATGTCCAATCCCAATATATCAAGTATGAAAAAGTGAAAAATGAGATTATGACCACCCATATCAATGGAACACTCATTATAATTTCAGAGACACTATGATCGTGCCCCTAATGTTGTGTCCATTTTCATAACCACAAAAAAAAATACACCAACAAATCCAAACAATTATGGAACCTAGAAGATATAAAAAATATTTAATCTGTTATATCAAACAATACATTTTCTGTCAATAAAGATAAAAGAATCATACCTCAAATTATTTATCCTCAAACCACTATAATATTAAGAATTATGAATAATATAAAGATATTATATTCCACAAATACATGCTCTATTCTGAGTCACTATAGTGGAGCAACCCTACTGATATGGATACTCATCTCAATTAGTCCCATAAACACCACCAAGAAAGGTATGGATGGTGAAACCACAAATGATCGACTAGTATGGAATAGAATACCCCCTTCTAGTGTAATGTATCTACCATGGTTCTCCATCAACACTTTCCTATAAAGATATTCTAGAGAAAAATTGTATATTACCCATCCACCTTCATTGTTTACTTTCTACTAGTGGTAGTGAACACTAGCAACAGATGTGAACATTTCACCAGACTGATAATAGACCAAATGATCACTTCCATATGGTATTTATCCTCATCCCTAGGTACATTTTCTGCCTATATCATGGTGGAAATTCTCATAACAGATTCTATGATAATGAAAATTCATTCCACATGATCACCCAATGAGAACCATAAACCCACTATTAGAGGACTCCTTCCAATCCACCTCAATAGTTACAGCTTTCTCCCAGACCACATAAAACATATTTAATCAATAGATGTTTAACTAATTCATGACTTCAGAACTATGTCCATACAAAAAATTTAAGACTACAAATACTCCTCTCCCATCATCATAGGAGAATGAAATTTCAATTTTTTAAAGTTGAAAACATATTCTATAACCATTAGACATCCTTATATCATGTTCATTAACACTTTAGAATTCATTTTATTCTTCATTTAGGGGATAGAACTGTTACTAGAATGTGTCATAAAATTCCTTTAATACCATATTCTCTAGATTCCAATCTGGATACACAATTCCCAAAAATATATCATTTTTCCTCTTAATATATATCCCATCATAAATATATTTTTCTCTATAGTGTCACAATGCGGTCCTCTGTAATCTTGATAGACACATTAGAGATCTCTTCCTATTTTCAAACACTCTCTAACAATAACCGATTGGTGTTTTAGGTGAAACTCTATCTATATATCAAACATATGCAGCACATCCTACCCCAAGTATCTCTCCACGAACTATATAAAATAATTGATGTCCTCCCTGAATTGGTCTACCACACTCTTACCTATAATAAATGAGTCTTATTATTCCAGTAGTGGAGGTTCATTCTCGTTGATTTTTACCTAATTTCCAACTATTAAATGTCATCATAGTGTATTCAATACAAAAGTAAAATCATAGTTATTTTGTTTTCTAAAATATTATTTTCAAAATTTACAAAAAATAGGGATCACTGTAGACCAAAAACAACCAAATAATCATACACAATTCCAACATATATAAATACATATCCACCACTACCATTAATAATCCTTATAATCATACAAGGAAAACATAGGGTAAACTAAATTTAAATTTACAACCTCCTAATCAAAATAATTATATTAACATTACTGTTGAAAAATGTTATAATATCCATATTATGAACCATTTTAACAATTTAAATTTATGAATATTCATATTGAATAATATCCTTTTAAAATATATATTATGAACCATTTTAAAAAAATAGTAATATTTCTATAACAAAATATTTTGTTCCCATAAACCTCATCAACCGACTTTTTCATGAGTTCTTAATATAATGAAAGACACATATCTTCTGGTTACCTAAAAAGAGTCATTCATATAAAAATTTTAGATTATGCTAGACCATGAATATAACCATAGAATAAAATAACATAAAAAATGAGTTTATTATCTTTGGTGAAATAACATACAAAAAAACAATATATCATCAGGTACAATAACCCCCCATGGGTATTTGGCTCTCCCTCATTTATGGGTTAGGTACTACCTTATTCAATCCCATTTCCAATACCTGAAATTAAATATCTTCATTTGTTTCTTTCCCAAATAATGAACCAATTAATGTATCCTCTTTGATACCACACTATAAAGTACTAGTTTTGGTTCCATTGTCTGGTTCCATGAGCTAGTACACTACATAAACTCAATAAAACATACCCATAAACCATAGGATGTAGACTCAAGTTGTGGTTTAAAGGAAACATGTGAGGAAAACATACCCTCGTTATCAAAAGTAAATCAACCACATAAATAAAGATAAAAATCAACATCTAATAATAGTAAATACAAAAAGATCACCATCCATGTTTCATAAATGTGTAATTAACCATCCTCGTAAATAGGTCATGTAGTTAGAGTAAAATGATCCAAAATATAAACAAAAAATCATACACTTAAGGCGATACTTAAAAGGCCTCAATGATATGTTAGATTCCTTCATCCATGTTCCATTCTGAATCCAATAAATCTAACATAAGGATTCTTCCCTTATTGAGTAATGTTACCATGAAGTCTCCTCAGGAACCTAATGATGGCCTGATCAGGGCGTTAGTACTACTCGGTATACCTCCACCAAGAATGTCTTTAATAATATAAATTATAAACCTATGTATGTGTAGGTATAAAAGAAAAAAATTCAAACATTAAATAAACCAGTTTTCACTATATAATAATAGTTAAATTAATAACATTTTTTCATATCTCTTAGTGATACACCATTACTATATAGCCTACATTAGTGCATTACGGTCATCTTAACCAGATATCATTGTAATCACATGTTAGCATACAAGGATCCTCAAATCAAGAAACCAAACACTGATTTATATGCTTGTGTCCAATAATTCCAAAAAATGATATGGGATTCTTTGTACACACCCATGAAGTCAATAAAATCAGTAAGTCCAATGATAATATGATGTTATGAGGTTCTTGGAGATTATTTCGGCATCCCCAAGAGAGAGGAGCATCAGTCTAGCATCCCAAAAAACCGTTAGTGACATTTTTTATAGTCAAAATAAATTTCCTCTTAGAAAACAATAACAAAAAGGGTGCACCTTGATTTCACATTTCAATCGTTAATTACATTCATTATGATTTCAATTCAAATATAAATAACATTTCACCATTTTAGAACTACACTACCATTTTTCACCTCTTCATTACATTTAACTACATACACATTCCCACCTTAAAAAATTTATCATGTTTATCCATTTATAATCCTGGACTCATTTCAATTATTTATATTAATCTAACTACCACATTACACATTTCTAACATTGCAAAATTGGATCTAAATTGTTTAATTTAAAATCCCAAAAAATTATCATTTAAAAACAAAATTTTCATGTTAAAGGTAGTGATACATGCCATGGGTGACCATAGTCCCAGCATAATTATCCTCAATGGATTAAATAGAGATCATGATGTTTCCATACCATCATTTAGAAAAAAAAATTAAAATATACTACATAATAATAAAATATGTAGCACAACAAGACTAAATCTCAACCATATTTAGATGAATAGCCAAGAATACTATGGGATGTACATTATAGACCATATAAATCATGTTCACAAACAATTACTCACTCATCCTTGACTGATGATTCCTTATCAAATAATCTAAATTTCATAATCTAATAATGTAATATATTAAAAGGGTTTATGTTTTATATGAATATAATATGTTCCAACTACATTCTATAGTAATATAGAATAACAATTAGTGGTATAATCTCATGAGGCTTTGTTTCAACTCAAATGGTTCTTAAAATGATGAATAATATACCGAGAGTCACCCATTGGATGCATACGATGAGTGGGATGGCACCCATGTCAATTTTAGGTGGAATTTGGAGGATATTTGATCAAGAAATCTTAAAACTCATTGGGGAAATTGTAAAATACCTCAATTATCTAAGGATCATTGTAGTCCAGACCATGTTCCAACCCTAAAAATACATATATTCAAGGCGGTTATAGGATACATGGTTTGGATGGACCTCCCTTAAAATTTGACAAATCATGTGGTGGCCATCGTCTTACCTCTATATAAGGGTCCAAACTGCATGGTCTCTAAGTCCATGGTGCAGGGTTTACCCTAAACATGAACTAACCATGTGCCATGAACTAGATGTAAATTTTTTCTCATGTTAATTTCTTAAACCATGTAGAAAATCTCAATCCCCTCATATCCTTTGTAATCATTTTATTAACAAAATAAAGGAATCAAAGTAACATATAAACTAAAAATTACTCATTAGAAGGATGGGATCATACAAAATTTATTATTTCATAATATGTTTTTGTCTAAATATCTATTTGAAAAAATTTCTGAAGTTAAATTTCATGGTTATGGGTGGTGAAATAACTAAAATTAATCATAGGGTAAAATAATTAACTCATTATTTTATGTTCATATTCTCACCAAAAGACTAAATATATCATACATGTATTGGTTTGAATTTTTCATGTATTCCACCACAGACTCCATTTTGTATAATTTTGAAAATAGGGATCATGTTATTACCTTTTTTGGTGGGATTATAAATTATATGTGTTGTTGAACCTTCATATCAAAAATCATATCTTATGACATTTCCCCTAAATCATGTTGTTCTCTCACAATCTCTTCCTAAAAAACACATATCTACCGTAACTAAAAACATCCATATATAAATTTTAATCTGAATTTAATTCAACTATATCATTTATTGTGAGTATTGAGGTTGATATATCTCAAATATCTATTGAACTATCACTAAAATAGTAATATTTTATTCACCATTAATTTTTTAGTTTTTTTTAGAATCATCACTAAATTTTTTTAATATATAACTTAGAAAATATTGGTATGTTCTAATTGAATATTATAATGGATGAGTTTGTGCATTTAATTGATTACCCATTGATTACTGTTCTTTGGTTTACATTAATTTGTGATATTATAGTCTAAAATTATAGAAATTAGAATTTTGTGGGATGATAAAAAATATTTATCATGTTATTATAATGAATCTTAGGAATTTTAGAATGGATGAATGTATTTGATCTCAAATTAATATAATTTAGATAATTAATGAGCCATGGTGTGGTTAGGAAATCATGTTTTCCTACTGAAATGGTTAGTGTCTTTTTTCTAGGGTTATATTAATAATGGTTGACTACAAAGTAAGGGCCTTTTGGTTGTACGTTATTTTTATTAGTATTGTTTTATCAAAATTGACACCCTTTTAAATATGGGTACCTATTTTCTTATATAATGGTAATGGTTTAGAATATATAATTACATTAATAAATATAGGCTTAATATGTTTTTTGTCGTTGTGGATGTCTTGGAGGGTGTATTTTTGGATTATTACCACAATATGAATGGATAGGATATCATTTTAAGTAATTGAAATGATAATTTCTTGGAAAATGGTTTGGGACTAATTAATAAGATGAAATTTAATGGTAAATATTATGATATTAGTTTATTTGGGGTGTTCATATGAAAAGAAGATTAATTTTGAGGTTGGGGATAGATATTATGATGTGAAATGATCAGACTCTCCAATTTATTTTTATGGGATGGAATAAACCATTCGGTAATAGGGGAATATGAATTGATTTGGATTGGGATAAGTTTTTTTAAGACACATAAAAAAAATACACAAATTTAGATTATTTTGAACAATTTTACATAACAACTGATGAATGAATACAATCATATATTTTAAAATGGTATATGATATTTTTATATTATCTATTTTTTAATCTTATTACATTGTACAAACATATATATTTAATATATAATTCTATTCAATGATCATTTCATTAAAGACATATAACTGTGTAAAATATTCATGGGTCACATATAAATTAATGAAATGGATATCTAATTGGATAGAAATGTGACAATATTATAAGATATAAATTGGAGTAACATGGGTGGTCATGAAGAATATCATGAAGGAATGAAAATTTAATAAACATGTATGAATGTATATATAATTAAGGTATATTCCATTTTTAATTTTAAAAAAATTTAAATTACATTATGAACCAGAGAAACATATATGTGACTGAAAATATAGATTTTTGGAATAAAAAAAAGTGTACATAAAATACCATGCTCTCTATAAAGATATCATATTATAGTGGAGAAGTATCATTTCCCTCATCAACTATAATATAACCATATGAGATACAAATATTTAACTAATACATCAAAGGAAAATATAATTCCTTTCATTGAAATCCTATAAGAGTATAACATTTTATATAAAAATATTTCTGTGTGTGTGGGTGTCACAAGAACATTAAATTAATTAAATATCCATCAAAATTTCAATTAGAAATAACCCCTAAAACTAAAAAAGGTCATATAATATTTAATAGGTGGTTAAAAATTACTCAAGAAATAGAAATTGGGTGATCTCAATTTTTTTGTCCTTGATACTTAAGAGAAACTATAATATAAAAAATGATCACATTGTGTAACATAAAATAATAATAATTTTATTATAAAAATACATTAATGGATGAAAGTAAATTATATGAAATCAAGATGAAAGTTATTTATAATTATAATATTTTTTCAGAGAAGGAAAATTTTAATTAGTTGAGTATATTGTAATAATAAATTCAATTATAAGAAAAAAAATATGATATATTAAAAATTAAACAAAAATAACATAAAGAAAGTATAATAAATATATGACGGATATGACATGTTAGAAATGTAAAAAGGAGAAAAATATTATATTTTCGTCTTTTAAAATAATAAAAATCTAATGTAATGGAAAATTTAATATATATAAATATAATTGGAATGGAATAATATATATCCATGGAATGATATATATATATATATATATATATTATAAAGTATATGAATATAGAATATATAGAACAAATCAAATAGAAGATCAATATGTTTTCCCCTTACAATCAAAATAATGAGTACAATATGAATGAATCATAGGTAAATAATAAAAAGACTTATAAAAACCCATCAAACAACTATATGAGAGATAATACAGTGATTTATAAAAACATATCATACAAATTATAAAAAATTTCATTTGACATATAAATTAATATATAATAATATAGATAAATAGAAAAAATATGATATAGTTTTTATTTGAATGTTATGAATTATGGATCAATGAAATAGAAAATTTTATGTTGAAATTTAAATTGCATAAATTAAAGGAAAAATATGATAAGATACATTCGTATTATTATATATAAAATAAATAATTATATAGGAAAAATATAGTGAAAATAATTGAAATGAATTGACATTAAAATAAGAATCTCCTTAAAACATTATAAACTAATATAAAAAGTAAATAAATTTAAACAAAGCATAAAATTTCACAGAAATAATGGAATTGGAATAATATATGTTTAATAAAATATATATAATGAATAAAATTATATGAAAATGGGAGATAATTTCTATATAAATAGATATAATATGGAATGTAACACCCCGAGATTTTATGAGAAATATTATTTTTAATTTCATTGTATTCGTTTGTTAAATGGTACACCAAAAATTGCATGCGCTATAGGAAACACCGTATTATCTTGTATTATACACAAACACTATTCTTGGCTTGTGTTTCACGCAAGAGCAACCTTCCTCATTAACATGTGTTTTACGCTATACTGAATTTCACTTAACAACGATATATTGTTATAATATTATTATGAACTAGTCTTTATGAATAGTATTAACCACATTTATTATTTTATAACATTATAATTCATTAAAAACATGATCTAGAACATCGTATGAGATAAAAATAATTTTTTTGGGTAAAATAAGTATTTTTCAAAAAAAATGCATGTTTGCTGCCTTTTGATGGAGCTCCCACTGTAACTCTAGATTTTGAAATGTTTATAAGTTCAATTTTTCAAATAAAAATTCTTCCTTGGAATCTAGATATAAAAATTTACATTGGATAAATTCATGACATTATTCTGATAACCTTCATATTTTGATGAATAGTAAAAATACGCTAAATTATAATTAAAAACAACGTTTCTCATCGATATAATTTATATAGTTACATTATAATATTTAATTGTATAATAGTCAAAATATAATATATTTTTACCATTTAATATAATGTAAGTCATTATCATTAATTTTAAACTGAATTCATAGGCAAAAACATTTCAACCTTCTACAACGTTTTAACTTTTAAAACCATTTTTCTCAATAGCGGGAATAATTTTAAATTAAATACTGCCACTTATGTGTTTTGAATTAAGAAAAATGGATTCCATATTTTGAATAAGTAGGTCCATATTATGTTAATATGATACTTTTTATTTTTAGACAGTATTAATTGTACCTACGGTAAATTTTATTTACAACAGTTAAAGGTAAATCAGGTAATTAAGTGTAAAAATTTTATTATAAAGTTACCCTAACACCTGCCAAAATTCTATTGGATGAATATAAGTTACCAATATCACCAAAGGGTCTAAATAGATTCATTTCATGGACTTCTAACAACTAAAAAGAATGTAATTATTAATAAACCAATGAATGTGACAACATGTCACTCTCTTATATCTTATAAGTGTAATAATTTTAATTTAGTGATAAACATTATAAAACCTAGAACATAAATAATCACTCTAGATATAATAAAATTATCTATATCATGTGAATTTATTTAGAAATTTTATGGATTATATAAATATCAATAACAGTGACAATCTATTGTCCAATAAATTATTTTATTTATTGAAATATCAAATAAATGGTTCTAAAAATATTAAAATAAAAATTATATGACCAATTTAATGTTTTCCACGAATTCTAAAGGAGAATACTATATTTTAGGAATCTATTAAATATTTTGTTTCAAACATATCTTCACTTTGGATTTTATTTACATTCAAATAAATGAATATTTCCAAAACTCACATGATTGAAATTTTATAAAAATTACATATTATTAAATTTTTTCAAAATAAAAAATATATTTAAAAATTTTAAATTTAAATTTCTATGGTCTAAAATTTCATAATGTATCCAACTATATACAGTTCACAACACATAAGTATGTATTTATAACAATTTAATATTTAGAATATTATTAAGACAAATAAAATTAAATATATGAAACAAGGATAAAACAAAATGATAAGGTTTAAAATAAATTCCCAACATGTCTAAATTTTATTGGTTGATAATATTAAAACCCGATCACATATCATCTTCTAATTTGAGTCATTTTGGAGGTTTTTTGGTTGGGTTTGAGTTAATTGGAAATAAATATTTTGGAGGTTTCGAAAAGTCCCAATCTCATCTCTTATAAAAGGGCACCTCCTCTCTCTATTATTTACAACATTTTATGCCGTCATTATCCGTAAAAACCTATCGATTTCTCATCTCCACTTCCCTAGAAACATACTAGAGGTCTTTATCATCTTCAAAGGCCAAATATAGTGCCCTAAGTTGATGTATAGAAGAGGTGTGTCGAAGAAAAGGTAATATCCTTTACTGATTCTTTCAAATTCATTTGTTCTTATACATACTATTCTTTTATTTTTTTCATAATAAAATAATAAACTCATTATAAATAATATAATGATATTTTATTATAAATATAAATAACCCTATTTTACCTTCTAATCCATCATATGAAAAATTAAATCACTGTGCGTGCGTACGTATGACTTACCGTCTTTACGCTGTGGTGTAATTTATTTTTCCACCACCACATTACATGGATGGATATAATCATGGTAATAATAACTATATATTATTATTATAACCTTATAATAATTATGATATATTATATAATCCCCTAAAATTCCATTCATCAATTATGGGAATGATATCGTTGCTCGTGCATACGTATGGATTATCGTCTCCACGACGCGATGAGATCCATTCTCTATGATAACCATTCAAGAATGATTATAAAGTATATATAGTAATAATAATGAATATATGACTTAATAATGATACTGGATTTATTTATATGTTAATTACTTACTTCCATTCAATTTAATAAGGAAAATATAACAGTGTTCATGCGTGCATATGACTTACCGTCTCCATGAACAGTGTATTTCATTCCATTTATAGATCTATTATATATATATATATATTATATTATAAATATATATTAAATGTAAATCATGTTTTACATTCTAGAATTAATTATTTATGATCTATGTAATCAGATGAATAATTACAAGTTAAATCACGTATGATAAATGAAATGATTTTACCCAAAATGCTACTTTAACCTAGAATTGACAAATGGACATGTAATATAAAGTCATAAGTGAATCATATATGATATTATAAATTTTATTATGGTTCTTTTACAAGTTAATAATAATTTTAAACCCACTATATCGGAGTCTCGGACACATATGGATGAAATCAGAAAAAAGGTACGAGATAATTATCCTGATCTCATTCTCATCTTAGATTATTTATTTGTAAGTACTTACTGGGGTTATTTTTATCATGCATGTCGACTTTTTATTAAAATGTTTTCATAAAATATCTAATATTACTCCATGTATGTTTGATATAATTTTTACCCTATTTTTAATTTTACCAGAAGGCATGGAAGGAATATTTCTTTTGATTACCATAAGAGGTACTTTTTGACTTTTTTGGAAAAAGTACAAGGAGAATGTTTTTTTAACTTATACGGCATGAATAGATTTTTATAGTTTCATAACTCCTTATTTTAATGAATCTTCCTCTACATGATATCATTATTATTTTCAACAAAATCCTTTCATTTTATAATTGTGTGGAATTTTGTGAAAAGAAAATGATTTTGAAGAAGAAATGATATTTTCCTCAAGAATTCATTTCAATTGTTTTATCAAAACTATTTTCCCTCTAAGAAAAAATTATTTTTTGGATTATGTTTCAAGTATAATGTCTCTATTATTTATATGTTTTTATTTTTATAGTGATTATATAATATCAATTTGTTTTATATGGATTATGTAATGAAGGGATCAGGTTTATGAAACACATTTTTTCTTTGGGTTTTGATGAATGATTAATGATTGTTTTGCGGCACACGTAAGAATGATTTTAATGTGAGATGTGTGGGAACTATATATCCCTCCAATGCATTGGGTAAAGATTTATTTCTCATGAGATAAACATAGATATAATGGAATGTAAATTTGTTTCAGTAATATAGGGCTAGAATGGAATATGAACCCGGTTCAGTAATGGACTTCTTCCACTATGATGGTTTTGGCCTCAATGCCTTGGATACTATTGAAATAATATCATGTTCTTAATGGTTTTCAATAATTTCATGTTTTATCCCCATGCTACATTATCCTGATAAATTGTATTTTATGATCTATTCTTATGTACTGCCATATTTTCTGTCATTACTCAAGATTTTGATGTTTTGAGTTTATTTTCATGTTTTTACGTTCAATTGTTTATGGATAGTTTTATGTTCTATATGTTCACCCTTATAGAGAATTCAAGTTCACCATTTCTATTTTTCATTTTCCCCAGGTTATAATGAAAGGATTTAGGTAAGAAAACAAAAGGGGAAGATCCTTATGGGAGATTTGAACATCATCTACCATGTTTAGAAGATTATGTTCCATGATTCCAATGAAACTAAACTAATACGGTCCCTATGAATTTTTTTCATGTATTAAGTATTCCGTAAAATTAATGTAATGTCCATGTATGTCTTGTTTTGGTTTTTACAGTTGGTTTCAGAGGAAAGGTTTAGTTAACCATTGTAAACTAGGATGCAAAACCTTAAGTGAGATTCCTAAAGATATTTCTATGGTATGCCAAGGGATGTCCCTATAGTTAAATATAAGTATAGGTTAAAGTCCTACAATAATGATAACGATCATGTATAACCTTTTATTACACCTAAGATGTTATAGATTGAATGTACTCCCCTTGATTATGTTGTTTTCCTAGTATGATTTTTTCCTCTCACAATATTCATTTTGTGTTTTAGTTAATGGATAGAACTCGAAGGAACTATGTAAATGATCAATTCACTGGGAAATGCAATGATTGTCCATTTTAACAAACAAATGTTATGGGAAATGGATAGAAAAATATTATTTATGTACTTATAGAAGCTATGAATCATTCTGGACATCCAAATGATCAGAGTAGGAAACAATATTATATTGAGTCCTTCATGAGGCAATGTCCACCTTCATTCAGTGGGTCTTCTGATCCACTGATTGTTGAAAAATGGATCAGAACTATTGAAAAGATATTTACAATACATTTTTTTTAAGAACATGAAAAAGTCATTTTGGCTGTTAACCGTTTATAAGGTGAAAGTGGAGGACTCTAATTAATAATACAAGGAAACAAAATGAAATTGATTCAATGGAATGGGACGAGTTCAAGAACTTATTCTTCAATAATTACTTCTCTAATATTCTTTGAAAAAATATAGAAAAGGAATTCCTTCAGGTTAAGAAAAAAGATGATAAATCTGTTGTTATATATGAGGAAATTTTTACAAGGCTTTCATGGTATGCATCTAGCTTTTTCATCCTACCTGAATGTAAAGTAGATCGATTCTTCAGTGTCTTAAAACCAAGTCTTCAATGGTCATTAGCTGCAATAGACATCAGTAGCTATGATGAAATTGTGCATTTTACTATCAAGGTAGAACTAGAATTTGGGTTTACATATCCATCTCATGGTTTTGACAAGAAATGAAATATGGAGTTCAATGAAAAATCTCAAACAAATGGTGAATAGAAGATGAATATCCCATTATGATCAATGTTTTGAAAGAAGCATGGGGGAGATTGTCATAAAAGGACAAGAAAATGTTTTAACTGTGGAATAGAAGGTCATTAAGCACCTGATTTTCAATGTAATGGGAATGAAGTAGCTAATGATTTGAATAGAGAAATGACTATAGATAACACACCACCATCACTTCAATGTTACAAGTGAAAGGAAATGGGGAATTATAAAAACAATGCCCTAATCCAAGGGTTAATGATGATCAACATCCACAATATATTGAGGAAAAGGGCAAAGGGAAGTAACATGTGATCACTTTTGGTGATTTTGAAGATGACAATGAAGTAGTGGAATGATTAAGTGTATATGTAACATTATTCGAAAATAGTGTTGTGGAATGACATTTATAGGATCGTTGAATTTTAAAATATCTATGTATTGTTTTATTGTGTTTTTGAATAATTATATGGTACCGGTAATCATGAAATGTGATTGAATTTTTTTTGGAATGCTAATGATATACGCATAATGATGGGATAAGGAGAAAATAATATGTTTGATAGTATTAATGAGCTCATGAATTATATAAGGACAATGTGACATCGAGGTTTGAGTACATAGAAATTTTTGTATTTTGGTATGAGGAAATTATTAATATTTGACAACATTCATGTTTTCACTAAGGTTCTATTGTAATTCATGTTTCAAGAGAATACATGATTAAGGTATTCACATGTTTTGAATATGAACAACAAGATATATTTTATGATATATTGGGGATAAATGATGGTAATCACATGTTTGGTAGATGAACTCTCTAGTAATCTTTTCGTTATACAATGAGATTGGATAGAAGTATTTTGGATAAGCCTAAGGATTGGAAAGGAATAAGTTAGATATCAGATAGTATTGATTAAGGATAGAACTTTTTTATATTATTTTTGAAATGTTATAATAGTATAGTTTTTGAAGAAGTACAACCCGTAGGATGACGACAACCCATCACGTCGGACTAGGATGCGAGAATCTATCCCACAACTGAAGTGCAATAGGCCTTTATCTCCTACTAATTGCCTAAAAAAAGTCCCTAGTTAGTAGAAATTAGTATTTTTATATTACATGGTATAAGTCCATATTTGGAGCCATATACAGTCAATATCACCATATATGGACTTATGTGTATTTAATAACTTTTTCTAACATTTTGTTTGAGACAG
Source organism: Viscum album (assembly GCA_963277665.1). NCBI lineage: Eukaryota > Viridiplantae > Streptophyta > Magnoliopsida > Santalales > Viscaceae > Viscum > Viscum album. The sequence goes on from OY728157.1 coordinate 1,474,282,234, forward strand.
ATGGAATGACCCCTCATTCTGTCACTTGATTTGATAAAACTTCATGAATGATAAATTCAACTTCATTTCTTTAATATATAAAGTGTAAATTGTTCATGGAATCAGCAATGGTGTGATTGTACCAAAATCAAGTAAGTATTTCTTCTAATTTTAAATTCTCAAATATATTGAAAGGATCTTGAAAAAAAAATGTTGTCCTAGTTCCCTCATATCCGATGAATCAGATGGCACCATAGATCATCACAAATTTATGGCTTTGTGATTGTTGTATTTTTCATATCCATGTTCTCTACAACTCTCCATCTAAACATGATTGTTAGATTTCTCTTCCATATCCATATTTTCACCCATATTATTCTATGTGGAGACCCATTGATGAGTTAATTTGGGAAAATTTTACATTTCACACTTTAGTCTTTTAAATTCAGTATTAGTATCTTTTTTACAATGTGGGTTTCAATAAATGAAACTTTCAAGTGGTAAACAGTTTATAACCATGACGAAATTTTAGGGTGATATTCATTTTAAGGGAGTAGAATGTATCACCCTGAGATTTAATGAAAAATATTATTTATAATTTCCTTGATGTCTTGTGTTTTACGCTACACCAAAATAATCATGCGCTATATGCAACAACATATTATCTTGTATTATAAGAAAACAATATTCTTGGCTTGTGTTGAACACAAGAGCAACCTTTCTTAATAGCGTATGTTGTACACAATACTGAGTTTCACTAAATAATGATATATTATTATAATATTATTATGAACTAAAAATTATGAATATTATTAACCAAATTTTTAATTTTATATCATTATCATTCATCATAAACATTATCCAGAACATGGTATGAGAAAAAAATAAATTTTTCGGGTAAAATAAGTATTTTTAAAAAAATGCAATTTTTCCGCCTTTTGATGGAACACCAACTGTAAATCTAATTTTTGAAAAGTTTATAATTTCAATTTGACAAATAAATCTTCTTCCATAAAATAATTATCTAAAAATTTACATTGGATAAATTTTTGACATTATTATGTTAACGTTCATATTTGGATGAATAGTAAAAATACACACAATTTTAATTAAAAACACCTTTTAATCAAGATAATTTATATGGTTAAATTATAATATTTAATGGTTTTAAATTATATATATAATATATTTTTACCATTTAATTTAATGTAAGTCATTATCATTAATTTTACATTGATTTCATAGGTAAAAACATTTCAATATTTTGCAATTTTTTAACTTTTAAAACATGTTTTCTCAACAGTGAGCTTAATTTTAAATTAAATACTACCAGTTATGGGTTTTGAATTTAGAAAAATGGATTCCATAATTGGAATCAGTAATTACAAATTATGATAATAGACTACTTTTTATTATTTGATATTATGAATAGTAACTATGGTAAATTTCATTTACTACAGTTAATGGAAAATCAGGCAATTAAAGGTAAATATAAGATCATAAAATTACCCTAACACATGCCAAAATTCTATTTGATGAATAGAAGCTTCAAAATATCACATAAGGGTCAGAATAGATTCATTTAATGGACTTTGGACCATGAAAAGGATGTAATTAAAATTAAAACCAAAGAAAGTAACAACATGTCACTCTCTTATATCTTATAAGTGTAATAATTTTACATTAGTAATAAAATTCATAAAAATTCCAACATAAATAGTCACCAGTAAATTTAATACAATTATCTACGTTATGTGAATTTATTTAGTATTTTTAGGGATTAAATAATTATCATTAATGGTGACATAATAGTGATGTAGATATTATTTTATTGAATTAAATATTAAATAAATGGTTTTAAAAATATTAAAATTAATATTATATGAACAATTTAATGTGCTTCACAAATTTTAATGTAGAATATTACCTGTTATGAATTTATTAACTATTTTGTTTTGAACATATATTCTTTTTTGATTTTATTTAAATTCAAATAAATGAATTGTGTCAAAATTGACACTATTGATATTTTATATAAAAAATATTATTGACTGGTTTGAAATTCACAAAAATATTTAAAAATTATAAGTTGAAATTTATATGGACTAACATTTCATAACGTATTCAAATATGGAAAATTAAGAACACATAATTATGAATTTATAAAAATTCAGAATATATAATCTTATTACGACAAATAAAATTAAATATATTAACTAAGGATAAAAAAAAATTATATAGGGTTAAAATAAATTCCCAACATCTATAAATTTTATTGGTCGATGATATTACAACCCTATATCATCTCATATTCTATGTTAAGTCATTTTTGTTGTTTTATGGTGGGTTTTTAGTTTATTGTAATTTAATATTTTGAAGATTTTAAAAAGTGCCCCTCTCCTCTCTTATAAAAGGGAACCTCTTATTTCTCTTCATCAAAACATTTTGTGCCTTCATGCTGGGCCAAAATCAGTCCATTTCTATTATACAGTTTTTTAGAAACATACTAGAGGTTCTGGTCTTCTTCAAATACAATCTTCTAAGAACTAAGAGGAGGTTTGGAAGAGTCGTGTTGAAGAAGAAGTAATATATTTTTCCGATTCTTTCAAATTAGTTCTCTCTTTTACATCTTCTCCTTTTGTTTTTTCATAATAAATTAATAACATGGGTATCAATAATATACTGATACGTTATTATAAAAATGAAACAACCCTATTTCACATTCTATTGATCATTGGAAAAAGGAAATCATCACGTGTGCGTAGGTACGACTTACCGTCTCCACCCCGTGATGTAATTTGTTTTTCCGACACCACCTTACTTGGTTGGGTATAATGGTGGAAATAATGACTATATATTATTATTATAACATTATAATAATTAAGAGATATTATATAATCTTCTCTAATACCATTATAAAATTATGGGAATGATATCGATGCTTGTGCATATGTACAGATTACGGTCTCCACGACGCGATGAGATTCATTATCCATGCTAACCATTCAAGAATGATTATAAAGTATATATAATAAATAATAATAAAATATATGACATAATAATGATACTAGATTTATGAATATGTTATTTTCTTACTTCCATTCAATGTTATAAGAAAAAAAATAGCGCTCATGCATACGTACCACCTACTGTCTCCATGAACAGTGTATTTCGTTCCATTTATCGATCTCTTATTTATATATTTTATATTATGAATATATATTATTTATATATAATGTTTTAAATTATTTATGTATGTAATCATGATCTAATTAATCATATTAATAATTACAAGGCAAAACACGTATGATAAATCAAACGATTTTACCAAAAATGCTGCTTTAACATGTAATTGACATATGAACAGGTAATATAAAGTTTTAAGGGAATCACATATTATATCATAAATATTATTATGGTTCTATTAAAAGTTAATAATATTTTAAATCCCACAATACATGAGTCTCGGACACATATGAATGAAATTTGACATAAGGAAAGTGTTAATTATTCCAACCTTGTTCTTATCATAAATTGTTTATCTGCAAGTATTTACTGGGGTTATGTTTATCATCAATGTCCATGTTTTCTCAAAATGTTTTCAAATTTCTTTTACTATTCTTCCATGTATGTTTAAAGTCATTTTTACACTTTTTTGACTTTTTCCACAAGTTATGGAAGGAATCTATCGTTTGTTTACAACATGAGGTACTTTTTTACTTTTCCAGTAAATGTTCAAGGATAATGTTTTTTAACATATACGACATGAACATATTTTTACAGTTTCATAACGCCTTATTTTAATGAAACTTCCCATACATAATTTATTTATTATTTTCAAAAAATCAATTTTTTTTAAATTTCATGGAATTTTCTGAAATGAAATTGATTCTGAAGAATAAATGACATTTTCCTTAAGAATTCATTTCAATTGTTTTTTCAAATCTATTCTCCATATAAGATGAAATTATTTAGTATGTTTATGTTTCAAGTATAATGTCTCAATTATTTACATGGTTTGATTTTTCTAACGATGAAATTATATTCATTTGTTTTATATGGATTATTTTATGAAGGGATGGTGTTTATGAAACCCATTTTATTCTATGGGTTATTATGAATGATTTATGATTGTTTTGTGGAACATGTAAAAATGATTTCATTATTAGGTGGGTGGGACATATATCCCCCTTAATTAATCGGGTAAGGATTTATATCTCATGAGATAAACATGGCTAGAATGACAAGTAAATCTTGTTCAGTAATACAGTGCCAGAATGTCAAGTAAACTTGATTCCGTAATAGTCTTCGTCCACTATGATGGTATTGGGAACAGTGCCTTGGCTACTATGGAAGTTGTATCATGTTTTTAATGGTTTTCCATAATTCCATGTTTTATCCCCATGAAATATTATCATGATAAATGTTCTTTTATGATCTATATCTTATGTACTGCCATGTTTTATATCATTGCTCAAGATATTGATGTTTAGATTTTATTTTCATGTTTTTATGTTTAAATATTTGTGGATTGTTTTATGTTCTCCATGTTTACCCTTACTTTTCATTGGAGATCACACTTTCAATTGTTTCTTTTCAAAAGGATATAATGAATTGTTTTAGGTATGAAAAAAGTGGAGGATCGTTATGGGATACGTTGAAGATCATTGACCATGATTAGAACATTATGTTCCATGTTTCCAAAGACACTAAACTATTACAGTTCTTGGGTATATTTTTTCATGTATTAAGTATACCACAACTGTAATGTAATATACATGTACATCAATTTTGGGTCTTTACATGGAAATTTTACCATTGGGGATTTTTAATATGTAATGCATTATTAATAAAAAAACAAGTAATATGAAAATAAAGAGTAATTGAAATCATAATGGAAAATACCAAATAAAATAAAATAATTTCAAATAGTAATATATATATTATAGAAAAAAATATTCAATTTGAAGAGAAAGTGGACCAGAAGATATAATTCTAATTGAAATTTTTTTATTTCATTTTCATACGGTATAAACCAAGAAATTGTAATTTTTAGATTAAAAAATTGATACGTAAAAGTCTATAAATAAGGAAATAATATAATAAAATACCATTATAGGATTGTATATAAAGAATAAAATATATAATAAAATGTGTATGAAACATACACAGATGATATAAAATTAAGAACATCATAATGTATGATGTTAGGATCAATCAATAGAAAATAATGATGAAAATACATAAAAACATTGAAATTTATATAGTATACCTTCATAAAATAGGCAATGTAACTATTAAAATAATATTAATATGCAAGATAGACACCATATAAAAAGATATGTTAAGAATAGTTCTTCCTACAAATTTTATAATAGTTAATGTCTGTATAAGGAATATGGAAATAGTGAAAATAAATTTAAATCACTATAAATATATAGAACATAAAGAATATAGAGATTCGAATAGAAAATTTATTTTAGAAATTCCAATTAAATATTTTAAATTTATATTGATGAATAATAAGATATATCTAATGTGAAAATATTTCCATAACTCTCGAACTGATCATAAAAGCTCTACATGTTCATGTAAACAACAATAGTTTCTTAATTAGGTAATTTTAGACAATAATTATATTTATGCAATTTGATATTAATCATTTATATATATATATCTTTTATTTATTTAATATTTAGTTATTGTTCATATTTATCATTAGATTTTATTAGTTTCAACCATTCCATGCAGGTGTTAGTAAAGAGGTCTCCATAAATGTTCCTATTACTAAGATAATCATTTATAGGATACAAAAAAAATCAAAATATATTATTATAATCAATAATTAAAACCCAGGTTAATCAATAAAATATTTGAGGTATATTTTTAAATGAAATAGTATATAATTAACTTATATTGGTAAACTATACCCACTATAATTTTTTACATAAATATAAAGATTATTTTTATTATTAAAATTTAGATAATATAAAAAATAGATTAAATAAATATTCACCACCATATACATACTTTATGTATGTTTTTATCTTTATATTATTATATGTATGAAAATATATATACAATGTTCATATATGTGGTTGAACTAAAATCAATAAAAATGACCTATAAGGAATGGATAATTATGAATCCATAAATATATCATTTTTATTGCATTATTACTGAATCATATTCCTGTAAATATTATAATATTAAAATTATTAATAATATTTAGAAATATTTATAAATATAGAATAAAATAAATATGTAATAAGAAAAGTGATACCAGCATTAAAGAATTCAGATCTTTACATATGATCTTTCTTTATAATGAAATGTTTTGTATTTCATCTTTAGATGAATTTATTCCTAAAGTTATCATGGCATTTAGGATTTTTAATTAGGTTAAATATTTTAGATAAGATCAACCATTATATGTAATATGGAATGGGTTATGGAATCACCAGTTTAAATATAGAATTTGAGGGGAGTTTTTATCATTCCTTAGTGGTTGTGTAAAGTGATCTTTGATGGAAAGTGTCAAAAAAATGAAATAGACTGTTTAGCCGTGAATTTATCATAAAATAATATATATTGAAAATTATTGATTATTTTTTATCTTATAAATAATTTTCATAATACACATCATATTTAATATTTTTTCAGTTGAATTTTCAATATTCATTATAATAACATCAATATCACCTAAAAATGATATCATCCATATTAACTAATTTGTAAATCCTAATTGTAAAAATTAAAACTATTTTATTGTATTATAGTTTTAGATATGATACCTTTTTTGAATATTATGTTATCTAAGTCAACGTAAAATAAGAAATTTCATTGTAATTTTCTTTCATTAACATTAAATGAATATATTTTTATATATTTTTATTTGTTAAATTTTCAATATATATTTATTAATTATGAATTCATGCAAAATAAATTATGCAAAATAAATTATTCATTTATAAAAAAGGATTATTTTCACATTACAACAACATTAATTTACAAATTATTTATATTTATAACAAATTGATATATAACCAATGGACAATATAAAGGTCACATTACCTTTTCTATTACAATATGTTACATTAAATTATACATCACAAATCATTCATTTAAATCCATTATTTTCCATTAATCATTATGTGACATTTATAATTTTTTTCATGATTTATATATCTATAATCATTGATATAATTATCTTTGGAGACTATAGAGAATAATATTACAATTTTATAGTAATCTAATTTACATGTATTTATTATATATATACCATTTAAATAATTTTATATAATATAATGTTAAATTAATAATTTTTATTTTGTATTTAAATATCCATTTTTAATGGGATAAAACATCATAAATTTATATCGATATTAATTTTGAAAAAAATTATTCAATTACGAGTTTCATTGATTTTTTCAAAATAAATTAGATTGAAAAATAAATAGTTACACGTTCAGATATTTCAAATTTATGTTGGAAAAACATCAAACCATGATATCTATTAATCGAAAAAAATTATTGGTTTGTATTTTGGGTTAGGTAGATTCTCCTTCGTAGGGAATAACCTTGTTGTTAGTGCAATGATAGATTGATGTAAATGAGTTGGAAAGTAAATCATTATTATTTTTTGTTTAGGTTTATTATTTATACAATATATATAAAATATTTTCAGAAATTGGTACATTATTATGTGGTTTTGTATGTAAATTTGAAAAAGTGATATTATATTATGAGAACCATGTGTTCATCATTAGATAACTAATATAATTTTAACAAAATACATTAGGTACATGACTAATATAAATAAAAAAATGATTTCTAGTAATTTTTATTTTTGTTTAAGGTTATAAGACAAAGAAAATGGATTTTTTTGAGCTTGGTTGTTATATATTTTTAATTTTTTTACCATGCCTTTAAAATAAACATCGCATAACTGGGGTTTGATCATTTCATTTATAGCTTAATTCAGAATCACGTTATGTGTAGAAGAAAATAGTTATATCAATGGGGGTTGTACTTTAATAAAAAAATATGTTCTATAAATATAGATTTTCACTATGGAATATGTTGGATATCGAAAAGATCTCATGAAAGATCAGATGTCCCTTATGAATTTTTATATCCCATAAATAATCAATTAAGGAAATTTAGAATGATTAATATACTTAAAAGAAGTTTCATCCATAGAGGAATTGTATTTCTTCACATACCAAATCTTATACATGGTAGTTCTCTCAATATAGACACCTGAAAAACTCACCTACTAAATGAATTTTTCTTCAAGGTGATGTGTCACCTTCAGAACCTCGTAAATGAAATTTTATTTTCATGGGTGACACATGATCTCTAGGACCCCATAATGAATTTCTATTTGTATGGCCTAGTGATTCCACCATAGAGTTCCTCTACAAAAAAAATTACATTTGTAGGATGATGAATTCATGTTAACATCCCAAATAATGAATATTCATTTGTGTGGTGAGGCATCACCTTTTAACCCCTCATAAATGATTTTTTTTATCAGGCAAATGAAGCATTTGAAGGCTGCTTATAAAACAAATTCTGGGATTGTGATGATTTTTATTTCATCTACTCATTCCAAGAATATTATTATATACATGCCTATATAAAAACCCCACATTGATACACACATTGGGAATGAAGTGAATCACCCTGAGAAAATGATTTCATAATACATTCTATTAATTCATATCATAATGTCTGAAATTGAAAAATAACCAGTATTAATAGGAAAATATATTTATAGAAACCATTCTCATGAAAAAACCTATTTTGGATCATCATTCTATATAATACATAGTATCTTAGATCGTGTTTGGCCTTACCCAAGATCCTTCATGAACTATATCATGATGGTTAATTATATCTACATAAAATATGGCCATACATTGTCCCCTTGGTGATCTATCTAATTAACTATATCATCCAACCTCTCTCATGAATATCTTGTTCCCAAATGGTCTCCTTTTTGAAGAAGATAATTATATAATAATAGTCCTCTATAATTACATAATCATGGAAAATTATACATGATCATGTCCCCTATTCAATAGTTCATTAAATCAGAAATCATTGTCCCAGGAAAATCGTACCTAGTTGTTAGTTTCCTTATGATGTTTATAATTTTGAATCTCTTCGATAATGGAGACCCCATCCTTACAGAATATTATTAGGGGTGTCCACATTTCTGAGTTAGGTGAACTACATTCCATTCACATTGATGAAGTGTAGTTATATATAATTTTTTAATCCAATATAAATCCTAGAATAGGGTATCACTCCTAGATTAATACACTATTTATTATTCTAGGATTTAATACCCCTCGCACAATCCAGGCCCCTAGGCATGAAAAAAATAGAGGAAATAAGAACATAAAATTCAGTTCTCTCTTCTCTAGTCCTATCCTCAAATACCAGTAGACGAATGATATAGTTTGGTTTTTGAGATGTTCAACATCATATTTTTACTTTAATCAAGCCTGATTTACCAGGTCTTATAGGTTTGTGGGGATCACAAAATCAAATTTATCAAATACCATTCATTATATTCGAATATTTTTTTTATATTTCTCTAAACATAACATTTTTTTCCTATTCAGTGTCTATTTTTTTATAAAAGTGAGCATTGGAGGCCTTGTATTAATAAAAAGAGAAAAATTTATATGAGTTTGAAAGGGGTAATTTTAAAATTATGACATATTAGAAGAAGAATTAGGCCTGCAAGGCAACATGATTGAGTAAACACTTTCTTCAGCATTAATCCCATTATTTTCTAGACCATCATCATTATAGTTACCTTCCATGTATGTATGAGTGATGATGTAATTCAGATGTGAAAAAATTTCTAATAAGTTTATCAGCCAAGCTGTCATCTTCTGAGATAAGTGAACTTGACCTCATCTTATTGATTTCACAATCACAGAAGAATCACTTTACAACCAAAGAAGGTCCTATCCTATTTTTTCAGCAATGTCAACATCCATAATAATTCCCATAATTTCCGCCTACAGAGCGGTAGATATGCCACAGGAACCATAAACACATTCAATCACATCGCCATTGCAATATCTGAATATAGTGTTGAATCCCAACTAGCATGGATTGCCTTTAGAGTAGCCATCAGTACATTATTTGATCCAATATCCAATGGGGGTGTCTAGAAAAATTTCAAAGTCCTATGCGGAGTAGGAATATTTCATGGGATTTGATGACGTCGATGCACCATAAAATCATCATTCATATTATTTTATTGCTCAACATGCAGTGAGATAACATTTTGTATTACAACAAAGTCCTTCTGCATGATCATCTCTGCATTGAAGCATTCATAGTTATTTAGAATATCATCTTTCCATGTCCAAATTGCATGAAAAATCTTAGTATTAGGAATTCTGAGTAGGCCTGTGATCAGCTTTGAGTGAGGTGTTAAATGAATTTCATCATTGAAAGAGGAAATGAAGTCTGCTCGGGTGACATGCATGTTAAATAGTTGTAGCACCTTGTCCATAAAGATACAATTGTTTTACACCTGAGGAGTAGGTGATTAATATCTTCCCTATGTAGGTGACAAAGGCCACATTTGAAGAATAGATATATTCCAACGTTCTATAGGATCATGCCCATAGGGAGTTTATTTCGCACCAGCCTCTACATTAGAGTATTCCTAGAGGGGGACAACCATTTCTTCTTCTAACTACTAATTTGGTGGTTGTGTCCTTGTTTCATGTTCATGTAGAAACTTTTCGAGTTCAGAGTTCCATCATAAGTCACCTTCCATAAGAGAATGTTTTTTAATGAATGATGTTTAGGTTTTCCTCAACTGAGGAAATATCATCCTAGACTCTCCCATTTCTTCCGTCCGATCCTTGATTTGAATAATGTAATTGATTCTACCTTTGTCATCAATATCCTTTTTAATAATTGATTCTCTTATCTAGTTGTCATAATAGAAATTTAATGATGTATGAGCACTAGAAATTCATTGTGAATGGTTGAAAACCTTCTCATAAATCTGCTTACAACCACACCAAATTGAAGAATACAGATATCTTTAAATTCCAGGAATAAGTATATCCATAATATATTTATTAATAAGTCCCAGATCAGATGAATTATTCATTATGAGTCTTCATATAATGTTTTCTTGAAAATATTGAATAAATAGTTACATATTTTTGATCAATAATCCTCTAAATTTTTAAGGAACATAACATATTTTTCATTTGGTGGTCAGGAAACATTTTTTGATAATTCTACCACTCCACACAAAGTATTTTAGCATCGTGTTGAGCTTTTTGATGGGAGAAATTGGCCAATGATACACCATAAAAGTGTAGACAAGTTTATATATGAAAACATGTTCCACAATGCATATTCAGCCTTCCATTGAAATGGAGTTCCCTTTCCAAGAATCAAGAGTGATTCTAATTTGATCAATGATATTTGAGATGTAGGGAGCCTTGGGTTTTTCCACAGAACAAGGTAACATCCTTGTAATTAAAAGGAAAGTTTCCCTCCATGATACCAAATTCCTTGATGAGATTTTCCTCAGTTGACACTGAAATGATCGTGCCAAAATATATGTAGAAAATTTTCTAGTTGATATCTTTCCCAAAAACATTTTCATAGTACTAGAGTGACATTTAGATATTGGATATGTTCCTCCTAACACCGTATGTGAAATTGACAATGCCATCAACAAATAAAAGAATGGAGGGAGTACTAGTACCTCTTCCTACATGGATAACCCTATGATTACCTTTTTCAACCAAGTCCAGAAGGAGTCTACTCATGTATTCCCTAGTAATGGAAAAAATAATTGCTTATAGATGGTTACCTTGTCTTAGTCCCCCTGAGAAGATGAAGTATCCCTCTGGTGAACCATATATATGAATGGATACATGATCCAATTCTAGAAGATTCTTGACCCATCGACTCAAAATCAATGTCATGAAAAATAAAATAAGAACTCATCCAATGAATCCCAAATCTACTGGGTCAAATGGATATTTTAATATCAATCTTAATGGGCACTTCTCTCCGACAGACTTTTTTCTGAGTAGGTTCACACACACTAATGTAATAAGAAAGCAATAATGGATGTGCCTACCTTTAAAAAAGCCAAATTGATTCTATGTGATGATTTTACCTAAGATCCTATCAATCCTATTATAAAAAATTTTAGTAATCACTTTGTGAATGGTGTTGACCAGTGCGACAATTTTAAATTAGCTTATCATGCTAGCATTCTCAAACATAGGAATGAGTGCAATGAATTGAGCATTGATCCCCTGGTTGAAGAACACCCTGTAGAAGTGTTTGATAATTTGATTGATGTCATTTTGAATAGTATCATAATAAGTTTGATAAAATTATTTAGTGAACATGTCTCATCTAGGAGAACAATCATTGTGAAGCCCAAACACTGCCTCCATGATTTTACAATCCAGAGGTGATGTAGTAAGGATTAGGTTGTCCTCTTCAGTAATTAGTTTAGGGATAATATTTTCTAGAGGAAATTCAGTCTTAGGGGAACCATTGAAAAGCACCATATAAAATGAGACAATGTTATTAGAATGATCTGGAATATTTCCAAAATACTACTTCGAGCATTGAGTAAAGAAAGAGGCCTATTACCTCTTCCATTCTTTTAAAGAGAGTTAAAAAAATTTGTTCATATCGTCATCTAAAATCTATCTGGTCATGATGATAATTTTTTTATGTTATCTCTTAGATTTTTGAGAATTGAGAGCATGACTGGGGTCTCAGTATCAGACTCCATATCCCCACAAAAATTCCCTCGGGTGTTTTATTCTGTAATATCATGAAGGGAGCATTCAAGTCCATCAATTTCTACATCCATAGTGAATTACTTTCATTTTCTCTGTTACTTAAGTTTCATTTTTATTACATTATGATTAGTGTTGCATATGAGAGGACACTCGAATGTAATCATCATGGAACACGTGTCTTGAATATTGTTAGAGCAGTACGGGTGTTGGCCCAGACATTGATGAATCTAAACGGGATTGGTTGCTTATTTTCATAGTTGGGAAAACTATCAAGAATGGGATTATGGTGAGAAATATCTTTTTCTAAGGTGACACATGCAACAAGATTCCAGTCCTAGAAACCTGAATCATTGCAAAATTTTTGATAAATTTTACTGGAATTCATTCCACTACGGTGACTCCTATAACACGTAAATTTGGCTCCAGTAAAGTTAAATTCATTTAAACCAGACAGATGAATGCATTCCATGAATTCATTAGTGGAGATTCCATTACTGACTAGTCCCATTTTTTAATCCATGTGCATGATGACATTGATGTCCCCCACTCATACCCATGGATCCACTGGATTTTATGAGATCCATTTTATATTTACCCAAAAAAATTATTTTAATGTAGTGTTTGGAAGCATAAACCAATGAATAGAACATTTGTCTACTAGAATCTAGAAAACTACATGTGATAATATGCTCATGCTTAGAGACAATGGTTGGAGTGTCTACAATGCTACGGTTAAGGACCCAAAGCTTGTCCAGTTGCTCTGTCTCAATTTTTTTTTCAGGATATGATACCCTTTACTACTAAAGAGATTTCCCAATTTAGACTAGGAAAATTTTGGCTCAGGTATGACAATGATGAGGCTTCTAACTACCTATCATGAGCCTAATGGAACCTTGTGTATTAGGGTTTTCCAGACCTTTAATTTTCTAGAAGATAATCTTAATAATTATTTGGTTCTAGGGTGAGCCCCCTTGTCATTTTTTGGCAATCTTTGAGTTGACCTTAAACTTACAGATGTGTTGGGTGCTTTAATGCCCCCACATCTCATTTTACTATGAATGTGAAATTGAGTATTAGTAGTATCCCATGTTTGGACATCCTTTTAACTTACATCAAGAGTACCGAGGAGATTCTCTGCCTGAGTCTCTAGTTAAGCCTTCTTGGGTACCACTAAGGGATACTTCTGGTAGTTGTCCTCAATTGGCCTAGAAAAATGGATGATTTCAACCCCTTCATGCTCCTTATACCCTTATGAATCATAGTTTATATGTTTGATAAATTCCTTAATGTATTTTGTGACAATATCCAGTAAATACTTAGTAATATTCTCTATAAAAGTAACATAGAAAAAGTCTTATGAGAAATCAATACGAATTTCCTCCATAACATCTAGGAGGGGATGTCCATCTTTTATTGTATTATACTCTTTCTCATCAACCAGCGAATCTCATGAAACACTAGTTCTTCTAATATAGTTTGAAATAATACCTTCTCATTGGCCCATCACTTTTCTTTTCACATTCTCTAACTATTTGGAAGCATTCTCCTTTGGTACTTACATCCAATCTGATGGTTGACCTATAGGTTCATCCAATTTCTGTGACACAAGAAGATTGTTAAAAATGATCCCAACCATTTTACACTAATCATATAATATAGTAAGATTCTCAAATTCCAAACTGACATCTATATGTTGATTAGGTGTTTCTAGAAAAATGGGCTCATGATGAGTGGCATCCATGTTAATTCTATGAGAACCCTTGAAAACATTCAGAAATCTACATCTATAGAACATTGATCATTTTTTAGTGGAGAACCAATGAAAGAGGATAGGGAATTAAAGAATTCTCAGTTTCCTGTACACCCATGGAATGCCATGGATTATAGTCCATACCTACTCTAGTGAATTCCTCTGCTTGTATGGATTGAAATTGGGATACCATTTCGAGATTTTAAGAAGACCAAGCTTGAGACTGATGTTTCCAAATTTACAAGCACGATTAAGATCATCCTAACTCCTCTTAATTAAATGGATGAAACCCTTACAAAATTAGGTTGAGTATCCAACTAGAAAACCCCAGGAAATGAGAAATTCTCTCTTTAAGCTCCTTGAAGGACCAAGTCTTCATAACTTTTTTATAAGAAGACTGACCAAGGGCAGAGAATTTACCGAGTTCTATTCACTGGGTAAATTCATCTTGATCTTCCACTATTGAGACTGATCCATCCACCTTGTGATTGATGATAGGAATTTTACTCAACTCTGTGGCATTAGGTTTAGTTAGGGATTCATCAAACGTGATTTTCTTTCGATCATTACAAGTCTTTTTGAATATTCTCATGGAATATTAGGCATCAATGTGTCTCTAGTAGATGATATTAAATAATTCTATATTTTAGTGCCTATTCATTTTAAGTCTCACAACAATGAATCCACCTATAAAGGGAGATATTTCATCAGATGAAACCAATTAACCTCCCACATAGCTGTAATCCAAAACCCTTATGATCTATGTTGGCATAAAATCCCATCTAATTGAGATATTTTTTATTCCTTTCTGAAGTTCAATACTAGAACCCTAAATTGACCCTAATATTCTCTAATCCATATACCAAGTAGGGTCGTATCGATCTTGCAGGTTATATTACTTAACGGTCCATCATGAAACTATGGCTTTAATCGTATACTATACCATGACTATGAACCTTTAACTTAGACTCGAATTCCGTATGAGAATAAATTGAATTATTTTTTTCTTGTAAATTGCCTATAACATATGTGACATGACTTGTTTTGTGTCACCAAAATAAATGGGGAATGATTTGTTTCACAGGGAAATATTGGAATCCCATCTCATGGGACCAATACTAACAATAAGAAAATATTAATCTTCATAAATGAGGATAAATTATTAAAAAAAACTACTGAGTGGCATAAAAAATTATCATATATACAACATAATATTTTATAATCCATTTAAATGGGTAACTTAAATTAAGAACCCAAGATACATATACATGTTCGTATCGATAAAGAACCTCAAATACAAAAATATGATTTAAAATATTCATACATTAATATAATAGATTTGTTGAATGTAGGAAACATGTTCAATATATGGGTTTCAATAAAGGATTCACAAATATATAATAAATATACATTCTATCATGTTGTTGTAAAAAATATCCTTAAATGGTGCGTGATGTTCCAAACATCCCATCCTATTTGGCAATGCATTTTCTGTGGTGTCATTGAAAAAGCCCATGTGATCACCAACCATTTAAAATCAGATCCGCAATAAATCTTAATTACGTTGGGCATGAAATATATAAACAACAAAAAATGACCAACCAAATCTGAATCATTGATCAAGCTGACTGTATCTCCCAAATGTTAGTCCCTATTCTCACATCTAATGAAAGAGGTCCAAATGTGGATCCAAAATAATCAATTTTTAATGTTTTCATTTATATTGAGTATGATGTGATGTGCTTTTCTAATATATTTTTTTCATATGTATCAATGTACAATTTAAGTGAACTTCCTTCAATCCAATGGAATTTTTAGTCAACATGATCTTGTACATATATTGTCACACAAGAAGGGTGATCATCAAATCATAGGACACTATCACACACCCCTCAACTTAAATACTATATCTTAAACACTCCTAATGGGGAGAACCATTATAATTGAACAATTAAATACATATTGGTTTATTGAAATTCACTCAAACACATGAATCACCACCATCCATACACTCAGTGATGGAAGGTCACCCTAAAGATGACATCAAATGTTTTAATTTCAAATCATATCGAGTGTATATGCTTGAAGAAATGTAACAGATCCTTCAATTATCTCAGGGTGGATAATAATGATGCCACTAATGGATCAATATTGAAAAAAATGGTTTTCCTCTAATGGGATTATATGATCCCCCTTGACAAAAAATTATACATGGTAATGAGCACTCAAATTATGAGGGTGTTTCCCTCAGGATACTAACCTAGGTCACCCAGACCCATCCCATATGGAAGGCCCATTTGGGGCTGTTGAACAATAAACAGTTCATTTGACTCTACCTCCATTATCTATTGATAATCCCATCATCCAAAAACATTGGAATCCCACAAGAAATAGCATGCACCTACCATATATACAAGCATTCTTGTACAACTTTGTAGAATTTAGAGAAACCGTCCAGTAAATAATAGTGGATGTTAGGGTGATACCTATATCACATCAACCAAACATGATGATTTTCAGTTTATAGAATAAATATATGGTTGATTGTATAATGAATAAATCCACTACACAATTATAGAATGTGAATATCTTCATTTTATGGATACAGAGGTCACCCCTTACTTCCTAGAAATGATGAATTACAAAATGTATATTCCGTTTCACATTATCTATGTTTTATAGAATATAGAGATATTATAAATTATGAATATTAGTTAGGAAGATAACATTTTATTTTCATTTGAAGTAACTCATAAACATGATATGATTGTCACTCAAGAGAAGGTTTGTATTCCTTATACCATCTAAGAGGGTTAAGAAAAAATTCACATAATATATTGAAAACTACATTAGGATTATATACCAATTCCAACAGAACGAGGTTGAGGAAACTAGGTTAGAACTCAAGGGTTTGAACATATACAGTCCTGAATATGAGAGTCCAATTGGGAAATTTTGTCAGAGCTATGAGATCTGGTGAAATTTTACTATTTTTGTGAATCGACTGCCTAAAGTAGGCATCCCAAATCATTTGCATGAATGAATTTAAACGGAAGAATCTCCAATGATTATTGGTAAATTAATAGTGGGTCTGTAATGCTTCTTTGTTGATGGATGGTGTTATTAATGAACTCTTATATTTACCAATGGTGGAAAAATATCCCACTCACTCATTAAAAAATTATGATGATATAAGAAGTGGCTTCAAATAATTTGATTGATAACGAGTAAATATATCATCATGATCACTATGAAGGTTTTACACATGGATAGAAAATCAGAAAACATGGAATTACTCCCACTATTATCATCAATCGTAAAATTCCACCTCATGGTATATATTTTAGGAATTTCATTTTTAAGAGGACATCAATCTACATTGGTGGCCATCTTCATGATGAAATTCACTTCAAGGATCCTCCCTACAACAACAATTCATTATTTTGAGATGGTTCTCCCTTTCATGAATAAACTATGGTAAATCTTAAATATCATGAGACACTTGAGGATATGAAGATAGTCATTCATGATGTCTAATCCTTGAAATCTTAAATTGTTTCTAGCATAAAGGAAACTGATGTTAATGGTCCCTCTTTAAACCATCCTTGGTTGAATTACAATCCCATATGGGTGATGATATCCAAGGAAATTAGGTTGTCCTAAAAAACATCATAAAATGTCTACATTGTTCAGATCAGGTTGAGGAAACTCTTTCCAAATACAAATAATTTATTTTTCTTTTAATTAGAATGATCTCTAACGATGATATACTAATAATGTTATTTCAATGAACAACATTTCAATACTAATATTATGTGGCATTAATAGAAAATTATTTTGTGAAACATCCAAATAAATCTATCCAATACTCATAATCACATAAAAAATTACTTCTTTTTGAGGGATATCTAGGCCAAGTCATGTTAATTTATGATATAAACTATTAATTCATATTTGTATCCCTGCTAACTAAATGACACCTGGAATCTTTGATAATAAAATGGGGCCCTATAGCATACATGTATTGATGAATTAGAATAGTTTTATTATTTATTCATTGATGCCTGACAAGAAGTTCAAATGAAGGGATGTATACAATATTGGGAATTGAATTTTACCTCGCATCGAATTTAGAAAACCCTTAAAAAAGTGACATCTTCAAATGACATGGCATAAGGTTGCCTACGAGAAACAAACCTTTCTAATAATAGAAGTTATGCTTGAGAAGAACTAGACTATAAAAACTATAAAAGACATTAGTATAGAAAATTCAGGTATATAGAAATACTATTTTATAAAGAATATAAATATATTGATCAAGTATCCGTCTTAAGGAAATCAAATCCTTATTTAGTGAAAATATTAATCGAAGAATGTGGATCATGTAAAAAAAATAAAATGCACCCAGATCATATTCAATGAATGGTATATAAACACATTAGATCCATTATAGTAGCCAATGTTTTTGTTATTGGTGATAAATACTAGGTCAAATGTTTGGGTAAATTTTTAACACAACTATATAGGTAAAAAATAATTCATGAAATAGTGCGAATGTTGAATAGAAGCACCCAATCCCACTGTTATATGAAATTTTTATGTCAACCAATGTGAATGGTTAAAATATCATAGTTTTGGGGTGTTCTAAATAATGAATGTATCCAACTCATCTTATCCCGTGATGATGTTTTTTCTTTAGGGATACAGACAAAAAAAATATCAAAAGGTTCCCTTTAGATCATCATCCACTTGACAGCTACCAATGAATCATTGAAAAAATGAATGAACTACCATGACAATCAAAATCTTGATAGAACATGAAATATCAATACATATCATGGGAATAAAAACTGTTCTAGTAAAATCACATAGAGATTATATTTTTTCCATTTTTTATAGAGAAGTGAACTACTCAAAGTGTAGTCCATGTTTGTTAATTTCAAATGCACTAATATTCATGTTGTTATAGAACATCAAGTCCATGAAAGAGAATGACAGAATGTTATTTCCATTGGAAATATAGTAAAAAATAAAATAAAATAATATGGTTTGTATATTTGAAATTTGAGGCTCTTAATTCATTTATAGGTTCCCTCAACAACTCCACTATTTCTTCCATAGTTTTTATGAGTCAATGAAAAAAGGTCATGCTATTATTAAATCACATTTGTTAACTGAGGTTTTCTAACCCATCACAATTGAAAAAAATTTCATCAACATGGGGAAGAGATAAAGGAGTTTAGAAAAAAACAATGTATAATTTTTCTGATTAAGAATCCCTACTCAATGTAATCAATAAGCTGAGGCATACCCCAGGCCACCATTCGACATGTCTCATCAAAGTGGATTCATCAATGTAACATAGATCGATTTAGTACATCCTTTCAATGTGGTGTACCAACCACATATTTTTTTGGGACACTATAGCATCAAAATATCATTATTTCCCAAATTTTGTTACATAACATGAGAAAGGTCAGAAAAACCCTCCCAGAACATCGCCTGCGGGATTCCTACAATGAGTAGAATAATAATTTTTACAACTACAACGACCTGATATTTCCCATTATCATGTTCCTATAATATTTTCCATTCCACCATAGCATACCTGTTCTTTAAAAAATAGATAATAATTTATAATATATTGATGGAAAATGTGTTCCAGTTCCACTAGAGTGGAATACATAACCTAAATGGGTGGATTCAACACTTCCCCTACAAACATTGGGAATATTATGTTCCCACATTTCAATTGTTCAGGGTATCCATAGAGACATCTAGAATAGTAGACATCAATCTATAACCCATTGATGGCGAATCATAGGAATAAATATGTAGATAACTTCATATGTTTTGTATATAATTTAAAAATAACATTTATCATCTAGTTATGAAGTCATCTAGCTTGATCCATCAGGTTATGGGAAGATATTCATTGAAAATTCATCTACAAATCTGGCTCTATGTTATAGAAGAAAAAATTCATATATCTCTAAGAAGGAATAAAAAATGAAAATGAGATGGTGTTAGATGTCATTTCATGTTGGAAGAGTATCAATTTTACTATGAATTTTTAGTTTCTTCAAGAGGATATGATATGTATTAGCACTGAGAATATTTTTAATGATGCAAAAAACATTTATTCCATTAATATTTATAGGTGGATATTAGGTTCTAGATTCACTATAAAAAAGGATCGACTATTACATATTAAATACCAAGTAAAATTATGATCAAATTTTGGTTTATCAGGTGACGTTGATAGGTATAGTAGAAGATATAAAATAATGATGAAATCATCTATTAAACCCTCTCCAATTCTCGAGCATACACATATTTGTGTGTTACCTCATCATGAACAATATCATTAGTAGAAGTATTTTCATCCAAATGAAAATAATGTTATCAAATATCCTCAATATATATAATAGAAGAACAATTTTTACTCCACCCTAAAAGAGTATTTTCCTAAATAATTATTAAATACCATGGAATACAACCGTATATCTATTTAATAACCCAAAAGTCTTGATCAAGTTATCCTTGATAATTTCCATAATTATTTACAAATTAATATAATAACTTGGAAAAATTTTGAGGAAATTTTAATTTTCAAATATTCTATTTTTAAAAAGGATAGTTTTATCTACAAAATGTGGGATAACCTTACCACACATGTAGTCTCTATTCTATCAATACCCTATAGAAATATTGTCAGTTACAATATGTTACCATCAATATTTCATATATGTTTAGTGATTATTATGATATAAAATCAATCAAATGGACTCATTTTATTCTCTACAAAAATTTATATAAACCGATGGGAAACCCAATAATTTCCTCAATGGAATATCAGTCTCCTTCAATCCCACAACCCTCCAATGATAAAACATCTATGAATCACCATGTCATGATGGGTATGAAAGACAAATATGAATATGAATCCAAACCAATGTTAATATTTTTTAACATTCTCATAAATCATTAATTGACACCTAATTGGATGAGAACCACCTTATCAATTTATTTAATGGGAATAGACCCATAAAACGTAGTCTTCATATAATAAAGACTAGATCATTGGATCCATTAATGAAATAAATATTCTGGATTCTTTATCTGGTGATGAGATCAATTAGGAACATAATATTCCCACACCATATTTTGGAAAAATGAATCAAGGTAGGAGGAATGGAAAAATTGAGGGAGGTTATAATGAGGTCAAATACATTATACATCCCAAATCAATAATGGATATATCTACTATACTGAAAAATAGTTGGAAATTCCTTCGAAAATACTAATTGGAATATTATAATTCCATTAAACACATAAAAAAATTTAAATTAAACATTTTTTAAAGAATATTAATGAATAGGTAGAATCCTGAAACACCTAGATCACATGGAAGGCTATTCCAACTTGATTTAGTAGTATAAATAATTCCATCCACATCTTCTCAACCACCTTACTCATCTATCACATGAAAATGAACTCTAAAATTTCTTTCTAGGTAATTGTTCCACATAGAGAATCATAGACCCTTGACACAATATTATTTTTTTTAGAATAAATTATACTTAGTTAAATAAAATTCTTAAAGTTTTATTTCTCTTGTTTGGTTAATGGACAAAATATAAACACCTGTAGTGGCTCTATAGTTCCCTTAATTGTTTGATGTTAATGTTTCTAACACAGACTTTATCATATACATATTCAACATGAAAATTTACAAGTAGTTATCTGTTTCATTTAAATGGATTGAGATGATTTTATACATATAGAAATCACCCACTATAAGTATAAGATAGATTATCAGATATATACATCAATTGATCATTCATTTAAAATGGATAATGAGATAAACTCATTGTTATTACAATGATTATACAACAAGTTTAAGCTAAACCTGATTTTTAATCTTATGATCTTATTATACAAGGGATTGATAAATTTTTACATAATCCATTCGTCAACATGTTAAATCTGATTTTATTTTGGGGATCTGGTATCAGACTTTGATTTCTTGGTCTCCCAGTAATGAACATCACTAAAATTCTTGGTGGGAATTTATTGGTCACCTCGGCATCCTTCAATCCCTTAATCAATCAATAAATTCATCAAATACAAAATTGTTGTATAATGTAGAATGTTTCATGGTTATAATTAATCATTAATATATAAATAATCTCAATATATTGAAACATTATTCTACCAATGAGTATGGATGAAACTCATAAATAATGGTTTTACTAGCATTAGAAACCTAAATCGTGTAAAAAGTACCCCATCTGACCCATTCGAAGACTATTGTGATTAATTTTTGGTTACCATCACTTAGGAGAAATACTTCATCTCATTTTTAGAGGTATTTTCATTGATCTTAATGATATTCTTTATTCCATTTTGACATGATTTTATTGAATAAATCACAAATTCCACTATGGTAATCGATAATTTTGAAGGAAATAATGAAACATTATCCTAAAAACAATAAAATGACACCACTTCATCTAAAAATCCATGTAATTTAAAAAATCAGACATGGAATCTAGTTCTCATGTCAATAAATTTTCTACTAACATTAATGATTGAACTTCATATCACATTCTTCTCGAAATGGTTATAGGGGAATAAGAAGTCAAAAAAGAATATGTTGAAGAACAATACCTTAGAGACACTCCACAAACATTGCAGGAATGAGTCCTCACCACTATCAATGTTTCTTGATAGATAAATGTTAGCACATTGGATAATTAGTATCAAAACGTGATCATCATAGTTATATCCCTCAATGAATATATAATTTATTCATGTTTTCTATAGCACCACTGGGATATGTTTTCTTGGAACTAATAATATATGTCTTGAATTTATCCTAATGAAGCTAATCATTACATAGGATTTCTAGGATACCATCATCATTATATATTGTTATATAGAAGGACACGATAATATCATGTTTACATGGTAAAATAAAATATTAAAAAACACATGAAATCTATTTTCATACAGTATGTACAACAAAAAACATGGATAGATATGATTTTATCATTCTAAATAAAATGGTTTTATCATTGTTATCAATTATATCAGATACATGTATGAACAATATTTTTTTAATTTATTCATATATTCATTTAAAAAAATATCTTATTTAAAATATTCTTATCATTCAATCCCTCAACATAATGGATGGCTATTTGAGATATAATAGAAACCAAATGGACATGGAAGATGAATAATCAATCATTTTCAAGGAATCCATGGAGTATTCCACTATCAGGTGATTAATTTTGATTTATAAAATGTTGGTGTATAATAATATCATTCCTTGGTTTCCAGATTCAAATCCATCATAGTGAAATTTTTAGAGTATTATTATGATGATTTTGGTGGCAAAATCTGGGAAAGTAACTAATCAAATTTCCAATTTTGAATTCATTTTCAACAAAAAAAACATTGTCTAAAGATGAAGCCTTTTAAATGGGAAATGGACGTTACCTTAGGAAAATTTCACAACATCATTGTATTACATCGTTACATTAAATTAAAACATGAGGAGACTAAGGGTACTTTAATTCCTCAAACCATTATAATTTTATAGGATTATAAGTCCACTATTAAAATATTCAAAACATCATAGAAAACCTTAAAGGCAACTATTTTCCCTTCACTATATTTTTTATGAATGTTGTTGTGTTTCAATGCACCAATCAATACAAATAAAACCTTTGTAGCATCATCAAAAATAAATGATTCCCCTAATTTATATGCCTTATATTAAATGAAATATGATCATTCTATGAATTATAGGCATGGCGTAGTTATTGGGTATGTTCCTTGAACTAAAAAAATTATACCTGTAGTGACAAAACCCCATATTATATTCGTAGAACTATTTTCCACATTGAGACTTTTATCAGGATATAAAAAAATTGTAAATTATTTTATCAATTAAGAAATATATTCATTGCCTATAACATCATGAGAACTATTTTATATCTCAAAATGACTAACTCAAATATACCCTTAATCATCAAATTTTGATAGGAAATTTCCTACTATGAGAGGCCATTAAAAAATACTTTGACATCCTGTTGATATAGTAGAAGGTAATAAAAGGAAAATCCATAGAAAATTTCCTAGAATGACATCAATTTGTGGAAGAAGTTCAAATGAATATCGACCATCTAGACAATGATATATTCATAGTTTTGGACTCAAACCAAATGTTTGAAATGTATTTCAATTGTACATCTAGAATTCCAACTAGATAGAGAATTGAGGATACCTAGTTCAATTTATCTATGTTTGAAATTAATATCATTTCCTAAGATAAGGCCGTTCTACATTACTCTATTATACTCTTAGAACACTAAAATAATAATAAGGATCAATTTAAATCTATTATTTTTGGTATGATGCTATCATTTAAAATACATATGACCCACCTAAGAATAAGAGGAATTTAGAAAAATTTAATTAAGTAGATAAACTGTGATTATTCCATCGAGAATGAAGAGTTTATCCCCAATTTAATTATGTTTGAGGGTTCATGGATAAATTTACATATGATCCAATAGTAACTAAAATCCCATATTTACTAAAATCGATTTTATATGCATTATAATATGATAATTGAGACATGGAAGATATAGATCATGTTGTAATTTTCATTATAATATCCCATCATTGAATATCATTTCCATTTGTTCAATGTGTCTTAGAATAGATCAAAATGATCAATTCTACCCATATCCATAAATATGATCAAATGGTTCAATGATGTGTATAGATAAATATATATGAAATGACGCCAATCCTCTAGACAGATTTGGAAAAAATAGATCCAATGATGTGTGGTAAATTTCACCCTTTATAATAGCCCAGTTTATCATATGGTTCCTTATAGTTAATGGTTTTATGGAATTCTCCTTAGATTAATTTATGGGGTGGAGATAACTTCCACTATAGAGGATATTCATGAAGGATATTTTGGTACTGATCAATAATGAATCAATATTTCTTATTAATTCAAAAATATTGGGTATTTTTTGACATTGATGATGCAGAATATAGTGCAATTTTTCAAAAAACGTTATTCTAACCATTTGCATTCCAACATCATAAATCAAACCCCTGAGGTTATGAATACAACTACACATTCCTAGTCACTATATTTGCAAGGAATCGATGTTATTGGGATATACCTTCCATCTAGTACAAATATGTTGAAATAAAACCATACTTATACTGACTTATAAAACTAATGGGACAGGGTAAACCCTCTAAAAGGTGTCCAGAACAAAACAATTATAAATTTATTGATTTCAAACATCATCACTAGAAATTGTTTTTCTCCCACAATAATCACATAGAACAAACTAAAATGTTGATCATCATAATTTATGATTAAATATGATGAGTATAACATTGAATCCAAAAATTCTTCTTTCTACCATACTAGAAAAATAGTTAGATATTTTGTTTCAATAAAAAACTATCACAAAATATATATGAAATATTGGGGAATGAAATAATTCATAACCAACAAATCATTTTCATTCGTTTTTATTTTATGAGATATATTGAATTAATATAGAGTTTTTTTATTCCATTCTTAATTTGAAAATATAAAAGAACATTATAGCATGATAACTCAACAGGATTATTAATGTCCATTCGATCCTTTAAGGAGAATTCGTTTTGGATCAAAAAACTGTAAAGATAATAGTGAAGGAAACCCAAAATAATGAAGCAATGTTCAAAGGAAATTTCAACATATATCAATTTTAACCCAATGATTCATACTCATTAATCTAATTTGATGATTAATACACTACTCAGGTTACTAATTAAAAATTTAACATGAAATAATTCATTGGATAAAGACACACCCACTTTGTTACTACACAACTTTTAACTACATAGCTTCACCAGTCCTATATGAATGACATAAGAGGTCGATATATCATCAACATAACATAAATATAAACTATCTTATATTTTGTCTAGGATGAAATCCCAATAAAGTAACAAAATATTTCTCTAGTTTTATGAATTAAAACTAGAATATTTCATAGTAGGTATTATGTGACTCTAAACTACAAAACCTAGAATAATTTTCAAAATACATTAAAATATAAGACATTAATCGTACACCATGTTGTAAAACTGCATAGTTCATGTGCTTGTTTCTTCAAAAGAACAACATAACATTTCCGGTTGATGATTGAATGGATCACCATACTTGGTAATGGTCTCCTATTACACCTCCATTACAGAACTATGTGTTTCTTTATTATAATTTCAATGAGATATATAGTGATTCTTATACAATATATCATAGTCCGAACCACAATTCAACAAAAAATCCCCCTCTATTTCATTGGAATAATGAACTATAATGGGGAACTTCCCACACCATATCCAATACTGATACAAAATCTTCGATTGTTCCATAACACCTTCCATCACACTTAATACTTTGCATCCTTGGTAAATTTATGTCTCAAAAATGTTTATATAGACATTAGTGAAATAATTTATTATTAATAAGGATGTATAAGTATTTATATTTCATAATAATCTCCCATTTGGATCTTCATAATTCAACCTAAAATGGAATATCAACCATATGAATATTCATCCTCATGTGGGACCTCATCTCTCAATGTATTCTGTTAACATATCATTCTATAAAATGATTTTTTAACATGGTCCATGGTCACTCCTTGCGTACTTGTCCAATATCACCTATATTATTTTCATAACCCCTATTATATTGGTTTATAATATTTTTTCCGCATGTCAAAAGCATGTTACAACATCTATAGATCGATATGAAATATATCAGTTGTCATATCCCTAACATCTGTTAACTATTTTCCCTTATTGTATAATGTTAAGCTGAAAGGATTCCTAGAACAATGTAAGGATTGATTCTTGCTACTATAAAATATATAGCAACTCATGGATCCTACATCCCAGTCTTACCGCCAAATGATAAAATTCTCTTGTACTTCTCTCTAATCATCTCTTTATGGTAATGTAAATAATTTCCACTCAATGATTCATAAACTGAGTATAACTCACTCGGGCATTGGGGCATTGGAAAATTAATCCCAACGTGATTAAGGTGTAGAATATCTCTTACGTTTTATACTGAAACTAGATACAAATACTGAAAAAGATACACAAAATTTATGTATCTCATAAAATTACACTACATGAATGACAATTATTTAAGGACTTAAAATCAATAATTTTGGTGGCCCTGACACCAGAGGAATATTATATAGGATGTAATCCTACCACTACGCCTCCATCATATAGATATGTTTGGATTGATTATCTCTTTCATGGGATGAGTATTGACACATGAATCACACATCTAGGACTAGATGTAATATAAGAATTACCGCACTATCTTATATGTGAAGAAGATATATATATATTATGAAAAATCATTTCTTTATTACACACATTAATATGATTTATAACATAAACTCTTCAATTTATTCAAAATTAAATATTGAGAGGTCTATTGTCTTTGGGTATTAGGAACATTACACAAAAACATACAATATGAATCACAACATATTTATTGGAAACTTCCTTTAAGTTCCCACTACATTCCCTCATACATTGCATCGCATGGGATAACAAGAGGACATGAATAAGAAATGAGTGTGATATAAAGCCCAAAAAGGGATTAAACATGGTATAACATGTGAAATACAATACATGTTAGACAATAGAAAAGTCAATGTATAATTAGAGAAACATGAACATAAAGGAAAGGTAATGCATGATAATCACAACATGTAAATGTACCAACAATACATAACATGGAATTAGCATGAACCAAGCATCATTGAACATAGAGCATGAGTAAATCCTCATTGTACATGAATCATGAGTAAACCCTTATAGAACATTAATTATTATGATTCTACACTCCTTGCAAATAGAATATCATGATACAATACATTACCAAATGCATTGGAGCGCTATTAAGGTTCACCCTTCTTAAAATTTTCATTTTCTACATAATTGTGCCACATGGATCTTATAACCTAGAATCAATCAACATCTTATGTTATTCCATGATTATATAACGTGGAATAAATACATTAATGTACCATTTAATATTTATATGTGTATAAATGTTAATAGCCCTGATATAAACATGAGTATGGTACTCCCTACACAATGACATTGTCTTTAAAAACGCATTGTAATTTTGGAATCATAAAGGCATTACATAAGGATTCATGAAAATGATTGTGGAAATAGAAATGGTTGCCACATAATATTTACATTCAATTGATAGTATGGGATTTATATAGATACATGTCCCAAAAAACATAATGTAATTCATATACACAATACAAAATAATTACATGGATGTAAAAGAGGAGAGATATATCCCTCACATAATTTCAGCATGTTAACAGGGGTACATGGGAGGAATTAATGGGTGAAAAATGGGCCTCCCATCATCCAAACATAAAAAGGGGTGTATGGGAGACGAGAAAAATCACACCCCAATATTTGTAATTTAAAAAAGGGCATAACAAATTAATGAAAATTGGAAAAAAAATGAGAATGGAATAAATCCCTTACATGGAAGTGCTATCCCAAAGGTATGGGAGTGGCTTGAGAGAGACATATTGGTAGCATGAGGCATAATTAGAGGATTCGAGACATAGGAAGGCATGGGTTCATCGAACTAAAATAGATTTTAGTGAAGAGTAAGTGGGAGCATGGGTGGGTTTATATAGGAAGTGAGAGGGAATTGTTTATTATTTATGTTTGGGACACTCGACATTTAAAAATTCCAAACAACAAACCAGTCCATGGTTTTTTACCATGGTTTTATTCAAAGGATAGTGGAAACAAATATTTTCTAATTCCAATGGCAGAACATCATAAAATAACAGGGTTGCTTATGTTGAGGTGAGTCACACTTTCATGGAAAATAATTTAAAAAGACAAAATGTTTTATAAGAATTGAGGGTTCCACTAAGGCTTTGTAAAATAAATAAAAAAACCCCAAAATCACATTATTATAATGATAAAACATATATTGGCCTAACATAATGTTTATAGTCTTTTATTACTTCACTATTGGGTCATTATGATGTAATAAAACACATTTTATATTTAAACAGTGATAAATTTTTACCAAAAAATATGGTTGTCTCAGAAAATTAGGAAATATTTAGTGTTAGATAATATCAACATACCAATTAAAAACATATTATTCATATTAAATAAATAATTTTCTACATATTTGAATTATTTCTTTTAGAATAAAACTGGCATTTATCTAAAATTCAAGGGGTTTGACAAAAACAGCTTTCAAACCTTCAAAAAATAACAATTTCCTTCGTAAAATTATATGAAAATTAATATTTAATAAAAACTATTTTAATAATAATATTAATATTTTATTTAAATATTATTTAATTCAAAAATCCTTTAATTCATCAAAATATATTTCTTAGTTGAATATTG
Source organism: Viscum album (assembly GCA_963277665.1). Lineage (NCBI taxonomy): Eukaryota > Viridiplantae > Streptophyta > Magnoliopsida > Santalales > Viscaceae > Viscum > Viscum album. The sequence goes on from OY728157.1 coordinate 1,474,312,318, forward strand.
ACTAAGAATACTATTTCTTCTTTAAAAACTATTTACAATGTAACAATGATAAAAACAATGTATATTTTCTATATAAGAATAATGAACATAATCTTAGTACTAGTTAATTGTTAAATATACCTTTAAAATACCTTCATATGACCTTAGGGTTAGGTGTGCGATGGTGATATACACTTGGGGTGGCTTAGATAACTTTTCTTGAGTGGAAATATCTATCACTTCCACATGTCTCGTAGGTGGTGCTGCTCGAGTTTTACATATTCATGATCGGCTTGGACTAGATCAAGGGTGAATACCAATGATTCCACCTCATTTATGAGATCTAACATATGGGCTTCATGTGGGGAAAAACTACTGGATGAGGCCATCACTTCCATTATCTAGGTATATTGTTTTTGGTTAATGCCCTATATTTTTACAAATCATGTGATCTCTATTCAATGGATATATTAGCAAAAATCACAATTATTGATGGTATTTTAAAAAACAATACATATAACAAAATAAGTTCATAAATTTTACTTAACCATACAGAGACATTTAAATAGACCAAGGGGAATTTTCAATAATAAATTTTTGGGTCATTATAGTATTTCCCCCTTAAGAAACTCATCCTCAAAATATACTTTTCACACACTAAAACAGATGTGGGTAACTTTTCTTTTCCACTTCCTCTAATTCCCACATCATTTCATCAAACATGTTATTTTTCCATAAAACCTTGATGAGGGCCATTGTATTATTTCATAAAACTTTTTCTCTATGATCTATTATGCTCACGGGTTTCTCCATATAAGAAAGATCATCCACTAGATGTACTACCTCTGATGAGAGTACAAGTGAAGGGTCTGGTATATACTTCCTTAAGTGGGATACACAAAATACATCATGTAATTTGGCCATGGTATATGGATGTTCTAGTCTATAGGCTACAACCCCAAAACGATCAAGTATCTCGAAGGGGCTGATGTGCCTAGGAATTAACATCCCTTTATTTCTTGACCTTATTACCTTTTTCCATGATGATATGCGTAGAAATACCATGTCTCCCCATACAAAAATAGGGTCTTATCTTTAGATATTTTCCTAACTCTTCTGTCGACTCTAGGCTTCCATGATATGCAACTGAATGGATTTCACCTTCCCTGACATTTCATCGACCATTTCTGGTCCTAGAATCTTACACTCACTGACTTTATAAGAAAATTATAGTGTTCTACACCTCTTCCAATACCAGGCATTATAAGGTGGCATTCAAATGCTCTAGTGGAAACTATTATTATAAAGAATTCAACCAGAGAAAGATGATGATCCGAACATCCTTTAAATTATATTGAACATGACCTTAACTTATCTTTAGTGTCTAAATAGTTCACTCATATTGGACATTAGTTTGAAGATGATAGGTCGTACTGAAGTTCATTTTAAAATCCATAGCATATTTAAGACTCTTTGGAAACATAAAGGTGAATCTTGGATCTTGATCAGATACAATAGATAGTAGTAATCCATGCATCCTTACCACACCCCTGATGTATATCTGTGCCATGTGATCTAATGAGAAATCCTCCAAAATTGCAATTAAGTGTGCATACATCACAAGATGATCCACAACAACCCAAATTGAATTATTGCTTTTGGATTTATTAGGCTGTATAGTGACAAAGTCCGTGGTGGTGATCTCCCATTTCTATAGGGTTATAGGAAATGGTTTCCTCACCCCATTAGACTTCTGCCTCTCTTCCTTCACATGCTGACACACCATGAACTTTGATGCATACTCAGCAATCTCATCCCTCATATTATCCCACCAAATAATTTTCTTGGAGGTCTCTATACATCTTTTTGTTTCCTAGGATAATAGATAAATATAAACTATGTGTATCATAAAAAATATCATTCTTAAGCTCCTGACTTGATGGAACACATAGTCTTTTCCTAACTCTCACAATTCATTCATCATTAACATTGAACTCCAAGGATTTCCCTTTTCTAATAGCTTCCAATTTCTTCTAAATTCTCACATAATCCTTTGGAGCATCATTTAAACTTTCCAAAAGAAATCATTGAGAAATAGTTTTTGAATGGATTAATGATGTTCCCTTCTTTATGATTCACATGTCCTTCATAATCAAATCTAAGAAGATTAGATCCTTTTAAATTCCCATTAATGATAGAATAATTGGGTCCTCTCTACTTAGAGCATCTTCCACCTTTTTCTATTTCCCATGGTGGTAATGGATTGAGGAATCATAGTCATTGATTAGCTCAAACCAACTTGGTGGGTGTATGACAACTCATTCAGCATACTTGAGGATTTTGCGGTCTGTATGCATTTCACACTTCTCCCCAAAGAGATAATTCCACCAAATTTTGTATGAGTAGATTAGCACTGCCAAATCTGGTCATGTGTTGGGTTATTATACTCATGAACATTCAATTTCCTTAAAGCATAGGAAATGAATTTTTCATTTTGAATCAACAAAAAACCCATGCCCTTCTTCGATGTAACACTGAATACCACAAAATGTTCTCCACTTGTCGGTAAAGTGAGCACGAGCACAGTGATAAGCCTCATCTTCAACTCCTTCATGATTTCTTCACATTCATAATTATAATAATACTTTACTCTCTTCTGATTTAGCATGGTAATAGGGTTCGATGATCCTTAGAAATTTCTCACAAATCAACAATAATATCCAGCTAACCCCAAGAAGCAATGGATACCTATTACCGAAGCTGGCCTCAGCCATCCCTCTACTGTAGATGTCTTGGTGGGATTAATAGATATCCCATTTCTTGTGATGATATGGCCTAATAATGTGACCTTATTCATCCAGAACTCACTCTTGTTGTACTTTTCATAGAGCTTCTCCTTTCACAACATATCTAGTACAGTTATTAGATACTCTTCATGATCCCCTTTGGATTTGGAGTATATTAGAATATAAACTATAACAAAATACAACAAAATTTTCATGGTAATCTCTAAATACTCTATTCATTAATTCCGTGAGTATTTTTGGAGCATTAGTTAGCTCAAAAGGCATTACTATGAATTCAAGTGCCCGTGCCTTTTACGAAAAGCAGTCATGTCAATATCTTTCTTCTTCACCTTTACATGATAATTTTTGGACCACAAATCCACCATGGAAAATTATAGTGATCCTTGTAGTAGATCGAACAAGTCATCAATTCATTAGAGAGGATACTTTATCTTTATCATGATTTTGTTGAGCTCGTGATAATTGATGAAAAGGCCCATTGACAGATCCTTCTTATTCATTAAGAGGATTGGTGCACCCCATGGTGAATCACTTAGGCGTATAAACCCTGTATCCAAAATTTATCTTAGTAGTTTTTTTAACTCCTCAAGATCACCAACACCCATCTTATATGGATTCATTGGTATTGGAAACTCCACAGGTATATGTTCTATTCATAATTCAACATCTCTTCTAGGAGGAAGACTAGGAAATTCCTTAGAAAACACTTTAATGAATTCCCTCACAAATAGGTATGTCTTCAAGGATAGTTGCCTCCATAGACTCAATCATCTGAGCCAAATATGCATGCTCATACATCATTAATATCCACACATGAGATGATGGAGCTAAGGAAGATTCATTTTCCTCCATGCACTTGTACAGAATCGGGAGTCGATTCTTCACATGGAGAGTGATTTCCGTCTTACAGAAATTTATGATGGATCTATATATGGATATACAATCTATGAAATGACTTCCATAAAATTCCACCATAAGGAGTATGATGAGATTTTCCAGGATGTTCAATCCATTTAATATAACTGGAGAGGCATTATATTCATGGGATGAAATGAATTCCACATTTTCAATATTTACCAACATGATTAATTCCATGATTTGTGGTGGTGTTTGGATTTTTATAGTAAACATTTGGATGTAAAAAATGTGTAGAACCATAATTAAATAGTATGATCTCAATTTTTGATTTAATAACTAGCGTATATGTCACCACTTCGTTTTTGGGGTTCACATCAGCCGTAGTGATGGAAAGAGCTCACCATTGTAGCCTTAGAGGTTGTTGGTTTCCTCCGAAAACCCTTGTCTTAGGGCACTGATTTTCAAGGTTCCTGGTTCTTTGTAGTTGAAGCAATGAACATTGTGTTGATATTCGAATGGAGAATTCTTAACCTCTATATCATCCATAGAGTTTTCTTGCTGGCAGTTAATAGCTAGGTTCCTTTCTCTTACACACCTAACACATTTTTTTCTCATCCCCTTTAGGAAATTTCCCGGGTTCTTCTTTTGAACACCATTGGAAAGTGGGGTACTAGATTTTCATATCATTGTTGGATTTATTAATCAGACCTATATAATTTAAGTCCACCATATGATTTCTATTCACATGATACCCCTGAGGTCCACCGATCTCCATTTCAACCTTGAGGACACATCAAACTATTTCCTTATAGCTGTCGAGGTCGCGGATCACCTAGTCTATTTGCATTATTGGTTCCAGGACACCAAAGCAGTAGTCAACATTGCATTCATGGGTAACAACAAATATGGAAGAATATAATGCAAGACTTGTGATGTTTTCCTCAAACTCTTCGACAGATTCATCATCTTTTTTCTTCATGTCAAGGAATTACCTTTCCATCTTATGTCGCAGGGTACACAAAAAATATTTATCAAAAAACATATAATATAAATACATTCATTCTAACACCTCAATCTCATCCTCATGCGTTGTATATTTATCAATTTCCTCCATTGATCATCTTCACCCCCAGGCGATTAGTATCCAGAATAACCTTCTCTTGATCATAACATTCAAGGATAGAGAAGATCTTTTCAAATAGTTTATCTATTTTATAGAAATTTAAGGATCAGATGATCCAATAAATGTAGGAGGCCTCTGTATTATGAATCTCTCGATAGTGAATTTTTCTTTCATATGCGGGTTGGCATTCATCTTGACCCATGTTTCTATTCAAAGCATCATTTAATTGAGAGAGAATTGTGATAAATTTGGCGATTCCTACTCTCATTAGATTGGGAATCTCATTAGCACAGTCATCACATTGATATTAACATCAGTTGTTAGCATGCGTACTCCTATTGCAGTCCATTGGATTGAATGAAATGATTGTTAGGGGTAACCTATAAAGGGTAATTCGAGGAAAAAACTATTGACTTATAAAAAGATTTTGTTTTATTATCATAATAATCTATATGCTTCAATCTATGTAATCTAACATATATTATTATGTATTTTTTAATTACCTTAATAATGGGTCATACTATGCTTGTGAATTAACCAATGCATATACCCTGGGAGTGTCGTAACCAAGTATTCAACATGGCCAATTGTTGTGTACCAGGATACCCCAGGTCAAGCCCAAAACTCCCTATCTGGGTTTTCATCCTTAGAGACATCTGTGCCAAAGTTTCATATACCTGGATCATATCTAGAAATCGATGTATTTTATTCAATAACAACTTACAAAATACCCCCCAAAACATAGGTTTTTTTATCATACATAGACTAGTCTCTACAGCTTTCCTAGTGTTTTCTAATCCTAATCAAAAAAATAACTAAACATATACTCTGAATACAACTATGACAACCATGTTCTTTATTACACACATAAACATGATTTATTACATAAACACTTAACTTGATAAAACAAAGAAGACTAAGAGGACTTGTGTATATTGTTATTTGGAACATTACATAACAACATAAAAACTTAACCACAATATAGTTATTGAATACTTCCTTTACAGGACCACTACATTCCCTCGTACACAGCATTTCCTTGGACAACTTGAGGTCATGCATGAGAAAACGGTGATCTATGATGCCCAATAAGGGAATTAAAATAGAATAACAAGAGGAATACAATACATGTGAGACAATAGACTTGTCAATGGATCACAAGAGAAACATGAACATAAATTCATCGTAAAGCATGATAATCAAAACATGGATATGTGGCAACACCACTTTAAATAGAATTATCATAATCCATTGATCATTTCCTATAGAGCATGATTAAGCCCTCATTGCACATGAATCATGAGTGAATCATGATAGCACATGATTTATCATGATTCAACACTCATTTCATTGGATGTATCATGATACTTTACTTTATACAATCCATTGGAGGGCTGTTAGGGCACACCATTCTTAAACATTTCATTTCATGCATAAGTGTTCCACATGGATAATATAGCATGGAATCAATCTACATATTATGTTATACCGTAAATAACTAATGTGTAATAAATACATTAATGTACCATTAAATATTTATATGTCCATAAATTTGAGTACCCTTGATAGAGATTAGGGTATGGTATTCACTACACAATGATCTTGTCTCGGAAAAATGTTGACCAATTTCAGCTGCATAATGACATAAAATAAGGATTCATGAAAATGGCTGATGAAAGTGAAATGGTTGACTCATAATATTTACATGAAATGGAAAGTAATGGGGTTATATAGATACATCTCCCGACTAATTTAATATAATTCAGATGTATAATAAAAAATATTTACTTAGATGTAAAAGATGAGAGAGAAATCCTTCACTGAATATCGGCATGGTAGCAGGTGTAAATGTGAGGCATTAATGAGAGATAAAGGGGTCTCCCATCATCTAAAAATAATGTGGGAAGTATGGGGAGGTTCAAAATCATACCCCAACATTCGTAATTGAAAGAAAAATGGAATAACAACTTCATGAAAATGGGACAAAATTGAGAGAAAGGAAGAAATCCCTTACATGGAAGTGCAATCACAATAGATTAGGAGTGGCTTGGGGGAGACTTCTTGGGATTTGGGGGCACCTTGGGAAGATTATAGGATGAGGTGGGTAGTTTTTTTCCTAACTCCAAAGGCTTTGGGTGAAGAGGAAGTAGGAGAATAGATGGGATTATATGGGAAAGGGGAGGGAATTCTTTATTATTTTGGTTTGGGACCTCTCACATTAACCTAATCAAAACCACAAACTAGACCATGGGTTTTGATCATGATTTTTTCAAAAGGGTATTGGAAAACGATATTTTATAATTCTAATGGCCTATGGTCTTCAAATAATAGGCTCACTTATGTGGAGGTGAGTCACACTCTCCAGTTAAACAATTTAAAAAGACAAAACGTTTTATAAGCCTTCAAGGGTCCACTAAATCTTTGAAAAATAAATAAAAAAAAAACCCAAAATCAGATTATTTTTATGGTAAAACATATACTTTCCGAAAAAATGTTTATAGTGTTTTATTACATCACTATTGGGTCACTATGATGTCATAAAACACAACATATATTTAAACAGTATTTAATTTTTACCCAAAAAATTTGTCTATCTCAGAAAAATTTGAAAAATTCATAGTTAGATAACTTTGATGTCCTGATTCCAAAAATAATATTCACTTTATATAAATAATTTTTTAAATATGTGAATTTTTACCTTTAGAATAAAACCAATATTTATAAGAAAATCTAGGGTTTTCACAAAAAGAGGATTCAAACGTTAATAAAAATTACAATTGCATTTAAAAAATTATATGATAATATATATTTAATAAAAATTAATTTAATAATAATAATAATAATTTATTAAAATATTATTTAATTCAATAATGCATTAACTCATCAAAATATATTTATTATTTGAATATTGACTAAAATACTATTTGTTCCTTAAAAACTATTTACAAAGTAACAGAAATAAAAAAATGTATATTCTCTATACACGAATAATTTAAATAATATTCATACTAGGGATTTTTTTACATAACCCCTTAAAACATTAGCATAAGACCTTAGTGTAAGGTGCTCAGTGGTGGGATTCTCTTGGGGTTGCTCAGATAACATTGCTTGACTGGTAATCTCTATCAACTTCCACTTCACTCATAGGAGGTTCTACTCAAGATTTACGTATTCAATCTTGGCATGGGCTTGGTCAAGAGAAAAGCCTAATGATGCCACCACATATCTAAGCTCTAAAAAATGGGCATCGTATGGTGAACGTCTACTGAATAAGGCCATAGGATTCTTTGTCTAAGTAAATTGGATTTTTTAAAGACCTATATTTATACTAATCATGTTATCATGGTATAAGAACTATATTAGAAATGGTTACAATTAATAACATTATTAAAATAATAATATAACCAAATAAGTCCATACATTTTACATAACCATAATGAGACATTTAAATAGACCAAGAGGAATTTTAATTAATAAATTTTTGGGTCGTTACATATATGTTGTCTTAGTATGGGATCACATCCCACTGAAGATACCATATTCAAATAAAAAGAATCCTAATCCAATAAATTTTTTGATCAATATCAGTAATATTTCACAGAACTACATGTTTCTTGATTTTCTCTAAGATGAGTTATATAGTAATGTTCAAACCTTATGACACAGGACCAAGTCCAAAATAAAAAAATTACCCTCCCTGCACATGGTTAATATCTAAATAGTAAACATCTATCCTCATTCGTGGTTTATCTTTTACATGAAATGATCATTTCATACATAGGTACCTTCCTAACACAAATCAAACTATGTGTCCTTGAAAATCTATATCTCCATAATATTTCCCCATTAATTGATTTTTGGATGTCAAATTGTTGATGGTTCTTCAATTTTTACTAAACATAATATTCCTCTATTTGGCTATGAATATGTCTCCCTCAAAAGGGTTGTCAACCTATGGCACATTCATTCTTAGATGAAACCACTTCTATCTCTGCATTCCCTGAAAATGTCACACAAGAAACATCATTTCAGGCATGGTTTATGGATACCCATTGAGTGTTTTTATCATATATCCAAAATTGCTCTATAATCCTTAAAATCAATGCTTAAAATATTAACTCTTCGTGTATTAATGATAATGGTTCATTATTTTCCAAATTACCATGTAATGGAAAATTACAAACTCTTGGTCAAAGCCATAAAACCATTAAATACAAAATTCATACGTCCCTAAAACATGATGTAGAAATGAGTGGTCAATGTCTTATTCATGATTATGAAAAACATTATAACACTCATCCAGGACAAATGACATTAAATAGTGTGGTTGGATCCTCTTGACATTACCATAAATGATTGAACATCTATGTCCCTATAAAAGAAAACTAATCTTTTTGAGAGATGGAAAAATTTATATGGAATGTTTCCTGTATGAGAGTTTTATTTGAACAATGGTACCCAATATATGAGACCTATATATATTAAAATTATATTTATGTAGTCCAATTTTAAGTAAAAATAGATCTATTATCATGGATACTATATTTGTTGACATATATTAATCTAATCTCATTCCAAGATGATGTTTGAAAATGTGATTCCCCTATATAAAAATTAGAGAGGGATATATAAAGGTGTGCTATCCTTTCTCAACGATTCAAAGGGAATGACTATCAGGACTAGCACTGAATTATTCTAATCATTAATCATGTCCCACCATGAATTATAATTTATATGAAAATTCCTCCATATTTTTTGTATCATATATTATTACATGGTTTTAAATGATTCCCCATGTTGACTATTGTTTCTCATGATGATAATGACTCATGCGAGAAACATCTTCTTATATTCTCACATTAATTATCATAATGGAGATAAATATATCTAATCAAAATTCCATCCAACATGAATCAAAACATTTTGAAGAAACATTTTTTATGTCCACTTCCTTCAGTTATTGATTGCTTGATATGTGTGGAAGTATTTTGCACACAAAATATTTTCACCTCAAAATATTAGTAATCAATATCATGTGCATGATTTTTGGAATAAATAGTGGATTCTAGAACATTTTCAAGGATTTTTTAAAATAATATTAGGATAAAATACCACCCTCACTACACATGAGTTAGGTCTATGTTGGGAGTTTTATATTCGTGCCCCACAATCATTATTTGTGATTATTACTCTCACTAAAATATCTCACAAAGATGTTTGAGAAAAAACACAATATATATTTTTATGTCTTCTATGAACCAAGTAGATCAATGATAAAAGATGCAATTATTATTATGTTGAAAACCCATAGAGGGGAACTGTGGAAAAAGTCAAATATAGGTTCTCTAGGCCATGTGATCTATTAGAAAATCTGAGTATTCAAAACATTTATTCGAAACATATCAACTCAAATTTAAAAAAATTATGATACATTGTCATTAAATCATAAAAAAAAATCCACATTTAGTGTCATTGAGAATGTAATCATAACTATTCCTTTATGTGATCCATGCCAAATGAATGAGAATTGAATATGTGGGATGAAATGTCCTTGATTATGGATGATTTTGTTACTTGATAATCGAATGATTAGGGATATCCTGATTTTATCATTTCAAACTATATTAGTTTATTTGAATTAATTTAAAGAAATCATATATTTATATATGAAATTGGAATAATAATGTTTATATTCAATGGAATAGTTTATTGAGAATATACACATATGAGAAAATATACTTGATATTATTTGGAAATGAGAAGAAAATAGTGTAACTACAGTAAAATTTGACATGCATAATTCAAAAATTACATATAACATAATGAATGGAGTTATATACCTACTTGATATTGCATCTCTTAACTTACATAACATTGTCCAATGGAAAAATCTTTCTAATGAAGAAAACTAGATATTTATATATACATATGATGGATTCTAACACTATATTTGTTGTGGGATTTTGTTCCTTTAATATTGAATTTTGGGCCTCATGGTGCACTATTTAAAAACTATATAAGTCAATCCAATCCTGAATTCATGCTTCTATACATGACATATAATGAAAATATGTATTAGTATCCAATTAAAATTTCACATGATTGTTGGAAAGATAAAACTAGAATGATCACATACATGAGTAGCCAAATTCAGTCTGTAAATGGATAATTGATGGATAAATACATTAAAATGATAATAATAAAACCCAGATAATCCTAATCATATTAATATATGAAAATTTATTTCCACTTTTTCACTAATAGTTTCTAAAAGAGTCTCAATTATGATAGTTTAAATTGTTTTCCAAGCCCAATTCCTCATGACACGATGATTAATTTCAACACTGTGATACATACCATTTTATCCCCTTATACATGTATATAGTTTACTATCACATTAACTATAGACATCCATGGACCAAATTGTAACATAGTTATTGGAAATAACACTATCACTCCATCATGATTATTTTCAAGGACTTGTCCTTTATGAATGGTGTCTATCACTGAAGATCATTACTATGTATTGTTGAGACTATTGATTATGGGTTTCCCAATAGGGTATTCTAGAAATGATGTGTCTACACCAATCCAACCATGAGGTATTTGTGAGTAATAAAGTCCCTCTGAATGATCAGAGTGTTTTGTTTTATTATTTTCTTCCATAGAATCGAGGATCAATGTCCACAAGGAAATGGAATGTGGGAATCAAAACGTTTGTACAGTATCCAAACTAGTATCCCAAACACACTATCTAGAGAGTATTTCATCAATTTTATATAATTACCACTTATTGTTTGTGGTGGTTTATCTATTTATATTAATGAAATTTTCATGATACAGTCCTCATAATCTATTATCAAATACATTTGGCAGAGCATGGCTGTTTGTGATTCCCTCATAATCATTGTGAGGGATATGGATAAAAAAATTTAATATATCCAAATTTTTTTGATATCATATTGGGAGCATAAATCTTGAAATTGGTGAGCCAAAATTTTTATGTAGCCATAATCTCATTATTAAATGAGACATTATAAGGATACCAATAGGAATTTCATCTACCTTTATCTATCAAAATCAATTAAGGTGTAAAATAAGTGATGAGATAAAAAATGTTAGAATCATTGAAAACTAAATAATATAATATATGACCTTTTATGTTGGTTAGACGACTACAATGTTATATAGTTCATGGAGAAAGGAGGAACTAGGAATCATCTTTATAACGACACTGCTCTTTATTTCACTCATAAACATAATTTTTTTCATAAAATTTTCACTTTATACAGCATTAATGATTGATATTGATAGTGTCTTTAGAGATGAGGAACATTATATAATAACATAAAACATTAAATACACATATTTATTGAAAACCTCTTTTACTTGGCCACAACATTCTTTCATGAGTAACATTGCATGGGAAAATCGGAGGACATGCATAAGAAAAGGGTCAGCGACAAAGCCTAGTAAATGAGTTAAGAAGAAATAAAATGAATAACATAGTACATGAGCAAAAAAATTCATATCAATAGAGTATAAGGGAAACAAGAACCTAACGTCATGATGGAGCATGATTATCATAACATTGAAATGTGGCGACAACATTTTATATGATATTAGCATGATCCAAGGCTCATTTCAAATGGTTCATGAATAATACCTTATTTCTAATTAATTAGAATGAGTAATCAATCATTGAAATTGATGTATCATTATACTAAAAATTACCAAAGGACTTGGAGCACTATTAGGGAGCAACGTTCTCAATTGTTTCATTATGTGCATAAGTGTACCATAGAGACCATACATCATGGATACAGAAAAAATAATAATTTATTCCAAAATAAAGGAATGAGGAATTCATACATGAAACTCCATTATAAATAATTATGTTTTCATAATGATAAATAAAATTTATTGAGAAAGGGTCATGGAATTATCTACATAATAACATTAGATTGGAAAATCACGTTGCAATTTCGGCAGCATAACAGTGTGACATAAGAATTCATAATAATGGTTTATGAAATAGAAGAGGGTATCTCATATTATATAAATTAAATTCATATTAAGGGGGTTATAAATACATTTACGAACATATGTCATGGAATTTTTATTTATAATATAAAATAAATTCTTGAATTTAAATGAGGAGGGAGAAACCCTTTACGGAATTTTGGCATGGTAATAGGTGTACATGGGAGGAATTAATGATAGAGATAGGGTTATATAATCATTAAAAAAAGGAAGAATGTATATTTGAGGTGATAAATCATAAAACACCATTATTATGTGAAATGACATGAGAATTGAATCATAAATAAACATGGACAAAACTGAGCAAGGAAGACATCCCTTACTTAGAACTGTGATACCAAAGGCTTGGGAGAGGCTTGATAGAGGCTTCTTGAGAGATTGGGGAACCTTGATAGGATTATAATGAATGTATGTAATGGTTTTTTCAAGCTAAAAATGGTTTTAGTGAAGAGTATTGTGATACTGGATGGGATTATATATTAATGTAGAGGGAATTATTTATTATTTATGTTTTGGACACCACACATTAAACTAATCCAATCCACAAACCAACCAATGGTTTTCCAAATGGTTTTTTATAATGGGGAGTGGAAAACATTATTTTATAATTCCAATGGTGGAACATATTAATATTTTAGGCTTTATTATAAGGAGGTGCGTAACACTCTCAAGAAAATCATTTTAAAAAATTAAAAAAATTTATAATCCATGGAGGGTCCACAAAGGACATATAATATTAATCAACCAAATATAAAATCAAATTATTTTAAACGTAAAATTTATATTGGTTTAAATACATCTTTATAGTCTTTTTTACATCACTATTGGGTAATTATATTATAATACACCACATTAAATATTTAAAAGATATTAAATTTTTACACAAAAATTTGATTTCTCAAAAAATTTATTAAAAATTATCGGTTAGATAATTTTAATTTCCTAATTCCAAGAATTAAATTCATTTTATCTATATAATTATAAAATAAGAGAATTTTTACTTTTTCAATAAAAACCATCATTTATCAAAATTTCCGGGGTTTTGACAAAAAAACTCTCAAACCTTAAAATCATTTACAATTGTACTCATAAAAATTATTCTATCATTTATATTTTATTAAAAGTGATTCAGAAATAATATTTTACTAAAAAAATATTTATTTAAAATATAATTTAATTCATATTAATATATTCTTTAATTGAATAATAACTTAAAATATTATTTTATATTTATAAACCATTTACAAAGTATTCAAAATAAAACAAATGTATATTATTTTTATTAAATAAAGTACACAATAATGGTGTTATGGTATTGTTATGTAACCCCTTATAACACCTTTATAATACCTAAGGGTATTATTTGAGATGTTGACAAACTTTTGGGGCATTATAGAAAACATCTCTTGGGTGGTAATCACTATTAAAATCCAATTATCTTGTTGGAAGTTCTGTTAAAGCTTAACATGTTGAATCTCATCTTGGACTTGGTTAAGAGTGAATCTATGTGATACGACCTCTTTTCTAAGCTCAATCCAATGGGATTTTTATGGAGTAATTCTTTTTGATGAGGCTATCACTTCCTTTGTGTATGTAATTTTATTTTTTGAAACTATTTTTTTCTAATCACATGATCATTGTTTAACTTCTATATTAGTAATGAAAACAATTCATGATGGTAATTAAAAATACAAAAACATAAAACCAAGTAACTTCATATGTTTTATATAACAATATTAATTAATAATACTATTAATTAGATCAAGAAGAATTTTCAGGAATAAAATTTTGGGCCTTACAATCTCCCCCATAAGAAATATCACCCTTCAAATTTCCTTTTCCAACACTAAAAATGATAAGGGTAAATCTACATAATCACTTCCTCAGATTCCCATTTTTCTTCTCCAAACTTATAGTTCTGACCAAAAATATTGATGAGGGGCATATTCTTATATTTTAAAACCTTTTCCCAAGGATCTAAAATCTTCACCACCTTCTCCTTATAGGATCTGTCATTCTCCATTGGTACCACCTCTAAATTTAGTACATGAAATAAGTATGGTATGCATTTATTCAAGTTTGATACATGAAATACATCTTGTAGTTAAGATATGTTCGGTGGGAGGGCTAGTCGATAGGTCACTACTCCTATGTGATCATATATCTCAAAAGGGCCTATGTACCTTGGACTAAACTACCCCTTCTTCCCAAGTCACATAAATCTCTTCCATAGTGATATTTGGAGGAATACCAAGTCTCCAACATCGGACTCTAGGTCTCATCAATGATTATCATCATATCTATTTGGTCGAAACTGAGAAGCTTTAATTTGATTTTGGATAGTCCAAACGTTATCCACCATTTCTTAAAATATTTTTGGACATATGAATGATCTCTCCCCAACATCATCCCAACATGTTGGTGTTCTGCACCTCTCCCCATAAAGGGATTCGTAAGGATCTATTTGGTTGCATAATTGGAAACTGTTATTGTAATATAAATTAACCCGAGGAAGATTTTGTTCCCATTATTTTTTAATTCCACTGACTATGATCCCAAAATTTACTCAAGTGTTTATATAGTTTTCTCAGATTTACCATCAGTTTGAGGATGACAAGTCATACATATGATTAGCTCAGTATTTAGAGCATGTTGGAGACTCTTCCAAAACATATAGGTAAATATTGAATTATAATCAGATATAATCGATAGTGGTACCCCATGCATCTTTACCACTTCTCTGATGTATATTCGTTCCAGTGGATCCAATGAGAAATCCTCCCAAATTGCAATGAAGTGTGCAGTCATTGTAAGACCATCCACAACAACCCAGAAATAATTGTTTAATTTAGATGTCTTCAAAGCCCAGAGACAATTTCCATGGTAATGAATTCACATTTCTATACTGGTATAGGTAATGGATTCATCATCCACTAAGACTTTTTCTACTCAGCCTTCACTTATATATATAGCAAGCAATTTTATGTATACTCAGTGATCTGCTTGTTTATTTAATCCTGCCAATAATACACTCAGATATCTTGATACATCATTGTGTTTTTTGGTGAATGAAGAAATTTAATATATGTGCATTATTGAATGGATATATCATTAACTCTGAACATGATGGAACACATAGTCTTGACCTAATGTTCACAATTAATTCACCATTAACATTGAACTCTGAGGATTTCAATTTTCTGATAGTTTCCACTTTATTCAAATTTCCCACATCATCCTTTTGAGATTTCATTACCCTTTCCAAAAGAGATGGATGCGAAATCATTAATTGATGTTTCGACGATATTCCCTTACTTTTTATTCCCATGTCCATCTTCATCAAAAATAACAATATTGGATCCTTTTCAATTCTCATCAATTATATATTTGTTGGGTCCTTTCAACATATATCATCTTCCCCTAGTTTGATTTACTTCGGTGGTAGTGTATTGAGATTTCATAGTCTATTATCATCTATAACAATCTTTGTTGGGGGAATATTAAGAACATTATATGTGAATATGTACTTGGGGATTTTTTGATTCGTATATATTTCACACTTCTCCCGAAAGAGGTAATGGAAAAAAAATATTCAAAGAGAAGATTACCGCATCAAACTCCAGATCATGTATTGTATAGGTTTTTCACATGAACATTCAATTTCTTGGAAGTATAACCAAGGAAAACTGTCATTTTGAATCAACCCATATCCCATGCACTTCTTCATAGCTTCACTAAATACCACAGAAAGGTATCCACTTGTGGGTAGTGTGAGCACATGCATAGTGATAAGAATGTTAGCTTTGTAAGAATGTTGTAAGATCATGAAAAATTTCTTACAAATCGATGATAATATATATATAACCCAAAGAAGCTATGGATATTAGTCAATGATATAGACCTCAACCATCCCCCAATTTAAGATACCTTGGTGGGATCCATATATATCCCATTTTTTATGATGATATAAGCTAATAATTAGACCTTATTATACCTAAACTCACACATGTTCTTCAATGTATATATATTCTTCTTTCGCACGGTCTCTAGTATAGTGCATAGTTCATCATCATTCTTTTCCATTGTTTTGGAGTACATTATAATATCATCTATAAAGACCACATCATATTTATGAAGGTAATATCTAAATACTCTTTTCATCAAGTCCATGAAGATTACTTGATCATTAGTGAGCATGTAAAAAATTACTATGAATTCATAGTGCTGTTATCTTGTACGAAAAGCAATCTTGGGGATATCCTCCTTCTTAACCATTACATGGTTATATCACGACTGTCGGTCCACCATGGATAAGTATTGTGCTCCAAATAGTTGATCAAAAAAGTCATAAATTAAGAGTATAAAATACAAGTTATTTATCTTGATTTTGGTGAGATAATGATAGTCAATGAAAAGTCATAATGACCCATACTTCACCATAAAGAATTGGACTAGTGAAGCTCTTGGAGAATCACTTAGTAGTATAAACCATTTATCCAAATTTTATTATAGTTATATCTTTAGCTCCTCAAGATTCACAACATCCATTCTATACGGGGTCTATGATATTATCAATTCCCCAAGTATAAGATCAATCAAGAATTCAACATCTATTATAGAAAGAAGACCACAAAATTCATTGGGAAACTCTATAGTGAATTCTCTCCCAATACAAATGGTTTCAAAGATGGTTACTTACTTATTCTCAATCATTTTCTCAAAATATACATTCTCATAAGGTATCAATATATATGCATGATATGATTGTGCCACATAATATTCATCCTCCTCCTTGAACATGTAATTAACCAAGAAACGATTACCCATATGGAGATTAATTTCCCTCTCATTGAAATTTATGTTGGATACATATATGGAAAACAAATGAATGCCATGAATTGCATCAAATTCCGATGAAGGAAGAATGATAAGGCTCTCTAGGATGTTCAATCCACAAATTGTGACATTGGAGGAGATATGTTCAAGGGATTCAACTATTGCCCCATTTTACATCATCACGAACATCATTACTTCCATGATTTGTGGGGGTGTTAGGATTGTGCTACTAAAACATATGGATATAAAAGAATGTGTAGAACCATAATTAAATAGTACATTCTCTATTATGGGATGAATAACTACCTTACCTATCACCACTTCTTTGTCAAGGTTAATTTATGTGTTATTGGTGTAAAAATATCATCATTGTTGCCTTTGTGGTTTTACGATGCCTCAAATAACCCATGGTTTAGGGAATTGGTTTGGAAAGTTCCTTAGTTCTTCATAGTTGAAGAAATGAACAATTTATTGAAGTTATAATAGTGAATTTATATCCTCTATCACAATAGTGGGTTTTTCCTGTTGACCGTTAATTGCCATGTTCACTTCTCTTCCACACCTAATGCATTTCCTCTTCCCCGTCAGGCAATTTTCGGGGTGCTTCATCCCACACTATTGGAAAGTGGGGTGTTGGATTTTCTAAGAACCATTGGATTTAGCCATCAGACTGCTAGAATTAATGACAAATTTCTAATTCCTATCCCCATGGTACCCTAGATGTTTTCCCTTCTTCATTTCGACTTTGAGGGAAAAGTAGACAATTTCCTCATAGATATCAAAGTTATAGATCATTAGGGGTTTATATAGAATAGTATTTAGCCAAAAAAAGATGTGGCCATAATTGCATTAAGAGGTAATGAAAAATCCATAGGAATATCATGAAACCCTTGTGAATTTTTCCTCATATGCTCTAATGGATTCATTATATTTTTTAGGGAAAGGAAGACCCTTTCCATATTATGTTAGAGGGTGCGAGGAAAATATTTTACTAAATTTTTATTCTAGAAATCCATCTTTTCAAACTCCTCAATATATTCCTCATGGATTATATTTTTTAGCAAATTTTCGCCATTGTTCATATTTACCCTACATACGATAATTATCCAGAAGAACAATCTCTTGTTCGAAACAATATAGGATGGAGAATATCATTTCAATGTAGTTGACCAATAATTCGACGATTGAGGGGTAAAATGATCAATTATAAGTAGGAGGCCTCTGTATCATGAAGCTCTCGATTACAGATTATTCTTTCTTTTGGGGTGGTTTGTTGGATGATCCTCTTAACCCATGTTTCTATTCAAAATATGATTTAATTGTGATCATATTGAAAAAAAGATTAATATACCTTCTCCAATTGGATTGGAAATCTTAGTAAAAAGGTTTTCACATTGATATTTGCATCAGTGGTTAGCTCTAGTCCCACTATTACAGACCATTAGATGGAATAAAATAAATTTTTTAGGTAAAAAAATGGGTAATCTGACGAAAAAATAGATATATAATAAATTACTTTTATTTTCTTTAACATTTGAGTTTATAGTCTTTTCTCTATGTTATCCATGATATACATCCCAAAATATATTCTTTGGGGAATTTTTTTATTCCATTAACAATGGTTAATACTATGCTTATGATTTTAGAAAATCATATCCCCAAAGAGTTTCATAAACTAGAATTGAGCAAGGCCTATTGTCGTGCACTAGTTCCCGTTCGAGTCTAGGTCAAATCAGTGTTTTCGAGTTTTACCCCTTCATACATCCATGCCAGAGGCACATCTATTTATTTGTATAAAGACCATTATGTATTTCATTATTAAAACACTTAATATATACTTAAAAAATTACAATTATTTTAATTTTTAAGTCTTATCCCTTTGAATTTCACTATTTTTTTCTATTCCCAATCCCAAAAATTTATAAAAACCTATCATATGATTGCAACTATAACAACCCTGGTCTTTATTTCAAACATAAAAATAATTTATTACAAAAATATTTCACTTGATACGACATAGAAGATATAGAGATATAGTGTCTTTGGGGAATATAAACAATATATAACTACTTAAAATAAGGAATACACATCTTTATTGAAAAATTATTTTACATGACCATAACATTTCATCATAGTCAGCAATGAATGGGAGAACCTAAGATAATGCAGAAGAAAAGGGTGAGCTATAAAGCATTGTAAGGGAGTAAACAAACTATAATGTGATGAATAAAATAAATGTTAGGAAATAGTAATATCAATTGATCATAATAGGAACATGAACATGAATGGATGATATAACATGATTATCATAACATGGAAATTTTGGAAACAACATCTAACATGATATTAGAATGATCCAAGGCTTATTGCACATTGAAAATGTGTAAAGCCAAATTATAAATGAATTAGCATGTGTAAAACATCATTTCACTTAAAGTATCATATGACTATCCTTACCCATTTCATTGGAGAACAATTAAGGCAGCCCCTTCTTAATCATTTAATTTATCCATATGTGTGCCACATATATCATACAACATAGATTCATTTAACTTCATAATTTATTCCCTGAAAAATTGTTTTGGAAATAAAAAATTAATCACTATAATTAATATGTACATGTTCATAATGGTGAATACCCTAGATAGATAAATGATAATTTTATTGACTACACGATGACATTTGATTGGAAAATTACGGTGCAATTCCGGCAGTATAACAGCGTGACATTAGAATTCATAAAATTTCTTAATGAGAGAGAATGGGGAAAATCATTATATGTACATGAAATGAAATGTAAGGGGTTCATATAGATACATTTTATAACATATGTAATGGAATTTATATTCATAACCTAAAATAATAGCTTAAATGTAAATGAAGAGAGAGAAATATCTTATGGAATTTCTTCATGGTAACATGTGCACATGGGAGGCATCATACAGAGAGAAATAGGTCACTCATAATTCAAACATAAGGAGTAATTTATAGGGGAGGTGATAAATCATACCCAACCCATTTTTAGTTGAAAATATATCGGGGTAGCAACATAATGAAACTAGGACAAAATTGAGAGAGGCAAAAATTACCCTACAAGGAATTTGGATCCCAATGGCTTGGGAGAGGCTTGTGAGAGGCTTCATGGAAGATTGGGGAGCCTTGGGACGATTTTATAGAGATGAGGGAAGAGGATAAATGAGTTCAAATTGGTATGAGTTAAGAGGAATGAGATATTGAGTGGGTTTATATAGGAAAGGAGAGAGAATTCTTTATTATTTAGGTTTTGGTCCCCAAACATTAAACTAGTCAATTCCAAAAACAAATCCATGGTTTTTTCCCTTGGTTTTTTAAAAATGGTAGTATAAAAAACTATGTTATAAGTCCAATGGATGATTTTTTTAAATTATAGGATTGCTTTTTTGGAGGTGTGTCACACTCTCCAAGAAATCAATTTAAAAAGATAAAATTTGTTATATGTCTTGGATGGTCAACTAAGGAACCAAAAAATTAATAAAAAACTGTAATATCACATTATTTTATAGGTAATAAATATATTGGCCGAAAAATATTTTTACTGTATTTTATTACATAAATACTGGGTCATTATGTTTTCATGAAACACATTATATATTTAAATGGTATTTAATTTATACCCAAAAATTTTGACTGTCTTAGAAATGTATGGAAATACACTGGTAGATAATTTTGATGTCATGAATCCAAAAATAATATTCATTTAATCTAAATAATTTTATAAATATGTGAAATTTTTACTTTTGAAAAAAACCTATATTTATTTAATATTCTTGGGTGTTTATAGAAACAATTTTCAATCATTAATAAAAATTACAATTTTATTCATAAAAAATATATTATCAATTATATTTAATAAAATTTTATTTAGTTGTAATATTTTATTAAAATACTATTTAACTAAAAAACCTTTAATTTAGAAAAATAGATTACTTAATTGAATATAAACTAAAAGTACAATTTATATTTTAAAACTCATTGAAAATGTAACGGCAATAAAATAAATTTATATTCCTTATAAAAAATAAAGCACATAATCATGGAGCTATGGTCTTGTTACATAACCCCTTATAACAACCCCAAAAGACATAAGGATAACGTGTGAATTAGAGATAGTCTCTTGGAGAGGCTCTGATTAAATCTCCTAGGAGGTAATCTTTATTAACTTCAACTTTTTCCATAGGCGGTTATATTCATTCATAAAATCTTGATGCCTAGATTGGGATTGGTCAAGAGTCAATCCTAGTGACGGTACATATTTTTTGAGCTCTGAAAAATGTGCTTCGTATGGAGCAGTTCTACTAGATGATGCCATTAATTCCATTTATATGAGTATATTGGATTTATTAGAGCATTATATTTATACTAATCATGTGATCACTATTGAATGGCTCCATTTGTACTTATAACTTTTCATAACAGTATAATAAAATCCAAAAACATAAAAACAAGGAAGTGAATATGTTTATATATACATTTTTCATAACAATAAATTTAATTAGATCTATAGAATTTTTTAATTCATAAATATTTGGGTCATTATATTAATGGTATACTGATACTCATATCATCAAATGTTTTCTACCATGTAGCCGCATAAATATATGAAGGTTCTGCAAAGTTGATGTGCGGATCTTCCCTCTAATATATGTCCCAAAAACTCCTAAATCGAAGTCACTATTAGTATTTATGGGTTTATGGGTTATACCTACTATAACATGGCCTACTTCATTGTTTTGAATATCTTGAATCCATTGTATACATATCGAGACTTAAGGAACCATACACTATAAATAGAGAGAGAAATCATACCATCCGAAAGTCTATGGATATTTCTAGTTGGATCCTATACCCCCAAGTGGTATGCTAGTATACCTCAACAGTGGCCTAAAATTATCCTAATTCTCATCTGGATTATTAATTCTGATGATTCATAATTCACAAAACCATAAACATCAAACGACTATTGTGCTAAAAAATCATTATCAAATTTCAATATTTAATAATTGAATAGATGTGAAAGTGTTGACCGAGTGACTTATTTAAAAAGATCAGAAAATATATCTCTAATAAATAATAATTTTATTTATTACTAAATGATTATATATAGGTATATATTCATTTTAAAAGATTATATGTATGGTAATTCCCCTAGTTGATAGATATCGCACAAACCAACCCCAAAATTACCACATTGTAGGTGGATATTCTTGGTGTAGGAACACCAATGACTGATTGAATTAAATTAGATCTGGGTTGTGGATTATACAAATAAATGGGAAATTTACACCTCATGGTATATGTTGTCAACATGAATACATTTAAGATATTCAATGAAACTTGGATGCACCTAGAATACAATGGACCAGTTATCCATTAAAATACCTCTAGATCCCAAATCTCACATCATGATCAACTCTCTAGTGAAATTACCACATGAGAGATAAAAAATGTATAAATAATCATGAGTATAGAAATAAAGGATATGTATTTATTATATCAGTTTACCTTCATCAATAGAAAAATCATTTAAAATGAAAATCTTTTCTTAATATAATTTAGGAGTGATGTTCCCAACAGTAGAAATGTTCACATAAACATGATTTAAGGACACTTCAAACAATATAAGAGGAAAATTTCTATCATCCAAAAAAATAGAGAATAACCTTGAAAGACTTTTTTTATATATATATAATTTGAAAGAAATTTGATAATCCAAAATCATTGAAGGAATGAGACTCTTCATAACATATTCTTGAGGAATGATATGACCATGGGGTTGGAATCATTGTTCCAATGAATTTAAATTCTATACTAAATTATAGTCATCAATAAAACACACAATTAGAATAAAAAATTCAATCATGATTCTTTATATTCCTATGGAATGGAAAATAAGAAAAATGAAAATAATTTTTTAACTAGTTATAAATACCCTAGATTAATATATATTTCTAGAATAAAACATGTTGCAAAAATCACTAATGTCTCAATAGAAAACATTATATCCATGTGTTAGAAAGTACAATATAAGTGAAAATGGATATAATTTAAAAGAATTAAATTTTTTGGACGAGGATGCATTGTTACATGGGATTTTTTTGTCCAAAATGGAAAATGTTATGTGGTAACTAATTTTATATCATAAGATCTGAATGGACCACAATGTTCCAAATTAACTTAGTGTCAAATGAATCATGTTGGATACTTTTAATTGGTATTGTACCTTCATCCAGTGAAAAATTTAACAATTAAAAGTGACCTAATGGACTTACATTTTTTGTAGAATCGACTCCTCTTCATACCCATGGTACCCCATTATGGTGGAGGGAATTTTATTGGTAAAAAATTGAATGGAATATCTGAAGGATTATATTAATTTCTAAATGACTCAATTAAATGATTCATTCATTTAATGACAGATAATTTTTTCATGTATGAAGATCTAAATATTAATTATCTATTAATTTTTATCAATCTTTATTTGTTGTTATTCTCTCTCTATAGTACCCATAAAAATGAAAACCCAAAAAGTGAGTTTCTTATGAATGATTAGGAATCACCTTGAGACCTCCTAAAAATACAATTTCCATTTTCAAGGTAATTATTGTCTTCCTGGACCCCAAAAATTATTTCACATTTTTAAGGTGTAGTTAATTCCTTCAAATAACAGCCTCACAAAAAATGTTTCCATTTTTAAAGTGTGGTGAGAATGATTAAACAAAAAAAAATAAATTCATTTTCATGTTGATGTGTATCATTTTTACCCCCTTAAAAAAATTTATTCTATAGGGAAAATTATCTTTTCCAATATTCCCATAAAAAATATCTTATGTGAGATGTTTTTTAATTTCTTTTGGCAAATTCTGGAAGATGGTTATATCCACACCACTAAAAAATCCTTATTGGGAAACACAATTGAAATAAAGAGAAAAATATAGGGAATTCATGTTTAGGTAGGTAATCACACACCAAATATCATAAGGTAATAAGAGCAATAAGGTCCTATATTAATTGGATAATACCTTTGAAAATGACCATATTCATAGTGAATCCCTTTTCATGTCACCATCCTTCCTGGGGAAATGTATGACAGATGTTGTCTTTGAACATAGAATTTGGTATTATCATTTCCCCTTCATGAATTTAGCATAGTGCATGAGTCTGTAAATATACAATTCTAACAAAGATTAACCCCTCTATGAACTATTGAATTATTTCACTCTGTCGATGTCTCTATCAAAATGATTGTCCCTATATTAAAACCTTCATGAAATGGTCATAAATATCATCCACTAAGGCCTCCAGACTAGATTGGTAAAAATATGAAACTATATAATTTCAAACATTCAATTTTTCATTCATTAAAAAAATATTTACAGTAATTATATTACCTAATTTTTTAAGTCATCATAATTATTATAACTGTGCATCCCCTCGCTAGAGTGGACCCTATCCTTATAAGAAATGTTATATACCTTTCAGTTTCAGAAAGTAGGGTGAACCACAAGTCTTCCCTTTAATGAGGAATAATGTGTTATGATTATCACATCCTCTATTAAATCCACAATATAGAATCCATTTTTTGTTAGGACCCTATAATTTATTTCATGATGGTGTACCTCCTCAGACCACCATCCCTCAATGCCTAAAATAAATGTGGAGATGGGAAAATAAATTACCATGATTACACTAGCCATATCCTCAAACAGACAAAGGAAACTATTTGATTTTTAATAACATTCATTTCCAAATATTTGTAACATTGAGTTTGAATTATGTGTGGATACAAAAAATTTATGATCATAACATTCACACGATCAAGATTATGTCTCATCAGTGGAATCCTTTTTTGGTTCTATCTCTCACCTTAACTTTGGGAATCATTTTTTATTTATGTCCCCATACCATGAATCCACTTTTGTTTGGCCATATTCCTAAAAAGGAATCCAATTTTCCAAATCCATATGTGAATTCCAAATCAGTCCTAATCAATATTGTCTATGATTCCCATACAAATATGTAACATAGAATTACTCCCTATGTTCCACTCCATGTACCCCATGTACACCATAATCTTCACTAGGTCACATGTCCGAGAGGGTCATATGTAGCCTGTAAGGCTTTATCCCTTCTAGGTCCCTCGGGCCTCATCGAAGTTGGATTCACACCTTCCCTTGAATAGTAAACTTTTAATATGATTTCCAAGAAACATTACATTTAACTTCATGATTTGGTCCTTGTCACATGACCATAAATGTTAATACATGTCAGATTAAGTATAAATTGACAACATGTTTTCATATACCTTTTATATGGATACATAATAATCCATTCCCAGGGTCCTAATCCCTACATTAGAAAATATCATCTTCTTGGAGAACGATACATTCACACCTTCCCTAGAATAGGGAAGACTCATCATTAAAAATTTAATTTCTTTCATTCATTGATTTTATGTTAACCTATACCATGTTCTAACCATTCCAACATAGGAGCAATGAATAATGATTCATGATCCTTTCTTATCTCTCTACCATGCAACTAGTATCACCTTGTTTAGTATCCATTGAAATCATAATGGTCCGTACATCAGATCATTGGGGGCCCTAAATGCCTATGTCTCAGCCAGTGTCCGGTGTTTACATCACTTGATAATGGTGAATGACAATGTTGCCCTACCAGTCCATGAAACTTCTTGGTTCATAACTCCAAACTCTATCGAATCTCTCAACCTTCCTCTGATACCACTATGTCATGACCCCCTCCCCATAAAGTGTACGCATCATTGTCCGAAAATGTGAGAGGGGATATACAAACCCTTGAGTCCCGCCTCTAGTAGGCCCCTGGATGGCAACTATCACTGAGGATATAGTAAACACACAAATGGGTGACATTAACCTATAAGATAACACATGTAGAAGATAGAAAAGATAGACACAAACCAAATCCTACTCAACCAGTAAGATGAATGAAATCACAAGTACACATATGAAATTTCATGAAAAACTACTACAACTAAAAGGAGAAAAATTGAAAGTACCCAAAAAGGAAGTAAAATAGCAATAGCCACAAGCCTGAACAGCTCTTACAACCCCAAGCTATAAGTAAACAGACTGATCTCAATCCTACTCCAAGTGACCTGAACATTAGTTTATATATACATAAGGTGAGAATAATAGTATACTCAGTAGGATCCTCCCTAAATCCTCTCATGGAAAAGTAAATAAAGCATGCTGAAGCACATTGAACTACAAGTGAAATTGACTCATCACATAAACAGTTATACTATGTTCCCAATATCCCCATTGCTACTCTCACTAAGTAATGAATATATGAATATATCATATAATAAATAATTTCAAGGGTACCCCACTACTATTTCTGCACTGGTTGGAAACGTTTCCCCACCATCACATGTCCTGAGCATCTCTCTCCAAAAAATCTTTCCTGCAGACACCTGGGCGAAGCACCACAACATGAACCTTTTGCAAAAAAAACCACCACATCCATGTAAGAAAAGTATCCAGGTAGTTTCTGGGAGCCACCACACCATGCATAATGTGTATCAAACGTTTAGTATTCTACCTGCAGCCATTACAGCTCAAACAGAGAATAAGGATCCTCAAACTATCACAACCAATACATGTTACACCTATATTAGTTCATAAAAACTATATCCAGCATATATGTGTGTGAATAACCACAAGTCATTATAGACCTCTAGACACATATATGGGGAAAACTAACTATTGCGCCTACAAGCACAAGTATCTACCAAGAGAAGAGATTGCGGCCAAAGGGGGTTGTCAGCCATTCATCCTCCCACTAGAATGTTGGGGAAAACACACCCCATAGCTTTGAATCCCTGGGGTGTCAGCTGCCCTTACTGATAGGGTGAAGTATCTTATTGAAACACTAAATTAACAAAAATATACTTTAGCTCACAACCACACTATGGGAATATCCTAGTGTTATACTCAATTGCAGCTAACGTCTCTCAAACTCATGGCTTCCACTTCTAAGACATGGAATCCTATAAGCACAAAGTCATTTAGAGAGATTTAATACATTATTTCATTTCATTTTTATTAGTTGAAATTTTTGATAAATAATTCATTAATCATTAATTAACCAATTACAATTCCACATTAAATTTCATTGTCATCACACCCAAAGAACACTGTTACATCAAATCACAACATCATTATTCCACCCCAGCAAGCTCCAAACCCCATGGGTTAACATCATTTTTTCAATTATTTATTTACAACATTATATTCTCAAATAACCAGGAATTTTAGAAAAACATTATATGCTAATAAACACATGATGGCTTAAAACATTGAGTAGATAAACTACTCGTCGAGTCTTTATCGCCTATAGCAAGAGCGTATACCCATTCTCCCTTGAGAAACTAAACACAGAAAGCATGTGGCATACCCCACACGTATTCACCCATTTTAGAAGAAGGGTAGGCAGGACTAGATTCCTTGTGAAGTGCAGAGAAGTAAATCACATATACAACGAATAAGAATCAGCAAGCATCCAAACATTCACATCTATCCCATTCCAACATCCATTGTGTTCTCCCTAACACCTATATGCATAAACTGATCTATCTCAACACTCCAGGAATCAAATTATTCCACAATAAATAGGACAACCGACCCCCATATATCACAACACCCATCCAGGCTCAGACCACAACACAGGCCGTAGAAAAAACAAACATCATATCAAAAGGGCTCTTTTCCTATTAAAAACCAAGAGGGTAACTCAGAACCCAACAAAGGATTATCTTTTATTGAACCACTAGATCTATAATCCATCATGGATTTAATGATTTGTTAATCATAGGTTCCAACATTGTGAAACATAAATAGAAAGCTATCACAAATAATTAACCATTCTTACTACATTATTTTTATTAACATCAAATTACAACAAGAAGAATCAGATTCATTTACATGCCTCATTATCATTAACCAAACCATTATCAATTAATTCTGGTTTATGTTCATTACCAATTTACACAAAAAATGAACATTTATACGAATCAAGCATAGATATCATTCTATCTAGAAAAACAAGAGGCAACATCATAAGATTAATATCAATTTATTTATCCGGTTCAAATATTTATTATTTCAATTCTATTGTGATCCAGTGGAGTAAAACACGATAACAATATAGTTTCACATAAAATAAATGAGAATTAATGAATCCACTACCTCAAAAAAATTAATTTCTTTCTTTATACAAGAATGATCCACATAAACAATCACAATCGACTCCCCCCATGACAATTGTATCCACCCAAGAATGTTGTGGTATGACAGTACCAACAAAAACCCAAGAAAACTCCATTAGAATTATATTGATCACATACCATAATAGGGAAATGAGAAACAGAAGAAGAAGAACCCAAAATAACGGTGATAAATCACACCTTATACCGATGATTGATCGATACTACTTGGTTGCATCAGAATCGAGCGGAACCAATCTTAGAATGAAATTTTGAATGCACAACCCCTACTAAATATATAAATGTTTCTAGCATCTCATAGACGAGAATAAAGATGAAGAACTAGCGAGGAATATATCCCATCCCTTTATAAGATTTAATGGAGTGGTGGTTTAAGATAAAATAGGTTTTCCATTAAATGTGGATTTCATTAAACTACATGTTTTTTCCAAGTAAAAAACTTCTTGAGCCATAGGATATATTTATCTAAGAGTTATTCCCTTTGAATCAGCCTTAGAGTCCTTAAAATAAGGTTTTAAATGCATTATACATCAAAGGGAATGTTAAAGGGGTGAAATTGTAGGTAGTTAGACACACTAGTCATGATTTCAAAATTTGGAAAGGAAATAAAGGATACCAGAAGAGGTTACTGATAGAAATCAACATTCCTAAAATTCTGTTCATTAATTCAAAATTTGGAAAAGGAAATAGAGGTTACTGAGAGAGGTCACTGATAGACCTCATCATTTTGGAAGAACTGTTCATGAACTCAAAATTTAGAAAAGGAAGTAGAGGTTACCAATAGAGGTTACTAATAGACCTCAAAATTCTAGAAAAACCTATTCATGTACTCAAAATCTAGAAAAAGAAAATAGAGGTTACTGATTGAGGTTACCGATATAACTATTCACTAAAGGAACTGTTCATAGAATTGGTAATTTGGAAAATTAAATATAGGATACTATTAGAGGTACCCTAAAGAACTATTCACTGATGGAACTGATCATATAATTGTAAATTTTCAAATGAATGAGAGGTTACAATTAGAGGTTACTAATAAAACTGTTCACCAATGAAACTGTTCATAGAATTGGAAATTTGGTAAAGGAATGAGAGGATACCATTAAAGGTTACCTGTAGAACTGTTCACCAGTGGAACAATTCATAGAATTGGAAATTTTGAAAAGGACAGAGAGGTTACTATTATTGGTTACCCATGGAACTATTCACTGATAGAAATGTTCATAGAATTAGAAATTTAGGGAAAGAAAGAGAGGTAATCGTTAGACCTCACTAATAGAATTATTCACCGATGGAACTGTTCATAGAAGGATACTGATTACACTATTCCCTAAGGGTCACCAATGAC
This sequence comes from Viscum album, assembly GCA_963277665.1. Lineage (NCBI taxonomy): Eukaryota > Viridiplantae > Streptophyta > Magnoliopsida > Santalales > Viscaceae > Viscum > Viscum album. The sequence goes on from OY728157.1 coordinate 1,474,342,617, forward strand.
ATTATTCACAGATGGTTACCGATGAAACTGTTCACCTAAGGATACTAATTCACTCTACACAGAATGTTACCATTTCACTATTCACAACTATAAACCGCTGGAACTGTTCACCGAACTGGAAAATTGGTAATGTTAGGGATAAGTCACCTTGAACTCCTCAAACACCGTATTTTTGCAATGGAATGGACTAGAGAGGTCTGATCCATTACATTAGATACCTCAAAAAACATTCTCATCCTTGAGAATTCCAATCCCACCAAAAGGGAAAACTAAACGGTTTCCGAAAGACCTCCCATTTAAATACCTCTCAATAGATAAGAAGCCATAAGAATCAACAAAAAAATCCTTAATATAAACACAAATGGTCTATAACCACAAGGGGGACATTGTTACATAAAAATAGTTAAACATCAATCAAATATATGTACTGAGCACGTATCTGTGAATCAATTTTCTAGGTACTCTCCTCCAGGCCATCGTGTCGCCAAAAGACCCGAACCAAGGAGTTATAATGCCCGCAAAACACCTTCTATTTTTAGTCTTGGATATCCAAAGGCCACTCCTCAAAGGTTGCAACATCATAGACATCTATCTCTCCCCAATCGATGACATGAGAGTCATCCAAAAGATAACAACGAAGCTTTAATTCATGTAAAACATCATGTATTTGACTCATCTGTGGGGGAAGTGCTACTTGATACACCACGTCTCCAACATAATCTGACACCTCGAAGGGCACAACAAACCTGGGAGAAATCTTACTTCCATGACCTATCCTTCCCTTCCACAATGAGGAGTCACCTTCAAAATCATGTGGTCCCCAACATCAAACTCCAAGGTCCTCCTCCATTGATCTACAATGGATATTTTATTATCTTTCACTGTATTCATCCTCTCATGAATTAGCTGAACCATATCTGTTGTATTCTACACTAGTTACAGTTTGAGAATTTCTGACTCTCCAACCATAGTCTAGCACATAGAAGAATATAAAGGTCAGACATAAAAGGATTCAAAAGGTTCCATTCTGATGGTGGAGTGAAAACTATTTTTATAAGAGAACTTCACAAAGGGTAAGTTCCTCATCCATGAACCTCCAAAATCATTGACACAAGATCGTAACATGTCTTCATGATTCTAGATTGTCCTCTTTGTCTGACCATCCATCTAATGATGAAAAGTTGTGCTAAGGAATTTCTTACAAGAAAATGAAACATGGAGATCTCTCCACACCCTAGAGCTAAATCATGGATCATTGTTATAAATGATATTCCTTGGGACTCCATGATGTCTCACCACCTCCTCAAGATAGTTCCTCAACAAAACGTCCACGGATCTCGACTCATTAATTGTTATAAAGTGGGATGATTTTGTTAAATCATCTACTACCATCCAAATAGAAACATGTCCTCTCTAAGGTTGAGTTAAACTAGAAATAAAGTCCATTGATATGTCATCCCACTTCCACTGAGGAATATCTAATTGCTGAAGAATACCACTAGGAACCCTTTGATCAGCCTTCACCTTTTGGTAGACCAAACATTGAGACACATACTCTGCAACCGCATGCTTTATCACAGACCACCAAAACTGGCCCCTCACGGCTCAGTACATCTTTTTCATGCCAGTATGCACTACTAAAGGTGAACTATGGAACTCACTGATAACCCTCTCACACAATGTCAAAGGAACTCATATCATTTCATGATACCGCACTCGGTGTTTTTCATCCTTTGACCACCCATCTGGGGCCTCCCCACAAACAACTCGGTCTCTCCATACCTACACCTCTATATACCGATAATAAGAATATTCCACCTTCTACACTAGAGATGAATTTACCATCATCTAAAAAATATTAGCTTTACCCCCATGTTCTCCCATATCAAGATATAAGGAAGATAGTTCTTCCATTACTCTCCTGGAATCACAGGATTCACACACTACATCACTACATGACATTCAACTCAGTGTATCATCTATAACATTCCACGTCCAAGGTGTATATGATATATCGACGTCATGTTAATGTATGAACTCTATCCATCAAAACTATTGTAAGGTAATGTTAGGCTAGGAGAAAATATACCTCAAACTCTTATAATCAGTGAATACCACAAAGCGCTCCCCAATGAGGTAATGTATCTACAACATCAGTGAAAACACCATGGATGCCAACTAAATATCATGGGTGGCATAGTTATTTTCTTGGGAACATAACTGCCGATTCTTATAAAAAACAACTGATCTTTTCTTCATGAGAACACAACCTAACCCTAGATGTGAAGCATCATAGAAAATATCAAACTCAACTCCCTCTACTGGAAGGAAAAGCACTGGTGCACTTACTGACATCTCCATTAGATACTCAAATGTTTCATGGAATTGATCAGTCCATATGAACTCCCTTCATGGTTAGTGACGTTAGAGGAGTCGCTACTTGAGAGAAATCGGCTATGAACCTCCTATAGTAGCCTACGAGACAAAGGAAACATCATACATCTAGCACTGTCCTGGGGGATCCCCAAGACACAAATACTTCTATAATTGAAGGATCCACAACTACTACCTACTAGGACACATCATGCCCCATGAAACAGAATTATTGATCCCAAAACACACACTTAGATAACTTCCCAAACTACTGATGTTCACAAAGAACTCCCAAAATGGAGTGTAGATGTTCTGTAGGATTTTCCTTAGATGTGGAGTACACAAGTAAGTCATCGATGAAAACCAACCTAAACATGTCCAAAAACTCACAAAACACATATTTCATCAATCCCATGAAGATAGTTGGAGGATTTTTCACACGGAATGGCATTAAAACGAACTCACAGTTCCCAGGACGACAACAGAATGCATTCATCAAGATTTCCTCATCCGTTACATGCATTAGATGATATCCTGACCACAAGTCGTTCTTTGAGAACCATATTTCACCCATTAGTTGATCGAATAAATCATTAATACACAGAATAGGTTAAGAATTCAGTACTTTCACATTTTTTATGTGACGATAATCAACTCACAACTATAAACTAATGTCATCCTTTTTTACAATAAAACTGGTGCACCCCATGGCGGCACACTCGGCCAAACAAAACAGCCTTGTAACAGACCATCAAGATATATACGTAGCACTCATAACTCATAAGGTTCCATCCTATATAGAGACATAGAGATTGAAGATGCTCCTGGTTGTAGATAGATCCAAAACACGATCACTCGTTGAGGGGGTATTGTTACAACCTCTTTTGGAAAAACATCAGGGTACTCTTTTACGACCCTAGGAAATTCAAACTATTGAACCTCTTAAGAACTCAATATTAGCTCAGCCATCATGGGTTATGAGGATGTAATATGCCTCTGAACCATCCAAGGGTCTCGAACGCCAACAAACTCCACCGACTCTCTATTCACATTGATGAAAATGGGATTCTTCCTAATGCAATCCTCGATTGACTCAATTGAATAAAAGAAATCCCTGAGGTGGATGAAATTATATGGTTGTATTCAGAAACATAGGAAATCTCCCCAAGAGCGTTGATGCCCCAACAGTAGCTCATAGTGTCTACAGACATTAAACAAGTCAGCTCGACCTCCAACTGGCATAGTCAATGCCAAAGGCACAGGAAGCCTCTCTACTTAATTTCCAAAAGCATGGACAAGGGTAGTTTATATGAAGGAGTGTGTATCTCATGAATATAATAAGGTACACCATGGTATAAAACAAGAAAATGGTTCCTCGAAAAATGTCTGACTCGCCTGGTGCTGGAAATGCTAAAGCAGAAAGCTGACCATGACCACCTCCATGACATCTCTGACCATGATGATGACCAACACCACGTCTGTTATCTACTCTCTAAGGATGGGGAGAATCACAAGGATAACCTTTCCCTACTCCATATACCCTCTGATGATATATAGCTAGTGCAACTTTTTTTTGTTGCCTCGGGTGGAACTGCTTCAACGGAGGAACCTGTAGCCGAAAACCTAGAGCAGGATGACTGCTCTGGAAAGTCGGGCACTCTCACTACTGATGAACATGACCACCACAAGAAAAACAAGTGATTAATCCCTTATCATTAGCCTGAGAGCTGCTTCCCTTGTAGAAACGAGATTCGGAGGGCTGGGACCTACCCTCGGGCAATCAGAAACACTTTTTCCCTGAAAACTAGGAACCTCGAACCATAGCTTTGCTTTCTGAGGAATCATGACGACTCCCATCTAGGTTTTATATTGTTTTGGATTATGTCCTCTCTATGAACTATTCCCTGGCCATCACCTCAAGATATGTCTTCAACATAAATGAGGTGACTAGGCGCTGGATCTCTGGATGCAAATCCTCTTCGAAATGCCTCATCCTAGCCTCCTCATCTAGAAATAGGTCGGAAGCATATTATAAAAGGTTCCTAAAATGGATTCAAAAATCTCACACACTAGAGCTCCCCTATCGAAGTGTAATAAGATCCTGGAGACTGGATTCCATCACAGTTGAATAATGAAACTCGACCCTATACTAGTCTCAGAATTCCTTCCATGAGATCAAAGACTCATCGCGATCCCTGAGGAATAAAAACCACTACTGCATCACTGCTCCATGCAACATCTTCACAACCAAGGACACTAAATGATCATTCAGAGCATGGATCGAAATGAATCCTATCTCGACCTCCTCCAACCAGTCATTTTTGACTGTATCCAAAATGGAAACCTCATACAGCTGTGGACTCTAGCATAGAAACTCTCAGAGTGTCCTCCTCCATGTGACATCATTTTTAACCTCTACACGGTAGCGATCTATTTCCACAACCGGCTGGACATATTCTATGTGATCATGATGAGGACGTCGACCTGGAGACACACATGAACTATAAATAATAGTTAGAGCTCATAAACCCGGAATATGGATGACTCGTCATTAATTATTTAATTTTTTTCTTTCATTTATTTTAGGTTAACCTATACCAAGGTCAACCTATTTAAAAATATGCACAATGAAGAATGATGAATGATCCATTCCTAGGACTCTACCCTATTACTAGTATCTCCTTGTTTAGTAGCCATAGTAAACATAAACGTCCATACATCAGATCATAGGGGGCCCTAACCGCCTATGTCTCAGCCAGTCTCCAATGCTTACATCAATTGCTAAACATGAATGACACCGTTTCCCTTTGAATCCATGCAACCTTACTGTGCCTAACTCCAAACTACATCCTATCTCTGAAACTTCCTCTGATACCACTCTATCACGACCCCCTCTCAAAAAAGTGTACACCTCATTGGTCAAAAATGTGAGAGGGGAGAAAATGAACCTCAAGTCCCACCTCCAGTAGGCCCTGGGTTGGGGACTAGCATAAAGGGTATAATAAAAACCCAAATGTGAGGCACTACCCTCTATGATAACACATGCTAAAGAGAGATAAGATATACACCAACAAACTCCAACAGAACCAGTAAGATGAAATAAATCCCAAGTACACATATGAAATGTCATGGAAAACTACAACAATTGAATGGGGAAAAACATCAAGTACCCAAAAAGAATGTTAAACTATAGTAACTACAAGCCCGAACAGCTCCTGCAGCCGTAAGCGAGTATTAGCCAGCCGGATCTCCAACCTGTTTCAGGTGACCTAAAAATTAGTTTATATATAAATGGGGTTAGTATAATAATATACTCAATAATATACTCCCTGAAGCCTATCACACGAATGTAAAGATATCTTGTTGATGCACAATAAACCACAAGTGAATCCAACACCTCACCTAAACAGTTATACTATGTTTCTAGCCTCTCCATGGATACTCTTACCATGTAATGCATACAAAAATATATCATATAATAATGAATATCAGGGGTACCCCACTACTACTTCTCCATTGGTTTTCTGTATTGCCCCAACATTGAACGTTTTGTGCATCTCTCTCTAAAAAGGCTTCCCCACAGACACCTGGGTGAAGCACCACTACATGCACCTCGTGAAAAAAAAACCACCACATCCACGTGTGAAAAGTAACCAGGTAGTTTCTGGGATCCACCGCAGTCGGTATAATGGGTATCCTACATCAGGTTTTATGACTCAAGCCTTTACATATCATACACCATGTACGGATCCTCAAACCATCACAACTTATACACATTACAGTAATAGTAGTCTACAGAAAACTATATTAATAATATATGTGTGTTAATAACCACAAGCCCTTACACCCCTCTACACACATATAAGGGGAAAACTAATCTCTATGCCTTCCAGAAAATGTAACTACCAAGAGAAGAGAGTGGGGACAATGGGGATTGTTATCCATTCATCCTCCCACCTAAATGTTAGGGAAAACAACCCCAAGGCTCAGAATCTATGGGGTGTCAGTTTACCATACTGACAGGGGGGGAGTAAAATATATAAAGACAAAAAGTAAAAAATATACCATATCTTACAACCACACTATGGGAATAACCTAGTCTTAGACTCAATTGTATATAATGTCTCTTGGACTTCGTGTTGCCACTTCTAAGACTACATATCTGATAACCAAACAACCATTTAAAAAGATTTAATACATTATTTCATTCCATTTTTTTCAATTTCACTATATATTAATTAATTTTTTAAACATTAACTCAGAAATTACAATTCTACATTAAATTTCAATAGAATCACACCCAAATTACACAATTCCTTTAAATCATAACCTCATAATTGGGCCCCTGCATACTCCAAACCCCATGGGTCAAGATAATCTATTCAATTATTTTTATATAGAAATAATTTTCCATATTTATAGGCATTATAGAAAAAAATTATATGATACTAAACAAAAATGGGCTCAACAAGGTGAGTAGATGAACTACATGTTGAGTCTTCACCTCCTATAGCAATAGCCTAGCCCCATTCTTCCTTGAGAAGCTAAACACTGAAAGCACGTGACATACCATGCATGCCTTCACCCCATTAAGAAGAATGGTAAATAAGACCATCATCCTTGTGAAGTACGGTAATGTAAGTCACTTAAACAACCAATATGAATCAGCAAACAAACAAACATTCACATCCAACCCATTCCATCATCTCTTATGTCCTCCCTGAAACCCACATGCATAAAAAAATGAATCTATCCACTCTAAGCATCAATTTATGCCAAAATCAAAAGGCCTTCATACCCCCACACATCACAAGAGCCATGTAATATCACACCACAACACAAGAAGTCAGAAAAAACAAACATCATATCAAATGGTCTCTTGGCCCTTAAACAACCAAGATGGTAACTTGTAACCCTATAAAGGATTTTTTATATCAAACCACTAGTTATTTAATCCATCTTGGATTAAATGATTTGTTAATCATAGGTTACCACATTGGTAAACCTAAAAAGTTAGCTATCACAAATAAATAACCATGCTTACTGTATGATTTTGATTTAAATTCAATTACAACAAGAAGAACCAGATTCATTTACAATCCTCTTTATCTTTTTCCAAACCATTATCAATTAATTCTATTTTATAGTTTTTACCAATTTCTATCATGAATGAACAGATACACGAATTAAGAATAGATATCACACTATCTAGCAATACAAGAGGAAATAACATATGATCGATACAAATTAAATTTTTTTGGTTCAAATATTTTTATTTCAATTCTATTATGATAGAGTGGGAAAAAACATTCAAACTGTACAGTAGAACATAAAATTAAAGATATTCAATGAATCTACTACCTCAAATAGTTATTTTCATTCTTTATACAAGAATTATCCACACAAAGAATCCCAATCGCCTCCTCGGGGGACAACTGTATCCTCCTATGGATGATACGGTACGACCACACCAACAGACACCAAAAAAAACTCCATTAGAATTATAGAGGTCACAAACAATAATATTTCAAAGATAAATAAGGATAAGATCCCAAAAAAAAGGTGATAGATCATTCCTTATACTGAAGATTGATCGATACTACATGGAAGCATCAAAATAGTTCGGACCCAATCCTAGGGGGAAATTTTGATTGCACAACCCCTACTGAATAGAATGGAAGGTTCTAGTATCTCATAGCCAAGAATAAGGAGGATGAACTAGGGAGGAAATATCCTATTCCTTTAGATGAATTAATAGAGTGGTGGTTTATGATATAATATAGTTTCCATTAAAAGTGGATCACATTAAACCAGACAGTTTGATCAAGTAAAAACTTACCGAGCCTTAGTGTAAATTAATATAGGTGTTACTCCCTTTGAATCTACCTTCGAGTCCTTAAAATATAGTTTTAAATGCATTTTACCTCAACGGAAAAGTTAATGGGGTGAAACTATAGGAAGTTGGAAATACTGTTCATGAACTCAAAATTTGGAAAAGAAAAAAGAGGTTACCGATAGAGGTTACCGATACACCTCACCATTCTAGAAACTCTGTAAATAAACTCAAAATTTGGGAATGGTAGTAGAGGTTAATGATTGAGGTAACTGATAGACCCCACCATTCTAGAAAAACTGTTCACGAACTCAATATTTGCAAAGTAAAATATAGGATACAAATAGAGGATATCGATAGAGGTTCTTGATAGAACTGTTCACAGATAGAACTATTCATAGAATTGGAAATTTGGCAAAGGAAAGAGAGGATACCATTAGAAGTTACTGATAGAACTGTTCAACGATTGAACTATTCATATAATTGGGAATTTGGAAATGGAAAAAGAGGATAACATTTGAGGTTACCAATAGAACTGTTCATCAATGGAACTATTCATATAATTGGAAATTTGGAAAAGTAAAGAGTGGTTACCGTTAAAGGTTACCAATATAACTTTTCATGGATGAAACTTTTCATATAATTTCAAAATTTTGATAAAGAAAGAGTGGTTACTGTTCGACCTCACTGATAGAATTGTTCACTGATGGAACTGTTTATAGGAGGTTACCGATGACACTGTTCACCATGGGTCACCAATTCCACTATTAACATAAGTTCACTGATGAAATTATTCACCTATGGTCACCAATAAACTGTACAGAAAATGTTACCATTGCACTGTTCACAACTGTCTACCGGTGGAAGTGTTCAACATACAGGAAAATTTGCAAAGTGTTTGGGATAAGTCACATTGACCCCCCAAATCACCTCATACACCTGATTTTCACAAAGGAATGGACCAGAGAGGTCTGGTCCATTACATTATTCGTGCAAAATTGCTGACTACAACATCCATGAAGCGATACAATTCGTTTTCCATCAATTCTTCAAATAGATGTTTATAATGATTTATTTAAATAATATATATTATTTTATTATTTACATTGAATAGTGCATTTTCTTACATTTATTTCACTCCATTCAATAAAAAAAACATCACTCATGCATACATATGAACTACCATCCCCACATAATCATGTAATTCATTTTTATTAAATAATTTATAGGGATGGTTATAATAAATATATATATAAAGAATATATATTATATTTATATAATTATTAAAATTAAGTAGAGGAATGTAAAATGATCATATCAATATGTCCACAATAGTAGAAACATATCATAGATGAAAAAAGAAATAGTAAATACCCAGAAATGATGACATTGATAACGAGTTATTTATAAATTATATTTGAAATGATAAATATTGATTATATATGGTAGTATAATTGTGTAAATTATTCTATTATATTATTATAATAAATTTTAATTTGTTATATTTTATTTTGTATCTCTTACTTAGTAGTTGATACATGAGGTAACGGTTTCTCATATCACATTCACCATTGTGCTATATATGATATATTTACCATGAGAATTATTCATCTGGTGTATATACAACATGTTTTATATATAATATTATAAATCATATGATATTAAGTGTATTTAAAGATTTATTTTATTTATTTATTTCATGTGAATTATGATTTTGAACTTTATAAACTAATAATGGATTTATTTTACAATCCTGTTTTGTACAATATTTTTTTATTAAATTTATATTGATGAATTGTTTTTATATTTCTCTCAAATATATGATGAAATTTTATTATACAATGATTATTTTTATAGAATAATTTTTTTAATTTCATTACCCTCAGTTTATATAATCATGATAGTGACATAATTTTAATATAAAACCAATTTTTTTTCATGGACTGTAAATTGTTTTCTATCAATATCTATGATCTAAAAATTGATATCAAGAATACTATTAATAATATATAAGTATTTATTATAGTTTTTTTTAATGTTATTTTTTATAAAATTTAGTGTGTATTATTGTTTTAATTTTCTAAATAATTTTCTTTTTTACTTATGGTGTGATGAAAAATGTGTTTTAATGATTGTGTCATGAATTTAATTTCCAAAATTCATTATCACTCGATGATTTGAAAATTTATTTAATTATTTAATTTTTATTATTATAGAATATTTTTTCATTAAATTTTTGGAATTATTTATATTTTTAAATTTTTATTTCAAAATGATGTTGATATTTTCCTTGAGAAATAATTTAATGATCTTTTAATGTAATGTATTATCTATAAGAACAACATTTGATAAAACTTTTTATTTTCTATGGATATGATCCTACGATACCATACATATTATATCTCTATATTTTTTTAAGAAAATAATGATTGGAGGTTACTAACACACATTTATTTTCCACTTTTTACAATAGAATGATTTTATTAATGTTTGATGGTATTTTTTAATATAACTAAGCGCATAAAAATTATATGATGTGTTTGATCAGGATTGTATACTGATCTAATAAATTTGGTAATGATTATTATTTTATGGGATCAAATATTAAATGGGAGTTTATCATAATTTGAAAAGAGGATTTATAAGAGGTTGTCTTAACACTGAAAGTGGGTATATTGGAGGTTATCCCAATACAAGAATACTGTATACAAGTGGTTACCCAAATAACCGAATAAGGTTTGTGTGAGGTTGTCCCAAGACTGAAGTAGGTACATGAGTAGTTATGCCAAGCATATAACCTAATGAATATGTTAGTTATAGTAAACCATTCCTTTTATATACACCATCTCATGAAGTTTATCAGTAATATATATAAAATAAAAATAATGCATCTAAAATCCAAGTATCATTGGATAACTAGGTTCATAATACATCAATGTGAACCTAAAAAAATACTTTAATATACTCAAGGATATAATATATAAATTTGATATCTTCAAATAACAATTGATAACCTGGGGAAAACATAAAATAAGATAGTGAGAAAAAACTAATTATGGGTATTAACAATATAATTAACCATAACATGTTAGTCAAATGACATAAAATGAAAAAATAAACAAGAATGATCTTTAATAATCAGATGAGATAAGAACATAGTAAATATGATATAATATGATCATGAAAACAGAGAAACATGGAAGAAATATACGACACTAAATAATCATAAGTCAATGATAAATCAAAATAAAACATCACATGGTGGAAAAAGTCCCAACAAGGATTTGGTTCAATACCAAATACCATATATAATGTCTCACAAGTGAAAACAAATTCCCAATGCATAAGAGAGATGTCTATGTGAACCCATAATAATATTTAAATTGTTATCTATTATATATTAAGGAAATTAACCATATGTAATAATTATAAAAATTACATGTGGAATGAAATGGGGTTCACAATATTTCCTTATTTTTATATTATAAAAGATTTCATAAAGAATAAATTGATAAGTGAAAATTATTAATGTATTTACCCATAAATGAAATGAAGAACAAGGGAGTTATATACTATTTATACACATATATATAATTTATAATCATTCCAAAATATTAAAGAGTGAGTGAAAGTGAGTTCAAGAGAGAATTGTCACAACAGAAATGGTTCTTCTAGATAGATCCATTTAATTATATTCCACAAATAGTCTAAACATAAACTTAATATCCTCAAAAAATTATTCATTAATTTTTTATTTATATAATCCTTGTTGATATATTTTATTTAATATAATTTATTTTTATTTCAAATTATGAAAACTACTTGGACATAAAATGATTAATTTTGTAGTTCCTAGATGTCTATTTTAGATTTTCTTGGTCGGATCCCTTTTAGATAATTATTGATGTACTTGAAAGTTGGTCTAAAAATGTAGATGAGAAATGAAATACTATTCATATAATTCTATAAATTTAAATGGTCCCATATTCACTTTTTTATTCATTCAAATGGGGTAATTATTTTATTAGTAATGTCGACATGATTCAGATAGTTCATTTATGAATATATACCAACCTCCAAAAACTAACATTGTTTTATTTAAGTAAATGAAAACTAAAATATTAACGAACATTAATATATTATATTATCTGTACTATCATGTTATTAAAAAATTAATTTTTTTTTATAACTATCCTTGATGGAAGTGGATAAAAATATATTGCATTTATCATGGATCCGGTGAAAAAACCATATTGTAAATACATTTTAAATATAGGATCTAATTAAGGGATTGTAAAATAGAGAATGGGATGTCATTTGTGTGGATTTTTTGAAAATGTATGAATACAAATTGAGGGCACCACAATGTTGCTTTTCACTATAGGAAGGGGTGTTTATTTAGGCTCCTAATGAATATGGTTTTTGCCGGTATTAGGGATAAGTCTGATTCTTGTTTGGATGATTGCATTAAATATAATCAAGATTTTATGGTTTTGAAAGATTTTGGTGTACAAATGTATTTCAAAACAGCTTCGAATAACATTGAGGTGTTCGAGATATCCTTTTTCCTTATTTGATAATGATAAATATAGATGGTGCTTCTAACAGGAACCTATGGCCTTCAAGTTGTGGTGTGGTCTTTAGGAAACATGATTATTCTATTAAAGAATGTTTCCATGGTTCTTGTTGCATGAATAGTTCCCATGAGGTAGAGATTCTTAGGATCATTCACACAATCTCAGTTGAAATAATGAAACATTGCATAAATATCTAGTGGGGAAGTGACTCTTCTACCATTGTCCAGGCCATAAGAAATGGTGAAATGAATATATCTTGGAGGCTTGTACTAAAGTGGATGGAATTCATGAAGACTCCTTCAACCCTCATCATCATCATAACACATCTTTATCGAGAGGGAAATATGGTTTCATATGTTCATCCGAACATGCTGGTTGGTGAACCTATTACCTTGGCAGATACACTTCCTGTGACCCTTCTCCCTCTTTATGAGGCTGATTTTAATAATATGCCACATTTTTGTATCTTGTATCTTTCTGTTCTTTTATGAATAATCATCTTGGCCTTTTAGTAGAGATTCCTTTTAATAAACAGTAGATAAAGAAAATAATTTATAAGAGGTAAACAAATAATGTTACCTCTTAAATGAATTCTCAATGAAATAATACTTGTAGAACATTGAAATATAATTTAGATGAATCTAGAATCATTGGGAAATAGGTTATTTTTTCAAATAGATTTGGAATGAAAATTTAAATATCCATGAAATAGAATTTTTATAAATACGGGGTAGTGATGGGTTGTATTTATACGAAGCGAAGTGGCCTGTATATTAATATTATAGTCATTAGATTATTATTTTAGCTCAAGACTGTTAATATTGTCAATTCATCTATTAATATATAATAAATGGTGATTTTTTTTAGATTATTGGTTATTATAACTTTAATGACACCCAACTTTATATATTATCGTATAATTTTAAATACTGTATTTAATATATTTCAATATTCATGAAATATTAGAATGTTTTAAAAAATACAAATAAATCCACAATAATAATTTTTTAGAAAATATATTTACAAATTTGCTATATTTTATATAGATAATTTTATAAATTTTATAAATTTATTTTTTAGATAATATTTTCAGTTATTAAAATTTTTTCAATTTTTATATTATGATTATTTTTCTTTCAATTTGAAAATTATTTATGGTCTCATAATATTATAATATATTTATATAAATAATATAATATTAATTTATAAACTGATTTTATGAAAATTTACCTTCATTTAAATAAATAATATTTTTATAAAAGTGAAATATAAATATTTATGTGATCCTCCAAAATTCAACACTAAATTGGTCATTTTCATTTTATTTAATTATTTATGGAATGGGTTAAATATATCAAATTTTAATTTTATATGATATCAAAATATTATTTGACACCTATATAGGATATGAAATAATTTTAATGATCATGTTAATATTATTAATGGTCATATTACTATTCAATTGATGAGGTGACTATACCAATAATCATGGCACTATTACAACATGAAGATTTTTAATAGTCATATGTGTTCACTAAAATCTAAAAATACCTAAATTTTTATTAATGATTACTTAAATTATATTTTCACTCAGGTATATATATATATTTATTTCCAAAATACATAGTTCATTATAAATTTTTTCTTCATTTCTATAGTTTTATTAAAAAGTTTGATTATTATCTGGGAATGAGCAAATAAAAATTTTATAATCCTTATTATCTTATTTTCAATTATATATTATATTATATTAAGTTGATTTATTATGGTAATCATTATTCATGTCTTATAATCTTAAAAGTGTTTTTACTCGATTTGATAATTTGTGAATTGTTGGAGGTGGGTTAAAAATGTTATTCAAATGTTATGATTCAATTATGATCACATAATTCATAAATGATATCGACATCAACCTTTATTTTCTGTAATTGGAATATACTCCAACAATTTATTTTTTAGTCATTTCCAATGATATAATGAAATGTTTAATGTAACATGTGTGTAAGAAGGGTGATAGTTTTGAATCATTATGTGGGATATAACGTAGATTATTTATCTACATATTGTTATTGTATTCATATTTTTTAATACACCAATCCTTTACAATTATATTGTAGATCCTAATGATATGTGATGGATATTGTTATTATAAGATATAATATTAATATTTAAAATTTTTGGATTATAATGGATTCACTCTATGAAAAATGCTGAGAATCGTTAACGTACTTCATTTCTTGTTGGGGTAAGATTTTTGTTTTCAAAAACATCAATATTAAATTAATATAAAAGGGAATACAAGAAATTTTTTATTCAAAAATTTCTATAATTAACTATTAAATGATTACTAATCTGTTTTATTTATTTATTTTGGTCTAAGTAGATTTTTATATGCCTTATATATTTATATAAAGGTATAAAAAATATAAAAACAAATTGGTTGGTGAGCTCTTATGATAAAATATTTGACCATAGATGATGTACATCCTACTTATAAATAAATATGGTTGTCGCATTATCCAAAAAAAATTTATTTAGGTTTGGGATACTCCCATGTAAGATCCTTCTGTTTTGGATGGTACTCATTATAAAAGTCTTCCTCCATCTAGTGGGTTCTATAATCAATTGTGTGGGGCTTTAATTTTTATAATAAGTTCATTTTGTTCTAGCTAACTATAATACTTTTTAGGTTCATCTATTTATTTTTTTTGCATTCACACTTCTAAAATAAACCATTATTGTTAATTTATTAAGTAATTTTTACTCTTATTAAACATATAAATTCGATAATAAATTTTTATAATGATAACAAATATATGAAAATATAATTCAACCCTCTCTAAATTTTATATTTCCATCAATAATATCTGACATAAAAATTGGAATTAAATGATTCATTAAAAATGAAATCTTTAGTTTTACTATTATTACTATTTCAATCATTCTTGTAGGTAAGATCATAGGAAGACTAAAAAATGATATATTTTTGTTATGGATCAGCTGAAAAAGAATATTTCTTCGAACAATATATTTAATCCATTCTATGAAACAAAACATTTATTAAAAAATGGATTCTTATGATTGATTTTGAAACATAGTTAAATCAGATAACATTAGTGATTTAGAATATATTATTTTTAATAAATATATTTTAGAATATATATATGATAATAACCAATAATATTATTCTAAAGTAATGTATTTATAATTATTTTAGGAGTTATAATATTTAAAATTTGTCAAAGAAAATAAAATTTGATCCTATTTATTTGATGAGAAAAAATATTTTTCATGAAATGGTGATGATTAATTATGAGAGTGAAATATTTATGTATTTTTTTTAAAAAATCATCATTGGAAATAGAGTATGTTTAATTTTTGTCAATTGATTTATAGAAAGTGAAGAAATACATGAGAATTATATGGAATAAATTAACAAGATGATAAAAAAATATCTGTAATAGTTATAATTTTATAAAGAACATAATGTGAATAGATACTAGGAAATTTTAATGATATGATGATTTAAAAAAAACTATGTTTGTTAAAATAAGACACAATTTATTACCATTTCCATTATGGAAATCTATAGAAGAATTACTTTCAAAGGAATATTGGTTATTCATTGGATATTTGTTATTAATATGGTTTGTGTGGAAATTATACTAAAAATAATTGTGTGATTTTTAGGACCATTTGGGAACAAAAATATACATTCTTATCACAAGGGTTCCAATGTTTCAAAATTAAAAAATGACTGGATAGGTAAAGGTACTATTTTAAAATTTATTGGAATACAACTGCTCTATATTACCATGTATGCCTCTTTATTATCTAATGGAAATCCGTAATATTCATATTGTTTTATGATACCGTATTTTTCATTTAATATAAAATAGTTAAATTTAAGAGTAATATATTTTATATGTCATAATTTAGGGAGAGGTTTATGTATCAATTCTATAGATGAGTTATCACTTTTTAATAAAAAATTTCTGGTTACTTTCATTATACAATGTAAATTTGTTGATTTAAAATAGGGAGAAAATAATTTAGGAAATTATTCATTTTGATAAATTACATAAGAGGAGGATGAATTTTGAAAATGATATTACTTTCTATAATTAACAAAAGATGTATATTTTTGGAGTTTCATCAAGCCATATTTGTTATATTTTGTTTTAATTATTATAATATCTCATTATATATTTTTTTGGGTAATTAAAATATTATATTTTTTATTAGTATCATAAATAATTAAATTAAATATAATTATTCATCATTTATTAATTATTTATTTTTATTATACATATTATATTGTATAATAATTCAAATTTTATTCCTTATTTAGTTTTTTATTCAATTTTATGAAACTTTTATTTTACCCTTAATCCACAAATTTAATCTTCGATATACTTTTATGTTTGCATTTTTTTAGCATTTTCACTTCTTATATAAAACATTCCTTCCACATATTCATGTTTTATTTTAAACTTACATTGTTCATTATATAACTTATTTACCTTTACATATCCCATATAAAACCAATTGACTCTTTTCCATGGTATTGAAATTTTTTAATAACTATAAGCAACATGCTATGATATCCATATTTTACATGTATAAAATTATTTTTAACATACCCAAAATATCAAAATTTTCTTTTAAAATAACATATTGATTATAACTAAAGTTTTAACTTAATGCATGAATTGTTTCATACATTTAATTAGACATGATGTTTGGAATTCCATTTTTCAGTATTATCATGATTTTATATCTTTTGATTAATTTTAACATGTTTTCCAAGTAATTAATTATTTTAATAATTTGATTAACTATTTTTATTATATATATCATATTTTTGGTGTTTTTATATTGTTATAAACACATTTATATAAATATAAAATCAATTCCTATTTTCATGCAAACATACACAACATAATACTGTAGAAATTTGAATTTATTATTATAAGGGTATTTATTTTATTTTATTAAAATTCATGTTTCAGTTGAATAAGTTTATTTCAAAAAAAAATATATTTTTTAATGTTGTATGTTAGGGAATAAAATTGTTGCAAACTGAAATATAAAACGAAAATAAGAATTCATTTTTTATATTTTTTTAGAAAACTAAATCCATCATTTATATTATCTCCTTAAAATATTATAATTGACATCACATGACATATTTAATGAGTAATATCAAAATATTTGTATTGATTGGATAAAAAATAAATTCGAAATGATAATTTTTCAAGAATTTTTTTTCTCTCCTACCTAAATAATTCCTTGTTACTATAATTATATTGAATATTTATTGTTCAGGGAATCACATGGTTCTATATAGTATTTATTTTTTAATCTGATCAGGAAATTAATGGAATAGATGAGTTTGATATAAAATATTTTTGAAATTACACTGAGAATTGATATAATATAAGAAATATTAATACTAAATGAACAATATATTTATGTGATGTACAATACAAAACATTCACATAAGCTTCATCATTCTTTATCACTTATTAATGTAAATTACATGTTCACCAATAATTTATAATCCAAATAACATTTAATGAACATATTAGAACTATTATATATATATGTCCAAAACAATAAAAAAAATTCATTATTTTTTTATTTATTTTTCTCAATTATTTGGAGTTGTTATCAGGTAATATGTTCTCAAAATTGGTAAATCCACCTTTATAAATTAATCACGGGTTATTCTCGCCTAATCAAAAGGGAGAACACATATATTGGGAATGATCTTGTAAAAAATTATATGTTTTCTACCCACATAAAAGGAAATATTTGTTTGGGGATAAATCCATTTAAAATTCATCAATATGATGATGTATGCATTATAAGATTCTATATCTATATATTGGTCAATATACTACAACGAATGGGTTATTAATAGAAGATAAATATAATTTAGATCAAAATAATATATATGTACTTATGTTCAAGAATTTATATCTAGAAATAGATTTTAATATTATTTTAATTCCTAATCATTTATGAAATAATTTATTCAACATCTTATACCACTATATTCATAAATAATATTTTTAAAAATGATAATATTATGAAAAGATAATGAAAACCTTATTTATTGTCATCATTAATCTTAAATAAAGAACCATAATCATAAATAATGTAAAAGAACCATTACATCCTGAAATGTTTTAGAAATAACAAATTTTAATTATAATATTCATTTTAATTGCTAATAAAAATAACTTTTAATCATTTCATTAATATATTAAAACATATATTTATCTTTTAATAACACTTTAAAAAATACCCAAAATCATATTATTTAAATTTACATTGTAATGCTATGAATATATGAATAGGAATGATTATAAAAATTATTTTTTAAGATGATGAGAGAATGTGGTCATAAGGTAAAAATAAAAAATATGTTATTTTTATGTATTTCTTAAAAATAGAATGTACAAAAAAAAATTAAAAATATACAATTTTATGAAATGATATATAATATAAAATATATATTAAAATTAACAAAATAAATAATTAGAGTTAATAAACTATAAAATTTTAATATACAAAAATAGTATGGATAGTGAGGATAATTATTTGATATGAATACATTAAAATGAGGTTTAAATAAGAATTTCCTTACCTCATGTTAGTATTCAATAGATACATCATTTATATTCTAGAATCGTAAAAAAATATTATTTAATTAATTTTTTAAGAAATTTTTTTATTAATATAAATTGTTTATTAAACATTAAATTTTAATTATCACTATTTTCTATTTAGTTATTAAAATTCTTATTTTCATGTCATATGTTTTGAGGTCATTTGGTTCATAATATCCCAAACTATATCGGTATATTGGATGTGAAAAAAGGGTTCAGGAAAAAATTATAGCTATAATCTTTACAATTAAAAAAATATTTTTTATATGTTAAATAAAAGTTTACATCCATATAGGGGTATTTTTGTTAATAGAAATACATCGTTTCATGGGGGCAGTAGTCCAAGGCCACTCATGACCGGCATTTCCATTTCACAAATGTTCGGTGAGAAAAAAATTATATAACATTAAGACATAATAAAATAATAATTATGTCATTAATAGGTCATATATTCACTAAAATCATTTATATAATCATCCATGTGATGTAGTAATGAAACATGAAATAAATTACATCATAGAGTTGGTAGTCTATATGTTTTCATGATGGAGGTTATCTTATTCCATTAGATGTATAAATGATATGAAATTTATTCTTATTAATAAAATAATTGTTTATTATAAAAAATATACATATTTATTTATATTATTATGGTAATAATATATTTTTAATGCGTTTTAAAATTAATAAAACATGAATGAGTTTGGATACATGATTATCTTTGTCATTGGTATTGTAACACCCTGAAATTGCAGTAGAAGAAAATTAAGTTTGATTAATTAAACGATATAAGATAGTAATCATGGAAGAGAATTTTACTCATCAAAACATTAAAAAGTATTTCATTTTAAATAATTTTAATCTATTTGATATAATTTTGTACATGAAACTCTGATATATTTATATTCGAGAGCATATTCAACAGAAAATACTTATTTTCAATGACCCACGATATATAAAATCATTATAACATAGCCATTAAAATGATTGGTATGAACTATATTAACTAATATATATATATATATATATATATATGTTTCTTATCAATATAAATTATTGGTAAATGTGTCATAATAATCAATCATTTTTTGGTAAATTAAATTTTTTCATCAAAATTACTATTTCTTTCAATTTTTTTTGCTTTCATGAAAAATATATTACATTAACTATTTAGTTGTTTCAAAAAAATATTTCATAATATAAAATTTATTTTTTGATTCAAAATATCAAAATTAACATTTTTAATAATTATATTATTTTCAAAAAAAATGGTTTTTTAGCGTAGAGAGATAAATACCAATTTTGGTTTAAAATTCATCTATTTTCAATAATATGAGTAATATAAAAGAAAAATTATATTTTGAATATTGTAAAAATTAATATATATATATATATATTATTTATTTATATTATATCAATATTATTACTTTTTAATCATTATTACATTTTATTTTAATATTATTTGTTTTTTAATTTTAAAATCAGTATTTTTATTTATAACTATTTTAATTTAAATTTCATGTAACAATATTAAATAATTGAATTAACCCTCAATGATAAGTTATTTTAAATGAAATTTTTTATTTATATAAAATAATTATTAATTTATATACATAAAATGATTATTATTAGATATAAAGGTAATATAATATCATCTTTTCCCTGAAAAATACCCTTTTCGAAAACCATCTTTTTCATCACATCTATGGGTTTTTATAAAAGTTATTTTAAAATTTTTATAATATTTATTTTAAATAATAAAAATTATTTTTATAATCATAATTTCAATATTAAAATAGGTTTATTATAATTTTAGAAAAATATTTTTTTGTTGAATAGTGAAAAAATAGTAAATGTTAATTAATAATATTATTTTAATTTATATTATTTATAAAGATAAAATATATTAAAATTTTTTTGTAATATAAAATTACATTTATTATTAAAGTATTAATATTATTTACTTTGTATTAATCAATTTCAGATATAAATTTTATACAAAAACAATGTAACTTTTAATCATTTTTTCATAAAACCACACATTCTCACCACTTAAATGGTATTAATTTTTTAGTATGTATTCTAAAATTCCTTGAATTTAATTTATAAAATATGATTATCTATATTTAATAAATAATAAATATATTATATAATAATTTTAAAATATATTTTGATAGAAATTTATAAGGAAAATAATAAAAATTGTATATAGTGGCTATGGTAAAAATGGATTTATCAAGGATATAAATAAACATAAAAGTTAAAATATACATAAGAAAATGAATAAAATAATGTTTTTGTAAATACGTAGTCTATAAATCTTATATTTTATTGGATTTACAACTATTATATCCTTTTTATTTGATATGTTTTCTAAATAATATTCTATATTTTTAAAACTAAAAGAGTTTCACTCACCAAACTAGTAAAAGGACACACCTCTAGAACTCACATCAAAATTTAAAACCCATATTTTGATCCATTTCCTAACCAAATAACTAATTGAATTCTATTATATCATCTTATAATACTCATTTTGGGTACAAATCAAACTAAGGGAAGCCATTGGTTCAATCAAAAAGAAGTTACCTGATAAAGAGTAATGTTTTTCAATGAGCATTTTTATTTTATTTCCCCCTCCATCATATATTTTAGTTAAACAATGAATTTGTAATTAAATAAATATCTTCTATATATTGATGATATAGGATGTTAATGTAAACACAAAAATCCTTCTCCATGAATATCAAATGGGTTATGAAATAATCATTTGTCTGTACGGTGGACAACCACATCATGAACAAATGTGATATATTTTTCCATTAATACATATCATGGTTGGATATACTGATGTATATAAAGAATATATATGAAATGTAAATTCAAATTATATAGTTTTAGTAATTTTATCACATATAACTTTTTTACTTTTATTTTCATAGTTTATATAATTTTGTTTCTTGTTTTTACGATATACTACTACCTCTTGAAAGGATGTGATTTTTCTTAGATAATAAATTATGATGTAAAATAATATGGATAACTTTATTAAATATATCAGATATCAATGAAATAATAATTATTATTTTATCATATTTTTCATTATTTAATGAAAATATATCATTTATTTTTTTATATTTTCACTCCCTGAATGATGATAATGTTGTTCTTGTATTGGTCGACTACCGTCATCACAAAGCAATTTAACTCTCTCTTTTCATCAGCACAAAACATGTTTGATATATAAAAAAAGTAACATTATTTTATTTGTGATATTATGATAATTATATAATCTCAAAATATTATATAAATTCTTTGAAGAATTATGATTGAAAATTAGAAGTGTAACTTAGGCATACATACGAACTACCATCACTATGATTGTGACGTTCATTATTTCTCAAAAAAATATTTCATAATTTTTCTCATTATTATAATTCATAAAAATTAGTGATAATTATGATATTATTATTATTGCGATGAAAAAACAATATTTAATGAAAAATAATATGAAAATTAATAATATAGAATGATTAAGAAAAAAGGGGAATTAAAACTCCAACCAATCAAAATAGTGAATAATTATTATGGAACATGTGATAAGATGTTATAAAATAATCATATATCATATTATAAATTTTAATATGGATATACTATATGCTATTAAACTTGTTTAAAACAACTATACAACTTTTTAAATTATATTCAGTAATATAAAGTGTGATGTAGGATATTTCATAACTCAATTTCCATTCCCCAGGTTAAACATTCACTTCCCTGACTCTATCTTGCTAATCTTGCGTGTATAATGAAATTTGGTTATATTATACTATATTTACAATTTATTTTATTTGAATTAATGTCGTAACGTAGAATAAATTGATTGATTAATCCCCACATCAGTGATATAATAATTCTAACGGATTTTAGTCTCAATTTCTCTTCTTTGAAATATTTATATAATGTTACAAACAAATCATATTAAACAACATTTATTTAAATACACTTTTATATTTTGAAATCATGAATTAATTTAATTTCATTTAATTGCATCCTTTCTTGGTGGTTTCAATTCTCAATTTCCAATGTATTATTATGTTTATGTTACAATATTGTTGCATGTTAGGATTTTCTAAGACTAAGCATCCAATATTGAAATACCATGGAATAAAATCTTATCTATTAACATGATTTTTCATCTGATCATGTTTTTTGGGTAGATTCATGTAATATTATCATTTTTATAAACATTGGTAAATAATATAATTGAGAAAAAATTAATAATAATAATCATATTTGATTCCCTCTTCGATCAAAACCCCCTTCTTCTTAAAAATAATGTTTTCAAAAAATGTATTCAGAAATGATTTCAATATTATTAAAATAATTTATAAAATAAAATTTTAAACATTTTTTTTTCATAAAAAATATTGACAGATTATTTTTCATATTTTCCAAAAAATGCTTGTTTCTATTTTATAGAAAATGTGAAAAACTATTTTGTTAATTTATATAACCTAAATTAAATTTTCCACATTTTTTTATTTTAAACATAATTTATATATTTTCAACATTATTTTAAATGAAAATAATTTTTAAAATAATTTTTTTTTAATTATTTTTTTTCTAAATGGAATGGTTATTTTCGTTATGAAATATTGTAAATTATTTATAATGATTCTATTGCATATTTTCAACATTGTTTGGAATGAAAAATATTGTTATAACTTTTTATTTATTTTTAGTTTTTTAAAATTGATCTTTCAAAATGAAATTGTTATTTTCCTCAAAATTTAATTCATGATATTTTAATTTTATTATCATTAAAAAAGGATAATAATGCTTAGTTTTTCTTATCCTCTAATAAGAATATTTTGTAATGATCTCACCTTTTTTATTTCTATGGATGGATAAAAAACATTCAATGATATTTTAATAGAAACTGTTTCTTTTTCATGTGGTAATCTTATTTCAAAGATATTTTCATATAAACCAATTATTTTCAACTCACTATTCATTTTGAAAAGATATTTTATATAGCCCATTTTTACATTGTTTAATGATATTTCAAAGAGAGTTTCATGGAACATACACATTTTCCATGGGTTAGTCTTTTTATTGATGGGATACTGATTGGTTTATGATTTTTAAAAATAAATAAAAGATCTATGTACTTTTTTCTTATTGTTGTTCATGGAAATTTATTATATGAGGGATAAAACTATATATTTCTATGTCTGATGGATATAGTTTAAACAATTGGTGGACAAAGAAATAAATCATATACATTGGTTAATGATTATGTTCTAAAGATTTTTTTTTTAAAATTTTATTTTATCGTTTTTCATTTGAAAGGTATCTTTAAGTGTTCTATTACTTTTATTTGAAGTAGTTGTTCCAGGATACTAGAAAATATTATTTATTCCTTATAGAAATTTATAATGTTATTATTGATCATGTTTTATATCACATGGATCATTATTTTTGATTCTTATGAATATTTATATTGTCAGTGTCATGTGATATGTTTCACGATTGATTATTTAGATAAATATGGGTATGAGTTCTTTTATTATTTAGTCTAGAACTATGATTATTTCTATATATTCTTATACCCTTCTTATACAATCTGATTACATTGAATTGTTAATTAATATGTTTCCAATATTGAAAAGTTTTTCTCAATTTTATTATATTTTATTTTCCCCAGGTTATAAAGAATTAAATTGAAGTAGTTATGTCTTAAAAGGTTTTATATGGATGATATTTATAACTTCATATGGAATATGAAATAATGGGCATAGTGGGAAATAAACACTCTTTAATTCAATTGTTTTTATTATGTAATAATACATCATAATTCTATAAAATAATAAATTTTAAGGATAATTTAAAATGTATGTAACCTAAATTTTATATTTTATATTTTATCTTTTTGGTTTTAAAAATTTGGTAGCTCCATCTCTATCAATTATAGAAATAAAAAATTTTCAATTTCAGCACTATATCCATAAATATGTGCTCCAGGTTATCATAGTTGATATTACAGGTCAGTTTAGATAAATTTATATGTGAATATTTATTCATGTGATTTAATATTTTTCTATTTTGTATATCGTCTTTATTATATAATCATATAGATGATTATAAGTTCACATTCATAGATGCCCCCATTGAGGTTTTAAGATAGGACATATTAATGTTATTAATTAAATTGTAGGATATGTTTTATTTTTTTGATGCATATTTAGTTATTAGGTTAAATAAGAATTATAAAAATAAATATTGTGGAAATAACATTTGATATATTGTTATACATTCGGTTTTTATGATCATGGATTTTAAGGTATTAATAAGAACACATTTTTTATAGTATAAATTGCCATGAATATGAAGAGTAATTTTTGGGGCTATGTGATTAATGTTATTTCAAAAGGAGATCACTTTATTTTTTCATCTCCTCTGGAAATAATGAGAATCAATTGTGGCTAAAAAACTCATTACTAATGAATTTCTCATGTTATTTAGGATATAGGATAATTCATTAATAGTATGATTTAGTATCAAATTTGGGTTTTATATTTTAATTTTTATGATTATAGTAACATATGAATTATTTATCCATTATTGGAATTATCTGACAATGTTATGAGAATGGTTTTTTGGATAATTTTTTAAAATAGGTTGAATAGCTTGATTTTACCATTTATAGTAATGTGGTGTTTAAAAGTAGATTTTAGAGCTTGAAGAATGAAATATTCACCATGGATAATCATCCTTTCGATAAAAATATGTTTTATGGTTGAAATTGAAAAAAGGTGAATGAATAATTATCAAGATAGAATATTTCCTTATGCTCTTACTCTATATGAAAAAATAATTCTTTGACATTAGAAAAAGGGTCGTGAAAAAAAACATATATTCCTATTAAATTTATATCAAATGAATTATATGGTATATTAAATAATAAAAAATTTATACTTTGTAGACTCTACGAATTCCCTTAATAATTCAATTATTTGTCATCAATAACCTCAATCACCCTTTATAATTATTTATGCTATATATCCATGTACAAAACATCAATTCCCACCACATTTATCTTATTTTGAAACATAGTATGTGATTTTCCAAATAACCTTAATAATTTAAATTTTATTAAAAAGATTTTATATTAAAACTCTTTATGTTTTGGATAAATAGTAAATTTATTTTCAAATATCGAACGATTTATTTCCGAGTTAATGGTAAAATTGTGAGGAAAAATATTTTTAAAGGGGAGAGGTTGTAACACCCTGATATTTTAAAAGATGAAAATTATGATGGATAGTGTTAATGTCACAGAAAACTTTTGTTAATGAGAATTTAAATCCATACCATTTTACAATATTTTTATTATAAAATATTTTTATTCTCTTTAACTTCTTTCGATATATGAAACCCCTGTATTTTAATTTTAGATAACGCATACAATATGTGACACAGACCTTAAATTACCTAGGATATGTATAAACATTTTAACATAACTATTAAATTAATGGGTATGAATAATATTTTAAAATTTAGTATATATATATTTATTACCACATATAAATTATTTATATATGTTTAATAAATAATCATTTAATTTTTCGCTATGTAATTTTATTCTTTAAAATTTTGGTTTCTTTGTGAACGATTTTTTATTGATTCTTCAGAACAAAAATTAATATTTTTTTTAATTTTATAAAATTTATTTATGAAAAATAAATTATTTTTGTACGTCTTTATATACATATTTAGTCTGATTTAATGTTTTAGTTTTTTTTTAAAAAATAAATTTTTTAATGAATATTGGAAACTGACATTTTTTTAAAATTTCATTTACTTTAAATAAACTAAAGAATTTAAAATTCACATTATGTTATGAATACAATTAAAATTTACATAAGTTTTCATTATTAATATTTAATTGAATTAATTAAATTTTCTTCATCATTATGATATATTTTTTTATAATATTGTTTTTGGGTTTAAAAATGAGTTTTTTCTGAATTTTTTTTATATACACTATGGTTAAGCAGTCCGATTAATTAAAAAAACCCCTAATGTAGAATTATTTATAATAAATTTATATATAATATAAAAATTAATATTTATTTATATTCATGAAATTTTTTATTATTACACATAGTGTTAATACAAAATCATATTGTACTAAAAAAAAGAACTTCTAGAAAACCCGTATTCATTCTTCTTCTATGAATATTATTATAAATTAAATTTATTTTGAGATTACAAAATTATATGAAAATTTTAATATTATTTTTTAAAATCATCGTGTATTTATTATATTAGGTTGAGTCATTAATAATGTCTTGAAAACAATATATTTTTTTAATTGAACAAATCACTAAATTATAATTGAAAAGTACATTTTTGACTAAAAGATTTTTAATATTAAAATAGATTTAAATTATACTTGGTTATATTATATAACTACTAATATAATTTAAAAACACTTTCTTAAGTTAGGGTTTTAATTTGGTTGAAAAACATTATATTCTTTTGAAATTTTTCTCATGGAAACATGCTTTGTAATCATATCTGCATAATTAATTTCAAATTAACATTTACACTTATATGAATTTATTTTCGAAAATTATATTCAATATATGGGATAATAATAAAATATACTGATTAATAATTTCACCATAATTTTTGAAATAAATTTACAGTGGAAATAGGTAATACAAATTATCACGGTTAAGGTAAAAATTCATTTACTATGGGGTAAAAATAAAATGAACAGGATTAAAAAGACCCAAAACACATTTATAAAATCTACTATATGTCTATATATTGACCATATTCTATCAAATATATATAATTTCTGATTATTTCATCATTTTTCCATGAAACAATTGTGGCTTGATTTCTTTCTTTAAATAAAATTTCAAGTGTTCCAATAACCTCCGTTATAAAAGACCACCATGTATCCTCCTCTATTCACACATTAAAAACCCATCAGTTCAAAAAATACCCTTCAAAAAATCATCAATTTCACCATCATATAATTATCTAATAATTTTTTTTTCAAATAATAATCCATGAAACTCAATTTTTGTAAGCCAAAATATGTAACTCGAAGATGTGATTGTGTTCTATAATTATTGTTTTAATTTTTCTTCTTCCTCCATATCATTATAATATTTTTAAACCATTTTCATACAAAAAATTATCTTTCATAAATATAGTGATATATTATTATTTTAATTTCATAAAAAAACCTTCTCTTCTTAAAAAAATTCGTTTATGAGATCATCATTCATGTTTACATTAGAATATATCTTTATAAACAAATTTCAATACTTTTTTTGTGCCAGATAGAATGATTTTGATATGATAAGGAATATAAATTTTATATTTGATATTTATATCATAATTATACCCATTTATTCATTTTATCATATATGAAAATTTCTTAATTATAATTCGGAAGGGGATACCATAACATCACTCATGTGTATGGCGGACTACGGCCTCACGAAGCAATGATATTTGTTTCTAAAGATGTTTCAAATGGAAAATAATTTGGATAAATAAAATAAATATATATAATACCTATGAAAAAATAATTATATTCATCACATATTTTACATTATAAAAAAAATATATCCTTATAATTCAGAACTTTTAACTCACCTAAAGATTATAACATAGTTTGTGTATGTGTGGATACCTACATTCATGGAGTAATGTGACTCTCTATTTTCATCACCACACCACTTTTAAGATATATATATATATATATATATATTAATATTTTATTTATTTCATTATTATAATTATATAATGATAAAATATTTATTACCAACTTTTCATAATGATCATTGATAATTGGAAATGTTACTCATGTTTATGTACGACGTACTGTCTCCATGCTTATAAAAAACATCATTTTTAAAAAAACAAATCATAAATAATTGGTCAGAAAAAATAATATTTGAATAAATATTATTGAAATAACATTATTATTATAATTTATATGATAAAAAATATATTATATTATTTAAAACTATAACATTCATGAAAAATAATTAATAATAAAAAAAACGAAAATTAACACCCAAAACAATGAAAATAATTTATTATTATTAATGAATGAGTGGTGATATATAGGAAATGTTTCTTTAATATAATTATGAATATTAATATTACTAATTAATAGATTAATATGTTTTTAATATAACTATATATGTGGTTCAATCATGATAAACCAAAAAGAATCCTGAGTTGATAGATTTTTTAACTTAATTTGCATTCATTGGTTTAAACCTATACTTTCACTATTTATATTATCCAAGTATTATGTGTTTAATGAACATTGATTATTCTATGTTTTTATTCCAATTTCTGAGGATATAATTCACGTCCATGTGCATTTCCAAAACAATCCCATATGATCTCATTTGTTACTTTCTACCTAAATAGGATGTATCTGATTTCTCATATAGACTGCATTGGTATCCCCATTTACCTTAATGGTCATATATGAATTATCAAAGTAAATAGTCTCTATAAATTCATCCAAATTTTTTTCCTATGATACATGTCACTCTATTTAAAAATATACTGAGT
Source organism: Viscum album (assembly GCA_963277665.1). Lineage (NCBI taxonomy): Eukaryota > Viridiplantae > Streptophyta > Magnoliopsida > Santalales > Viscaceae > Viscum > Viscum album. Next base: position 1,474,372,697 of record OY728157.1, read on the forward strand.
ATTTCATTCACATATTTCCGTAGAAAATACATCCCTTTAAATAATGCCTTATATAAGGAATGGATTGTACAATAGATGCTAACTTAGGAATGTGTATTGGGTATTTCCCCTTCGGATTCCACAGCTGGTGACACATATAATCCAAGACTTAATCCTATGATATAAAAACATTCCATAGCCCAATAGGTGTTGAATCTTAAAATAAAGTATAGATTCTATCTAACTCTTGATGAATTAGGAACTGTGATGAATTCATTATATCGTTTATCTCTTAAAAGAATATATCAAGGATTCTAATTGTAAAAAATTTAGACCCTTCTTAGTCAATCCCATAAGAGGTGTTTCCAGTCATGATAAGTCATGTTATAAATTTGAATAATAATTAGTAGGTTCCAGTATTCCCTATTTGTCCTTGATATTCATTGGATGATCCTATTGAAATAAAGATCTCACATTTACATGTTTAACTAACACTAATGCCCCTTATAGAAATTACCGAAGAAGTGAATATTATCCATATAAAAGTTGAACATTGTAATATTAGCATCTAACACATGCGATATGAGGGTTCACAAATTGATATCAAGATATTTCAAATCTTCATGTCCACTTTGATAATATAAAAACATATCATATAGAAATTCCACCAAAATCAAATCATGATATGGGTGTAAAAACTATTAAATTAGTTCAGTGAAAACTATTGGTTCATTTAAAATATCAAATGACATAGCCAGATATTCCTATAGAATATACCATTTATGGGAATGTTTTGTGGTATTTTTAATTTTAAGACATGTAGTAGATGATAACGTCTTTTTAGATCAATATTTGATAAATAAAATGATCCTCAATGTTTGTGAAAGATATAATCTATCCATGTTAATGGATAATAGCTCATAACCTTAAATAGAATAATTTTCAAGTAATCAATATATATCATGATAGATCCATCTTTCTTTTAGGAAAAAAGGACCAAAAAACTCCATAGATAAGTGTTTTGTAAAGTAATCCCTCTTTCATCGAAGTAATTTACCTTCCTATATATCTACTGTAACTCCATGTTTTCTATCATATAAATTGTAATGGATATCGGTGTAGCTCTAGAACGTATCATGATGAAAAAACATAACTCACTCATAGAAGGTATGATAAAGATTCTCTCTAGAAAAAGATCCCTAAAATGGTCACCCACTAGTAGATAATTGTTCGAACGCTATCCCGGATCACCCAATTATATACTATAAATATTGGATGTCATCCCGCATAACCTGTGAATCTCTTATCAGGCTCAATTCTATTAGACATTCAATTCACCATAATAAATAAAAAATAAACCCTCTGTTGATGAAATGGTCACCCATTAAATATAGAAATAAACTAACACAGGAATGTAAGCAAAAATACCATCCTAATAATGCCAAAAAAAATTGTCATCTCATGGAGAATGTGTCCCTATAAAAATAAATAACTTCTTATCTCAAGGGGCACATCCCGCACTAGCATTTGTTTTCTTATCAAATCCATAATAAATAATTCAGTCAAACATAAACATAAAAAATCAACATTTCCCCCATTGATATCCAAAATAGTTACATAAATGAATTAATGTGAATCAAATACTTCAAATAGATAAGATACTAGAGTGAAAGATATTATGATTTTAACTATCACTATAGATATCGCAATGATATCCACTATAGGTATCTAATTTACTAAAATTATCATTCATGAATGATGTCAATATGAATCCTCCTAAAAATACCAAGTTGTCCCACTTTACAATCGAGCTAAAATAGAAGTTTGTATCCCCTAACCAAGGCAGCCTCTCATCTCAAATGATTGGTAGTACCACACCTCCTATCTAGATGTGAATATTTAAATTATCTCCCAGAACCATGTGATGGTGCCATCCCCTCTAACTAACCACTAGAGGGATATTCCTCTAAAAACGTGTTAAATGGAAAATCATGTCTTAGTATTATCACTCTAATGAGTCTTTTCACACTGGTTCCCCATGAGTCCCCACCACAAACCTGGTTATAGAAAACGAACTAAATGTTCTCAAACCATGACTGCTATTCACCTCATGAGAAATCTCATAAAATCACTTCATATGACTTTAAACTGACCACTTTGTCATGAAGACTAACAACCCATATCTATGACCATATCTTACATCATGTTTCACTCATTTATTTGTTCCTAATTGACAATCCAAATAATATTAGTCAACTAAAACACATCAACCTATGATCAAATAGTATTATTGAGAACTTCCATGATGTATATTCCCCAAGAAGAATCAACTGTGATATCAATTTTGACCATAATATTTTATTTTTAGAAGTGAGAAGAATACTCCATTTTGGTCATTGTACCAATCTCTAATATTATAGTTTCCATGGGTCATGAAACTATTAAACACTCATGAAATATGTAATCATTGATCTTGGTTTTTAAATCCATTTAAACTATTTCATGAAGAGTATCATCCTAGTTATGATCATCTAGTCAATTCGGAGAATCTCCCATATTTATATACCTTGTTTGGCTAGAAGAACTCAATATTTGTGTCTCCAAATTCTTGAAGATCAAAAAAATATTTCGAAGCCAAATCTCTGAAGAATGTGGACCACTGTACATAAAAAACAAGGGTGGATAGTATGTCTAAAAATCCGGCATCATATTTTTTTTATAGAATATGTAGGATATGTGGATTCATGAGTTGTCTTCATAATTTGTAAAAAAACATTATCAAAACTGAGTTTTATAACCCATATCAATAATAAATGGTGGTTCCTCAAGTGGTACTACTCAAGGTTCTACTAGCGGCTTAGGGGCCACCACTACTGAAGTATCGGTTCCTCCACTCTACATGGAAATGATAGGAGGCTATTATAGTGGAATGTGTCTTCACAATCCAAATGCATACATAAAACATTGGGTAACAACTAGATCTGAAATCTAAAAATAGAACACATACAATCCTTCCGATAAATAATACAACATACCCTACTATCTCATAAAGCTATAGTTGGGTATTAGGAATAACTATAATGAAAACCAGAATCACTTCCTATTTCCCACTACTAAGGTTTTTCTTAGTTCATGTTCATTATTTGAATCCATGATTATAGTATATGGATTTTCAATATTAATTAGAAAATAAATTTAATGACCACTATTCCATTCTGAATGTCAATATCCTCAACATTAATCTATATATTAAAAATATATGTAATAATTTCAATTATATTAACTACCAAATCATAACTACAAGAGACCATGTGCCTTATAAATTGTATTATTCTATCCCTTTAATATCATTTATAATAATTTCCTACCCTATTGACAAATTTTCCATGACTGAACATTTTATAATTCATAGTAGAAGATAACTATTTTATCATATACAAGAATACACTATTTATGTTTTAGAAGACACATTATGTATCAATTATTATTGTCAATATTCTTTAAGAAACTATTAGATAACATTTATATATCACAAGGAATACTTAAAAAATTTCATATTGTAAAAAAATGGATTCATGATGGTATCACATATGCATACAATGTGAAAAGTATCGGGTGCCTGAAATTATGCATGATAGATGCTTTATTTCTATATTAGACCATCAATAAAATGAAATTCCTCAATAGTCATAACAACTATATCACATATAATTTGAATCTTGAAAATGTGGAATCAAATCAATGATAATAAGTAGAATTCATAACATAATATCGCATTATAGAAATTTGAATTTTTTTCTATACATTGTATAACTACTCTCAGGCACATATCATAAGAAAAATCCCCAAAATTATTAATCTATTTATAATATTCTAAAATAGTAAGATAAAATAATTGAAATATATGTTATAAAACATTTTAAAATCCTTAACCAGAATACCGTAAAAATTTCCCCAATCGGGTTCATCCAATTGACCCATGAATTCCTCCACATATGCCAGAGGCTGTTAATTAGAAGAGAGGGTCTACAGTGGTACAGTGGGGAAACGATACCCTCAGAATCAGAGTATATAATATTGGGGTTATCACATTAATCAATCATGAAAAAATAAAAATAACCTAATTTTTATAGACAGACATCTATATTTGAGTAATAATAATCATCCCCAAAATTAGTTTCATATAAAATATGTTGTGCATGTCATGTCTCTATAAAAAATGAAACACATAGACAAAAAAATAGGAATATAATGTAATACATGTTTTAAGCTACAAAAAACCCAAAAAAATAAGTATATTGGGATAGAATAATCTGACTCATCATGGTATTGTTTTTATATTTACATATGATATAATGAATCAAGCTTCATTCAACGTGATCTTGCACCATTCACTACCAACATCCATTAAGTCTGCATGGGTACCCAACTGCATCCCGAAAATGATGTGGGAAAACCCCAGTAGGAAACCAAAAATTGTCTCTATAATATGTTATATCAAGGTATACAGTAAGAACCAGTGTGCAATATATAATAGGAATAAAATGATACATTCAAGTTTGATACCATCTGGACTACCAATACACACTGTGAAAAGGAAATTGTAAACATGGGCCATTAAAGAAGATTGCACTAAGGCTCACTGCCAGGCTCCCATTCCGAGGAGGAGATGGCACCAGGCCTCCTCCACAATATCGTTAAAATATATTTTTAATATTAGAGGATCTCTAAGGGACATTATTGAATAATATCCTCACAGATAAAATCTCAAACCACTATAGGGAGTCTCTTGACCAATTAACCATTAATGGTCGGAGGAGGTAGTAAAGTACATTTCCCCTTATAATGTGTGTAATCCCAACCAAAATACCAGAAACACTATCCTTTAATGATTTCATCAATTTTCTATAATTTATGATGGTTGAGAGTGCAGGAATAATGTTCCTTCAAAGCCTATGAATCCCAAAAACATTAGTCTTCTTTTTTCCATATACTTGAACAAATATAAGATCTACGAAGGCTTCCTTATACCATAAGAAAAATGAGATATTGAAAAATAGACATGTTTTTCCAAAACAATACCCTATATATATTTTATATAAGGGACAAATACATGTGGATTTGTTTAGCATAATGTCCTAGTGCATCAACGCTATGATTTTTTAGTATCAAATGAAGTTCATTTATGTTATATTTATGCTATTAACGATTCTCAGGGGAATTTATAGATTTTTAAATTCTTGGAGAAATTTCATTTAGGGATCCTATATTAGTTTTTTGGAAGATACTTTAACTCATTGGTGGATATTTCATAGAAGAGAGATTTTACAGAATTTTTAATAGTGGCATAATGGTCTCTGAAATCATATTAAAGGGACTCGTGGAAAAGGGTTTTTTTGGAAGAAATATATCTGTTGAACCATTCCAATGGAATTCCAATCGCACATGAATCCATCTTGATAGATTTATTTCAAACCTATAAGGATTATATTTTTATCCTCAGGTGATAGTTATGAATTTTTATTACTTCTAATCCATTCCTTACCTACTACACGTGGAGATTAAATGGGGATAATCTGTAAATCATGCCATTTAATAATATAATATCTATCATCTGATATATGTTGTGATGTAGATGATGAAAAATTCATTAGAACATGATGAATTTAAGAGATCCTGGGTTTTCCATTCTAATTGTCTAAGGTGTCTTGAGAAGCATATTCAAGGTTGGATAGAAAATAAGACTAATGAAAACAATAGTGTGAAACTAATTTAATAGTACCTCTAGAATCTAGAAGTGGATCTAGAAAATTTATGGGATGAGAATTGATTCACTATCCAATATGATATATGAATTTTTCTTACAATGAAATAGTTGGAGATTGAGAAGTCCTACAAAGAACAGGCCTTGAAGGATATAGTTAAATAATGGAGGGCGAAATATATCCTTTTTCTTATCATGGTTGATGAGGATTACAATTATGAGACTCAATATCAGTTATATAAATGTGACAAATACTTTTTATGTGGATGTAATAGGTAAATTAGTTCATGATCCTTTTGAGGGAATCCAACACGGGGTAGTTCCTTACATAAATGATGAATTATGATCAATAGAGGGAGATAAATCCTTTATTTGGTGACATCTAACACTGGTGGAGAGGTCCAATTATGATCATATGATTGATATTACATGTGATTAAGAGATAAAGGACATTATTCTCATCATTTCTTAAGAAATCAACATAGGAATGGATAGTTTTTCAGTGGGTTTTTATTTTCCGTCATGGGACATTGTGGGATTTAATATGGTTGATTATATTCTTGTATTACTTCATTGTTGGTCTCTATATATAATTGTATCTTCTTCTAGAGCGGTCCTTATACACAAAATACAGGATCCTACACACATAAATCAATATATAGGAATTTATGTTTTTAATGCATCAAACAAAATAATTTAAAGCCTTATTACTAGAAGAGCCATTGGTGTCATCCTAAGGCATGTTTCAAGAGAATGACATGGGAATGAAAAAGGTTGGAAAATCCAAGGGGTGATTTTAATTTCTAATGAACTAGTAGATGATATTAAAAAAAGACCAATTAGCTCAAATTTCATTATTCAAGTTGATATGAACAAATCATAATAATAAATAGAACGGAGTTTTGTTTTTTATGTTATGAGGAAATATGGTTTTCATGAATTGTTTTGTGAAATTTTCTTTAGGTTTTAATATTACCCATAGATATCAATATCAATATTAGTGAATAGTTTTGGATTGATAAAAATTGTATGTGGTGTCCATCAAGATGACTATTTTTTGCCCATGTGTTTCATTTTGGCACAAGATGTTCTCCCATAGAATCCACATATAATCATGGAGTAAAGTAGACCCTTCTATACCACAATCAAATTAGACTGTGTATCATCTCCCATATCATTTTTTTGATGATGTTATGATTTTTATTAATGGAAGGTAAAGAATTATATAGATATACATGGAGGTTATGTCTTTATATGGATATTTATGTGGGAAATATTTCATCCCAAGTAAAATTAGTGCTTTTATCTATAACAAGAGTTTTTGTAGACAATTTAGGGATATCGAAAATATAATGGGATTCCAATAGAAGAACATCCCTATTATTTATCTTGGAACACTTATATATTAGGTGTTGATTAAGAAATCCTTATTTTATGACATCATTAATAGAATAATGGGGAGAAATAATAAGTTGAATATTATGTTTTTATCATTTGGAGGGAGGGTCTCCTTGATCAAGATTGTATTGTCAGCCATCCCAAATCATATCATGTTGATCATTAAACCTGGAAAAGGTGATATTAGCGAGATGGATAAAATTATGAAATTATTCATTTTAGATTATAATTAAATAGGAAACTTACATTTGTCCTTCTCGTAATTATTTATGATACCAGATGAAGAAGACAATGTGGGTTAACGAGACATCACTTAAACCACGCTGGGCATGAAAGTGTGTCTTACTTGGTATATCATTAAATGGTGTTATATTTGGGAATCCTTTTTAAGAATCAAAGTATAGTGACCTCTGGGGGGGGTTTCAAATAATTATAGAATAAGACTCTCCTTCATAGGGACATGCATGCTTACTCACCTAGAAGATATATGTGATGCAACATTGTTGATTATGGGGAAATGAGATATTATCGTTTGGAATAATAATCAGGCTCGTGAGAGTCTATACATTATAGGATTTAATCCACCAACATATTCTTCAAGGATGTGGTTGTATATCCTTATAAAATTTAGTAAATTCTTAACATTGAATTTTTGGATGCCTTTGAGGGTATTACCACAAAAGATGAAGTAGGTAGGTAATTCTTTTTAGGTTTGACTTCAGGAAAATTTACATCTATAGATTTCAATAGGTTGCACCATATAGTGAAAAGCAGTCTGTGATGGATTCTAAGATAAGGTGCAATAGAAATCCCACAAAAATTAGTTTCCATATCTAGATATGGATAAACAAGGCGATACCAATGGATTGGAATAGCCAAAGGAAGGGAATTTGCATGGCTTCTAGATACTTTATCTCTGACAAACTGCAAAAATAATAAACAAATCTTCTATTCTTTCAGAGGGATTTGAAATTAAACCTCTGGAAATTATGTAAGTATTATCCAAATGTCAATGATGAATTTTACACCATTGAGGTTATTTATTCCAAATATATCTATGGATTAGAGGACAAAGAAATAAGAGTCAAGGTGTGTACTGTTATTTTAACTTTATTATGCCTCATCATTTGGGAGGAATAGAACCATGCATGTTAAGGTACCCATTACACAATTATTTACCTTTAGATCTATATGAATTCTTGGTTTATTGATGTTATACTAGTGTATAAAGGGGGTTAAAAATCAAATACGATCTAAAATTTTCTTAACCCACATTACATGAATACCAACTGAAATGGATGATGGATTGGGTGGATACCCCCATAAATGTTATGAATATAAATTTGGATAGATCATATATTAATGGATAGATGATATCCAAATCCTTTATTAGTGACCCAAGAGGTTTATTCTTCATTGGGTTTATTTTTTTATGGTTCGTGAAGCTCTTTGGGTTTAGTGGTGAGTATGTTTCACACCAACATAATGTTATACAAGAGGTACCCCTTTCATTTGTCTCAAGATGAGTTGGAATCCAAGGTGTTATTGAGAAAACTATAGCTGAAATGTAAACAACAATGTATTGGATTTACCTTATCATAAGTTGTTCAATAGGGACCAACCCTGGTTTGATTGCATACCATATGTGGAGATAATATTACATCACTATGGATTTTCATTCTCACATTGGGAGGCTGATTGAAACATAGTATATTTATGATATTTTGGTCTCTTCTAATTGAATTATATAATTTCATACAAGGTTATTCCCTTGGCCATCATTGCTTTATCCCCCCACGAGGTCTATTTATATTTCTCTTTGTGGGTGTCTTTTCTCACATTCTATTTTTAAAAAATAAATATTAAATTAAAGGTATTTATAATCCTATATGAAATAAAATTATTACAATGGAAATGAAAATGGTGATAAAAAAATTTAAATATGGAAAATAAATGGGCATTCATTAATTATATACTTTTACATTTAACCTATTTCAATTCTCAATTAATAATCATACACATACATTGGTTCATCCAAATAATTCCACATTTACCATTTAATATATTTACCCATTTAACATAATATAATAATATAGAAAGGAAGAATAAACACCCCAATAATATCATGTTTTGTAAATTAATATTAATCAATGATAGAGAGCTCTCACTAACAACTAATGAGGTGGTAAATCAAGGGGATTATACAAAAATACACCTCAAGGGTGGTCCACTGTAATGTTTACAACCTCCATCCATCAAATGGTATACACTAAGGAACATAACAAGGATCCAATAAATTGATATTATAATTTTATTATTTTTTAGATAAAATCTAAGACGACCATCATGCAGAATAGATGTAACAAACTATAAATTTAATAGACATCATTAGAAAAGGTATAGATGACTTTTTTCATGTTCTTCATAGATTATTCATTAAGGATCTCCTCCAAAATCGATAGATATTGGGGAAAGTGAAATAAATAGATGAATACCCTTGAAATAGGGCATATTATATTACACTTAAAAAACTCCACAAATATGAATTCTTATGATGAAAGGAATAAGATTCAGGTTGAATATACCAACATGATTCCAATGAGAATAACATATCTCAAATCATAATTCATATTGAGAAGTCAAGATCAAATCCAATGTTTGTATTGAAAGAAATATACAAATTTTGAGAAATCTATCTAATTGAGTCAATGAGTGTAGTAACATAGTTATAAAGATTCTTGATAGTAAGATTATCATTTCACCCTTTTTCGCCGATTTACATGGTTTGGCAACACGGTTGGCAAAAAAGTGCACCAATAATGAATCCCACAATACCTCAATACCACCATGAAGAGTCATGGAACATGGTTAAAAAACAATGTGCAAACCATGTTTTTATCCTCTTATAAAAATATCAGGTGGGTTTCATGGGTGTACGTTATTGGAAGCATAGTTTCATTAATCTATTAAGACTTGGATAGAGCCCTATACCATCCCATGTTGTTTTGTTATGCTATGCATCTATAGCTACATGGTTTCTACTAACCTGGCAACCCAACTGTGTTTTCCAAAACTCAGGACCATGGGCTATAAATAAGTCACATACACACATGAAACTCAAGTAACCTAATTGGTTATTTAAATAATATCAAATAATATAAATTTATCACTAATTAAGAATATAATTACCATAATGTAAGACTCGTGATCTTAAAATCTATCAAATGTGGTTTGGTTAGAAAATCAGACAATACTGTATAATAATGTTAATAAAAAATAAAAAACAATTAATTTTTAGGGTTAAAATTATATATGAGAAATAATAATGTTATTTTTATCACAATATGAAACAATTTAATGAACCCAATACACTTTTTATTGTATATAACTCTAACATAATAAGGTAAATGTTGTGTCGAGTATTATGAAAATTGAAAATGGAATGAAACAATATAAGAGTCATTTAAAAAGTTGTTAGGAATTATTTGGATCTACATATAAGTAATTTGAAAATGAAATTCACACCATAAATAAAAATTGCATCTTTAGTATCATAAAATAAAAAAAATCAAGCGAATATGGATTAATGGTTACTAAAGGATGAAGACTAGTGGATGATGATAAATAATGAATAGAAATAAAAGATGGGGTAATTCATTAGGTTTATTAAATTGAAATCAATGGGAACCATATGTTTATTGTATATTAGATGATGATGAATTTATTTTTTGATAATTGAAGTGTTTTAAAACATGAATGACTAATCCATTTTGTGGGAAGGTGATTTAATGATATTGTGATTAGTAAATGATTAGATCAGAAGACATGGATGTCCAGATGTTGAAAATCAATGTCAAATTTGAGTTATGATAGATATTCAACTGAATCCCTAGAATCATTTCATAAATTAATTTATAAAACTATAGGATATAGTGGTTATGAAATACATGAGATTTGAGTAGTGCTAGATGATGCTGAATAATTTCTACAGAAGTATATTAAATTAATTATGTAATTCTACATAACATGAAATTGTAAAATGAAATAAATATGGGTTTCTTATTGATTAACAAATGAAAAAACATCACCAAATTAAGATTAATTTTTATATAAGATTTATATCATGAATATCCACAACCATGAATTTTTATGAAACATTATGACTTATTTAGTAGATTTTGTTTAATGACACATCGAGTAAAATATTGTTATGATAAAAAAATATAATATTATTATTTTAACATAAAAATAATAACCTATCCATTGAATTGGTGGGTAAGAATAGTAAAAACTACATTATAAAACAAATTAATTAATGTTAAAACATACTTAATTTTTAACAATGACATTTTATTTCTCAAAAATAATTTTTTCTCAAGAAAATTAATTTATTTTTTATGTGTGAATAAATATAAAAAAAATTACATTTTAAATTTTTATTATGAAAATCATATTTTAATTCTTCATGTTAAAATTATCTAATGTTTAATTTTTTTTAATTTCTAAAAATTTAGTGAATAGACCCCTTTTATTTTCTATCCCAAATAAATAGTAACCGTGGTAAAATTTATTTTCCCCATAATCGGTAAATTGGGATAATATAGAATGAAATTAACAGATAAGGCCATTATTTTTATAAAAATATTCATATTTTTTTAATAAAATATAACTACTAAAACCTATGGTTATACGTTTAATTATTTAATGTACACATGTCCCTAAAAATGACTTAAACGTTATTAAAATCAAAAAAAGTGATACAATTACTCATTCTTGTTTTTTGTAAGTATAATTTTACTAATGTGTGGTTAACAAAATAATATATTATAATATAGTTATTATTTATAAAAATAAATAATTTATATTCATCGTGCTAATTTATTAAAAAAATAGGTGTCAAATATTTTCCCAAAATGCTTAGATAATACTAATGGATTAATTACCCAATTAATAGAAAAATGAAATAAATGAGAATAAAAATATTAAAAATAATTTAATTTAATATGTATATGGTGATCTAATAATTCCATTGATGATAATAACATTTTTATGATATAATAAAATATATTTTTTGAATTAAAGTTATTTATTTATTTTTTTAAATGTTAAAATAATTAATACTATAAAGATTGACAATAATGATATTTTTTGAAATTAATATATTATTAAATTATTTTAAAATCATATAAATATTATAAATTTAAAAATCAATTATTTAATGATCTAATATTTGAAAAAATGTGACATTATTAGAAAAATTTACATCATATCAGTAAATAAAATCTTTTAATATTGAAAAAGTTGTTACCATACATAAAATTATAATAGGATAATTAAAAAATAATCAAAATAAAAATTTCTAAAATAAAAACAAAACAAGTCTACATTTTAATTTTAAAATTAAGAACAACCATATAACATATTATCATTTAATTCATTCTTATTTGGTTCTATTTGGAAAAAAATGAATTCATTATAAGTTAATATTTTGAGAAGTTTCAAAAAAATATCCCTCTCTTACTTTATATATACAACCCCTCACAACATCTTCTCCTCAAACAATCTCATCAGTGATTTAATCAATATAACATCCAAACACTTTCTTTGTCACTCTCCCAAAATTCATGATCTTCATTTATCACCAACGGACCAATTCCATGTTCATCAAGAGGTCTTTTAAGGTGGTGGTATTCCAGATGTAACATTCTCAAATTATATATTTTAATTCCCTCCCTTCTTCTACCTTCTCCATTCACAATTCATACCTAATATAATAATAACTGATGAATCTTGTATATTAATTAATTTTATATTTATAATGAAAAACTTTCTATCTACACCATTTTTCTCATCTCTTATAATTTAATAAAATGAAATAATTATTCAAATTATGGAGGTTAATCATATCCATTGAGAATGATTTGTCATTTAACATTATCTGCATCATAGATGGTCATAAAAAATTATTATGTGTAAATAAATAATCATACTTTTATTAAAACATCTTAAATATGTTTGAAAAAATATATATATTATCATATAAAAATACAAGATTATTATGGGCAGAAAAAACGGAAAAATAAACTAAACATTTTTCCTTATTATTTTATAAAATTAATCATCCATATTTCAGAAATTTAATTTATATCTGAGAGTATTTATGTTTTATTAAGTATATAAATTTTAGTCCATTTCAATTCTATAAGATTATTCCTAATATATAAGAACATCCATAATTATCCACATGTGACACAACCTTGAGACCACGATATGAGAAATCTCGGAATAATAAAATTAATCCTTAAAACCAATATAAATATAGAATGAGGAACTACAGAAAAATAAAATAAAAATGTAAGTTGTTATTAATTAATGAATTAATATATCTTATTTTATTATAATGTACATTAATTATAGGTTCATAACTCAATCATATATAAGTAAATAGATATCTTCGAACATCTATAATTATTTTATGTTACAAAATAATATCGTTAACTCAATTAATATATTATTTTTTAATTTTTATTTATATATACAATATTATATATATATATATATATGTACCAAATATTTGTATGTATCTCAATTCATCTATCATTGATGGTTAATTACATGTTTTAGAAGGTTACATTCTCTATTCCTCTCGATTAGAAATGCTGATTAAAGGAAATTCTAATTTTTATACCCATTTTTAGGTTCAATCCATATACTATTTTAATAATATATTATATTTATATAATCACTAAATTAATCGAGAAAATAATATTACTTTAATTATGATATTTTGGAAATAATTATGTCACTATTGGTTTCCATAACACTATGTGTAAGAGGCGCATTTCTAGAATTACCTAACCTTTTATATTAATGTATTCACTACATTTAAACTTGATTTTTCATGATGTATTCTTCAATTTACATTATTAATTTCCATCTATGATTTCAACCCCTTTTTACGGTTACCTTTTTTATACTTCATTTGGTTATTCATTATATCATGATTGAGTTACAAATTTATTTCAATGGGGATCCTTTATGTTTATTCTATATGTTTGATGTGTTATATAGAAAATATATGAATGAACAAGTTATGACAGAATAACCGATATAACAGTAAAATTCATGTTGTAATTGAATTTAAACTTGACTTGTGTTTATAATATTTTATATATTGCTTCTGTATTTCCTTATTTCTATGCTAATATGATTAAATGTTCAATATTTTCGTCTTAAATATTTTTATTCATGGTTAATTACATAATTTAATCATGGTATGCCTTATAACTCACATGTTATGCTATATTCCCATATTTAATCAATTATAAGTTTTTTTAGCACATTCCTTTTGTCTACATATTTTCTATGTTATCCAATGATGTTTTAAGAGTTTAAATGAAGTTAATTCCTCAATATTGAGTAAAATAAAATGAAAATTACAGTATTTTCTTGTATTCTTTTTATGTAACTAATTTTATAAATATTCAAGCCCTTTCGATTCTTGGATAGTATTTAAAAGATATATATTCATAAAATCATGTAATAATATATGTGAAAGGATTCTATCACTACATATAGTTTTACATAAATGATTTAGTTATTTCGAGGGATTATGACTATAATAATTTTTAATATCTCTATGGGTAAATCTATCACAATTTATATCCTAGGCTGAAACATCATGAATCAAACGTTAGAATATACATTCCATTAATAATTTTATCCAAATATGTTAGATTTTTACATTCAATACATTTATTAATTAAATATTAAATCCCCCATAATTTTTATTTTCTAATTAATGGAAGGAATTAAAAATACCATGCTCAAAACCAATATTGTAGGAAATATGATTCATTCCCTAAGGAGATGTCAGACATGATGGGAAAAGTATCTTCGAATATTGTGATAATACTATGTCAACTAGCTCTTGATATGGATAAAACATGAATCTTTTGGAACAGACTCCTCCAAAGAAATGTCATGTGGTGGTCTAATTCTTTATATAATAAAGGCTCCAAATATTTAGGGTATCATATAATACCATCATCATGAAAAAATACATAAAGATTAATTAGAATAAATTATATTTCCTTCAATTATTAGAAGAATATAATATTGTGATTGTTGTATATCATTTTGATAGGGAATCTAATCAGTTTTAGAAATTGAGGAAAAAATAAATTCTAAGGATTAAATTGATTGCGTTGAATGTTAACCCTTAGCAATAATATTTTCTAAGACACATTTCCCAAAAAACATTCTATTATAATACATAGTGATTTCCTGAATCAATATAAATTAATATGAATTTAACGGATCATATGTGGAAAATATCACAAGGGTTTAATGGTATACATATGTCATTAATGTGAGCACCAAATTTAAGGTGGATATATAATTTAGAGGTTTGAAACTAATTCAATGTAAATCCACAAAAATTCATGTCATTCATAGTTATGTAGTGATTGTTAATTGTTCCCTTTAAGTTTTTATAATGACCTGTGTGTGTAAATTTTCTTATAGGAATAGATAAAATAAATGTATGATTGACTATATTTATAAAGGATAATTGAAAAATATTATGGTGGAACAAAAGCCCGGCATCCCACATTTCTAATGTGTGGGATGAATAATCCTTAAAACTTCATAACGGGAACCATAACATACTTCTAATGTGGAAAAATTTGGGAACTAAACTAATAAATTCATAATTTAAATAATGAAACCCACAAATGGGGAAGTGGACAATATGGTTTAGATGAACACTATGTCTACTCGGTGGTGCTTTAACTCCAAGAAACACATGAACTGTGCATGATAATTCTCAAAGACAAGGGTTTTCGTGGAAAATCATAGACAATATCCTCTAATGAAGTATGAAAGGGAATATTATATCAATAAGATAGAGGTGTAACCCATAAATGATGCAGTCATAGGTATGATAGTTTTTCATTCATGAATAGTGAACAGACTTTCTGTTTTTTTTACACATTAATACACATATTTCTTGTTTTTTAGAACAATTTATTTGCTACCTCACTATATTGAAGTTGACATATATGAAAGAATATAAAATGAAGAAATTATTATATTTGAAGTATATATTTACTCCTTTATCAATATTTTTGTATTGACCCTCAAAAAACATCTCTTACTCAACATGGGGAAGTTTGATGTTATATTATTAATTGATTTTCTGTATTTATAAAAATCTTACATCAACTATTGTGATAGGGATATCACCCTATAGATCAGGAGGAATCCATGAATTCTTTACGTGTTTAAGGATAAGGATATATATCATTGGGAATCATCAACTCAAGGGTAGATATAATTTCTATATGATAGTTCATACCTATCTCAAATGATTTATACAAAGAAGTGGACCATGATTTAAGGCATGCCCATTATAAGGGACTACACTAATGTGTTCCATAATGAATTTCCTAGTCTTCATCATGATTGAGAGGATTCATTCTCAATTTATATTAATCCTATAACTCTCCCTATATCAATTAATCCTTAAAGGAGTACCACCATTGAGTTGGAAGAATAGATTAATTATTTATAATATAATCTTTACGAAGGAATTATATTCATTAGTGCCTCATATTGTGGATCTTTTTTCCTCCTCATCTTGAATAAGGATGGACTGATATTCTTATGTATTGATTATCATTATATCATTAGAATCATGATATGTAAAAATTTTCCTCTTCCACATATTGATTACTTATCTGATAAACTATATTGTTCCACATATTTATATAAGGTGTACAATGTATTAGAATTTTAGTAATTAAAGGATAAGATGGAACATATTACTAGTAACACACTTCAAAAGTTGTATGGACACTATGAGTTATTATTTTTTCCCTTAGAACTCACTAATTACTCATCAATATTCATTGACATAATGAATATAGTTTTTAGGTATTACCTCATCGAATTTTTGTTAGTATTTATTGATGATTTTTTGATAAACACTAATAGCCCGAAGGAGCATGAAGATTACATGATTTCTATGATTATGAATATGGTAAGGGAAAATATATATGAATAGTATAGTAAGTGTGAGTTATGGATAGAAGAAGTAACATTTTATCGATATGTTATCTCCTATAATGGGATATATATGGATCACTCTAACAAAAAGGGAAACTGAGGAGTGGCCTATGACTAATTATATTATGGACATCTGTAGTGTCCTTTTTATAGGTGGGTATTATTGATGTGTTTCTAATAAATTAACATGATTGTAAAAACAATCAACCAATATGACTTAGAAGGGAGTAATGATTTTCATACAGGTGAATTTCATGGTTTCTAGAAAGAGTTGAAAATGTTGCTTATCATGACACTAGTACTAACACTAAACACAAGTGAAGAAATTTTTTTGTTATAAAATTATGATTCAAATATTTTATTTTCATCTGTACTAATGAAAAAAGAAAAATGAATGTCCTTTTCCTTTTTCAAGATGAAATCTCATAAGAAAAAAAATATCTCATGCCTGATGTGGAGTTGGAAGCGGTAATCATAATGTAGAAAATCTAGTGGAATTATCACTATTGGGAGGAGTGTGAGATATAAAATAATCACAAGAGACTCAAATATATATTTACATATATGTAGATTAATATTCACCAGAAATTATGAATAGTTCTCATCATGGATTATGATTTCTCAATCCAATACCTTTTTAGAGAATCCAATAAAGTGATAGATACAATATATAGAAATGATCATGTATCTTTCTCAATTATTAGAATTGAGAAGGATACAATCTTCTTAGACTTACAATATATAGATATGTGAATAATAAGGTAAGTAATTTAATAATTTCTTTCTCAAGTAATTGATCAACCCTATGTTATGAAGAAGATAATTAGGGCTCAATGAAATGACTAGGAAATTATTATGATTGTTGAATTTATAAATAATTTTATATTATCAATGTTCAGAATTGACGAGGATGGAATTTTATGATTTTGTCCATGACTATATATACAATAAAATTCTATGATAATAATGGATATTATTAACGATTAACATATCTCAGGATTATTCATTCACCTAGGGTGAAAAAACATGTCTACAGATATTTGACATAATTATTTGTTGGAAAATTCAAAAAAGTAGATTACTATATTTTAATCGAAGTTCATAGTATGTCATCAAATTAATGAAGTAGTGAAAAATTCAAAATGGGTGATTAAACCATTAATACTACCTACATGGATATATGAAAATATCAATACAGACGTTTTTACTATACTTTTGAAGACATTTAGAGGATATAATGATATATGTGTTATTGTGGGTCATCTTAAAAATAAAACTCTCTTGATTTAATTTTGTGAGAAATTCTGCCTTGATCAACATTCATGGGTATACATCAGATAAGTGGTGAGGCTACCCAATGTATTATTTTTGATTATATTTTATCAAGAGCTATGATTCATATCCATGTTCTATAAAAGTCTCTGAAAATACCTAAACAAGGAAAAATATTAGTATGGATTATCACCATCAAAATCATGACCAATATGAGCGAACAATAGTGACACTAGAGGAAATTTGGGGAGCATTATTCATTGACATCCAAGGAGTGTGGGAATATCATATTCCACAAGTCATGTTCTCATACAATAATAATTTCCACTAAATAATCTAAAAGGAACCATATGAAACATTTTATGAGAAAATATGTTGAATGATTTCATGATGGGATAACTTAAAGGAACAATAGTTACCAAGATACAAAATGGTTAAAAACATGTATGAAATGATAAAGACCGTCAATAATCATATCATAGCTACCCAAAGTTGATAGATGATATGACCAATAATCCTCAATGACACCTAGATTTCAAGGTTATTGATAATTTATTTATTTTAATAACACCATTGAACAATGTAACATTATTTTTGAGGAATAGAAAGCTAATTCCTTGGTACATTTCACCTTGGTTATTAATTATCTCATTAGTGTTATGGAATATCCACTACCACCTCCACGAACCATGCATCATGTAGATGATGTATTCTATCTAACCCTCTTGGAGATGTAAATACAAGATCCCACAAATTAATTTAATTTACTGGTAGTATGATAGTAAAATTATCTCTTTTATGAGGAGAATATGTTGAAGATACTATATCATAAAGAAAAATTTCAATCCAACAATTCCACTTACCTAGTGTGATTACTATGGAGGGAAAATAAATATAGAGAGAATATGTTGGATATATAAGAAGAGATGAAGGAATGTTACCCTCACATGTTCTCACTGTAGAATAAAAAAATTTATTTGTAGTGTCAGGGTGTGATATTTCATAATGCGTGTTTAATGTTACAGTGCAAAATTTTTGTGAAATAATATTATTTCATTGGTATCTTGTTTTCAACCAAACACTGAGTTTAAATGATCCATGATATATAGTTTAAATATTTTTATTTTGACATAGTTATTATAACCTAGTAATTTAATTTTCATATTTGAAATGTAATAATCTTATTATTAAATAAATTTACTAAATTTAAATAAAAACATATTTTTTAGTAAATAAATTTTATTCATCTAAATGATGGTTTCATTAAAAATGATTTTACATATTTCAATGAGAAAAGAAATTAAATTAATATTGAATATTTTATAAAATTTGAAAATATTATTTTTTGATTTCAGCATTCTAAAATTATCTAATGATAAATTGTTTAGAATTTTATTCAAATTATTAAATTTAAATGAATTGTGAAATGCTAATTTTCATTTAAAATATTATTTTATATTATATAAATTAAAAATTAAGTATATATTTATATAAAAATATAATTATCTCTTTTATATAATATATAACATATTTTTTTAATTAAAAATAAATTTATACATGAATAAAGAATAAAAACATATTATTCTTATAAAGGGAATTTTTTGGAAAAAAATACCTTTCCATAGTTTATTAATGTTTTAAAATTAAAAAATAATATTCCACATCTGTATTTTTAATTTTAAAAAAATTATTACACATTTTGAATCTGGGTGTCCAAATTTAGTAAATATACCCCATTTATTTGTGGTAAATTTGAATAGTAAATAAAATAAAATTTAATAACTAGGTAATGTGTAAATTGGGTAAATATAGATTAAAAACTAGTGATAATTCCATATGCATTCAACATAATTATTATTATAATAATTAAATTATTCTCATTCCATAGATGATTCTTAATTTAGTTTTAATGGTAAATTTGCTGTGGAAATTAATTATACATTAATAAAATCAATCAAAGTGACAAAATATTACAATAATATTTGTTATAAGTATATTATTTTTAAAATATGTTAAAAATAATATATAATTGTTGTAAATAATAAGAAATTATCTATAATATTTAATATATTTAATTCTTTCTAGACTGCATGTTGTAACGACATGTGATTCTGAGGCCTGGAGTGCCCAAAATGATTCGGTGAAATAAATGTTAATCTTTAATTTTAACATTCGAATGATTTTCTTGAAAAAGTGGAATAACACCTAAACGGGTTCCCATAGTAGAAATTCGAGGCCATAGTTGCATTCAAGATGGAATTTTTTTCCTAGACGAGACATAAGTTCAGTTGGCATAGGTCTCCAGTGAGAAAACCCAAAAATGGAATAACCATAAATACAATAATAACATTAAATAATTTTATTTTTCAAATGCTAACAAAACAAGAACTATGACTTGGATTAAAATTTCTTTACTGCTTCGGAGATCATGAGAGTTTGATTTCTTTAGGAAGATCCTAACATTGCCTGGCGAATGCCAACATTTGAATTATGTTTTTGGCCATAAATGAAATAATTAAGTAATGGTTATTTATATTCTTGTCCTTATAAAGCCTAAATTATAAATTTAATTGAAAATACAAGATTACCATTGAACTCATTGTGGACTGTTCCCCTTATGATAAGCCCAACCACAGCTAGCGTAGGTTGTGGGTGAAAGTCAATTTTTAGAATTTGTTATAAGATTCATTTTAATAAATGTGAGAGAAGGATTATGTATCTTTTCAACTAGTGCTCGGATAAAAAACATGAGGACACCATTTAACATGGGACACCGTGATTCACCTAGAAATGACTTAATTATGACCAGTAAAGGCAGAGAAGAAATGTTATTTTTCAGAATTTTTAATAAATAAGATCATAATTTAAAGTAATTATTTTATTTCCTTCTCGATGTTGGGTGGCGGACAGCGATGCTACATTGTAGCGATGAGGCACTGATGAGGGGCATTAATGGAGGACAATAATAGATTTTTGGAAACTGTTATTCTTCATTCATAATGACTCATTTTTTTTGGATCATAAAATGTGGCCCATTTAACTATAATTGTAAAATGAAGCAAAGACTATGTGGTTTTGTTTCTTTTTATTGTATAACGTGTTGGAGGATAGAGAATTAATACTTAGAGGATTCCCTAATGAAACTATAAGGAATCACCCCTCTAACAAAGAGTGAAGAACACAAGTAGATCTCAATATTCTTTGACGGAACATGAAGAATGGATCCATAAGCAACAACGTCAATGTCTTGAAACCTCGAGGACACACACATCAGCATCAAACATCAAGAAAGAAGGGGTTGTTTTTTTTGATTTTCCACATTATTTTCGAAAAAAAAACTAATGCATATCACCCCATGAACAAGTTCATCAATGATTATTGTATTATTTGGAAGGGTGACTTTTGTTGTTGATTTATTTATCTGGGATTCAACATGGTATGGAATGTTTAAACTCAATCCCCAAACCTCTCCCTTGTTTTAATCCTATAAAGTGGATATCCTGGGCCGGCACAAACATGTATTGGGCACCTATGATCATGAGTTCTTGGGGTCCATACTATCGATGTGGCAGAAATACAATATCAATTCCATCAAAGAGAAGAGGGAGACCTCTAGGGGCCACGGATATAGGCAGTGTGATGAACTGACCACAGGTGCAGGTCTGGTGGTCCGCCGAAGGCTTGGCCACCATGATAGTGGTGGCACACACCAGCCATATGCAATCAAAGGGGTGGAAGCCCGCCAGCCATGCCGAAGTCGGGTAGAGTGTCACACCCATCAGTGTACCATGATAGCTAGATGACACAGTTATGGACACCGTGTGGTGGGGGTGGCCCACATCTAGGCCACTCAAGCGGTAACGAGCAGCGGTCGGAGGACCGCTTCAAGAGGGGCACCGTATCCATGGGGCAAGTTGAGTAGGCAGGATACAACAAAACTGTAACTCCTCGACCCTAGTTACAGAGATTTTCAGCATTATTACATAACATTGGCATGATCATAATAGATCATGTCTTAAAATACCGATTAGTTTAGTAGCCTTAGAATCACTAGATACATTCATAATGTTTACATTAAATCATAAAGTGAAAAACTACAACAACATCTTGTCTCCGTAGACCACACTCATATCCTCTCATATTATCCCTGCTTGTCATTCATAATATACTTCATCACATCTTGGGAAAAATAAAACATTGAAAGGGGTGAGATCAGATGTCCAGTAAGGATAACAATATAGTAGAAACTCTCATAAATAAGCATAAACATTTAATTAAAAGTATAACTAAAACAAATGTCTTTTAAACCTGATCTTCAGCATAATATGGCAGAAATAAAATGAAATAATTCCATTTAATGAATCACATGGATATTTTATTAATCTAATAATAACATGAAATATCAATAACAACATTCATAATGAAGGAATGCATAATGTCAGACTATCATAACCACATAGTCAAGGAATTGTGCCAAGACTACAAATAATATTTAGTTAAGGCCTTGTGCCAAGACAACAGTTTAGCTCATAAGACCTATCGATGCATTGATGAGCTATAGCATGCTCAACCAGTCAATTTTTAAGTCCAATGCATGACTCATATGAACAGTTTTAAACTTATCATAAACATTCATATTAAAACTAGCATATGAAATGTCCACTATTTCTCCGTAAACCATGAATGGTATAAAAATAACACATCCACGGTCAAACATATCACAAAACCTTCAATAAAATATGGATTTTTTTTATAAAAAAATCAACTTCAAATAATCTTTAAATACATTAATATATATTCATATAGATGAAACCAAAACTATTTGAGTGAAATATATCCTCTTTTGAAAACATTAAAAAGTCACATAATTATAAAATAAAATAGTTACTTTGAAAATATTTTTATAATATTTTAAGGTATGAATCGATGATTTTATAATGGGGGAAAATATCTGCACCCACCGTAAATGTTAAAAAATACATTCTTACCTTAATTTTTTCAAAAAGTATAAAAGTGCCTTTTTTTGGAAAACGATGGAATTATTCCTTTATAAACTACTTATAAAAAGTCAAAAAGAGTAAAAATGACATTAACCCATATTCTGTAAAATAGAAATAATGTTTTGAAATACATTTTTATGAATCATGGTTGTGGATGATAAAGAGGTCCCAGTAGATAATTACGTACAAACAACCTCAGATAATGAGGAGATTGTAGAATTAACACATACCTTATACTTTTCCTTGGATGATGGTAGTTTAACATCCTTCATAATAGTGAAATAATTTTTATTAAAATATATAATAATCGTATACATTAATATGATATCATATATGATCTTTTAACATTGGTTTTTTAAAAATATCTTAGTATTATTGTTGTTTCTGGTGTTAACTGATTCTTTATGCTTTATATGATTTGTTATGTAAGCCTTGATTGTTATGGATTGGTTGTTTATTATTCATATCCAGAATTATATTAAGTATTTAAAGATTATTTTTAACCATAAAATGAAAATTATTCTTGACTGGATATGATGGGGAAGGAATCTCACCGCGTTCGTGGAGACGGTAGTCCACACGTACGCACGAGCGACAATATCATTATTTTTCTATTAAAATAATATATAATTGGATGGTATATCATATATAAAGAATCGATATAACATTATTTATTATTTACATCAATTACACATCCTTATCATACCCATCCAAATAATAATGTTTTGAATAACAATTACACCATGACGTGGAGACGGTAAGCCATACGTACGCACATATGGTGACATGTCATTAAAAGGATGGATAGAATACTGAATATAGTTGTAAAATATTTATAATAACATCATATTATATATATGATACTGGAGTTATAATTTTAGAATGGAAATAACAACAAAAAAAGAAGTGGATGAAGAAAGGAACTTGGAAGAGGGTGGTGAAAACATTACCTCTTCTCTGGGTTCTTCCTTTTGATTTGATCAAAAGGGCTCTATAGGTTAGCTTTCAGATCAAAATAAAGCCTCTAGGTTTAATTGAAGGAAGTTGATATAATATTTGGGCAGGTTTTGGATGATCCAAAAGGCTTTGAATGTGTGAATAAGTTAGATGGCGGAGTGCCCCTTTATAAGAGGGGTGAGAGGCACCTTTGGAAAACATAGACATGTTATTTTAGAATAAATTAATATTCAGATTCTAATGGCTAAAAAGTGGATTATTTAAAATATAAGGTGGGGATAGGTCAGTAAACACTCAACCAATAGGTTTTATACAATTTTGGGTCACTATATTTACTTTTTCTTATTTATTTAACTCTTAGTTAAATAGTTTGACATTTACCATGTCTCTTGTATTTTTATATTATATAGTTTATAAACATAATATATACTTCAAAGAAACCTCCCAGTAGTCCTTTAATGGTACAAATATCATTATATAACTTCTTTTAAGAAACCATAGATTTTTATGTATAGAATATTAATTAATAATATAATATTTGTTTTAAAAACATTTTTATGTCAATTTTGACACTATTTAATATTTGATTTTTCTTAAAGACATAAAAACATTATTAATTCAAAACAAATTCATTTAAGTAATCATAACATTTCATATTAACCAATAAAACCCGTGGATGTCATAAAAACTTTCAAATTATATTTATTTTAACATTTATAATATCAATTATTTGATTCATTCATTAATAAAAAAATAATGCATCATTATTGTGTCGTAAATAAATTACATTATTTAATATCTCAAAATTATAAATAAAATAACATTAAATATGAAATAATTTTATATTTTTAATTAATATTTATATTTGAAAATATAACATACATAACCATATGTAAAAATTTATTTCCTAAAAGATATATGCTTATGTCATTTTTTGTATTTACTTTATCTTAATTAATATAAAATGTCATTATCACTTACATGTGGCTCCGTGGTGGTCCAAAATCGAACCTAAGATGCCCATGGTCAGAAATATATTAGCCAATAGTGTTATGACACGTTTTAGTGTAATTTCATATTATTATAATATTATTTTATTATACTTATTTTCCGGATTTACCATTTAACCATGGTAAATAAAATATTTACCAAAGTAATTATTCAAAATGTCTAAAAATAAAAGATACATATTTTCACAATTTGGAATTCCGGATTCTAAATATGGAATTAATTTTTCAAAATTCAAACCACAGAAGTCGAATAAATTAATTTAATATTAATTCATGTTGT
The DNA here is from genome assembly GCA_963277665.1 of Viscum album. NCBI lineage: Eukaryota > Viridiplantae > Streptophyta > Magnoliopsida > Santalales > Viscaceae > Viscum > Viscum album. The sequence goes on from OY728157.1 coordinate 1,474,398,425, forward strand.
TAAAACAAAAAGCATGTTATTAAGAAATAATAACTATCAAAATATTGAAAATTGTTAATGTCTAGTTTAAATGTGATAGTATGTCCAATGACAATCATTTGATTAAATGGTAAATATATAATATGATTATACTTTAAAATCACTAATATTTATAATTTATCAATATTAATTAGTTTGATTAAAAAGTTCTTTTTAATTTAAATTTAGTATTTTTCACTATTCATCAAAATATAAAAATTATCAGAAAAGTACAAAAAAATCACCTTAAGATAATTTCGATATTACAAATCCAAAAATGAAGTCCATTCTGAAATATTAAATTTATAAAATTTCAAAAATTGTGTATTACAATTCATAACGGCTAGTTTTATTGGTTAGGGTGTGTTAGAACTCGAAATTTCGTACAACACACGCTACTGTATTATTGAATGAGAAGCATACCGTGGAAGCGTGGGGTGTTAAATTATCCGCTCCATCAAATAATTTTGTCCTAGAAATATCTATAATACTACCACATGAAAATAATTAGGTGGTTCTTCATCATAAGTTCCTCGGGTTCCCATGTTGCCTCTTCCATCTTATGGTTTCTCTGTAGAACTTTTACCAGAGGAGTCGTCCGGTTTCTCAGAACTTGTTCTCTTGTATCTAGAATATTTACATGCTATTCACAATAAGAAAGATCGGGTTCCCATTGTAATTTCTCATAGGTGAGTACATTCGTCAAGTCAAGCATGTATTTTCTAAACAGTGATATGTGGAACACATCGTGAAATTTGGATAGACTTGGCGACATTGAAAAACGATATGCTATAGCCCCAATTTGTTCATGAATTTTGAAAGGTCCTATGTACCTGGGACTCAATTTAACTTTCTTACTGAAATGTATAAGATACTTCCATGAAGATACCTTCAAGAAAACATGATCACCTACCAAAAATTCTAAATCCTTTATTCAGTTATCAACATAGCTCTTCTGCCTACTTTGAGCAGATTTAATGTGCTTTAGGATTACCTTCACCTTTTTCATCATTTCCTCAACATGTTCGGGGCCTACAAGTTTTCTTTCACCAATATCATCCCAACATGTTGGTGTGCCACATCAATTTCCATATAATGCTTCATATTGGGGCATCTGAATTTTGAATGGAAGCTATTGTGATAGGAAAATTCTACCAGAAGTAAATATTGATCCCACATAACTTGAAAGTCAAGTGAGCATGATCTCAACATGTCTTCTAAAGTTTTAATAGTCTATTCTAATTCTCCATCAGTTTGGGGGTGGTATGAAATGCTCAAATGAAGTTCAGTATCCAAGGCATTCTGAAAACGTTTCTAGAATCTTGATGTAAAACTTGGATCATGATCAGAGACAATCGATAGGGGTACTCCATGATGTCTTACAACATCATTAATATATATTCATTCTAGACATTCAAGTGGTAAATCTCCCCTTATAAAATGAAAATGTGCTGACTTGGTTAGAAGATCAATAATGACCCATATTGAATCGTTCCTTCTAGGATTCTTTGGAAGTCCCATGACAAAGTCCATCGTGATATTATCACATTTCCACTCAAGTATGGGAATGACACCCCGAAGTTGTTGCCTTACAACTCTCACTTGTTGAAAACCCATACATCTTGACACAAAATCGCTAATCTCCCTCTTCATGTTGTCCCACCAAAAATGTTCCTTCAAATATCTATACATTTTAGTGCTCCAATTGTGTATAGAGAAATTGGTACTATGAGCATCATCCAATAATTCCCTATTTAGATCAGGTATATTGGGAACACAAAGTCTCTTCCCAAATTTCGACATTCCATCTTCATACACAAAGCCATTAAATCTCCCCTCAATCACAGCTTTAATATTCTTTTGAAATTCTTCTTTATCGGTCTGGGAACTCTTTATCCTTTCTAATAATGATGGTTTGGAAAACATTTTAGAAATTACCGATGTTTCACCTTCCAGGGTTATTCTTATAACCAACATTACCAGATCCATGAAAATTGGTTCCCTTTCAACTCTCATTTTCTTTAAAACTCCATTATCCTTTTTCCTCAAATCGTCTGCCACCTTATTTTCCTTCCCCGGGTGGTAGTGTATCATGTAATCATAATCCGTGATTAGTTCAAGCCATCTCCATTGCCTCATTTTGAGTTCCTTCTGTGCGAAAATATAATTCAATCTCTAATGATCGGTATATATCTCACATTTTTACCAAAGAGATAATGTCTCCATATCATCAAATAAATTATTATAGTAGCTAACTAAAGATCATGAGTAAGATAGTTTAGATCATGAATTTTCAGCTGTCGTGATGCATAGCCAATAACCCTATCAATCTGCATAAGGGCACACCCAAGTCCATTCTTTGAACCATAACTATAAATAACAAACAAATCATTCCCCGATGGTAGAGTCAATATATGAGCATTGACTAATATTCTCTTTAGTTCTTCGAAACATTATTCACACTCTTTTTTCCAAAAAAATTTAACCCCTATACATTAGAGATTCGTTAATAGGTTATCAAATCGAGAAAAATTCTAGACGAAACATCGATAATAAACTAATAAACCAATAAAACTACGTGCCTCAGTTATACTCGTCAGTGATGGCCATTATTGGATTGCTCTTGTCTTAGATGGATCAACAGAGATTCCATCCTTAGAGACAATATGTCCATGAAAAGAAATCCCATGAATCCAAAATTCACACATGCTAAACATCGCATATAATTCATGTCTTCTAATAGTCTTTAGAATAATTCATAAGTGATTTTCATGATCCTCGTAGATTTTGTAGTATACCAATATATCATCAAAAATACCACTACAAATTCATCAATATATTCCATGAAAACTCTGTTCGTTAGATCCATAAAGATATAGGGTGCATTAGTAAATCCAAAAGACATTACTGTAAACTCGTAATGCCCATACCTGGTTCGAAATTATGTCTTCGGAATGTCTTCCTTATTCACAGACAACTGATGGTATCCATATCGAAGGTCAATATTTGAAAAGTATTGTGATCTATGAATTTGGTCGAATAAATCGTCAATGCGAGGTAGGGGATACTTGTTCATTTTTTTTATAGTATTGATCTCCATGTAGTCAATACACAACCTCATAGATCCATCTTTATTTTTAACAAAAATAACAGGGGCTCCCCAAGGAGAAACACTTGGGAGAATAAATCCAATATTACTCAATTCCTCTAGTTATTTCATCAGTTCAACTAATTCCACAGTGGACATTCTATAAGGGGTCTTCGATATAGTCATTGAACTAGGAATTAAATCAATGGATAACTCAATTTCTCATTCTGGAGGAAGTTCAAGTAAATCCCTTGGAAAAACATCAAAATATTCTATCACAGTAGGTATATCCTCTATATGAACATTCCTTTCCTCACCCATAATCATTTCATTCTCTTCCTCCAAAATAATTTTATTTAGTTGAGCTACTGGGGGTGGATCAAGATAAGAATTAGGTGGTGATGATTCTGCTCTAAAGATAAGGTGTTCCTTATCATCATCATCAAATATTGAATCCTCCTTCTTCTTACAATAAATATTCACATAATGGTTCGAAAGCTAATCTATACTGAGGGTTATATCAAACTCAATCATAGGTATAGAGATAAGATCAACAGATAAAGAACATTTATATTCTTTAATAGGAAATGATTCACAGAACCTTTTAGCAATGATACTTCCTTTCAGATCATTAACTAAAAACTCCCTTGTTAAATCAATTTGGAAATATCTAATTTTCATAGAAAACTAGGATGATATCAAACAATACCATGATCTAGAATAAAATAACTAATTTTCTAAACATGAGGAAATGATTAAATTACCTACCACCACGTCCTTCGGAGCTTCTACCTCAGTAGTAGTGATAATATAAGCTTGGCCTTGATCCCTTGGAATTTTCTAAGGTAAGTTCCCCTGACTCTTAGGACACTCATTTATATAATCTCCCATTTCCATGTAATTGTATAATTGAACATTTTTAGCTTCTTTCTTCCCCTTGCAATCACGTGCATTGTGGACTTTTTCACCACACTTGTAACAAACGCTCATTCCCTTCAATCAAGTAATAGAGTGTTTCTTCCTACATTTACTGTAGGATAGAAATTAAACTTTTTCCCTTATTCCCTTTATTTCCATTCCTAGATTTATTAGATGATCTCTTCTTCTCTCCCTTTTCATTAAAGTCATATGACTAAGAGAATTCCTTTTATATCATGATAGCACAAGAGACAATATCTTCATACAACGAGAAGGATTGTGAGACTAATTCTCGACGGAGAAATGGTTTTAACCCATCAAATATACGATCAATATTACTTCTTGGGATACATATACAATCTTTATTATGCCTCGGTAACTTTATAATGTTAGCCTCATACTTTGCGACATTCTCATCCTTTATTTGTCTCAGACTCAGAAATTGTCTTTCCATATCTTCTCGATGGTCACGAGGAAAGTATTTTTCTAAAAAAAACTCTTTGAATTCCCTCCATTCCATATTTGATACTTCATCATCTTCCATCGTGTTTTGAATCATTTACCACCATTAATTATCATTTCCATGTGGTGGTAAACTGCCATGAGAACTTTTTTCCTTTCACTACTCCCCAAGGCATGGGATATTTTTCTCTAATGAATTTACCCATTGCATAGCTACAAATGGATTAGCACTCCCATTGAATGTTGGTGGTTGTTGCCTCATTAAGCGATTTGACATTGATCCTCCACACTATGTATATGGGTGCTCCACAAGGGTAAGGTTATTATACAAAACCTGAGTGAGTTGTCCAAGTATGTTGATTAGATGATCACCACCAGTTTCTCACCAACTCCACTATAATTATCTTGAGTAGGAGGGAAATCCCTACATGGAGTGCATGCATTTACACAGTTTCCATTCCTTCCACTATTCACAATTTATAATATGGAATACAATATATTAGTTTATGATTCACGATATATAAATACAAACCTGTAAAACACATAACATAAATTGAATAGTTTATGGATATAATCCATAAAAATAAAAATGTTTTATTTGAGGAGGTATATAATTATAAACCCTTCATAATTTCTTTTATAGAAAATGTGAATTATCTTAAGTATACCCCCTAGGAGTGTCATAACCAAAAGTGTAGTAAAGCCCGTTGTCGTGCACTGGTTCCCGTTCAAGTCTATGTCAAAGTGGTGTTTTCAGGTTTTACCCCTTGTTACATCTGTGCCAGAGCAGCCTCTACCTGCTTGTATCTAGAGGGGGATGTATTGCTCTGAAAACTCATAAAATCTCTACAATACCAAAATTCATGGATGTTCATCTATAATAATCCCAAAATTCCATCTTGGGTCTAAGTGCTCTAATCAGAGTTTATCTAAATTTAGATTCCAATGTTTGTACTAAACATCCTTTGATACCTACTATAACGCCCCGACCCCTGTAACACAGAGTCGGTGCATTATTACATAACATTTTCATGATCACAAAGATCAAGTCTCGAAATACCGATAAGTTTATTAACCTTGGAATCACTAGATACATTCATATAGTTTACATTACATCGTAAAGTAAAAAAAACTATAACAAAATCTTGTCTCCAAAGTCCACAATCATATCCCCACATATTATCCCTGAACGTCATTCATAAAATACTTCTTCACATCTGGGGAAAAATGAAACACAGAAATGGGTGGGATTAGATTCCCGATAAGCATAACAATATAGCGAAAACTATCGTAAATAAGAATAAAAATTTATGGCAATGTAAAACTAAAACAAAAGCCTTTTATACATGAACATCAACATAATATAGTAGAAATAAAATGAAATAATTCTATTTAATTACTCACATGGATATTCTACTGGTCATAAAATCACATGCAATATCAATAACCACATTCATAATGATGGAATGCATAACGCCAGACTATCATAACCACATAGTCAAGGCCTTGTGGCAAGACTACAAATACGATTTTGTCATGGCCTTGTTCCAAGACACTAGTTTTCTCATTAGACATACTAATGCATCTAGGAGCTATAGCGGGCTCCACCCGTCACTTATTATGTCCAATGAATTCCCCCTATGAATATGTTTAAACATAACATAAACATTTGTAAGAAAACTAGAATATGAAATGTCAATACTTTCTCCATAAACCATGAATGGTATAAAAATAACACATCCACAGTAAAACATATCACAAAACCTTCAATACAATATGGAAGTATTGTATCATAATAAATCAACTCCAAATAAGCTTAAAATCCATCAAATGATTTTGACAATGATGAAATCAAAACTATTTGAGTGAAATATCTCCTTTTTTGAAATTATTTAAAAGTCACATAATTATAAAATAAAAAATTTAAATTGAAAATTTTCTTATATGATTTTAAGGGAAGATTTGATGATTTTATAACGGTGGAAAATAGATGCACCAACCGTATATGTTAAAAAAGACATTCTTTGCATAATTTTTTCAAAAAGGTTAAAAAGGACGTTGTTTGGAAAATGATGGAAAGATTCCGTTATAAACATCTTATAAAAAGTCAACAAGGGTATATATGACTTTAACCCATAGTCTATAAAATTGTAAGAATGTTTTGAAATACATTTTTATGAAGCAAAGATGTGGATGATAAAGAGTCCCTAGTAGAAAATTATGTACAAACAACCTCAGATAATGAAGAGATTGTAGAATTAAGCCTTACCTTGTAATATTCTATGGTTGAGGGTAGTTGAAACTTTTTTTATAATATTGAAATAATTGTTATTAAATTATAAAAGAATCATAAATATTAATATGATACCATATATGATCTTTTAACAAAGCTTTGTTAATAATATCTTAGTATTATTGTTTTTTCTGGTGTTAACTGATTCATTTTCCTTTATATGCTTTGTAACGTAAGACATGTTTTTTTGGATAGGTTGTATCTTATTAATATCCAGAATGATATTAAGTCATTAAATATTATTTTTAACCATCCAATGAAAATTATTTTTGAATGGATACAATGGGGAATGAATCACATTGCGTTAGTGGAGACGGTAGTCCATACGTACGCACAAGCGACAATATCATTTTTTTATATTAAGATAATATATAATTTTATGGTATATCATATATACAGAATAAATATATTGTTATATTTATTATTTACATCAATTACACATCATTATCATACTCATCCAAACAATATTTTTTTGAATAATAATTAAGCCACGATGTGGAGACGGCAAGTTGTACGTACACACGTTTGGTGAAATGTCATTTATAGGAGGAATAGAATAATGAATATGGTTGTACCATATTTATAATAACATCACTGTATATAGAAGATACTGGAGTTATTATTTTTGAATGGAAATAACAATGAAAGAAGAAGTGGAAGAAGAATGGAACTTGAAAGAGGGTGGTGAAAACATTACCTCTTTTTCGGGTTCTTTCTTTTCATATGATCAAATTGGATCCATAGGTTAGATTTAGGATAAAAAAAAGGCCTCTAGATTTTAGTGAGGGAATTTGAGAGAATATTTGGGTAGGTATTGGCTGGGAAAGAAGATTTTGAAGTTGTGAACTAGAGAGAGTGGTAGTGACCTTTCATAAGAGGGGTGAGGGGCACCTTGGGAAAAGCTAGAAAAATTATTTTATAATAAAATCATATTTGGTTTCTAATGGGTCCAAAGTGAATTATTCAAATGTTAAGGTATGGTTAGGTCAAAAACCACTCATCCCATATGTTTTAGATAGGTTTGTGTCACTATATTAACTTTATCGTTTTGATTTAACTCTTAGTTAAATAGTTTTTCATTTACCATTCTCTTTATATTTTAATATTATATTGTTAATAATCATAAAATATACTTCATAGCGACCCCTAAGTGGTCCATTAATTATACACCTATCATTATATAAGTCCTTTGGTTGAGCCTTTGATTTTTAGTACTATAATATCAATTAATAAGATAATATTTGTTTTAAAAACTGTTTTATGTAAATTTTCACACAATTTTGCAATTGAGTTTTGATAAAGAATTAAAAACATTATTAATTTAAAAAAATTCATTTAATTAATAATAATATTTCATATCAACCAATAAAACTCGTGGATATCCTCAAAAAATTCAAATTATATTTATTTTAACATTTATAATTCCAATTATTTGATTATTTCATTAATAAAGAAAAATCTACATCATTATTGTGTCATAAATAAATTTAATTATTCAATATCTAAAAATTATAAATAAAATACCATTATATAGGAAATATTTTTAGAATTCTATTGAATCTTTATAGTTTTTATTATAAAATTTATAACTCTATGTAAATTTTTATTTCCAATAGATATATGCATATGTCATTTTTTATTTACGTTAACTTAATTAATATAAAGTGTCATTATCACTTAAAAATAGCCCCATGGGCTCCCAAATTTGTCCCAAAGATGCCCATGGTCGTACCTGAATCAAAAAATACGGTTAGGACATGTTTTACGGTAATTTAATATTATTATAATATTTTTTTACCCTTATTTATCTGATCTTCTCTTTAACAATGGTAAATAAAATATTTACCGAAGTAATTATTCAAAATGTCTAAAAATAAAAGATACATATTTACAAAATTTTGACCCCCTGATTCTAAATATGGAATCCATTTTTCTAAATTCAAACCACATAAGTGAATGAAATTAATTTAAAATTAATTATTGTTGTTAAAACAAAAATCGTGTTTTTAAGAAATACTAACTATCAAAAGATTAACCTTTGTTTATGTATAGATTAAATGTAAAATTATGTCCAATGACCATCATTTGATTAAATGGTAAAAATATAATCTAATTTTACATTAAAATCACTCAAATTCATAATTTATCACTATTAGTTACTTTGATTAATAAATTTGTTTTTAATTAAAATTTAGTAATTTTCACAATTCATCAAAATATAAAAGTTATCCGAAAAGTACCAAAAATTCACCCAAAGCTAATTTCAATATTCCAGATCCAAAAAATGAAGTCCATTTTGAAATATAAAATTTCAAAAAGGGGTTATTACTAATCATAATGAATAGTTTTATTGGATGTGGTGTGTTAGAACTCGATGTTGCATTCAACACACGCTACTGTATTATTCAAAGAGAAGTGTACCATTGATGCTTGGGTTATTACAACAACTGCCACATCCATTTCGGATAGAAAACCCCAACCACCTCATGTGCCCGGGCCTTGGGTCATGATCCAACAAGTATGCCAGACCCCTACAGTCAGGCCAGACCCACACCCAGTTGTCCAGCCCTACACCAGTAGCCTGGACCCACACCTCTCGGTCTATGCCGAACTACAACTGGTCTCTGAGAAAACCAACAGGATAGACACTCATCCAAACTGGGCTAGGTTCAGAAAGTCCCACTGGACATGCTGACCCATAAAAGAACTGGGTCAGTTCCAGTTGGTCTATTTTTAAATCAGCGTATGTGGGGCCCCCTGGACGATTTAGTCGAGTTAGTCTGACGGAGTCGGAACGGACCCAGATGCAACTGGCCCCTGGTTACAAAAATTCTAATAACTCACAAACCAGGTGTCTGATTGATGACCATTGCAAGGAGGAAATCATTATGAGATATTCTATGAGAGTTTTTATGGTGTTATCATATTACATGGATGGATCTGACTCAAATCCATCAAGGCCCTTTTTAACAAAACACCCATATTTTGAAAACCGTGCATCTTCTGATGATCCATTTGCGTCATTGGTACCCTATCATCATAGAGGATCTTTTGGATTGCTCTATGGTGACCTTCATCAAATCTTAGATGTGACGAAAGGATTGAGGAGTGGTTAACATAGGCACGCTACATACATAACCCTACGGGTGGCTGAGACATAAGGAATTTTGTCATTCGTCTCTCTATGACTCAACTATGGCCATGTGGGAAGCACTTCACTCTTATATTATAGGCCCATAGTTGGAAGAACTTCTCTATGACTTTTATGGGGCACAGTATGCGATGAGGAGGATTACCTTAGTTGGCCAAAATTTGTGGGAAGCACTTTTCTCTGTCATTGAATTCCCACAATACGATGCATTGTTCCATCACCTAGCAGGCCCATGGTACACATTAGAGAGGTGAAAATAAAAAGTCCAAGGTTAGTGTTTAGCACTTCATCGGGACATGGCATGCAGAATGTACTCATTGGAGGAGGAGTTCTCTAGCTGCCCAGGTGTTCGATGATGTGACTGATGTCTCCACTATCACTACCCTAAATGTATACCCTGTGTGGGTTGTCTTTTGTTTCATTATTAAATATTTGGATTTTTATGTCATATTTTTTTGGGGTCCCTACAGAGTAATTTTTACTCACCCATGCACGGGATTCACCCACACTTGTTGTGTTTGGTGCAGAAGATCAATGTTTTGACATATACATTAGTGTACAAGGACCTAGTGGTGCTTAGGGGGACGAGACCAATAATTTATATGATAGTAGGCCTTGTATCCTAAAACCATGTGTGTCCTTGTATGGAAAGGTTTAAATGACATTCTACTTCGGATTTAAGTAGAAACACTACTCCAAAAACTAGGGGGTTTTCCATAGATGTCCATCAGAGTTAACTTCGTGTACATTACTATTTTTGCCCATTAATTGGGGTTGTATCCTAGACCACATTATTTCAGCTTTAATTTGTACTCAATATTTTTTTAGTATATTGATTATTTGTTTTTCAGTGTGTGGGCATTATTTCAGTGTGTGTGTGTGTGCATAAAAGTAATAAGGAAAAAGCCTCCAACTTGTAGTTGATTCCTTTGTGCAAGTCGTTATCCCCTGGCCATCAAGAGGTGGGCTTGGGGTAGTCATGACATGGCACCTAGGGGATGAGTCATGAAAAAGTGGTATTAGAGGGTTGTCGGTCCAACTCTAAAGAAATTAAGTTTGGTTTTTTGGTTTTTGGGAAATAGTGTTAACTATTGCATGATCGACATTCAGATTCAGGGAGTCTAGTGTTGGTGTGGTGGCTAACATATCCATACACCTGGAACATGAATTATTGTTTTCATTTCTATACATGAAAACACTGGTTTCATAAGTGTATCCTTAGGTACATTTGATTATAGTTATCTCAATAGGTTCAACCTTATAACTGTGGTATATCTTGACCTATCTTAGGAAGTCTCCAAGTGGACGAACAACTAGGATCATGATACACGGTTGTGAGGATAGTCCACCTAGAGACGAGGTGTCTATTTAGGGAACAATGCTAGAGATGGCCCTAATGGGTGGTATACCTGTGTTACCACCACCCATTGATCAGCTAGTAGTCCCACCTCTTGTTCATTTTGTGGATTCAGCTTTCAAGACTGAGTCATGGATGAAACATTTATAACTTATCGATGAGTCATAGGGTTCAAATTTGTGTCACGGGAATCTGAGGGAACTATCACCCAAAATGAAGGTTTAGTAGGACCTAAATATTTCTGGGGAATAATGTATCTCGTAGAACTAGAATGTTCATAGGATGGAACATGATAGATTATAGAAGGGTTGGTTTTTCTATGCTTGACGTGAAAAGGGAAATCTAGTGTGAGAGTGTCCCACCATTCTTGCGGTAGGTAAGGAGTGGAGATAGTTGTAGACTATAATGGATTATTACCCCAGTACTATAGGTATGAATCAAGGTATGAAGCATGAATTTTCTACATTATCTTCATTATTGATAGACACTTGTACTAGTGATTTCCCTTTCCTACCAATTCTTCGTGTTTGATACCTAGAGTTTACGGTTAAGACTGTTGAGATGACCCTCACATTTAGAGACTCCTATTGGAGGAGGCCTGATGACCAAACACTTGTGCCGACAGTGTGACATGACTGTTGGAGGTTAGAGTATCAGTTGGGATATCTTGGTAGTAGCGTCGTGTCTATACGAATTCATTCTTGTCATAAACTAGTACCTTTCATTCCTGGATCGACTGTATTAGGAAAAGGAGGTGTTTCATCACTGGAGATGGAACTAGATTACACTTTATCAGAAGAGGGGAAATACATTCATCCCTTGATGGACTCTGGCAGAGGAAGATGATGGAAAATCCAATTCAGTTGGCTAGTTCGACCCTTGTTGAAGTGAATGTAATGAGTTATCCAGTTTCTTTTTGAAAGTAGAGTATTAGGAAATCTCCCTTGAAAATGATCAATGTTAACCTCTACATAGAGGGTTAAAATTCATATTTGAGCCAATCCATGGGGAGACACTAATATCCACACCAGCGTATAAGATTAATCCTATGGTGTTTCATGAATATAGAGTATAGCAGTAGGAAAAGGGAAAGTAGTTGTTGCAATTGATCAATGAGTCATACTTGAGGTCTCCTTGAATGATTCAAGTTGTGGTTTGTGTCTACTACATGCTACTGTATTAATAGACACATGTTCTAATCAATCCTTCTTGTCAAAAATCCCACTCAAGTCCTATAGTTTCCTCTAAAAATAATGACTTGATCGTTACATTGGGAGAAACCAATGGGAAGGGACTCGATAATCACACTTTTTACAACTGTGATATATGCCTTTTGAAGTGATATTTTTTTTGTTAAAACATATTAGTGGTAGCATCAAGTTCTTACGATATTAGTTTTGGTAGGGACTGATCATCCTCAATTCATGGGAAGATTGAATATTTTAGGAAAAATAATGTTTTATATCTATAGAATTGGAATTGGGTTTTCCTTGGTCAGAATAAAATGTGAAACTGAGGCAGCATGAGATGCACTCATGGATTATAGGGTGCAACTGATCACTTTTGATTTGGATATCTTTACCATAATAGTAGTAGATGTTTTGTGTTTTCAATTAACCCCTATAGAGGAGGAGTGTGGGAATGTCCCTTGAAAAGATGTTTCTAGGGTTACATCCACACATGGGGAGGGACTTATGTATCATTACACACACTAATATGGAAATGATATCAGCATCATTATATCAGAGGGATTTCATATAGCTTCTCAAAAAGAGGGCCTAGGTGGTGACCTGCTGAAGAATGGCTTAGACAGAACTAGTGTTCGAGGATATGTGTGTATTACTATAAAATAAACCATTTGGCCATGGATAATGAGTTCTCACTACCAAAGGGTCGATGGTAATTTTAACCATTTTAATGGGGGTTGGAATAATGCATGGATGTAATTGTTCTTGAAGTATTTTTAGCATTTGAGACTATGGAGATTGCTAGAGTTCCTTTAGCACTATGAATTTGACATAGTTTATACTCCTTAGAAGGGAAATTTGGTTGAAGACATGTTTAGAAGAAGATCTGGTTTACAGCTGTAGAAGGAGGATGTATAGTATCAAGCCACAATGCAGATATCCTTCTTGGATGATGATGGAGTAGCTTACCTTCTATCAATTACTGTCACTCTTCCACTCTTACAGAATGTTAGGGAGGCACAATTCATAGATGTAGACTATGAGGCCCGACGTGCTCAGTTATCCCCAATACTAGAACTTGATGGATTTTCGATAGGTGGGGAGAATATCAGCTTTTTCAGAGGACACACTATTTTACCAGAGACATTACAGGAAGAGGTGTTGAGGGAGTTCCACACATCCTATTAGGTGGTACATCCTGGTGTGGCCAAGATGTACTAGGACCTCAGACGTCCGTACTGAAGGCCAAGAGATGAATACCATTGATGTTTGAGAGGGGACACCCTATGTCCCTTTGGGTCACCCCACGATTAGGGTTATAAATATTTTATATGGGAGGAAAGGTATATTTATGTTTCATCAGACCTTCTCAACTTCTGAGCAGAGTTGATGAGGTGGTGTACCAAATAACCCTTCCCCCATGGATACACATGATTGGATGATTTTTTCCATGTGTCCTTGTAGACGAAGTACGTTCATGTCCCATCACACATCATCGATTGTGGTGAGATGAACATTGAGGATGGGGTGGAATTTATAGAGTTCTTGGTTGAGATAGAGGAATGATAGGTGTGGGTCATATGAGAATGATCAATTCATATGGTGTTTGTTCAGTGGAAGAACGACAGTCTCCAAGAGAGGACATGGGAGTGGGAGGATCAGCTTCATTTTCAGTACACCCATATATTTGACTAGATTTTTTTGCTTTTAGAGATGTATAGAATCATTGTGGGATGAATGTAATGACTCAAAATTTTGGTATATTTCCTTACGATGTGGAATTATTATTAGACTGTATGCTCTGATTGAATATGATTTGGAGGCCCAGAGTTCCCAGAATGATGCATTGAAAAATGATTTATTCTTTAAATAGCACATGTAAGTAGTTTTCTTGAAAATATGGAACAACTCTTAAACAGGTTCCCATAGTAGAACTCAAGGGGTGACCTCTACCGGTGGGCAGCACACCCTGGAAGCCTCACATGGTCAGGCCTCAGGACAGAGGGTCGTGCCTTAGCCATTAGTCATGACCCATGCTGATGGTCTAGACATGCACCCTATGGGATGGTCCCTTGCCTGTAAGTTTGGCCTATGCCTTTCGGGCTAGGCCGTACTAGACCAGGTCACCTAGTGACCTGATAGTCTGAACCCTCTACCGAACTTGGCCGTGTCCAGTGAGGTCCATTGGACAGATCCGACCAGACCAACCTAGAACCAAACTGGGTTAGTTCGAGTCGGCCAATTGTTAAACTATGCTATGAGGGACCCCCCAGGATGATATTTTCAGGTTTGCCTGACCGAGTAGGACTAGGCCCAGATGAAACAGGCCAATTCTTAAAAAAATTATGATAACTCATAGACCATTTTCCTGATTGACGCGCCATATGTGGCTCAAGGAACCTGGAGATGAGGGAGTCCCTCTGAGATACTCTATAAGAGTTTGGGTTTGGGTTATCATATTATTGGGTGGGATCATACATGAATCCAACCATGACCTTTTTACTAAAAATCTCTTATATTGGAAATTGCACGTCTGATTGAAGGGCCGTTTTAGTCTTTGGGACTCTCTCAAATAGGATAATACATTATAACTATATTTGATTACATTTATGGATATTGAGAGGTAAAAAATTACTTTAGGAGTCATTCTCCCAGGCGTGCTATGTACAGAACCTTGTGGTTGGCTGAGACTTGAGGACTGTTGACTTCCAACTCTATATTACTCAACTATGTCTCAGTGGGAAGAACATATCTATGAAATTATAGGCCAAATGTGGGTTTTAATTATTTGTGACATATTAGGACCATGGTATGTGATGAGGGGGAGTACCTACGTTGGCTACGATTAGTGGGAATCACTTCTCTGTGACATTACATGCCCAATGTGGGAATCACATCTCTAGGACTTAGTAGGCCCATAAAACATGGTGGGGATGTGTACCTATGACTTCCAAGGATAGTGTGAATTACATAATAGTGACTTGGGAGGCCCACAATACTCATTAGAGGAGGAGTTCTCCAACAGAAGACGTGTTCAACGATTTGACTGATATATCCACTATCACTACCCAAAACGTATATCAGGTGTAAACCATCTTCCGTTTCATGATTTACATTAAGGATTGTTGTGTGGTCATTCCTTTTTGTTTAGTGGTCCCCACAGAGAACTCTTTTTAGTCAACCCTAAATGGGAATCTACCACACATGTTGTGTTTGGTGAATATGATCAATGTTTTGACAGAGACATTGTTGGACCGGGACATAGTGTTTCTCCGAGGGTTGAGACTAACAGACACAATGACAGTGGACCTTCTGTTCTAAGACCAAGATGTTCCTAATAGGTCTTTGTGGATAGGAAATTATAAATTTACTTCCATTAGCCACACAACTCTCATGAATAGGTGGGGTTTTTTTGCAGATGGAAATTAGTTTTTATTTGTTGAATTTGTTATTTTTGATCCTTTAATTGGGTTTTTTCCTTGGTCCACATGATTTCAGTTATACTTTGAATGTAGTATTGTTTTAGTATACTAGTTTATCTTTGTTCTGAGTGTGGGACTAGGTTGGGTGTGTGTGTGCATACAAGTACTCAATCAAATTTCTCCCACTTGCAGGTTTATGGTTTCAGTGCTAGTTGCCAAACCCTGGCCATCGGATGCGGGCTCAAGGTAGTCATGGAACATGCCCTGAAGGATGGGTCTTGACACTCAATAACAAATATTTTTTGGAAATATAAAATATTTACCTTTTCATCATGGTTTATTTTAATTTTTTTGTGACAATATAGTTCCCTTAAAATGTTACATAGTGCTGATACATTAACTATTCAATGAATCAAAAAGTAAATTAAATGATAACCAAAAATAATAAAAGAAAAATAATTTTAGATATTTAATGTTATCATAAAAATCTCCAAATGAACATTACATTTATACTATATAATAAAATTTTAATTTTCCAAATATTATTTATATTCCTGCTGTTTTAAAATGTCATTGTTGTGTATAGTATCAAAATTGGATGTAATGATAATTTACGGGATTACTATTTTAATAAATAATTAACAAATAATGAAAATATTTGAAAAAGGAAAAATTGAATATGAAATGATCTAAAATTTGAATTAATTCCCATTTATGGTCAAATTCACATCGTATATGTTAAAATTAAAACCATTTATTATTGAAATATTTATGTCCATTGTTCAAAATAATATAAGTTACCTAACACAAAATTAAAAATAACATGAATTAAAATGAAATCAAAACATGTCTACATATTATTTTTGGATGTTATATGAACAATATATTATATTATATTAGAATTTAAATACATTTTTTGGTATTTCCAAATCATACATATTTACTATAATTTAATATTATGAGAAAATTTCAAAAAACACCCCTCTATTACCTTGTTAATTCAACCACTCACAACCCTTATTCATCACACTATCCAAGACATTAAAAAATAAGAATATTAAAAAAATCCACCAATCTATCCAAATTTACAATTTTTTATGGTCTCATAAAAGGACCAATTTAATGTTCTATATGGTCACCATCATGGATGTGATTATCAATAGGTAACATTCTCAAATTTCCTCTTTCCATTTCATTTATTCTTCTACATTATCCTCACCACATTCATTGATAAATGAATAGTAATTACAATATCACTTATATACCAGAATTTTATATTTCTAATTGAAAATTTTCTATCGATACCTTCTTTCTAATCTATTCGAATTAAATGTAATTATATTATTTTCTAAATCATAGATTTTAACAGTCTCCCTGAATAATGAGTTTTCATTATTCATAACCTCTTTCAATGATCGTATTAAAACAACTATTATGGTAAAATGAGATTCTAATTAATATATTCCAATTTATTCCATGTTATATAACTAATATGAATAAATAATATTAAATAAATCAAAACCAGTTCATGATTGACAGAAAACTGGTAAAATAAACTAAATATTTATCATTATTGTTTTTTGAAATGACTCATCCTCATATAAAAAACAATGATATATGAGACTAATTAAAATATTTAAATTGTATTAGTAACATTTAATTTCTACTATATAATATAATTCCAATTAAATTTGAACTTCCATAATTATACCCAAGGAAAATTTCCATGAATATATGAAACAAGAACTCCATGAATGATAAAATTGGACCTTATAACTCATAAAATTTTGAATGAATTATCTTAATAAAAATAAAATTAATCAAAATAAATTTTCGAGAGATAAAATTAATGAAATAATGAATGTGGTATTATTAGCCATTATATTATTTGATGGTGCAGAACTAAATTCTACATACGGTAAGAGATCTCTCTAATCCTATATATTTTCATTGGGATATGATTTCACTCCCTTTTTATAAATTTATCTATAATTATTATTATTTATTATCTTATATTCTATTCATATGTTTTAAAATTATTTATTTTTTTGCATTAATGTATCTATGATGTGGAGTTACATGTTTTAAAAGGCTCACTTCTTGAATTCCTCTCGATAAGAAAGACCAATTAAAGGGAATTTGCCTTTTTCTTACCCATTTTCACATAATCTTAATGAAATTTTAATAGATTCCAATATTATTATAATCGTACTCAATTTATGAAGAATAACTTTTTTTTTCTTTTATTGATTTATGTGAACAGTTATTCCTTAATTATTTCTTTTAAAATTGGGCTTATGTTGCACACTTATAAATATACCAAAAAAATATTTCTAATGATTTTACATCAACTGAAAATTATTTTTCACGAACTATTATTATATTTCAATTATCATTTTAAAACAACTACATAAATTTATTTTTGTTGATAACATTGTTATACTCCATTTTGTTATGAATTTTCCCATGATTATGATACCAATTTCATTCCATGAGAACCCCTTAGGTTTTTTCCTTATGTATGATTCTGTATATCAAACATATGCATGAAAATTTATGATGTGTGTTCCCAGATAGTGGTCCAATGCATTGGGTAATGATTTTTTCACAAGAGATGTTATGAATAGGATTGGAGAGTACAACTAATACATTATGGTACTTTTCCACCAAGTGGTATAGTCTTTAATCTTAACGTTGACACATGTTTATGTCATGTTATATATTTTTACCAAATTCCTATTTTTCAGCCATCATATTATTCTATATTATATATTTAATTCTCCTATTTTTTATTCATGATGCATTAATTTTATGCTATCACGTTATTACTTATAAATAATGAGTTATACTTCAGTCATATATTTATTACCTCAGTAGGATTTTTTAACCAACCATTTTTTCAATGTATTTGTCATGATATCCAATATAGTTGTAGAATCACAAAAGAAGTAAGGATCTAAATTTTTTAATATAAAAATACATTTAATTTAGTTTTATGTTTTCAAATTATCTACAAAATCATCCAAATATATTATTCAATTCAACCCATAGCTGGTAATTCATAGATAATTATTCTTATAATAAATGAAAAATATTTGTAAAAGACATGGGTCCCTAACTGATTTATCCTATATATATATATTTTTAGAAATTTTTATGGATAATGAAGAGTGGAGGATGATAAATCAATAATTATAGTCTTTTTGGGGTTGAGATAATGGAAGAACAAAACATGGAAACTAAAGATACTCATGAATAATTAGGGAATGATTGGATTTGAGGAGTTATATAATTATACATTGAAGAGGGCCAATTAAATTATAATGTAACTAGAAGTTAAAATTGATACTTCGCAATTTGGTTTTGTAAACATTGAAAATGGTTGAAACCAGTATAATCTTATCACAAAAAAATTTATTCAGGCAGAACTATGGGTCCATGAAAAATATGATTTCACCCCATATGTAATAAATAATAGTATTTAATACAGAGTATACATCTCAAAATATTAACTGAAGAAATAAAATATTTTGGTTCTTTCATTGCGGATAGACAATGTATAAATCCTTTGTGAATTACAGTCTATTTTATTTTATTCATGAGGTAGTTTTTGAGATTTTATTCATATAATATCAAAAAGTTAACTGATTTTATAGGTTAATTTCACTATTAGTAAAACTATTTAAAAATTCCCATCGATTAAACACCAACATGTGGTCCACCTATTCATTGGAATTTTAATTAATCTTATTAGTTGTTGTTAGATAGAATTTATCCCTACTTTAGGAAACATATAATTTATATAAATAGTTTAATTTATTCCTTCTATATTACCATTATAAATCTTTGAATAATTTCTTATATAAATCGAGGTACTTTTCATCATGTTTCTAGAAAAAAATTATTTTTATAATTTTTAATTAAATTATAATTTTAAATTAAAAATAATATATTAATTTTTAAGGGGTTTACGTTGAAGCTTCACTATAATGATGATTAAAAGGATCATATCTTACTGAGAACTGCTTTATATATATTTTCATCAATTTAACCACAGAAATATTTTCCTTATTTTTTGAATTTTTGTGATTTTTTCTATATTAAACTATGCCATCATAGATATCAAAAATGTTACCGTATTATTATTAGTCCAAAATCATAGAGGTTATATAATCCTATATATTTAATAGGGAATTAAATTCCAACCATTATTGTCTATGACTCATAGATTTCATTATGTGAAATGTAACTTCATTACTACAATCAAAAAATATAATACACCCTTCATTTAAATTAATCAATTTTTTTTCATTGGATATATGTTTCTTCTATTCATAATTTACAATAATAATTATCCCTCCATGATTATTATGATAAAATTAGTTATAGATATAACTATATCCACCTAAATAATATTATATTTGTGAATTTATTGGGGTTATTTCACAAATTGATTGGTGAGTAAGACAAGAAATCAATTTCCCTTCATCTCATGAAATCCTATATTTTTCAACATGTCTTTATTCATTTATATGACAACTTATCCATTTTCATGAAGTCATATTACTAAAATATTTACCAAATGGTTTATATAATTTTTTTATGAATGTCTAATATTTTATGGTATATTTCATTTAATGAGAGTGTAACACTTATTATGTGTGAATATTAACCATAAATAATATACAATATTTTTATTTGAAAAGATATCATTAAATAAATTTTCGTATAATTATGTTTGACTGATTTACATGGTGAATTGGTTACTTCTTTAGTTCAGATTAAAGATCAATAGAATATTTTTTGACCAAACCATAATACTTACATTCCTTATCCACTTCAGTCAAATAGAGGTTGGTATTATAGAGATAATTTGTCTATATTTTCTTAATAATTCTTAAAATATGTTTTGACTTTTTTTATTATTAACAATTATTAATACTTGTTTATTTATTTCTTATTTTCTATTCCTCAATTTTATCTTATTAAATAAACTATTTTATCTTCATTTTATTTGTTTAACTTAGATCTTATCCATTTAAAATTGTCAATAAATTGACTTACTCCCATGCGTTATTCCAAATATTACACATTATTATAGCAATTATACTCACTGTTTGTTTTATAACTAATTACCTTACCTAATTCATAATATCACTAATGTCTCCTACAAATTAATGAAATGATATGAAAATAATTTCATACTATAGTCACCATTGAAAATATATACAGTGATTATATAATTCATATAAGGATTTTGTCCTTGTTTTTGTTGTACAGTCTATTTTTTGGGTTATTCATACTAAGTATTTAAGAGTTTTAATATTAATAAAATGTTGTGAAAAATTTTTATTGAGAACATAATAATTAAAAAACTCATTTTTATGAAAACTCATTCTATGGTTTCTATGATTCCACTATTAAATTCAATTCATCTATATATGTAGTGAAAATTATTTTTTGATAATTGAAGAAGATGTCAGTTTTAACTCATAAAAATTCCCATATATGTATGATTTTTACCTCATGTTACTATATTCAATTATAATGAATTTAAAAAATATATATATCATGTGATTATAGTGTGTTTTTTAGTGATTTTTTTAGATTTAATTCATCAAAAATATCAAAATTCATCAATTATAATTCTACATTAATAGACATGTGGGTCACCTCTTCTAAATAATATGTTATACACCATAGTGGACCATGATAATATTTTCATATTCCTTCATTATTATAATTATTCTCAGAGAATCTATTAGAACTAATAATATATTTTCAAATAATTCACCATTCGTGAAGTTAAATATCCCAAACTCATTAATTTTTAGAAATTTATAGTAATAGAATTTCATTTGGATCCTAAATTATACTTGATAATTTGAAAACCTCCATAAATCACTCATAATCTATGAAATTAGACTCTATATATGTTGTGAATAAATTTCAAAAAACATTTAATAGATTCATGATATTTTATGGGTGGAAATAATTATTCAGAATCATCATTTAGAATATATACCATGTAGTGGTGGAAGAAATTAGTGGGCTCAAAAACAAATATTTCAGTAAATATTTCAATTATAATGAAAATACCATCAATTAGATACAATAAATTAAGTCCCTTATTCCTTAGGATTCTTGATTCTCTAAAATTCTAAAAAATTGGATGTGTAGATCACCATATGGAATACCACCAAATTATCTGTTATTTAATATTACTTATAGTGAACTCAACTAGATCTTGAAGCTGTTAGCTATAATTGGTGGATGAAAAATTCTAGGGGAATCACAATTAAAATGAAAGATACAAAATAATATAATGATCATTTATTTACATTGGGTTTGTCCACATGTTTGTGAATTCGATCTATGAATTTTCTCTATCCATTCTCAATATCTCTTTTGAAATTTTATATTTTTCTTTTAGCTCACTGGTTTTCCATGATCATGCATCCATTCTGTATGTTTTTATAAGTTTTTTAAACCTTTAGTTTGGAATGGATATATTTATGAGAACCTCATTACCTAGAAAATAAAAATGAATGAATATATCATAATTAAAATGGAAAAGAGAATAAAAAGTGATAAATACATGATTTAATCAATCAGTTGATCAAAAAAATTATTATCATATATCTTAAGGGACGGATTCAATCAATTGTAATTCCCAAAGGCATAGAAAAATTACATATATGAAATGAAATCTTACCAATCTATTCATCTCAAAAAATATATAAATTTAAATAACAATAATACAATAAAAATTTGATGATAACATACTAAGAATACATATGGAACTAAAGTCTATAAATTTTCCAGTAAAAAATTCACAAACCTAAAAATAATAATTGTTTTTTATTATATAATGTATTTTAAAAATGGGTATTGTAATTGTTAATAATAATGTGATGAATAAAATAAATATAAAGAGATTTTGTAAAAAATATATGATCATATTCCTTTATGAATCAAATTTAATAAATAACCTTAAAGGATATAATTTTCAAATACTTTTATCATAGTCAATGTACCAATATTAATATATATAATATATTCATTTTTTAGAAAAAATTCAAAAATTTTCATTAATGTGTTCAAATTTTTTGAAAAAAATAATGAAATTACTTTCAAATATTTAATTATCTATATCCCATTGTAATTTATCTAATTAAAAAAATATTATTCAAATAATTATTAATAAAAAATATTAATTATATTTTAGGTATAACATTTAAAAAATTGAAATATAATTGTATATGATTAAGAAGAAGATTTAAATTATTATAATCCCAATATATTTCTCTCATGAAATATAGACACTCATAAATTGATGTTCTTTAATAAATAAAAAATATATTATCTTTAGATTATAAGGATTTAGAAATTAATAAAATATTTAAATATAATTATTAAATAGGAACGAATTATTAACATATATCTTATGGAATTGGAAAATATTTTCTAAAATTGTATTATTTTTATTATATCAAAAGGTAATATAAAATGAACATATTTGTAAAACATGTAAACGCATTATGTGGTACAAGTTATAACAACATTGTAGAATTTTATTTTTATAAGGATAAATACGTCCTTTTACATTGTCATACTCTCAATTTTTTATATTTTTGTGTTATATTCAACATTTTATGTTATGAAATTGTTCGACTAAGTATTAGGATGTTCTTAGAGAGTTTTTATTATTTAGAGGGATTATTTTGGGTGAATAGTTTGATAATTATTAGGGGAAACATTCATTGAAAATATATAGGATATGAGAAGGTTCATGGTTGGTTCATGTATTTCCTTATCATATATCGTAACAATAATAATTAGGTGTTTTTTAGAGTTATAATTTACATGGCGAGAGAAAATGTTTCCAAACATTGTGGATTCATGGTGAAACCTAGAAATTATTGGATAGTGGTGATTTACTTGGATCTCTCAAAATTTCCTTAACCATGAAAGTTTTCTATGAAACTTCATTAGACAATTTTTAAAATTGTCTCTACAAAAACATACAAACCCTAAAACACTTATTTCCTTATAACATTTATTCTGTTCATTACTATACACCCCATTCTATGTTATTTTTGAGAATCTAATACATCAATACGGATTTATCAATTATTCTTTAAGACTAACATCTCTGAAAAAAATATAATACCTTCATTATTCCCATTAAATCTAAATATAATCATTTTCCGTTGAATGTAACCCTATATTAGGTTTTTATATAGATCTATTTATGAGTTTTTTTTATTTTTTTAAATATTTATTGTGATTTATTAATGAAATGGATATAGGAGTCAGAAACTTTGATATCATTCAATGATAATTCATGTATAGTTTTTTAGTTAGGTTTATTATCCCATTTTTCACATTATCTTGAGTATTTATGATTTCATGTTCCTAAATAAAATCATTCTTATTTCAAATAAATAAATCATGGATCTCTAATGAAAATTAAAATATATTTTTATAGGAAATCACGTGTTATGGGTCATAAAAACAATCTGTTTGAAAAATTGATTTAATGTTTTTCCTAAAAATCATTTTATGGGTGAGATCAATGAAAATAATAGTTGTGGTGTGTGTTTATACTTTGTTTGAAAAATGACTCATTGGTCTTGACATGGTGCTCTGTTACAGACCAACGACATGATAGTTTATACCAAAAAGTGATTACTTTTTCATTGATAGATTATTATTACTGACTATAGGGATTCTTATTCGGCATGAGTTTGTATGTTTGAAAATGAATTGTGTAATTAAAGTTTATTTAAATGTATTTTTGAAAATTTTGTATAAAAATAAATTCTATTTTTCATAAAATGGTTTGATATGCCTCCTTATATTATATGAAAATGTAATATAAAATTACTCTAATTTTACTAAATTCTATGTGAATCCTTGTGGTTATTATAATGGGATATTATACTAACCCCCAATATATGAACTTTGAAGCTTATTAAAATTTTAATTTCCTTGTTATATGATATTGGAAGATTTTTTATTTATTTAATAGATCATATTGAGTTTGTTTTCATGGTGTTCTAGTATTTGAAATTAACATCTGTTCATGTTATTTAATTCTAGAGGTTTACCACCATGGTTCCTAAATCATGAATTATTTTCGAGTATTGGTTATTATACATTGGAGTTTCAATTTTGTAATATGATAAATTTTTCATTATAATTTGTGTTTTATTATATATTTTAATTGGTCATATTGAATTGGTCTGGAAAATAATTTATTGTGTTTATCATTTTTCTATGTTTAAATGAAAAATCATCAACCAATAATTTACTAGTCCCTCGGAATTTATTACATGACATTTGTATGAAGGGTATATCCCCAATGTTTGGTGGAAATATTTTTTATTAACCAATGGTTATGGATTGTTGTCATATCCATTTCTCAAATAATATAATAAATTCTCATTATATAAGAGTTATAAAAATTATATAATTATACTCAAAGTAGTATTTTTACTTATATATTTGTTAATTTTTATTCTACATGAAGTTGAAGCATCAGATGTGTGAGTCCCAAGTTTAATTTTATTTTTATAATCCAAAAATATTCTTCTTGGTACATGATAATGGATTTCCAAAACAAATAGTACTGTTAAGATGATTAACTTATAAAAAAACTGGAACAATGAATGGAGGATCCTTTGACATATAATAGTTAATTAATTTATTTAATAAAATAATTTCTATATAGTGACGTATTTCATAAATTTTGATAATATCACATAGACCTCTTGATGTTCTATCATAGTATTAATGGAATCAAGGATATATTTCCTCTTATATTGATACCCATGTCATTTAGAAACCTCACACAATCATTTTAGAATTATTTTACTTATAGCATGGTTGAATTAATCATTTCTGATAATAGATATTGATAATGAGTGAATTTTCCATGGGGAGATGAATTTATTCTGGTGGGGAGGATAATTTCACATCTTTGATCAGATAAGTCCATTTACATTGATCTATAAAACTTGAGATAATCTTTTTTTTGACATGTTGTTCAAAACCAAATAATGTGGTTATATTTAATCTAATAATTTTATAAAATAGTGTAAATACTCCTAGGGTTAGGAGAAATAATTTCCCAAGAACCCTAATTATTTTAATAATTTTTGGTGAAAACCACATCTAAATAATAATATTGTTTTTATTATTTACCTAACATGAGTTAATCTCATTAATAATGTAAATATTATTTTATTAAAGAATTAAATTCATCATTTTTCAAATATTATTTAATTTATAATTTTTTTCAAAAATTGATATTTGATCTACAAATAATTATCAATATTAATTGGCACATCAAAAGAGAAAATAAATTTAAATGAATAAATATAAATATAATATTAAAAAATAAATGTATATAAATATTATATCAATAAAATTAGTGAGTAAACATTTTTTAAATTTTCAAATAATATAAATAAAAATATAGTAGATTTCTTTGTGAATAAAAATAAATAAATAAACACAGTGTATTAAAATAATTAATTAAATACTCACTTGGTGAGTAAATATTGGTTAAATATATATATTATATAAATATTCCATTATATAAAATGTGATTGAATATAAATTCTCAAAAAAAGAATAATTATTAAACCACTTATTTGGATAATATTTATCTAATATATTAAATTCAAAGGAAATTTATCTGGACTACTAAATAAACATAGTGTGTGTCCCTCATAGAGCAATACTCTGTGGAATTGTAATAAATTACTTAAACTCCATGGCTACCATCTTGCAACATGCATAAATATTTTATTGAGAAATATGCTAACATAAAATTGAATTGTAACATAATATTAATGTATATTATTCAATATAATATCTTTATCTTGATATATATAATCAATAAAATCCCACAGTAATTATAGTGTCTTATATTATTAATGAAACATTATTTGAATTCCGGAAAATGAAGTTATTGGCAATATAACCAAGGTTATAGACATATTATACGAGTTTTATTTCAATCAAAGAACATGAGATAACAACATTATTTAAGGAGAACAAGTGATGACTCATTTCTCCCATTATTTATCAACGTAGTATAACTTATGATTCACCCAACTTATCTTACATCACATTAAGAATATGTCAACATTATTTTCATAAATATATCAAGGTCTATAAATAGTGATGTTGATTAATAATAATATTATAGTCTATCATTCCTTACACACATCTACATATATGAAGATCAACTAACACATTTAAATTTATATTTCCTATTTGTGTTCCATGTTCTCATAATCTCTTACACTGAAGATTACCAAAGGTGTATAAAAAGAAAATTTTCTATAATTCTTTTGAGTTTCTACCCCAAATATATTATTTCAGTTTTTTCTCATAGATTAATAATATCTACCCATAAAACAATAATTTATGAATACTTCTTTTGAAATTTTGTCTTACCATCAGTGTATGGTGTTCTTATGACATTTGAGTGTGATGAGTACAACATGATTTTGTCAAATGTGTTGTCATTATGAATAATAATATGGGTGTGATGTTAAATTTTATTAATACTAATATTTATGAACACACATAATCCAAATATTTATAGATGGTGGTTCTAGGTAACAAACACCAAAAAAATTCACTAGTATCACAATGTAATGTTTTCCAATTTTGAGGGAAATTTGGTTGAATTTTTCCTATTATATTTTATCTCTATTAGATGGTGATGAATCGATTCTATAATACATTTAAATAATTTAAAATCTAGAAGTATTTTGGTTGAAGTTTCTTCTTTGTAAATTAATATGATGTCTATTTCACTAAACATAGTCAATACTATTTTTATTATTGATAAACCATGAAATAACTAAACATATTCCTTACTATTATTTTTTATTCTATTATATGTAACCTAAAAATCTGTTGAAAATATATATTACTCAAAATATGTATAATTATTCAAAATACTAGTATGTCAGAAAAATGAATCTTTTTTTAATAAAATTTTTAGACATGTAGGTATTAAAACTATGTATAAACATTAGTAGGCATAAATTAAGACTGAATAATAAAATTTCAGAGATCATGGGTGGATCATGTCACTTTAGTATAAATTTATTACAATAATAACAAGGAAAAATATATTTTGATGAAAATATTAATTAATTTTATAGAAAATGATATTATGCATTCCAATGTTCATCCAAAATATTAGAGACGACTCTACAAGAATATAGTCTTATTCAAAATAAATTAGTATACATTAATTTTACTAAGAAGATAATTATAATTGATTAGACACCATATTATAGTTGTGTTGATATTAAAAACGAGCCTTAAATTTTTGTGTGTGTAAAAGATAAATTTATTTCTAGAGTTTCACATTCATCAGAGGATCAAAGATATTGGAAGAAACGAAATTTCAAAGCCCTATTTATAGGACCTTTTTACTTTCGTAAATGAATTTGAGATGTTTTTATCACATAATATTTTAACCAGGGAAAGTTTAATTTAATTTTTTTGATCAATGATATATATATATGTATAGAAAATTCCTTCTATGTACTAATCTAATATATAGTTATCTTAAAATTATATATAAACATTTTAGAATAGTATGTATAGTTTTATGATAACTATGAAAATATTTTGAGAGGATGGAGTGTTCCTTTAATGAAATTGTAATGAATGTTTTTAATAATTCAAGATTATTTCAAGATGATATATCCATATTTGAGATAAAAATTCTAATTTATTCATGGAGCATACATAATAATGACTTTTTTTGGTTTAAATGATCGATTGAATGTAGAATTAAAAACTTTTGGTCATTTGTAAATGTAATTACAGTATTTTGGAATGTGTATGAATTAAATTTATGTTTTGAAATTGATTTATTGATGAATATTATTATGGAATTTGATTTATATAATATTTATTACAATTATATAGGATTCGTTTTAATTTTATAACCTAAATTGATGGTTAAGAAAGAAATTATGAAAAATCAGGGAGCTAACGATGTGATTTGTATTTTATGTTTGTATATGATTCATGGTTAGAGAAATAGTTCAATTAACCATGTGAGAGGAATCAATTGTTGATAGAAGGTCCACAAAATTTTAATTACATTACTTTTCATTGGGACCTTTATTATCACAATAACCCATGTTTTACCAATCCTAGGTCTCATCATTAGATATTTGGAGGATTCTCTACCACATATCCACCCAATTATCCCATGTTCGAGTATGTGTACGTAAAATTGGTCATCAGATATATTCACTTCTAATTAGTTTTTGAAACTCACTTATTCTATTCATTATGATTATTTTTAATTATTTAAGGAATTATCATTGTATATTTCACCTTGATAAATATATTATTATCATATTAGATAATGTGTAAATGATCTAATGTGATTCATTCATTTTTTATGGTTTTGATAAATCAAATGAAAATAGCCCAATAAAATTTTAATCTATACTAATTTTAGTATATGTGTATATGGAAGGGGATTAATATTGCATTCATTTGAGAAAATGGTTTGGTAAATTTGTATCCACTTGAAGTGAAATATATATTTGGGTTTTGATAAAAATTAGGGATTAGGATTAAAAATCATGGAATTATGATTTTTAAAAATTGATTTATTAGAAACCATAGGGGTTTTTAAATATTTATATCATAGAAAATATTAATTTTTATTTAATATCTTGTTTCTATCAAAATCCATCTCGGATTCCCTTGTACTATTATAGTAGGGATGACTATATCTTAGTTTCAATGGAATTCTAGATTCACAGAAGTTGGAAAATACAGCACAAATCATTTAAGAATCACATGTTTATTATTTTATTTCCCAAGACAGAAATATTTAAAAAGTAAAAATCATTATTTTAAACAATATAAAGTTATAAATTATGCAAAATAATTTGGTAAATCAGTACATGATACATAATTAAAATACACCACATCTTCCAAAACAACATTCCTTGATAACCCTTGGAAACAAGTGCGTCATATCTCCACCAATCACCTCCATCACTCTAGGTTCTAAGGGATAAGTAGATCAACCACCTACAAGTATCAATTTTTCTTTACCAAGACCTAGAAGAATATTTTCTACAAACACCCGTGAGGAATGATAATGCATGATCTATAAAGCTGATTATGGTCTAACCAAATATTCAAGAAACAATTCAATAATATTTAAATAAAAAAATAATTTTATTTAAATGAAAAAGTGAATTATATTAAATTTAATCTTTTTTAGAAAAATTTTATTTCAATTCCCAGTTAGGGAATATATATATCAAAATAGGTATATATTTATATCTTATATAAAACATTTTTACAAATAAATTTACATGAATCAAACTATTATATAAGTCTATGGAATTTAATAATGAAATCATTTACATCATAGAGACATGTATGGTTCCATGTGGTATGTTAGTATTTGATAATAGGATCTAAAAAAATACTCAATCGCAATTATAGATAAGTGTGCGCAAAAAGCCCATAGCTCAAGCTTTAAGGAATCAACTCCCCATTAGTGAAACAATCATGTTGTAGTTTGTTTATGTATGTGTTTTCATATTCAATCTATTTCTAGGGCGTCAAATCCTCTTTTGATTATCCTCATTAGCCACTAACTACTCAGGATCTCAAGTTCTTTTTTTAATCAATCAATATATCAGGTGAAAATAAATCATTTCAAATGAGTTCTAAATACAATTACCCACTTTTAGTTTTCATCATGCCATTATCATTTCAAAACCAAATCATATATTTTCTTCAATAAATGAATTTAAAAATAATAATAAATTTAAAACATATAAAATAATTTCATTAAAAAAATTCATCACATCTAGAAATCCATATTACTCAAATTCGACCAAAAATCCAAATTCAATAAAATTTGATGACTTTTCGCAATAACTGTGGATATTTTAGAATCATCAATATATAATATACAGACTTGTAATTTACATCATTTTAAATTAATTTAAATTCCAATAAAAAATTTGTTTTCTCAAGTATAGTAAGAAATATATTGAGCACCATAACTTTTTATATTTTAACAAATTTACACCTATAATGGGAAAATTCCAATGAAGATTGATTGATAATGAGATATATAATGGAATCCAATTTGAGAAATATCATGACCAATGTTTGATTTAATTTAATAAATTGAGATCATACAATGTCCAAAGAGGGGAATTAATGGGACAGATAATCAAATTGCAATAGAACACACATGACATCAAATGCTTAACTGAGATGTCTAGAACTGATTAAATCAAAGCAGTGAATGAAAGAATACTTAGGATTTGGGGGGATAATTTAGAATGCATAAATATATTAGAAAATTAGCACAAATAAAGCATGATATTCAAAATAAATGTTATGTGTTAAATCAATGGTTTATGGAATATATGATTATAGTTGAATATATGGTAAAAAATATGACTCCTCAGGAAAAAAATACCAGTCTATTAATTTGTTGACATGCTCATTTTTTAATGACTAAATTATTTTTTCACAATAAAAAATTTTCATGGTTTGTGGAAAATATAAAATTTAAATTGAAAATAATTGATTTATTGAATAAATTATTTCTATAACTAGCACCCTAAATAAATACTAGTGGAAAAACCTAAAAACATCAATCTCACCTGAAAACAAAAAAGGGTCACCCTAAAAACCCTTAACCCATTTACACCTAGAATATTCAAATTCAAAAAGTCATAAATCCCAAAAAATTATTTATTTTTCAGAAAAGAAATATTTACATCTTCAAATGTTCTAAAATAAACCCAAATCAAAAGGGACATTATACTAGTGTCTATCCGTGCCTGAAAAATGCAATGAGATGAAAAAAACTCTCCCCCATAAAAAATTTGTGTCCCTAAAAAACTTGTTAGGAAGATTCCATATCAATGAAATGATTCCATTACTCCATAATAGTTTCATCATGCTCTTAATTTTAATGATAATAAAAAACATTCTTCTCTAGAACACATAACAATGACATCACCTTCAAATGAATAACGTTTGTATCATATTCAGCTAGCATCATAGGTTTCCTGGTTATAGACAATTCAGTATCATCATCAAGATCTTCCATACTAAAAATGTTGCAATGGTTATAAGAATAGTTTTGGATTTTTGATACATGAATCAAGTTGTGGATTAATGTCATGAAAAGTGGATGTTCAAATTAGTAGGCCACATTACCCACTCTTTTAATAATCTTTAAAGGACCCAAATACCATTGTGCATGTTTTATCAATTTCCCAAGACCATGGTGACCCAACTATGGTTAAAATATCAAAAACATATTTTCACCGGTAGAAAACTCAAATGGTCATCGATAATTTTTAATTTAGTATTTTCTCCACCACTATTCTATCAACATCCTCTAAAAAACAAAATATTCATTACAATCCCAATATTTGACAAAACTCATTCAAACCTTGAAGTAGTCGATAATCTATAACCAAAACAATAGATATCTAATTTTTTTCCAAAAATGGACTAAAAAGGTTATATTACAATAGTTTACTAGTAAATATATTTGTAGGCATAATAATCTAGTCCCAAATGGTCATCCTGGTATCCATGAAAGTAATGAATTCATGTATGTTACATATACTCAATAATATATACAGATCTCTTTGTTTTGTCATCCACATAATGATGATGTGTCGTTCCAAAATATTTTTAATATCCATTTACCGAATCAGATTGTCCATGTAATTTTTTATTAATTATATGTAATTTTTATACGTTTGTGAAAATTGATGACACATGATTTTGAGAAACATAGTGTCCTAAATGAATTTATGAACATTTTTTAATGTACGTTTAGAAAACAAACGAGCATAATTTTTTAACTTTTGAACCGGTCCTCGAATTAAAAATTTGAGGGCACTGTTGAATCCACATCATCGGGATTCTCTTAATAGAGGATGCAGTTCAACTACAGTAGGTCCAGAGAAAAATATAGATTTTGGGACTTTTAAGAGAATAATAACATAAATTATCTTTTTTTATTTTCTATTTATCTTTTCCTCAAACGGAAAAGTGACAGTGTGGGACCAAAAATGTGTCAGGACCTTAAATTGCATGGCCCTTCAAATACTATCTAACCATGTCTTGGATAATTATGATGGTTCATGATTAATGAACCCTCATAAATCCCACAAATGTTAGACACCCTCTCCCACTTCTATCTATATGGATCTTGGGGAGAGGTATCGACACCGCATCACCAGACAATGAAGTACAGAAAAAATGCCGCAACACCAAACCCATGGAGGAAGGAGCCAGTTCTAGCAGGCCGTGATGGGAGATTCCAAACCACGAACTGAATGAAGAAGTACGAGCATCAGTATTTGAATCTTGTTGCGGGATGGGCGGACACTTACCCACTTCCTCAATCACGAGATTTCGCCATCGTTCTTATGGTTGGGAATTGATTTTTGATTAATTTAAATTGGTTATTGATTCCATTAATCCCACTTCATTAATTCAAGCTAATGTGGAGGTCACAAGCATAATGAACTCTGCTCGTACCCCCCACTCTCATGATATACATACATTCTATTGGGAAGGCCACTGGTACGGTGTCACCTACGGGCTATGATGGATGAAACGTGCCCTCACATGTAGCAAGAGGAGGTTTTAGAACTATGAAACAATGTTTAGCAGAGATTCCCACACCAGCCAGATGTGGAGGAGGTGTGGCATGCTATAACGTGTCGCTGGTCAGAAAGGGGATGCAGTAGAAGCTCTGGCGGGTGAAGGATGCGGCCGACACACCATCCGGCTACGGATGAGGAGGTAGAGAGACCAACACACCACTGGAGGACACGTGCCATGGATCTTCAACTGTGGTGGACCAAGGGAGGAAGTTGACACACCGATCGACCATGGGTCGTGGAGCAGTGTGTCATCCCTCACCTCTGGAGATAGCAGCTGGCACACTAGCCGGCTGCAACGAGAGGTAAGACCTCCATTATCTGGTCACACATGCCACCCGGGGGCGGCACATGGCGCCACCGCTGTAGAGGAAACCAAATAGCCCTCGCCGCTATTCTAGAAAACTAGGGGTCACATGGTGGCTACGGTGTGCCCCGCCATAGAGAGTCTCTCCAGCCAGTAGCAGGCCATGCCTCACGCGGTTGGGCTGCGTGCACATCGGGCCACCCACTTACGGGTCGGGCCGCAAGCTCAAGGATGTGCCCCCTTTTCATGTCGAGCGGTGACCTTTCAGGTCGGGCCGTGCCCCCAGTAGTTTAGGCTAGACCATAGGGTGAACCTACCATATCCTAGACAAGCTTGGTCAGTTCGACCTGAACTGGTTCGGGTTGGGCATGGTCGACCCGACCATGTTGGATCGGACTCAAACCCCACCAGGACCAGTTTCCCATAAAGGGACAAAACATGAGAACCGAGAATCTGTTTGACGAATTGTCCGTTGCGATGAGACACTTGGAGAAATATGGTAGTCTTCGTATACTCCACAGTAGTTTTGGAGACAGTTGGAGTACAGCTGGGTTGGATCTAACTCGAATCCCACCAGTCCCTTAGAACTAAAACACTTACAACTCACAGACCGGGTGTCCGATTGACGTACTGTATAATGCATTGGAACCCTTTTTACATGTCATTACTTTGGGTTACTTCTTTTTGAAACTTATTTATGGTTGTGGTATGATCAATATCTAGAGGTGAAGATTCTATGAAACCCAAGTGCATAGGGTTTGAGGGATCATGTGTTATGCTGTAACGTGAAGAAAGAACATCTATCCATTGAGGTTTAGCATCTACTGATCCTATGTGGGTCAAAATCTATCAGATTTTGTGTGGGTCAGCCTTTAGCGATCCTCTGTGGGTCAGCGCATACTGATTCTATGTATTTCAGATCTTCTTTGGGTCAGTAAGGGCTAGTACCTATCGATACAATGTGGGTCAGTAGTAGTGCCTCTTAACAGAATAAGATGATCTAGCTTATGAATAAACTTACGTACTTATGTACTTAAGTTATAACATTTTGTGAGCTTATTCTATATCCTATGTGGCACTTCTATCTTCGTGGTGTTACTTGTGTGTTACTTCTACCTATGTGTTGTTGTCATCGTGGTGTTACCTATGTGGTACTTCTACCTTCTTCATGTTGTCTTCATGGGATTACATGTGTAGTACCCCTATCTTCATGGTGTTGCCTATATAGTACATTCTACCTTTCTGGAGATCCCATTGTGGTATTATTTCATAATGAATGAGATCAGTATATCTTCATAACTTAGGTATATGTATGGGTATATACCTAAGTAGAGTTAATATCTACCACATCATGCTAAAGATGTAGGTATTTCATTAGGGTTTTCTCATTTTAGAACATTGGGAGACTAATGGGGGTCTCTATAACACCCCAAGCTTCCACGGTATGCATCTCTTTTAATAATACTGTAGTGTGTGTTGTACGCAACTTCGAGTTCTAACACATCACAAACAATCAAACTAGACGTTATGAATAGTAATACCCACTTTTTCAAATTTTATAAATTTTATATTTCAAAATGGACTTCATTTTTGGATCCGGAATATTGAAACTATCTTAGTGTGAATTTATGGTACTTCTCTGATAACTTTAACATTTTGATGAATAGTGAATATTACATAATTTTAATTAAAAACAACTTTTTTAATTGAAAAAATTAATAGTGATAAATTATAAATTTGAGAGATTTTAAAGTATAGTTAGATTATATTTTTACCATTGAATCCAATTATGGTCATTAGACATAATTTTACATTTTAAATAGATATAAACAAGTTTCATCCTTTTGATAGTTATTATTTCTTAAAAACACGCTTTTTGTTTTAACAACGAGAATTAATTTTAAATTAATTTCTTCCACATCTGTGGTTCGAATTTAGAAAAATTGTTTCAACATTTAGAATCAGGATATCCAAATTGTGTAAATAGGTAACTCTTATTTTTAGACATTTTGAATAATTATTTCAATAAATATTTTATTTACCATGGTTAAATGGTAAATCTGGTATATAAGGTTAAAAAAATAATATTATAATAATACTAAATTTACCTAAAATGTGTCCCAATCCTATTGGACGATACATGTCCCACCATTTTCATCATTGGGTCAATTTTTGGACCCCATGGAGCCACTTGTAAGTGACAATGACACATTATATTAATTAAGTTAATGTAAATACAAAAATGACATCAACATATATCTTTTAGAAAAACAATTTTTACATAGGGTTATATATTTTATATGTTAAACTATAAATATTCATTAGATATATAAAATTATTTCTTAAATAATAATATTTTATTTATAATTGTTTGATATTGAATAAATTAATTTATTTACGACACAATAATGATGCAGTATTTTCCTTATTAACGATAGAATTAAATAATTGGTATTATAAATGTTAAAATAAATATATTTTGAATCTTAAAATATAATACACTAGTTTTATTGGTTAATATTTCATTTTATGATTACATAAATGAATTTTTTTCAAATTAATAATGTTTTTATGAATTTAAAAAAAAATTATTAAATAGTGTATAAATTGACATAAAATATTTTTTGAAACAAATATTATATTATTAATTGATATTATATTCCTAAAAATATACGTTTTGGCCAAAGTACTTATATAATGATATGTGTATCATTAATGGACCTCTTGGGAGTCACTGGAAGTGTATAGTATGTTTAAATACTATACAATATAAATATATAAAGACACATGGAAAATGTCAGACTATTTAACTAAGAGTTAAATAAAAAAAATAAAGTTTATATAGTGACACAAACTTGTCTAAAACCTATTAGTTGAGTGGTTTTAGACCTACCCCCACCATAACCTTTAAATAATCAACTTTGGAGCCATTAGAATTTGAATATGAATTTATTATAAAATAATATTTCTAGCTTTTCCAAAGGTGCCCCTCTCACCTATTATACAAAGGCACTCCCCCTTCTCTCTAATTCGCACCATAAATGCCTTTTGACTTGGCCAAACCCTGCCCAAATATTCTCTCAACCTTTTCACATCAATGTAGATGCCTTATATTGATTAGAAAGCCAACCGATGGAGCCCTTTTGATCAAATCAAAAGAAAGAACCAGATGAAGAGGTCATATTTTCACCACCCTCTTTCTAGTACCTTTCTTCTTCCACTTCTTATTCCTTTTTTATTTAAATTATAAAATAATAAATAAAATATCTTCTATATACTATGATTTTATTATAAATATGGTAAAACCATATTCAGTATTCTATCTATCCTTTGAATAACATGTCACCATACATTTGTATGTACGACATACCGTTTCCACGTCATGGTGTAATTGTTATTCAAAACATTATTATTTGGATGGGTATGATAATGATGTGTAATTGACATAAATAATAAATATTACATTATAATGATTATTTATATATGATATACTATCCAATTATATATTATTTTAATATCAAAAGAATGATATTGTCGCACGTGCGTACGTACGGACTACCATCTCCACGAATGCAATGAGATTCATTCCACATCGTATCCATTTAAGAATAATTTTCATTTGAAGGTAAAAAATAATGTTTAATGACTTAATATCATTCAAGACATGAATAATATACAACCTATCAATAAAAAACATAGCTTACGTAAAAAAGCATATAAAAGATAACGAATCAGTTAACACTAAAAACAACATTAATACTAAGATATTATTAACAAATAAATGTTAAAAGATCATATAAGATATCATATTTATGTATATAATTATTTTATAATTTAATAAAAATTATTTCACCATTATACAGGATGTTAAACCACCCTCAACCAAGGAAAACTACAAGTTAAGGGTTAATTCTATAATCTCTTCATTATCCAAGGTTGTTTGTACGTAATTATCTACTAGGACCTATTTATCATACACATCCATGATTCTTAAAAATTTATGTCACAACATTCATAATATTTTATTGAATATGGGATAAAGTCATTTATATATTTTTTGAATTTTTATAAGATGTTTATAAAGGAATATTTCCATCATTTTCCAAACAAGGTCATTTTTAACCTTTTTGACAAAATTAAGGTAAGAATGTCTTTTTTATCTTATACCGAGGGTGTGGATATTTTCCACAATTGTAAAATCGTCGCTACTTCCCTTACAGTCTTATAAGAATATTTTCAATGTAAATGTTTTATTTTATAATTATATGACTTTTAAATGATTTCAAAAAAGGAGATATTTCTCTCAAATAGTTTTGATTTCATCTTTGTCAACATCTTTTGATAGATTTTAATATTATTTGAAGCTGATTTATTATGATATAAAAATTTCATATTGTATTGATGGTTTTGTGATATGTTGAATGTGGATGTGTTACTTTTATACCATTCATCGTTAATGGATAAAGTATTGTCATTTTATATTCTAGATTTAATACGAATGTATATGTTATGTTTAAACATGTTCATAAGAGGAATGCATTGTACTTAATAAGTGAAAGGTGGAGCCCTCTATAGCTTCTCTATGCATCAGTAGGTCTCATGAGACAAACTAGTGTCTAGGCACAAGGGCTTGAAAAAATCTTATTTGTAGTCTTGGCACAAGGCCTTCACAATGTGGTTATGATAGTCTGGCATTATGAATTCTATCATTATGAAAGTGGTTATTGATATTTCATATGATTATTGGACTATTAGAATATCCATGTGAATAAGTAAATGGAATTATTTCATTTTATTTCTTCCATATTATGTTGATATTCATGTTTAAAAAGAATTTATTTTAGTAATACATTGCCTTAAATGTTTAGGCTTATTTATGAAAGTTTACACTATATTGTTATCCTTACTGGGTATCTGACTTAACCCCTTTATATGTTTTATTGTTCCTTGGATGTGAATAATTATTTTATGACTGACCTTCAAGGATAATCCAAGGGGATATGAGTGTGGACTATGGAGACTATGTTGTTGTAGATTTTTCATAGTATGATGTAATGTAAGACATGTGAATGTATTTAGTGTTTACAAGGCTACTAATCTAATCAGTCTTTCAAGACATGATCTTTTGTGATCATGAAAATGGTATTTAATAATGCTCCAACATTGGGTCACTGGGGTTAGGGCATGGGATCAGAGAATGTTTTTTACAAACCTTGGAAGCTTGAATTAGATAAACTCTAATTAAAACACATAGACCTAAGATGGAAATTGAGGAATAGTATAGAAGAACATCCTAGAATTTTGTTATTATAGAAATTTTTTGAGTTTTCAAAGATATACATCCTAGTCTGGATAAGAGCAGGTAGAGGTGGCTTTAGCGCAGATGTACCAAGGAGTAAAAATCGAAAATATCACTTTGAGCTAGACTCGAATGGGAACTGGTGCACGACAATGGGTCTTGCTGCACTATTGGTTATAACACTCCTAGGGGATATTATTAGGATAATTCTCATTTTCATTGCATAAATTATGAAGGGTTTATGAGTATATAGTTCCTCAAAGAAAACATTTTTGTTTTTATGGATTATATCAATAAACTATTCAATTTATGTTAAGTGTTTTACAAGTTTGGATTTATGTATTGTTATTCATAAACTAATATAGTGTATTCCATTGTATAGAAATGACATCTAGTGGAATGAATGAAAACCATATCAATGCATGTACTCCATGAAGGGATTTCCCTCCTGCTCAAGATAATTATAGTAGATCTGGTAATGCAGTTGGTACTGATCAGCTAATCACCATACTGGGAAAACTCATTCAGGTTACGAATAATAACCTTACCTGTATGAAGAACCCAGATGTACAACATGGGGGATCAATGTTAGATCACTTCATGAGGCAAAAAATTCCAACATTCAATGGGAGTAAAAATCCACTAGTAGTTGAGAAATGGTTAAATTCCTTACATAAAATATTTTATGCATTGGGGAGTAGTGAAAGGGTAAAAGTTGTCATGGCAATTTACCACCTCACTGGGGATGCTAATCAATGGTGGAAATTGATTCAAAAAATGAAGTATGATGATGAAGTATCAAATATGAAATGGAGGGAGTTTAAATATCCTTTCTTAGAAAAATACTTTCTTCATGACCATCGATCATATATGGAAAGAAAATTTCTAAGTCTGAGGATAAAGGAGGACAAGAATGTTGCAAAGTATGAGTATAACTTTACAATGGTAGCAAGGCATGCTGCAGATTGTATACATAACCCAAGAAGTAAGATTGATCATTTCATTGATGGGTTAAAACTGTTTCACTATCAAGCATTAGTCTAATAATCCTTCTCGTCGTATGAAGATATTATATTATGTGCTATCATGAAAAAAAATGAATTATCTATGTCATAGTACATTAAAGAAAATAAATAGAAGAAAAGATCTATTGATCACTCTAGTATTGTAAATAAGGGGTTTAATGGAAAATCTGAATATGCATAATATAATAAATGTGGTAGAGACACACTGGTACTTGCTTAAAAGAAATGACATTCTGTTACAAGTGTGTCGAAAAAGGCCACCAAGATCATGATTTCAAGGGAAAAAAAGAAGCTACTGATATTCAATGCTAAAATTGCAGGAAGATGGGACATTATAAAAATGAGTGTCCTAAGCGTCTGGGGAAATTACCTTAGAAAAGGCCAAGGGAGCAAGGCCAAGATTATGCAATCACTACTGCTGAGGTAGAAGCTCTGAAAGAAGTTTTGGTAGGTAATTTAAGGGCATCCTCAAGTTTAGAAAAGGATTTATTTTATTTTGTATCATTGTATTGTTTCATATCTTCCCAGTTTTCTAAGAAAATTATATATTTAAAATTTGATTTAACAAGGGAGTTGTCACTTAAAACTCCTAAGGGAAGTATCATTGAATCAATGTTTTATGAATCCGTTCCCATTAGAGCATATAAATGTTCTTTATTTGCTGATCTCATCATCATGCCCATGATAGAATTTGATATAATCTTTTGTATGGATTGGCTTTCAGACCATGATGAAAATATTTATTATAATAAGGAGGTTACTCTTTTTGATAATGATGATAAATAACAACTTATCTTTAGAGCAAAATCATCACCACCTAATTCTTATCTAGATCCACCTCCAGTAGCTCAACTAAATTCATTTATTTGGGAGGAAGAGAATGAAATGATTATGGTTGAGGAATGGAATGTTCAAATAGAGTATGTATATATTGTGAGAGAATATGTTGTTTTTTTCTAGAGTATTTAGCTAGAAATCCTCTAGAACGAGAAATTGATTTTTCCACAAATTTAATTTTTTGTTAAAGACCTATATCGAATACCCCTTATAGAATGTCTATTGTGTAATTAGTTGAACTAAAGAAAAAATTAGGGTAATTGAGTAATAATGCATTTATTCATCCAAGTGTTTCTCTATGGGGAGCCCTTGTTATTTTTGTTAAAAAGAAATATGGATCTATGAAATTGTGCATTGACTAGAGGGAGATAAATTGTATAAAAATAAAGAACAAGTATCATCTACCTCGCATGGATGATTTATTCGACCAATGTCATGGAGCACAATAATTTTAAAAAATTTACCATTGATCTGGATACCATCAGTTGTGTGAGAAGAAGGAAGAAATTTCGAAGAAAACATTTCGAACTAGGTGCGTGCGTTACGAGTTTACAGTAATGCCTTTTGGATTTACTAATTAACCCTCAGTCTTTATAGATCTAATGGATAGAGTTTTCAAGGAATATCTCTATCATTTTGTAGTGGTATTTATTTTTGATATCTTGGTATACACCAAAATCTATGAAGATCGTGAAAATCACTTGCACATTATCCTGAACACTCTTAGAAGACATGAATTATATAGGATGTTTAGCAAGTGTGAATTCTAACTTCAGGAGATTTCTTCTATTGTCCATATTATCTCTAATTATGGAATCTCCATTAATCCTTCTAAGACAAAAGTAATAAAATAATGGACAACATCGATGGGTATAAATTAAGGACATAGTTTTATTGGTTTAGTAGGTTATTTTTGATGATTTTTCTAGAATTTATCACGATTGGCTAACCCATTAACGAAGCTCACACAAAAAGATTATAAATTTGTTTGGAAAAAAGAGTGTGAAGAATGTTTCAAAGAATTAAACAAATGATTGGTCAATGATCCTATCTTGACTCTACCATCAGGTAATGGTGGGTAAGTTATTTATACTGATGCTTCAATGAATGGACTAGGTTGTGTCCTTATGCATAATGATATGATTATTGCCTATGCATCACGACAGCTAAAAATACATGAGAAAAACTATTCTACTCATGATCTTGAGTTAGCAGTAGTAATCTTTGCTTTGAATATATGGAGACACTATCTATATGGGTAAAATGTGAGATTTATACTGATAACAAGAGTTTGAAGTATATTTTCTCATAGAAAAATCTCAACATGAGGCAATGGAGATGGCATTAACTACTCAAGGATTATGATTTCATGATAAAATACCTCCCAGGGAAGGTAAATATGGTGGAAGATTCTTTGAGCAGAAAATATCATGGAGTTTTGATCAAAATGAAAGTTGAAAGGGATCTAATTTTCATGGATCTAGAAAAGTTTGATATGAGAATAACCACAGAAGGTGATACATCTATACTTTTTCAAATGGTTTCCAAAACATCTTTACTTGAATGGATAATGATTTCTCAAACGGAGGATGAAGAATTTTAATAGAATATTAATGATGTGAATGATGGGAGATTGAATGACATTGTTTATGAAGATGGAATTTTTAAATTTTGGAAGAGACATGGTGTTCCTGGTTTACCTTGTCGAATAATGGAATAGTTGGATGATTCTAATAGTTTCGATTTCTCTATACACCTTGGGAGCACCAAAATGTATAGATATTTGAAGAAAATTTTTTTTGTGGGAAAAAATGAATTGGGAGATTGCGGATTTTGTGTCCAGATTTATGGTTTGTCAATAAGTGAAAGTAGGAAGGAAACCGCCTATAGGAATCATGAAACCTCTTCCCATACCTGATTGGAAATAGGATAATATCACGATGGACTTTGTCATGGGACTACAAAAGACTCTTATAAGGAACGATGCAATATGGGTCATTGTTGATCGTCATACCAAGTCATCACATTTTCTTGGAATAAGGGAAGATTTATCACTTGAATATCTATAATGACTATATATTAATGATGTTTTGAGGAATCACGGTGTACCCCTATCGATTGTTTCTGATCATGATCCATGGTTTACATCATGATTCTAGAAATGTATTCAGAATCCATTAGATACTGAACATCATTTGAGCACTTCCTAACTCCCTCAAATAGATGGAGA
Source organism: Viscum album (assembly GCA_963277665.1). Taxonomy (NCBI): domain Eukaryota; kingdom Viridiplantae; phylum Streptophyta; class Magnoliopsida; order Santalales; family Viscaceae; genus Viscum; species Viscum album. The sequence goes on from OY728157.1 coordinate 1,474,441,748, forward strand.
ACCATAACGGACAATTCAAACATTAGAAGACATGTTGAGATCCTGCTCACTTGACTTCCAGTGTATGTGGGATTAATATTTACCACTGGTGGATTTTTACTATAACAATATCTTCCATTCAAGAATTCGGATGACACCATATGAAGCATTATACGGAATGAGATGATTCACATCAACCAGTCAGGATGATATTGGTGAAAGAAAACTTGTAGGCCCTGAACTTGTTGATGAAATAATGGAAATGGTGAAGGTAATCTAAAACCACATCAAAGCTCATCAATGTAGAAATAAGTGCTATGCTGATAACTGAAGGAAAGATTTGGAATTTTAGGTAAGAGATCATGTTATCTTGAAGGTGTCTCCATGGAAGGGTGTTATACGTTTCAGTAAGAATGATAAATTTAGTCCTAGGTACATATGACCTTACGAAATTATAGAACGAATTGGGGCTATAGCTTACCGTTTGGAAATTCCTCCAAGTCTCTCCAAAGTTCACGAAGTGTCCCACATATAACTGTTGAGAAAATACATGCCTGACCCAACATAAGTACTCAGCTATGAGGAATTAGAACTGGAACCCAATCTGTCATATTACAAAGAGCCTTTCATGATTCATGATATAAGAGAACAAGTGCTGATAAACCAGATGATTGGTCTGGTGAAAGTTCTACGGACAAACAATAAGATGGAAGGGGAAACATGGGAACTCAAGTAACATATGATGAAGATTCACCCGAGTCTTTTCATGTGGTAGTATTCAAGAAATTTCAAGAATGAAATTATTTAAAGGAGGGGAGAATGTAACACCCCAAGCTTCCAAAGTGTGCATCTCTCTGAATAATACATTAGTGTGTGTTGTACGCAACTTCGAATTCTAACACACCACAACCAATCAAACTAGCCTTTATGAATAGTAATACCCAGTTTTTGAAATAATATAAATTTTATATTTCAAAATGGTCTTCATTTTTCAATCTGGAATATCAAAATTAGCTTAGGGTGATTTTTTGGAACTTTTCTGATAACTTTCATATTTTGATGAATAGTTAATATTACTAGAATTTAATTAAAAACAACTTTTTTAATCGAAAAAATTAATATTGATAAATTATAAATTTGAGTGATTTGAAAGTATAATTAGCTTATATTTTTACCATTTAATCCAATTATGTTTATTGGTCATAATTTCACATTTAAACTATATATAAACAAGTGTCAATCTTTTGATAGTTATTATTTTTTAAAAACACGCTTTTTATATTAACAACGGGAATTAATTTTAAATTAATTTTTTCCTCTTATATGGTTTGAATTTATAAAATTGGATTCCATATTGAGAATAAGGAGGTAAAAATTGTGTAAATGGTTAAATTTTATTTTTAGACATTTTGAATAACTATTTTGGTAAATATTTTATTTTCTATGGTTAAAAGGTAAATCTAGTAAATAAGGGTAAGAAAATAATATTATAATAATATAAAATTTCTCTAAAACGTGTCCTAAACCTATTAGTTGATACATTTCAGACCATGGTCTTCTTTGAGTGGATTTTAGGACCCCATGGAGCCACTTGTAAGTGATAATGACACTTTATATTAATTATGGTAAAGTAAATACAAAATTGACATAAGAATATATCTTTTAGAAAAACATTTTTTACATATGGTGATATATGTTATATTTTAGACTATAAATATTAATTAGAAAGGTAAACCTATTTAATACATAATTTTATTTTATTTATAAATTTTAGTTATTTATTAATTGAATTTATTTATGACACAATATTGATAGATCATTTTCCTTATTAATAAAAAAATCAAATAATTGGTATTATAATGTTTTAAATAAATATAATTTGAATTTTTTGATGACATACAAAAGTTTTATTGGTTAATATGACATGTTAGAATTGTTTAAATGATTTTATTTAGAATTAATAAATTTTATATGACTTTAAAAAATATAAATTATTAAATAGTGTCAAAATTGACATAAAATAGTTTTTAAAACAAATATTATATTATTAATTGATTTTTTTTCATAAAAATATAAGGATCGAATGATGGACTTATATAATGAAAGGTGTATAATTAATGGACTACTTGGGAGTATCTTGAAAGTATATAGTATGTTTATTAACTATATAATAGAAAAATAAAAAGAGACACGGTAAATGTCAAACTATTTAACTAAGAGTTAAATCAAAAAGATAAAGTTAATATAGTGAACCAGAACTCTCTAAAACCTATTGGTTCAGTGTTTTTCAAACTATACCCACCTTAAACATTAAATACACCACTTTGGTGACATTAGGAACCTAATATTAATTTACTATAAAATAATATTTCTAGATTTTCCAAAGGTGCCCCTCACCCCTCTTATAAAAGAGCATTCCACCTTCCCTCTAATACACACATTTAATTCCTTTTGGCTCAGCCAACCCCTGCTCAAATATTCTCTCAACATCCCTCAACTAATATTTAAGGCCTTAGTTTGATCATAAATTCAACCTAAGGAGACCTTTTGATCAAATCAAAAGGGAGAAGCCAAAGAAGAGGCAATGTTTTCAGCACTATATTTTATGTTTTGTTCTTCGTCCACTTCTTCTTTAATTTTTATTTCAATTTTAAAAATATAATTCTAGTATCTTTTATATAATGTGATGTTATTATAAATTTGGTACAACCATATTCAGTATTTTTTACATCCTTTTAATACATGTCACCATACGTGCGTACGTACGGATTACAGTCTCCACGTCATGGTGTAATTGTTTTTTAAAACATTATTATATGGATGGTTATGATAATGATGTGTAATTGAAGTAAATAATAAATATAACATTATAATGATTCTGTATATATGATATATCATCCAATTATTTATTATTTTAATATCAAAATGTGATATTGTCGCTCGTGTGTGCGTATGGACTACCGTCTCTACGAACACGATGAGATTCACTCCCCATCATATCAATTCAAGAATAATTATCATTTTATGGTTAAAAATAATGTTTAAATACCTAATATCATTCTATATATAAATAAGATAAATCATATCGATAACAAACAATACTTACGTAACAAAGCATTCAAAGGAAAATGAATCAGTTAACCCCCAAAACAACATTAATAATAAGATATTATTGACAAAGAAATGTTAAAAGATCATATATGATATCATATTAATTTATATGATTAATTTATAATTTATTAACAATTATTTCACCATTATACTGTAGTTTAAACTACCCTCAACCACATAAATGTACAAGGTAAGGGTTAGTTCTAAAATCAGTTCATTATCTGAGGTTGTTTGTACCTAATTATATACTGGGATCTCTTTATCATCCACATCCATTTTTCTAAAAAATTTATTTCAAAACATTATTACTATTTTATAGACTATTGGTTAAATTCATTGATATCCCTGTTGACTTTTTTTAGATGTTTATAAAAGAATATTTCCATCATTTTCCAAACAAGGTCCTTTTTAACCTTTTTGACAAAATTAAGGTATGAATTTATTTTTTAATATGTACGGCGTGTGCAGCTATTTTCCAGCATTATAAAATCATGTAAGCTTCCCTTAAAATATTATAATATTATTTTCAAAGTAAATTTTTTGTTTTATAATTACGTGACTTTGAAATTATTTCAAGAAAGGAGATATTTCTCTCAAATAGTTTCGATTTCATCTATGTCCACATCTTTTGACGGATTTTAAGCATATTTGAAGTTGATTTATTATGATACAAATCTTATATATTGTATTGAAGTTATTGTGATATGTTTGACAGTGGATGTTTTATTTTTATACCATTCATGGTTTATGGAGAAAGTTTTTACATTTCATGTGCTTGTTTTAATACGAATGTTTTTGTTATGGTTATGCATGTTAATACAAGGAATGCATTGGACTTAATAATAGATGGGTGGAGCCTGCTATAGCTCCTCAATGCATCGATAGGTATCCTGTGACAAACTAGTGTCTTGTCACAAGGCCTTGACAAGATCTTATTTGTAGTCTGGGCACAAGGCCTGGACTATGTGGTTATGATAGAGTTTCATTATGCATTCCATTATTATTAAAGTGTTTATTAATATTTCATGTGAGTATTAGACTAGTAGAATATCCTTGTGAATAAGTAAATAGAATATTTTCATTTTATTTCTTCCATATTATGCTGATGTTCAAGTTTAAAAGGAATTTGTTTTAGTTATTCATTTCCAGAAATGTTTATACTTATTTAAGAATTTTTATGCTATATTTTTATCCTTACTGGCCATCTGAGCTCACCACTTTCAATGATTTATTTTTCTCAGGATGTGAAGAATTATTTTTTGACTGACCTATCGGGATAGCCTGAGGGGATATTAGTGTGAACTATGGAGACTATGTAATTTTAGTTTTTCACAGTATGATGTAATGTAAGACTTATGAATGTATCTAGTGTTTCCAAGGAAACTAAACTAATTGGTCTTTCGAGACATGATCTTTTCTGATCATGACAATGTTATGTAATAATGCACTAAATCTAGGTAACTGGGGTCGGTGCATTATAGTCTCTAGGTCCTTACTGGGAATCATTATACTCACCCATGCACGGGCTACACCCAGACCTTGTTGTGTCTTCTGCAGATGACATACAACATTGACCGAGGCAGAGGGATCCAGAACTATATGCTTTCAGGAGAAGAACCATTTGTCATGAGGTGAAAAAGGGACAACTGATCATGCGCTATACCTACCCTTCAGGTAGGATCCTCGGATGATGATCCAGGCGTTGTATGGTAATTTTCAATATTATTTTTTATTTTTTAGTTGGGCATTAATTCTGTCTCCTATACATTCAACACTATTTTTACTATAGTAGTTTACTTTGTGGTTTCATATTGGTGCATAATAGTATGTGTGGTTATATCTGTTTAAAAGAAATTCCATCACATTTTTGGGATATTTTTTTCGGTGCTAGTCGCCATCCCCTGGCCTATGAAAGGTGGTCTTGGGGTAGTCAGGGCACTGTCCCAAGGGGAGAGGTTGTGATAATATGGTATTAGTGGGGCTAGTTCTACAGAAGAAGTAAAACTCTGAAATTTTCTATGTGGAAATAGTGTTATGTGTTATGAGTGTGGGTTTTAGTTTTGGGAATTCAGTGTTGGGGCTGTGGCTGACATATCCATACATCAAGACCCTGAATTCAGATTTCCGACTCTGTGAATGGAAACACTGATTGCGTCTATTTTTTTAACAAAATTCTTAGGATCTATTTGAGTCAGCACAACTAGTATAACATATTGACCATGACACAACTATTTTATATTATGATGCCTCCACATAGACATCCGTCTAGGATTCTTAATAGACTACGCGATGAGGACCATCCAAGCAATGAGGCCTCGGTGTAGGACCCTCTTACTGTGTTAGCACCTTCGGGTGGTGTTCCAAAAACACCACTATGCATTGGGAATCCATTTACACCCACCCCACTAGCAGAGGATGCACGCAAAAATAGATCATCGCATGAGTTCTAGTGGTAGAGGCATCTAAGGATCCAAAGCGAGACAGACCCCCAGGTGGCTGAGGGCTGGTTGGTGGTTGTGTCCAAAGTTGTTCGCTTAGTTGGGACACCAGCTAATCAGATGGTGATCCTATCTTCCATAATGTACCACGGAGTAGCTGGGAGATGGTGGAGTCTGACACACCAGTTACACAATGAATCGAACCATATTTTGGCGGACATCAAGGGCCTTTTCAGGGAAGAGTTTGTCCAAGAAACACTACACTCATTGCGTATATAGGAGCTACTGCACATGCCTTAGTGCAAAATGACTATGGCCTAGTACTCGGTGAGGTTCATTTATTTCTACTGCTACTGCACAGACATGGTACAAGACCATTTCTTCAATGATCATACCTTTGTGTAGGGTCAATGAAGGGAGATCATAGCATCGATGATATTGATCATAATTTAGATGCATGTTGGGATGCAAGAACGAGAACTTTTGTTATAGAGATTCTTAGATGAGTTGCCACTAACATTGAAAGCCACCATAAGACATCTGATAGTAGATTCATCTATAGCAGGCAATAGACAAATGACGCAGGGTACCGAGTAGGCCAGACCTTCGGGTGGACGTTCTGAGGATATAGAATCCATGGTGTGCGACTCACGAGATAGAGGAGGATAGCTGAGGAGTAGGTCATGTTACCCGTGCTGAAGGTAGGTTCAATGGCTTGTGACTGCCTGACCCATTGTATGGATGAACATCAAACAGTTGAGGGACCGCCAAGGCATAGTCATAGATTTTATTGGGCTGGTCGTCAGGAAGTAGGTGGATGTGGCAGAGGATCTAGCTGTGTAACAGGCGGTGGGCCGAGATTCGAGGTTCTACCGCCACCACCTCTAGGTGGTCCACCCCGACCAGAGGTAGCAAGTGGATAGGGATAGCTCAGCTACAGGCAGCTGAGGCCTATGACCATGACACATTAGAGATGATTAGAGTTACAATATATGACTTATCCACCATAGATACAGTACTTATAGACATAGGTTTCAGTCACTATTTTATTTCCACGACAATCATTCAGATCTCGGAGATTCCAGTGGCGCTGTTGTTTTAATACTTATGGCAAGAGACACTAATGTTTGGGCGTTCAGTGATTAAACACTAGTGCCAGTAGTGTGTGCTTACTCTAGGAGGAAAGGGCTTCACCTAGGAACTTCTAGTAGTAGTGTCGAGCCATACGACTTCATCTTACATATGGACTAGTTATCTACAGTCCATACATAGATTGATTGTATGAGGTGAAAAGTGCAGTGTATCCGCAATGATGGGACTAGGTTTTCCTTAAATGAAGAGAAAGAATCCTTTGTATCATATGACTAATGTACATAGAGGAGGGTGCAGCCGATCACACATCAGTTGGAAAACCGTACTTTTGGTGTAGTTTATGTTAAGATTCTTAGCTATCCTATAGGGGTGACCAAAATTCCCATGTGCTTCCTGATGAAGCACTGATATATCCTCCACACAGATAGGTAGAAATTCACATCAACATGTACCCCAGGATGACACAGATATATAAACCAGCTTATCAGATGGCTCCCCCATAGCTTCGTGAGTTACTAGTGCAGTTGGAGGACTTTCAGATGAAGGGGTTCATAAGGCCATGTGTTTCTCCATGGGTATCCATGATTTTGTTCTAAATGATGGTAGAATAGCGTTTGAGACTCTGTGTGGATAACCAGCGCTTGGAACCAATGTCTATGAAGAACAAGTTTCCACTTCTGAGGATTTGTGATCTTTTTTATTAGCTAAAGGGATCTCGTTGGTTTACGATGAAAGTCCTCAGATCAGGCTAACATCAGCTCATGGTACAAGATGTGGATGTGTAGAAGACAACCTTCAGATGACGGTATGGACACTATGAGTTCCTGGTTATGCCATTTGACATGAACAATTCCCCAAAAGTGTACATGGGACTCCTGAAAATGATATTCCTTCCATACCTCAGTCTCATTTTGGTGGTCTTCGTTGATGACATGTAGATATACTCAACGACGGAGGAGGGGCATGCATATCATCTGTAGATTGTTTTGGATACACTCTGAGAGTACCATCTTTATGGTATGCTCTCGAAGATCTTGTTCTGGATAAGATAAGTCCACTTTCGAGGATGAATTATCAAAGATGATGGATTTGTAGTGGATCCAACAATAATATAGGTTGAACATGTTTGGTAGCCACCTAGGTGTGTGACCAAGGTGCAGTGTATCCTAGGGTTGGTTAGATACTACCAGATATTAGTGTCTGGATTTTCCAGATCTGTGTCACCCTTATCAGCATTGAAAAAGAAGGGACAACACTATGTATAGATGGAGAGATGCAAGAAGAGTTTTTAGGAGATGAGGCTTTGACTGATGAGTTCCCCCATATTGAGGCTACCAAAAGAGGGCATTGGGTTAGTAGCCTACTGCGACACATCATGGACCAGACATGGATGTGTCCTGATGTAGGAATGAGTACTGATCACTTATGGTTCGTGATAGCTAAGATAGCATGATGAGAACTATGCTACCCATTCCCTAGAGTTAGAAGTAGTTGTCTTAATCTTGAATGTGTGGAGACATTACATGATGGGAGAACATTTTATAGTCTACATTGAACACAAGAGTCTAAGGTATATCTTCTCTCTAAAGGACCTGATCCTAAGATGGTGATGATGGCTAGAGATCCTCCATGACTATGACTTTGAGATTGAATATACTTCCTGGAATGGGAACGTGGAAGCATATTCACTCAGTATGAGTTCTGGTCTGAAATTATCGAGTAAGTTAACAGATTAACATGTTTTGTTGTAGATATCATTTGTGGATAGAGGAAGAGAAGATTACCTCTGGTCTATGATAGTCAATCCCCCACTCCATCAGTGAGTCAGGGAGGCACAACTTGGGGACACCGACTGCGAGGATCGACGTGCTCAGATATCCTCAAGACATGTACATGATGGATTCTCAAAAGATAGGGAGCATGTTATCCTCTTCAAGGGATGTACCATGGTACCAGTGGAGATATAGGAGGATGTGTTGAGGGAGTTCCATACATCCCATCTGGCGGTACATCAAGGTGTGGAAAAGATGAATCAGGACCTCTGACGTCACCACTGGTGGCCAGGGATGAAGAAGTCAGTGGCCGAGTTTGTTTCATGAAGCCTAACTGTTCAGCGTGTGACAGTCGAGCATCAGATTCTAGCAGGAATTGTGTATCCACTAGAGGTTCCAAAGTGGAAGTGGGATGGAATATGCTTTGATTTTGTGATAGGTCTTCCATGTATTTCTAGGGGACATTATTCCATCTACATGATCATTTACCAACTCACCACATTGACCCACGTCTTATATATCATAGAGTAGGGATCATTAGAGGGCTTGGGATTCCCCTACATACAATAGATTGTGAGACTTCATGGTGTTTCATCGACAATCATCTCTCTCCATGACGCGCGTTTCACATCCGGGTTGTGGAAGGGATTACAGGAGGGTTTTGGGGCTCAACTACATTTGAGCACCGCCTTTCATCCACAGACGGATGGTCAGACAAAGAAGACCATAGAGACACTGGAGGAAATTATTCAAGCATGCATGCAAGATTTTGTATATCGTTGGGATGATAAATTTCCCCTGGTGGAGATCACATACAACAATAGATATCACTCCACCATTAGTGTTCCACCATTCGAGGACATATACGATTAACCTTGCAGATCTCCTCTATACTGGACAGACCATGGGGGGTCAACAATTTTGGGTCCAGAGTTGGTACGGGCTACCACTGAGAAGGTGAAGATCATAAAATAGTGAATAAAGAGTTCATAGGGTGGATATAATTCCTATGCTGAGAGGAGGATGAGTCCTTTTAGGTTCATGGAGGGAGATCTTGTCTTCCTATGGGTATCTCCTCGATGAGGATTTATGAGATTTGGCCAAAGTGTCAAGTTATCACCGAGGTTTATCGGACCATTCCTGATGCTTCAGAGGATAAGTGAGGTGTCATACCGCATGGCACTACCACCACAGTTGGATAAGGTGCATGGCGTCTTCCAAGTATTCTAGCTGAGGAGATACTTGAATTACAATCTGACATCATTGACCATGGTGAGCTAGACTTTGATGATGGGATGACGTTTATGGAGGATCTAGTAGAAATTGTGTATTTAAATGGTTGAGTCCTTCATGGGTAGGTGATACCTCTAGTGCACGTTCTCTCGTAGCATGGGAACCTCTAGCAGAGCACTTTGGAGTAGGAGGCTCAGATTCATGCTTAGTACCCCCATTTGTTTTCTTATTCAATGTTGCGGCTATTGTTGAATAAATTACCTAAGGTGGGGAGAAAGTAGTGACCTAGATTTTCCATGAAATTGTTTTTAATTATATGGATTTATTACGAGTATTGAAAATTTGATGGCATGTGATTCTAAGGCCCGAAGTGCCCAAAATGATTTTTTTAACTTTTTTTTGGTACTTTTAGTAAACACGTGAGCATTTTTTTATAAACTTTGAACCGGTGCTTGAATTGAAAATCTAAGCGCACCGTTAAATCCACAACATCAAGATTTTCAAATGGGAGGATTCTTTTCAAATGCAATAGGACAAGAGAAAATGTTATATTTTTGGACTTTTAAAAGAATAATAATAGTAACTAGTTTTTTAATTTTCATTCTATCTCTTCCTCCAACAGAAAAGAAGCATCATGGGACAAGCGATGTGTCAAGAAAATAATTGGCATAACCCTTCAAATCCTATGTAACTGCACCATTATGAATTAGGAAGGTTCTAAATTAATGATCACTTGTAAATCCCATGAACTTTAGACACCGTCCCACTCTCCTATTTATATGGAGCTTGGGGAGGGTTATTCGCACTGCTTCACCAAGCAAAGAAGTGCTGAAAAAGTGCTGAAATTCCAAACACAGGGAGGAGAAAGCCTATACCAGTGGGTGGTGATTGCAGATGTCGAACCATGAACTGAAGGACAATGTACATGCACCATCATTGAAAGCTTATGGGTGGAAGGACGAACACCGATGCACTTCCTCAATCATGGGTGTTCTCCATCATTCTTGATTTTGGGATTTGATTTATTATCAATATAATGTTGTTATTGAACTTTTCAATCCTCCTTCATTATTAAAAGCTAACACTGAGGGTATAGGGCTACGAAACTCATCACGAACCCTCTGATACCTTGCTACTCATGCATTCTCTGTGGAAGGCTACCAGCGCGGCAGCCCCAACCAGCTATGATGGTGGAAGCACACAAACGCGCACCATATGAGGATGCCATAAAACTATGCCACAATGGTTAGCAATGATGCCGACACTGACCAGCCACGGAGGATGTGAAACACACAATCGCGTGCCGCTGGTGAGAAAGGTGACGTGACCGAAGTTGCGGCGTTTGAAAGAAGATTCCACCACACTAGTCAGCCATGGAAGAGGAGGGAAGAATGACCAGCCCACTGCTGGAGGATGCGGGCCATAACCAGACAGTTTTGGAGGACCAAGGGAGGCAGACGACACACCATATGACGACTCGTAGTGGAGTGTCGCACTGTCACGCGCCACTGGAGATGGCGTCTGGTGCATTGACTTGCTGCGATAGGAGGCAGGACCTACTCCAATAAGTCATGCATTCCACCTAGCACAGCAACGTGGCACCATCATTACAGAGGAAACTGAATAGCTCTCTTGGCTGCTCAGGAAAACAGGGGGTCACACCCCTAGGTGGCAGCTAGGGTGGGCCCCACATTAGCGGGATGCTCCACCCAGGTATGGGGCGCGCATCACATTATTGTGTCTTGTTCCCTGCGGGCCTCCCCCTTATGGACCATGCCACTTCATTGGTTGGGTTTCCCACTTGCAGGCTGGTCTTTTCCCCCAGTGGGCCAGGACAGACTAGAAACCTACTAGTCGAGGCCACCGTGACCCAGCCCATCTAGGAGGACCCAAACCAGGTCCGGCCGGGTTGGTCTTACTATGAATGACCGTACCCTGTCCCAACCAGGTCTCGTTTAACCTAAAGGCCATAACTTCAGAACCGAGCATCCGTTTGATGAACCATCTATGGTTTTGAGACCCTTGAAGTGAGGCGGTCCTTTTGGTATACTCCAAATAAGTTTTATTAAATTTTAGAGTATAGTCTGGTTGGATTGAAGTCAAATCCAATTGGGCCTTCGTAACTAAGACACTTATAACTCACTGATTGGGCGTTTGATTGACGCACCATCTATCATGTTGGAAACCTTACGACATGGAGGTCTATTTGATTACTTATTTATGGATATTACTAGTAGTCATGGTATAACCAATATCTCAAGGGATAGATTTTATTGATCTCATGCACACAGGTTGTGAGGAATCCTATGAATGGCTATAAAATGAAGAATGAAAATTGATCCAGTGTGGGTCAGCATCTATAAACACTATGTGGGTCAGTATCTAATAGATCCTCTGTTCGTTAGTGATCAGCAGTCATTTGTGGGAAAACACATACTAATCCTCTGTGGGTTAGTGGGGGTTAGTACCTATCAATCCTATGTGGGTCAGAAGTAGTGCCTCTTAAAAGAATAAGATGATATATCTTATAATGAATACTATGTACTTTTTTACTTATGTTATACCTTTTTTTTAGTAGATTCATTTACCTTTGTGGCACTTCGATCATCATGGTGTTACCTATGTGGTCCATGTACCTTCGTGGTTTTGTTTTCGTGTTGTCACATGTCTAATACTTCTATCTTCGTGGTGTCTTCTTTGTGGTGTAACCAATTTGGTACCTCTATCTTCATGGTGTTACCTGTGTGGTACTTCTACCTTCATGGTGTTACCTTTTTGGTAATATTCCCTCATGTATGAGAAGAGTATATATTGATAACATATGTATAAATATGGGAAAATAACTAAGTATAATTGATATATATTGCATCGTGCTTAATACAGAGGTCTTTCTTTGATGTTTTTCCTTTGTGGAATTATGGGAGACCTACAGGTGACTCCGGGTCACTATGTAGTATCATTATACTCACCCCTGCATGGGATATGACCACACCTTGTTGTGTCATGTTTAGATGATAGAAAACACTGATCGAGGCTATGGAAGCTAGTATTGGATGGTGCACAGAGATGGGCCATTTGGTTTGACATGACATTGGGACTGATTATCATGAGTTGTACCTAAACTTTAGATATTATCCTTGGTGGATGATCAAGGATATATTTTGTACATTTTAATTGTATTTTTTATTTTTTAGTTGTCCTTGAATTATACCCCCTTTACTATTGCACTATTTTTACTACCATAGTTTACTTCATGGTTGCATCTTATTGTGTACTAGTCTGTGTGATTGTATAGGTATAAATGGAATTCCATCCCATTTTTGGGATATTCCTTTTCGATGCTTGTTTCCATCCCCTGGACTATATAATGTAGGCTTGGTGTAGTCATGGCATGGGCCCCGAGGGATGGGTCATGACCATCCCATGGCCACCTCATTTCCTTTACAAAAGAGAGAAGTGAATCTGAGGTACTTATCGTTGAATATAACAGATTGAACCCAATGAAATCTTATGATCTTTTACATGTAGAGATCCCTAGTCATCAAGATTGGTTGTATCGAAAATTTGAATAATGATATATTACATGGATATATTATTTATCAATACCCATAATTTAATTGTCTCATGAGGGGTATGTAGAAATCCAACCTCAATGTCCATTGAAAACCCACCCCAGTTCCACGTCATCACCAGAAATGGCTAAAGAAAACCCAAATGCCTATATTTATTTTCATGGACATATTATAATGTTAAACAATGAGAAACATATTCAAAAAATTATCATATCATACATAGACCCTAGAATCATTACCGCGTACCATGGAACAATTTTTTGGAATCTAGGTGCACCAACCACTTAGAGCTATTGTAGACTCCACATCTAATTCTTTCTCATTATAAATGGTATATAATACATTTCTTGAGACATAGGATAGCGTATAAGGAAAATAAATGCTCACTAATGGCCTCCTTTCCCAAATAGATTCCATAATTCAAGGTAATTAACCATCAAGTTATATTTCATATTTAATCAACTTGATAATAGATGTGGTAAACTTCATGCTCTAGAAAAAACATAGTCTCCGTCTCATAACCTCAAAAATGAAACTATGTAAAGAGAACCATATGGTCTTACACTTCTGATGATTATTTCGTGTCCTATCACATATATTTAATTAACATAGAATCTGTGAATATTCATATTTGAATAGCTGTATGAAGTGTCGAAATCAAATGTTTCTGGTTACACCACCCAACTCTACTCTCAGAAATTAGAATAGTTTGGATAAAATATCTATTTATCAGTTTTTTTGTCATAATAAATTGTAAAAATATTCAAAATATTTAAATTTTCAAAATATTGTTATATATAACCATTTCTATGAGTTCAACGTCACGAGTTTGATAATTGTTCTCATGTTTTCTATGATATCTGGAACCATATTTTACCATGGGATTTGCCTATATAATTATACAATCCAAACCTATTATGGATTAATGGAAGAAGACTATATATCCATTCTTGGACTGTATATAATTCGACAATAGCATAGAAGTTGAAATATGTTTTATCTAAAAAAACTAACACTAATATATCTCATACAATATTAAACCCACTCCTTTCATAGTTAAATAGGTCATTTTAGAATAAAAAACTTAACAAATATCTAATGAATCAATTGTAATATCTTATAAAACCTTATAATGTTCAATTTTTGAAAATGGTAAAAGATTTACCCTCTTTAAAAAAAGTTTTCACCATTTTAGGATCAACTCAAAACAATATGTTCTAATACCACATGGACCACGAACTTCATTTCTCGAATCTGGTTGTTTGACACTGAATTATTTATTTATTGTTTATTATTTATAGAAGTTTCCAAAAAAATTACCTCAAATTACACACATGGTGATCCTCTGTTGATGATAATGTAGGGTTTCATTCAAAAATACCACTTTGAATGATTCTTGAATCTGATGAAATATCTTACTCATAAATTTTATATATAATATTGTCGAATTTGTTTGATCAAATAACATAAAAACATACTAAATATTGCCATACCAACCCCTAAATATTGTATTTTGAATGTCAGATTATTTTATTGTCATGTGGTGAAACTAGATCAAAGGACAATATTTGAAAACCATGTTAACAATTTTAACTATTGAAACATAATATAAATACCTAAAAAAAATTATTTAATTATTAATATGATTTTATGGATGTTCTATTAATATAGACATGGGTGATGTTTCCCATCATTATTCCTTTCAAGAAGAATAGTTTCCATCGATGGTGACACACATGAGTGTATAAAACCATTACCTAGAAAATTATTCAATAGATATTTTAACACATTAAGATTTATTTTTATTATAATGTAAGAATGAAAATAAACTAGCTAATTAAAATGTACAAAATAAAAAAAATATCATCATATAAGAGTATATGAAAACCCACTAAATGAAATGGGAAAAAATTAAAAAACTCAAAGTGAAATGGAGGCAGATAATAACTCAATGATTATATATCAATTTAAAAAGAAAAATAATGTTTTATCATTCAGATATATTAAAAATAATGTTCAAATAAACTTGATCTTAGCTCAAATTCTCCATAAATGACACGTCACACATGATCAGGTATAGATAGGGAGACCTAGTAAAGGTAATAGTCATTCCCAACCTACTGAGTAATCATGAAATCCATCCCCAAAATGCCATCAAAAGGTTTCTTAAACAGAAAATGAAATATATATACAGTATAATATCACATATATAGTTATATATATATATTAGTTTACAGAAGATCTTAATCACTCTTTGATCTGAGGGTTGTAATAATATCAACTACATAAGACAAAATATTTGTAGCAAGATTATAATAATTCATAACCTGGGTTGAAATAAATTATTGAGAGAAACTATATGAAATAAAGTTGATATTAATGATTTTTATATAGTGATTGTACCTTTCACTATCATTGGACCTACATCTATTGCATCTGGATACTATTCCCTTAAATGAAGAAGCATCATTTCATATGCACCTAGCTAAAACACATTACATCTTGATACGTCAGAATGAACCATAATAATTTTTTGTACTGATGAGTAAATTACATTGTACATAGAATACAAAAAATGGAAGACAATTTTTAGGTAGTATAAGAAATAAAATGAACTACAAATCATAGGTTCCTTTGTGAAAACCCTTCTTGAATTCCGACCATTTCCACACTCTATGAATGTAAAAGGGCTTGTACTTAGAAAAACAATAAGATTGAATGAGACCTGCTCTATTGAACCTCATATAAACTCATCATGAGTTTCTTACTATTCATGAAACATGCAAGAGCATACACTGTGATAAAAATGAACTCATTCCAACACTGACATGTCAACTAGGTCATGCTTAATTGTTAGTTCCCTATCCACACATCTTCATAATATGTTACCACCAATATGAAAACTATTTAACATATAATATTGTTAGGACCATCTAAAATTTTTAATTTTCCAACATCTAATTTGATAAAATCTCTGGTGAAATAAAAAAAATCTCCTCAAAATAGTTTAAATATAGTTTCATTATTCTGTCACCCTGATGCATTTTAGGTTACTCCAAGTATTTTTTTCGGAGAATCGATTCTTGTGTGAACTGATATATGATAATAACTCTAAGGACCATCCATTTGAAACCCTAATGTGTCTTCTTTATCACCATTAAATCCAATCATGTTTTTATTATCCCCATAATCTCAATGTTATCACACTTCACATTAATTAAAGCATGAGTTTCCAATAATTCAACTTGTAACTCTATATTTTCTAACCAATCCTCATCCTCTTGAGTATAATTTTTCCCTTATAACACTGGTGGTTTCATAGAATTTAATTATTGAGATTCATCTCATAATTAAATACTAAAGTTTAAATAAAAGAAGACAAAATAGGAATAGTTCTTATGCTTGTCCAAAATCATGTATGGAACACCCCCTGATACCCACATGATACAGATGAAGTAGGTGATCATTCTTCTATGGTTCACTACATTAATCCACATATTTCCTATGTTAATAAATTCTCCTTAGCATGATTCATTACGACATGAAAACAAAACCTTAAATGAATCATCTATTATACATAAACTAACCCATCAAACAAGATATACAAGAATATCAATTCAATAAAGATGAATAAAAAGTAATGTTTTTAACATAGATAAATCACAAGATAGGTGAAGTAATGAAAAAATATTAAAACATCCCCAAAGTAACTTTTGTTAAACAAACCAAGTTAATTAAGGCTCATTATGATGACAGACATCCAGGAACTTACAAGAAGCTACCTACTATATCCAATGAATCTAACATAATTTCTATCCAAAAACCCCTTAATGCAAACTGACATTGACGAAATATGACCAAACTAAACATATAATACAACATTATTATGATCAATCTCAAATAAATTGATTCCCTGATTCACAATAGAAATATCAAATTTCTAAAAGGGAATTCCATATTACCTAGGGTTCGTGAATAGAACCTATAATCATAATATAATAAAAAGGGAATGAGTTTTTTACATTATTATGGAAGATAGAATAAACTATTCAGGATTCTTAATGCTCAAGTGTAAAAATGTTTTAGAAACATTGAGTAAAATAGTACCAAAATGATACACAATCAAATGAAACCACGTCTACCATGAAAAAAACTAAACGAGATACCCATGAATATAGAGTCTCGCATCTCCACTAATCACTTCCATCACATTGGAACCCAAGTGACAAGAACATATACCACCTCTAAATGAAACTATTTTGTTCCAAGATCTTGAATTATACAGTATACATACTCTTGATGTAAATGTTAGTGAGTGAGTTTTAAATTCTTGTAGGGTTTCATAATGTTTTCCATAACAAATTCCACAACATTTAATCATAATATTATTTTAGTTTATATAAAACATTTAATGTCTTAATATAAACATATTTTCAAAAAACATGAATTTAATTAAAAAAATAAATTGATATATCAATATAGGTTTATGTGATCATTTTATATAAAACATTAATATAATAAAATTTTCATGAATAAAAAATTCTGATAAATCAAATTCACATAGTCGTGATATTAGGTATTTCATAAATACATGTATCAAGACTATTGGTACATTGGTTTTTGTAATAGGACCCTCACAACACTCATTAGATATCTTGAATCATTTTGTGGACACATCCCTTGACTCCAGCCTTCGAGGATCAACATCCCAACAAGGATAAAACCATGTATTTGTATATTAATTATTGTGTTTTAATTTGAAACCCTAGTATATGGGGTCTAATCAAAGAATTATTTTCCTAATTTCCTGTAAACAGCCTAGGCTCATATATCATTTAATAGATCAATCAATCAATCAATGAATGTTTAATATTTTATTTCAAAACTATTCAAAATATTGGGATAGATTAGACATACTGAGGGGTCGAGTGATGCCTTAGTTATGACAAGGCTTGGAAGGGTTGAAATGTCATTTTTTAGTGTGATTTATTTGTTTAATGACCACATAGACATATTCATGTGCCCTATATATACATGTATTGTCATGAAAAGGGTCCACTAAAGATAGTTATCTTTTTAGATAGGTAATATATGTTTTTTGGTGACTCTCATGGATTAGGTTAAAACTCTAGTCTTCCTTTCGAGATCAATTCTGATTGGTGATGACCTTCATGTAGTTTAACATCGGGAAAATTGGAATCTATTTGGTTTTTTATCATCTTATGATGAGGATGTGGGCCTCCAATATAAAATGGTGATATTGCAATAGATCCCATTAATAATGTGAATGATGAATATGTGCATCCCATGATGATGGGGAATCAAGCCATACATAGTTATAAATGATGTTCCATGTGCAGGTCTGACCCATATGAAAAAGGTGGAATAATTATTTAGATTTTTTATTCTTTGGACTAGTGTGGCGAGTCAATACGTTAGTACATATCCTACGAGGGATAGAATCAAGTCAAATTCATTTCTTCAACAGGAAACAATTGGTGTAGGACTAAACCATATGATGACGAGGGAATTGATTCTAATGATTATTATAATTGCAGCTGGGATTAGTGATTCGTGTGTCACTATGTATCCTATAATGGTAGTAATCATTCAAAACATTTTTCATAAGTAATTGTGTAGTTTATTTTTATTTGGAATGGAAATATGGGCTCCCTGATGTAAAATGGATAGAGTGTATGGCGGTATTTTAGATGATAAAAAAACTATAGTGGTACTCTCAGACAAGGCTCATAAGAGTATGCAGTTTCCAGTCATGCTGAGGACAATAATGGGGAATTTTAGTTTCATGTAGTGAGGACTCTAGGAATTCAGTTTATTTTTTTCCATTTAAAACCAGTATGGTCATGTCGAATCTTTTTTACCTTATTTGGGAATGGAGTCCCTTACCATGACTAAAAATACAATGAGAGATATGTTTTTTGTGACAAACATTGAATTACAAGGTTTACCTTCACAGTATAGAAGAATTTATGTGAATGACATGGGAATTTATTATATTATAGTGGTTGAACCAAGATATATGATCGAGGGATCCCTACGCATCTCATTGAAAATGAGATTCAATCCATACATAGTTCTATGAAACCCATGCTATATAACATTTTATGGTAAGGATATGGTTGACTTGTTGTTAATTAATATGGATATTATATATCCATGTTTTTATTTATAATGTTATAAGGACATTGATCAAATCACATAATGTAAAATATTCATATAGATACTAACTTGAATAGAGTCTTGGGTTTCACCATGTATCCTTTAATAGTAGGAATCAATCCATTTGTAGTTCTTCAATAATAGTTCACCTTATTTTTTTATGGATATTATGCAATCCCTTGATTTTAACATCATGAGTCCAATATTAGATAACAAAATTATTGACATCATTTAGTCAGCATGAGGTTCCTATAGTATAATTTCACGTGTTCATGATGAGATTCATAAAGTTTAACATTTTGTGGCCAGGATGAGCCTAATACTGTGTAACATCATGTTGTCTGGATGTTCTTCATATAGTTTAACACTATGTTGTCCAAACATATGGAAGGTACTTATTTAATTTGGATTCCCATATGATGATAGAAATGAAAATTCATTCATTTGAAATCGCGCATTGGAGGGTGTTGTGACATATCCCCTTTCCACAGTGTCCAATGATTAGGCTTCATTATGATAAAAAATATTTATCACATAAGGACCTTAACGCTTGTGTTCTAGTTTTAGGGGATTCATTCCCTGTATCATTTGGGATTTGATTACAAACACCAGCTCTCGTTATAGATGTTAAGGCTTTTTATTAAATTTTCATGCAATCCGATTCAAATGAACCTATATGTTGGGTAGTGTGTGAAATCTGTTCTCATTTTATCTTTCTAATTCAACATGTTGACTTTGTGATTTATTATCGTTTAATAGTTTTCTACAGATTTTTATTAATATTGAAGGAATATTGACTACTATTAGAAACAATTCCTATGTCTCATAAATAATAGAGTTTGGAGTTTCTGGTATAGTTGTATGTGTGGGTGTAAGGTATGCCCATATTTCATGGAGGATCATGTTCGACCAATAATTTGTATCCTTAATCACCACATTCATGAGTATTCATAAAATAATCTTGTTAAAGGCCCCTATCATTCCATTTTTTTCTACATGATAGAAATATAAGTGCTTGGTCCAAATATTATACACCTTGTATAGTTTATCAAATTTTGTTTAATAGATGTTGGTGTCATTTTCATTCAAAATTATATGAGGATCCGAAAACCTAAGAATGACATGGGACATTAAAAGGTAGATGATATTATTCCACATGAAATTATTGATGGGTATTGACTCATTCTATTTGGAAAATAAGTTTGAATCAATAAAGATATACTCGAACAAATTAGTTGGGGTAGGTGGATATGGTCTGACAACATCCATAATCCAAATGATAAATGGACAATAATATTTTTTTTTGTATATAGAAATTATGGAGGCTTATGCATGATGTTTTTACATATCTGAAATGGATGGAATTTCATGGTGTATTCTACACTATCTAGTATGATGTTTTTAATGTAATAAACCAACCACCAGATTTTATAACTGTCATAGTCTGAGATTGGTGGAATCGTAGGAGCTTAAACGGTTCACTTCAATAATAGTGTGAATCTCTAATTCTATTATGAATCTGAGTAGTATTACTTCAAATAAATTCTTATAGAGGGTTTTATTCTCATTTGGCCCACCCTAATGGGTTAAATTCTCTACGCATCACTGTATTTTTTCCCTTACAGCATAATCTATTGGGAGATTCTTACATTGGAGATATCTAATTATGGGATCTATGAAATTGGGGGGGGGGGGTCATTTTCTTATCTTTCTATGGGGTGGTGCTAACATGATTGAATTCTTCCACATAAAATATTACATTCAATGAGACCATTATTCAATATGTGATAGATAATATTCCACCATCCTAATCATGGTCAGCAAGGATGGTGTATGCATTAGGAAATGGGTTGCTGAGAGTATTCTTTGAATGGTGAACATGATGTAATGTGGGATGAAATAGGAATTGACTCATCATTTTCATGATTTAGACAGTGATATGGGATATTTGATCATTTTTAATATAATACTCACCATTGATATTCTTTATCACAAATTTTGAGTCCCCCGTGATATTCAGGTAGGCTTTTTATAGTTTTTGGGCTAGTTCCAATACATTAATCAGGGATTGATATTTTGTGCCATAGTTTGTGTATCCCTAGGATAGTGAGAAATATTAGTGAAAAATATCAATATACAATGAGACATATACAATTCCTATAACAACTCAATTGTTCTTTGGGTTTTCCATCCGTGTACCGATAGGTCTCTGATAAGTTCCATAAAAGTAAATATCCAATGTCGAGGGTGTTCATGGGCATAGAATACATCCCATTTGGATGTTCAATGTCCTCCAATGTATTTTATGAGACATGATTCATTGGAAAGAAAACCACAATGGATTTATCTATTATAGGCTTGTGTGATATGAATTGAATGTCATATTGATGTTTAATGACCACCCTTTGAGCCAAGTGCCTAGTCAACATAGGATATCTAAGGTTATACATGAGTGGAACAATATGAGATACTCGGTTGTCTTTAGGGTGGTACATGTAATGCATCATATTTTTCACAACAAAGATGTTTGTATGGTAGTTCTTAATAAAATCACAATAACTTGTATCAGTGCCTATCAACATCTTGATGAGGTAATAGAGATTATTTTCACTTTTCTATCATTTTTATGGGCGATGATGAAACCTAGATAGTAATCAATGGTTTCCACATATAATATGTGGAGCCTCCCTTCTACTAAAAAAATCAAATTCGTAGGTGTAGTTTGTACTTATTGATACATTTAATGGATTTTTAAAGTTAATGTCCAATTTAAATGAAATTTTCTTATTCATCATCCAAGTAAAGGGGATAGCATTAATTACTAGGTATGTTGTGAATTGATGAATATTAGACAAGGTTCTCTTATATTCCTCTAAGTTAATTGAGATGTCAGGGGGTGGCATTGAAAAATTGGCAATAGTGTTTCCTAGGTCAACCTCATTGTCATAGTTTCATACAAAAAATCTATGGAACTATCATACGGTTACATAGAAATCCCATTTCAAAAGTTTCATCTTTAAACTTTTTTTATTTCATATTTTTGATGATTTTCTATTGATCCATGAAGTTATCACATTATTTTTAGGATTTGATAACCAATTAGTCGATATAATAGAAAGATATCATTCCCAGGATTGGATTGATGATGTGATGTATGATGAGATGATGTGTTGCCTCCAGGTTCGTTAATCCCAAGGGATTGACCTAATACTAGAATATCCCTTGAAGTGCTCTGAAGGGAATGTATTCTTGTTCTTTGGGGACTATTATCATCTAATTTTACCCCACATATACATATATAAATGGATGGTCTTGGAATTCAACAGTGACATTGATCATTAGTTCTTTTATTTGAAATGCAAAATTTTCATTCAAACAATTCTATTTATGGTCTTTGAAATTGATAGAGAACCTACTATTAAAATTCATTTTTATTATGGTGGATGATGTTGGAATCGAGTCTTGGGGACTTCACTTATTGGTCAAAGTTATCATTTATCATCTTTCCATTAACCACCTTTAAACTGGTGGCATGAGAGGGGTGCATCCTCTGAGATTCTAATACATGGCCTTGATGCTCATTGTGTTAGCTGAGACTGTGTGTAGCCACATCCAGATCAACTCTAAGAGTATTCGTATAGTTCCAAATGAACACATATCATGGTTTTTTTTGGAATTTAGTGTACCTCCATTACTCTTCAGGGATCATGGATGTAATAATCAGAGTAGGTAATGGGTCTTCATTTGTTCCGAGATTTATTCATTTGATCTCATCAATGGCAGTGGATACACCTTCCATGAATGTGGGAGGGACATTTCTAAGGTCATCCCTATCCTCCACCAATTTGGATTCAATGGATTCATTCCCATATAATTTTGGAAATATAGAGGATTTATCATAACAAAGAGGGTGAGGGAATCAATTATAAGAGACATTATAATCACTTTATATTTGAGTCATCACAAATACTTTCCAGAGTTAATTGTTTTATACATTACATTTAGAGATAGGTGGGGTTTTCAAATCTGGGACTAGATCTATTACCTCAAGTGGATTTATGGGGAGCACATAATCACTATGAAGCATACTCCAGGGATTCACACTGTCAGTCTCTAAGCCATTGGGAGCTATAACCTTTATGTTATCATCAACAACTTTATTATTTCCACCTATATTTTAGAAGTATGATTCCACATATTTGTATTTTCATGTCTTGAAGGGGGAATTATAACCATTAAGGTTTTAAACATTCCAACCAAGAGATTATTCATAAAATAATTAAATATTTAAGGCAACCCAACTAGATTTGGTGCTAGTGTCTCCCGAGCAAGACCTTATATCTAGCCTCTTTTTGAATAGACACAATCTCAAAATCATATGTTAGTTCCTGAAACTGGTCCCAAAATTTTATCTTCCTAAGTGATCATGGATTATTCTTGTCATACCCCTGAATGATCATATTTCACATAGATTTATACCCTTCACTATATCCCAAATGTTTGAGGGTTAGATATAAGATGATATTGATCATTGATCCATTATCAATCATATACCTTTGAACATTGAAAGTATTGAGTCTACATAAAAATTATATCGGTCTAAAATGTCCTAGTATAAAATCTTCTTAATAATAACAAATTAATGAGATGTCAACATTATATTCTTAGTACATCATCTCCCCTTGGTAAAACACAAGTACCAAAACCCATGTCTTGAATTATAGTGGGCAACAAAGGGATTCAAAAATTCCCTACATGTTTTTTTGAATGAGACTTTTATCCAAGGATTGAGTGATTAGATGGGAAGATAGAAAAATAATTCATAACATAATAATTTTGGGATAATTTTCAATGCTTCCTGATATGGATATGCTCTAGGTTATATTTTTCATGAGTAGATCCATCAAAGGTGTTTGGGCCTATTGTCTTTGCTGATGTTGAGGTACATTTTTTACTAGGATTTCAAGCCATGATATCATTCCACATTTTCTAGGTTAGTCAAATGATTGAACCCCCACTAGGTAATCATGAATGAAAATAGGGTGAAAATGTCAGTTGGAGCATTTTGGGACACCTCCCTATCTATTTTCTCCCCATGAGAGTTCATTCCCATGGGTTTAAGCTACATATATTTTGTCCATGGGTAAATGGATACAATACTAGGTCCATAAACATCCACATTTTCCCCAATATCATTAATTCTAGTCCATATGGCCTCACATTCCCTAGCTATGTGTAGGAAAATTAAATTCAAGGGAATATTAATCATCATAGAAGAGTCATCCAAGTATATCATGTATATATAACCAAATATTAGATCTTTGACTAGTGCGTATTTTGTTTGCTGGGGTGGTGTGATATCTGACGATATTGCAGGGAATAATTATTCGAGAGTTAGGGTCTTCATTAAAGAAGAATATGACTTTTCCTCTTTTGATTCTTCAAACATCTGTTAGTAATTCTAACCATTTGGAGGCACATTTGAGGTTTCCAATTTGGGTTATGGAGCTATTTCTGATTTTTGAAGATGTTCTCTCATGGAGGCAAAATCCAGACAAAAAATTTTCCAACCCATCTAGTTGTTGAAATTTTTCAAATGATTGGTTGGAACGTTCTTCCAATAAACTTCTTCTTATATATGAAAAATTATTATACAAGCAAGATTCTCTGAGAAATTTTTTAATAACACCAATCTGGAATTGAGCATACCTTAAAAGATGTCTATGAAGATGTAACAGTTCTAGATATTATAACCCAACATTCTATAGAATGTTAAATAATCATGATAGTAATTGTGGTTGACCTCATTAGACTTCTTGTTCAAAGGTATTGTGATCAGGTTCTTATCCATGAATTCCATGAAATAATTTGGGACTTTCCCATTTTAGAAGGAATAATCGTTTTTCATTTAGTCCGCAAATCCCAAGAGGCCCTAATTTCTCATTGATTCTGGCCAAGGGAGACTATGGGGTTTTCTATACATAACAAGTGGTGTTGGGTGGTTCAAGGAATTTATTTGTACAAGGATATGTTCTTCTCTTAGATTGATATTGACTACCACATCTTATTCATTACCTATACATTTCATTTATATTATGGTAATGTGTCAAGTTTCGGATTACGTTCAATAAATCTCATCCTTAATTCATTGATCTATTTCAGAAAACTCATGGAACCCACCTAGATATTTCATGGGGATCAATGATGTGTACAACTCATCACTAAAAAATTGACTGTAGAGATCCAGCTGTTCTTCTTTTTAGAGAATAATAATGATGGAATAAGATAAATTGGTTTATATTTATATGAATTAATTTTACATATCATTCTAATAATTCATGTAGTTTTTTAGGTCAATCTTAATTATTTTCCTCATAGTGGAGGTGAATTGATAAAGGAACCAATGAATATGTTTTTCCAATCCTATAATGGATGATGATGAATGACTATTGTATAAAAAATTATAGACCTATTAGATATTGTATGAAACACATCATATTTGATTCCCCTTTTTGATATAGAGGCTCTATCATTGTCTTGCATTGAGATACAAAATGTGTTAAATGTTCTTTGTGGTCTCCTGCACCGTCAATATTATAGAAGTTAGGATTTCCAAAATTAGGTGGAGGAAAAATGTCATCAAACCATTTGAGATATGGAATCCACATGGGATGTAATGGTATGTGTGTCACTTCAATTTCTTCCATATGAGTAGCAAGGGGCTTGATTATGTTAAGAAACATTGGGAACACATCTTTTTGAGCCCCTTCCTATCTAAAGGGAGTGGTTGGGTGTTGTTGGGTTGGACCCACATTCTTCTCCCAATGATTTATGATATTTACTATTATGGAATGATTACAAGATGGGTTGGGATAATTCCACCTCAAAATATCAAATAAATTATAATGTTTAACATCCTCATTAATGTAGACATGATGTCAGGATCCAAAGAAAATCTATGGCTCAAATACAACTTTTTCTAGAAAATTAGCTATGGGAGGTATAATTTTTATCTCAACCTAAAGATGATACAAGATGGGAATATTTCACATATGTGTCTTCTCATTGAGATGTTTGGGAGGTTGTATTTATCTTAAATATTGCGATAAATTTTCTTAAATGGATGGAACCTCAGCTGTTTCATATGGAAAATATGATGTAGTTTTACATTATCATTTTTATTTTCCAGGGATTCTTTAAATAGGTGGCAGCTCAATATTCAAATTATTTAGGTATTAGATCCCTCACTAGATCCAAGTTCATGTACCCTCATTTGATTCATCCAAATCTCCACCCTCTAGGGGTACATTTACTATGTTATGATCCTCTTCATTTGATTCTTGATCAACATATGTTGTGTTGATTGTGACAACGTTCATGGTGGAATATCGGGAAATGTTAGTTGTACCATTACATTAAATTTTATAAAATGATTCTACACTACCTTCCTTTTGTTTTTTACTCAAACCTGTGTCCAAATGGGTCCATTTTGTAAAGTGAATCTTGTGGGCTCTAAATTATATCATTGTATGATCCTCTTGTATTACTCTACAGATAGTGACATTGTTGGAGTTTCTGATAGTCATTTTGAAAGGGCCTAGACAAGTAGAGGAGTGTCCTGTGGTGGGAAGATAATGTGAGATTTCAACATTTTATTTTTTGTTACCAACCTATTGAATATTTTTTCTCTTTTTAGTGATGATGATGATGGAAATTACCCTATCCATATGGGTTGGGGTTCATTCTAGGCTGCAATTGGAAATGATTGTTCTTATGATTGAGGATCCAATGATTCTTGTTGGGGATTTGGTCACTCATTGGAAGAAAATTAAGATATAAATTCCCTAGACTAGTGGGATGAGGTTGATATGGAATCCCCACTGATGTCTCTAGGGTCCTCTTAGGAGATGATGAACCCAGTGAATGTGACTGAGATATAAACTCCACCAACTAGTGGGCTGGGGTTTTCTTGAAACTATTACTAAAATTTAATGAACCTTCTCGATAATTGATGATTCTAGAGGTGGAATCAATGGTATATATTCTATTGTCCTTGTGATTTGGGTCCTCTCTTGAACAGTTGATATGGAAGCTACTATTGTAGTCCCTGTGATGTAGCTTAGATGATATTTCATAGGAGATTGGTGCATTAGAGGACCATAATATGAACCTTTCCTAACAGAATGTAATCTGAGTGATCGAAACATTGGGTTCTAAGTATTATATTACACATATTACCTTGAGAGGGCTATTTTGAAGTCTGTTTGGCTATTCTATCCCTCCATTAATGATGTTTTGGCATAGCTGAAGTGGGGGTATTCTATTTTAATGACCAACTTGCTCGAGAATTACCTAGTCCCCTGATTTCATTAGATGTAATATAGTTACACAATTCTATATCCAAGGGGTTCTGGTATTCCATTGATGATCCAAATTGTAATGATAAATATTTTCCCCACTATCAAATTTAGATTCATTATATGTCTTTGGATATCAATTTTTGAATAGTTTTCAAATAATGGTGAAAAGAGTGTTTTCAATTTATGTAATGGTTTTTGGTTTTAGATCATGGACCATAGATATAGTGTAAAGAGCCAGCTGATAGTAGATAATCATGATGTTCTGAAGGTAGACCTTATATCCATGATATAGGAGGCATCTAGACATCAGTTGTAGATGAGTAGACCACATATTTTCATTTAGATAAGGCATGCATTTCTTTTCTATCTCATCTGGGATCTATTAGTTATATGTAGTGGGTGGCCAAAACATGATGGAGAGGCTAATTCTAGCAAAATCTCTCAATATTTAAGTGTCATACTCATCCACATTAAGCATACATGCCTCCATGTAGTTAGACAGTACAAAATTATTTTTATGGCCACCTTCTAATGATAATAGGGATCTTCTTGAAGTTGATGGGGAACAATATATTGTTGACCCCAATGTTATCAGAACCTTTCTATATGAAGATGTCATTTGTTGGGAATCCTCCCTATATAGAGGTGTTTTTTGAATGGGATAATTTCTTATTATGTGGGAGATATTACCATGTCTAGGATAACAATGGGGGATATTGGGAGTAAAATTCATGTGATCTATCAACACACTACCATTACTAGTAAAATTGTGGTAATCCAAGACCTCTTATTCCTCTTATATAGAAGAGTAGACAGACCCTTTTTCTGGTGTGAATGCTAATTTAATATCCTCAAGGACAATTTAATTGATCATATTAAAAATATAGGTCATGTTCTACATCAGGGTCAAATTATGAAGACCTGACTTTTGATATTTCAAGGGGATATGAACTTGTTGTATAATCATTTCTAAAACATGTATATAACATTCTAATATAGTGCGAGTATGATCCCACTAATGAGAAGTTTTCGTAATATAATTCTCATCTTTATTAGTATTGAGATGAATATAAGCCTATATTTATGCATGTTCCATTCTCAAATGGAGATCCTCAATTAAGATGATAGAATAATCCCAATCATGAGTTGTTGGAATATGTCTCCAGTAATTCATGGCTTGAGTATGAGCATATTCTGAGGTGTGTTCCACTCTCACACGGTGATCCCCCATTGGATCATGAATACGAGTCAGGTATAAATGTGAAATCCCCACAAATGTATGCCACTGGACCTCTGAAATGGGATTTGGTATATGAGTCTCCTCATATATTTCCATTAAATTATAGATGCACATTCATTTATTAGAGTAAGTAGGAATATGAACCTATATATCATGATATACTATATTATTTTAATTATATTCTATTATATTATTATGAACATTTATTGAAACTTGTGTTATACTAACTTGGTTAGCTTCAGACAGAACATAGAATATTCTTGATTCTGGGCCTTTGGAGAATGTCATTGGGCACATTTATTAATAATATGAGTCTATCATGAGGTATTTTTCCTATCAAATAGTGAACCCATACTAGAAAAGAGATATGTGCCTGATCCAAGGACTTTGGAATATGTTACTAACCATTTTGATAAGAATTTTCTCCCATCTAGTGGCATGATTCACTCTAACCTTGTGAGACTCAACATGAATTAAAATATGAGCCTGATCCAATGCATCAACCATTATTGTAATGTACCGATAGTCCACTTGGATGGGAGAGAAAATGTTAAATTGTACTGGTATAGACACTTTTTGTCAATGATCATTGTCATGAGCTATCCAATATTTAATGATTAAAGTATGTGTATATCCCTTTAACGGTATTTACTCCAAATAATTTTGGAGGAGTTATTTAGATATTACAAAATTTGATCAACATTTTCTCAAAGTGCGGGTATGGACGTAAGCCTAAAAAAATTTACTCTTCGACCCTCTACAACAAAATATCTTCGATTTAAAAAGGGATATGATCCAAATGATGACCTCCTGGTGCCACTAGGATATGCCAACAAACATAATGCATGGGGGTAAGAATATGCACTAACCCAATTCCTACTATGTGAATATTCATGTAGATTCTTGTTGAGAAATAGGGGATACGGGCCTACCTACTAGTTCCCTCCAATGTATTGCAATAGGTTTAATTAGTAAGAGTGAGGAGAAAATTATTGTACTAAATGTATAGTTTCTTCCTTCTCCAACGATCCTTCATTATAGATCGTGCATGGGAATTATATGTAGCATCTTGCCTAATGGTACCTTAAAAGGAGACTAGTGGGTACCAATGGGAAGATGATAGTTATATAGGTTGATAAGATCCTTCTCAGGTGGCCCCTGAACTGGAATGGATCTTTATTTTTCTTCATGATACACCGTTATATGATATGGAAGGTAGAACATATCATAAAATAGGGATATCCTCCTAATGATTGTGGTTGTGGGGTGGAGGTCCACGGGCTGAGTGGAAGTCTCCTTAGGGTTATTAGGATTTAACGACCTCAGATTTTGGTGAACCTCAAAAGTATTTTCCTTGGTTTGGTTTGTGGCATGTTAGTGGTCCTCTCGAACTATTATGTTTTCGAATATCAATTAGAGATTTTGAGAAGATGAGATCTTCTTATGACCTATGGGGGTTGAAAATGTAGGTGATTTAATAGAATGACTACTTGATATAGAAGAAATTACCACAGTTTGGGATGTTGTTGATGTAATCCTTATCTGCAATCACAAAAACAAAATTAATAGGGATACATATTAGTTCAATATCATAGTCAATATGCGTGTAATTAGAAATGGATTATTAATACAATTTTGATGATTTTATAATACATCCATTCCACTCACAATTATTTTCAAATTCCACAAGGAAATTATATGATCCCTGGTAAAAAAGGATTTGTTGTAATATTCATTTCATTATTACTACATTGTTTTCATAGCACAAAAAAACGATGTTTCTTGACACTTGTTTTAATCAATCAGTTGTTATTAGAGAGATTCACATCAGGATTTCCATTTCAGTTTGTGTATAATTGAAAATACAATGACCCAGTGGAGTATAACTAATCATTTTTTATTTCATAGAATCAAATTGGGTCCAAATTTATTGATTCTATAGGATTCATGATGAATTTTGGAAGCCCCATTTATGTGAGATTGGTTTGGCTCGATGGTTTATTGTGTGTGTGTGTTTGGGGGGGGGGGTGTTGGGCATTATGATAATTGTGTTACCATTGTTTCACTTACTAGAAACTCCCAATAGTTCCCAATCCATTACTAAGTATATAACAACATTTCTATGAAAGGCAGTCATCAGGGGTTTCAAGCCCAATGACTCTTGGGAACTCTCATTGGTCAAGAATAAGGGGGGTCAAGCATATTTCACCCTTTTGGGAGAAATTATTACATACATTGAATTTATATTAAAAATTTAAGATATGTTCATGATTATCATTTGAAACTTATTATGTGATTGGTTACCCTATCATAATGATCATTGTTTAATTATTTGGTTCATGTTAAAAAAATTATGGTTTCTTTAGTGAATCCCATAGTTTCTATCTGAGGTTCTCCATAATTTTCCAATATTGGGATGTCTCTTATGTGTTGAAGCTGCATAACCAAGAGCTTTAGAATTCTCTTTCGTTTCGAGAGGTGATTTAATAATATTACAAGTGGATAGAGCCATTATGAGGCATCCTACATATCCTGGTTATTTTAGTAATCAAAATCTGGGTATTTCAATAAACCCGTATAGTTTAACATCATGCATAGATGAAATATGTGTGGATGATGAGGCACCATAAGTATATGCATGAGTCTCAGGAAGATATCATATGTATCCTAGTTAATGGTTGAATCAGTGTTATCATAGTTCAATCATTCCCACAATGTTGTCCTGAACAAATGTGTTCTAAAATGTGAGAAGTTCATATCATGGAATTCATTGGGTCTTAAATATTGGGATTACCATAGATGGAGGGGATTCATGACGATAATGAGGTGTTCATTTTTACATCCCAATACCAAGTGAGTTGTAATTGGTGTGATGAATAAAGAATTAAAAATAATAATCCTTATGATACATTGATGTGGTGGATCATGTGATGAGACTACCATTATGATGTTTAATATAGAGATCATGTATTAGAGTGGCATCCTACAAATTCTTGTTATAGTAGGCATCAGATTCATTGTAGTTCAGTTTGTTCCTCAGTCTTTTGGGGTATGATGTAGAATGATCACCCCTTAGTAATGACAGGGTTATTAAGGTTGAATATTCATAGACAAGATGTTTTTATCGAAATTTATGATTATTTTATTTACGGCCTTAGAAAGGCATCATATATATTTAAATCATGGAAGGAATCAAATTTATCATAGTTTAGTTTATTAGGACCTACACACCAGGGTTTTACTGTTGATTGGTGCTTACACATTGATGTTTCACTTGCCCTCAAAAAGAATTATGTCATGAGTGGTATGATCATTTCTACTCCCCAAGGCCACTTGATTTATGCTCGATATGGGAATCAAGGGATTAAAAATGATAAGTTTCAGTGATTACTGATGCTGGAATTATGTATTGGGGTGGTCATTCGGGTGTTGATATGAATATTGAGCCTTACATCAGTGTCCTACATATCCTGGTTATTGAAGGAATTATATTCCTCATAGTTCAATTGATTGGGGATTACACATTTAGTTTTTTATATTAATTAGCGGCATTCACAGTAAGTATTCCATATGGATTGGGGCTTACACACTAAGATTACCTTATCCCAAAATATTACAATCTAATAATGAATAAGGTGAAGAATTCATATGATTACCTTTTACTTTGGACTACATTATTAAGTTAAATTTGTTGATTTTCACATAACATTCCTTAGTTTTCTATATGATATGTGAGATTACAATTTTCAGGTGTGTCGAAAAAAACTCATATGATCCATTTGACTTGTTTGAGGGATTTCACATGTACTAGATGGCATGTCAATGGGCTCTCATATATTCAATGATAAAATTTTCATTGGTCATCAATAGACTCAAATAAATTATCCTAGAATCCATCGCATGACCTATATGACATATATTTGAGGGTGTTATATGATTCAGCTGACATTCTTTGGGGTCATCATGAAGGATAACTAACACTTATAAAGTGTGTCACTACAGTAAATGTTACAAGGCATAGTGGTTGTCACATATCATGATATAGATGTCTTAGAGGGTGTCATGTGATCGATATGAAATACATGGTTTCCCGGTAAGAGCTAACTAAATCAAATAGAGGGAATTCTAACAGTTAAATTGAAATAGCCCAGAGGGCGTTGCATGTCAATTCTGACATTCCTGGACCGTATCATATGATTCAGCTAACATTCCTGGGTATCATTTCAAAATATGACTAAAACACTTGGAGGGTTTCATGAGAGTAAATGTGATAAGTCTTAGAGGGTGCCTCAGTTTTTATATGACATTCTTAGAGGTCATTGAGAGACATGGCTAGGGATTCCTGAAGAATGTCACAAGAGTTAATTGACATGCTCTAGTGCTACCACAAATCTCATATATCTTGAACCAGTGCCATTATATTTGTTAACAAATATGCCTAAAGAAAAATGTAGGACTACTATGATGAACCAGTAGGGCCTCTAATGATTTGGGTGGCATGTTTTTGAGGATTCATATGTTGATTTGACATGTCTTAGGAAATTCACAAGATCTGAATGTTTTTCTAGAGGAATGTCGCCTAATCAGAGCAACATTTCATAATGTTGTCTAATGTCTGGGATAGATAAAATGATGCACAAAAGGTTCAACATATAATTAGTTTTCTTAATTCTCCCTTATATCGAGAGTTCCTTAGACTTATTCAATGTTATATTATTTTAAGTCTGTAATGATTTTCAAAACATGGGGATGTCTTTCGCACATAATTCCCAGATTCCTTCAGATTATCTATTACTGAAAACATAAAGTTATTCACGCCTAATTCATGATAACACCATCTATTCACCATTTTTTTACTTGTCAGATGACATTCTCTTCATGAGATCTACCACTCCAAGAAATCCAATCTGGTTCATTGGTGTTCTGATATGCCTAGATGCGAAATAGACAACCATGGAAGCCTTATTCCAGAGGTTGGTGTGAAGATTTAGAGGCCTCTACTCCCTAATTTTTCATAGGTTTGTGTAGTATATCTAGTGAGAAACCAATCTTGATTTAGTGAATGGATCTGGTGCACACATCTTCAAGAGTCATCTCTAGTGGATTGTTTCGAGGGTTCCACCAGATTTTGAGGGACCGTGAGTCACCTTGATAACAAGTCCACTATTGAATTATTGGAAATTATGGATGAATTGTTGAGTTATGCGGGAATGTATATAGACTTACATGTTGGCATATAATCACATCCAAGGGCCTTTGTGAGATCATGATTCTTACAGTTATGCCTTCACAAGATCTTGAGTTTCTTAACTGGGATTTTCCATGGGCCAATGATGGTTTGTCAAAGGGCCTTCACAGGATGACATCCACTTTTCCATAATTCTTTTAAGACAATTTCATAGACATATTTATCATGTCACTCAAATCTATTGACCATTATAGATCCTACCTCCTCCCTTATTTTTTCACATTTTATACTTTAAATTGCTATATGATTATGAGATGTTACCAAAGCATCATTGGGAAAAAATTTCTTATTTTTATTAAATTATTTGGATAACAAAAAACGCGTTTATTTGTTTGTGTGACCATTTCATGTATAAAACCATTTGTTTGTCCTTTTGGAGCCAACTAGTGAGCATGTTTTCTACATGATATACTGGAGGAACTATATGTGGTGAGGTTGAAAAGCCAAAGGGTATACATGAGATGAGGTGTACATGTCATCAGGGATTCACAGTCTATTGTGCATCACTGGTGGCACATATTGATATTTTTAGATACAAAAAGAGGCTCTACCTCATACCACTTTTTTGTTTTGTTTTATTCCACAATGACTCATGGGATATGTGAGTTTGTTTGGATGTTTCCAAATATGGATTTCCTTCCCAATGGTGAAATATCACATTATCCTAACATATGAAAATGAATATTACCTTTTGGATTTTTTCCCATTCTTTTATGATGATTTTATAATGGTTTTTTGGAACTTGGCAATTACAAACCATGAGTCCTAAGGGAACTCATTCAGCTTCCACTGTGTGGCTAATAGATGTTCGGAGCACCATTACATAAGTAGGAGGATTCATCAAAAGGGGATCTATAAGATTTGCTGGAAGATATTCAATATATGTGGTTTCGTAACATGAAATTATAATGGTAAAATTATCATTCATCCTTTGAAGGATTACATGATCTTCAAGTCTAAATATCATTATAATTCATTTCTTTGGGGGGAAATAATATCCATATTTTGATATTCATTCCATTTTGAATTTTTGGATAATCATTTGGAGAGAATCAACAATTCCATAATCCATTTTTAGGGTTCGTAGAAAGAATAAAATTTAAATCATAAATTTATTATTTTACATGAAAATTATTTCATCAACCAGTTTCCAAAGAAAATCTTGTAGAAATTCCCAACAACATGAAACTCATTGGAAACCCAAAATGGAGAACCAAAATACAATGAACCAGTTTATACCTAGAATAAAATAATTCAAAAAATTATATTTCACTGAATATTTTCTCAGTTTGTAGAAAACAAATTCTCTCCATCCTCAAATGGTATAACACACTCCCAAAAAAGGTTATTAAGAAAAGAATAAAAACAAACCCTAAAGAATGTAATGGGGTTTTAATGTTTCAATTTATGAATTTTTTTTATTTTGTTATGAAATTAATATTACATGAAGAGAAATGGTGTTTCGAATATAATTGGATCATAAAACTAAAAGACTATTATTTTTTGTAGAGAAATGAGGGAAAGGGTTCGGTAAAACATGAATGTGATGAGATTTGGCATTGGTTGAGAAGATTTATGTTGTGTGATATGTATAAAAGAAGATCATAAGGAAAATCTATATGAATGATGAACCATGGTGGGAGATGAAATGATCCTAGGAATATATTATTGTTGAATTATTTATTAATATTATATTTCACTCTTCAAAATTGATATTATTGATATGTTATATGGATATAGGTAATTTGGGTGTTGATGACAATATTTTCGAAATTCAATCATGTAAATTGTTTATATAATTGTTTGATGTTTTAAGAATTAATTTCTATGAAATTTATATTAAATAATCAAGGATTTTAAAATGTAATTTTATTACCTATTTTGGGATAGATCATACATAATAATTCTAGAATGAGATTCATTATGGTAACCATGATTATTGTGTTACACGTCTCTAAATTCACATTTTTTTTAATTACTAAATTTTATCCAAAATTTATTTAAAATGAAAAAATTCATTGTTTTAATGTGATGAGTCATTATAGAATCACTAATAGATATGCATGTTGGTGTTCAAACACAGGCATGTAAATGAGTTGAGGTATCCACAAAGGATAGAAGACAATCATTTTATAATTTTTTTATATGAAGAAATTATTTCTAGTATTTAAATGAAAACTATTTAATAAAAATAATTTTTTGGTTTTGGATTAAAAAATATATATTTTTATTTCATATAGTTGGTCATTCACTTTGTGTTAAAATAATTCCTAAAAAATTATATCATTTTTCATGAAATTATGTGTTAACATCTCTCCATTGGGGATTTTCAATAATTTCATGTTATTCACCTAACTCAAATATAAAGGTAGTTATCATGGTTTGGGGTTATATTGTCAGTTATCAATCTATATAAACATGATTTTGGGAGGACTAACTTGGTAAAAGATATAAAATAATAGTATAAATATAAGTATCATACCAAATTTATACAAATATTTAAAGATGAATGACTAATATGTCCCTAAAACTGTGTGAAGATATATACATTAGTAAAATCATGAATTGACATAAGGTATAATAAGTTTTGGATGGATATAATGCAACAAAAATTTCCAAATTTTATTTCTTATTGGAAAATGATTAGGGTATACCAATATAATCATTTTCAATGTCACAATATAATCATATTAAATATCCATAAATTATTATATTCTACAATAGATTAATAATTAATAATATATAGAAAAATATCATCATGTAAATGAATAAAATGATGTTAGATTTCAAAAATATAGTGAGTTTATAGTCACAATGTAATTTTTTTAATACTACACAATAAATGAATTATAAATTAGAATTGTTCGAATTAAATAATTATAACTGATTATGTAAACAATTTCAAATTAATTTTAGCAAATGACTTCGTGGTGGTTTTTTTTCTGGATTGTAGTGTTCAAATAATATTTAGGTTTCCTAAACAATTATGAAATAATATATTGATCACATAACTTATGGAACATGTATCTCCCAAAAAATTTAAATACATCCATGAATGATTCTATATGATATGTTAGATAATAAATTATAAAATTAAATGGATCTCAAATATAGTTTTTAAACTAGATATTATACCTAAACCACTAATATTGAAGATGCATAATGTTATGAAGGATTTATATGTTTGAAAAAAATATTTTTATTATTGTATGACTTTCTTGTATGAGATACTTGTTAGATTATATATCATTTATCTTTTCATCATTAAGAATTTTCTTATTTTCACTACCTTTTGATTTTATAATTTCACAAATTTTTTAATGAAAATTGTATTTAGGGATCCATATCACACAAGGAAATATTCAAACAAAGTACCATCATGTATGTTTGGTTTCCATGGGATTTTATCATGTTATAAAACTATATGTTGTTATCTCTAAAAAATTACTGTGACAGGTTTTCACTAATATTCCATTTGTATTTTGTAATTTATATTCATAATGATGAAAAAAATACAATAATGGATCCCACACAAGGAGAAGATATTTTTTCAAGGACCCCATCATCTTTTTTCGATGGGTACACCATGTTGAACTACTATTGTGATCCCATTATTAACATTTCCAAATTATTATTTATATAATAAATGGTTTTAGAAATTTATACTTTTAAAACATCATAAAAGTATCAAAAATTGAGTATTAAAATAAATTAAGATCACCATATCCATTTTGATTATCCTATGAAGTGTGAACATTCATTATTCTACTCTGGAAATCCCATAACATGGGGAATTTGAAAATATAGTTTGTTTGAAAATTAATTTTGGGGTTTTTTAATTCTCATTAAAAATTATTTAAAAAATATAAGATAAAAACCTATTATTAATAAACTCTAAATTCTTCATAGAGTGATGAATTTTCATATGGAATGACCATTATATTTGAATTATATGGAAAATAAATAATAATGATGTAAGAAATAAGTTTGTTAAAAATATTATACATTCAATAATCGATTTGATTATAATTTTAAATTAAATTTTTCTATTAATTCATGGAATTGAAATAGATTTGGAAATAATAAAAAACAAAATTTTTTGACTCACAATAATAAATTACAACAAAATAACATGAAATTGAGTATTACACACCATGGATGATTAATCTTTATGGACTAGTTCATCCATTAAAAGGGCATAAATTTGAAAGGGATATTAAATTGAATTTAAAAAGTAAAAATTTGGAGATATCATGGATCATCATATCCTTTTATGATCACCAATAGCCAAAGAATATGTTTAATGATTAAGAACAACATGAATGGAAGAATCATAATATTTTATCAAAATTAGAAACAATTGAAATGAGAATTGTAAATGAAATAAGATATGAAAAATTATATATATGAAAAAAATATAGTTAACAAAAATAGGTTTTTTGAAATTATGTTCATATAAGATATTGTGGTTACCAATATGTTTTCTAAAAATATGTTCCTTGAATATATGGCCATTGGGTATACATCCAACATGTATACTAATGTTTTCTATTTGTAAAAAATATAATAGAAAATGAAATATTTATACGATATTAAATTATTATAAGTAAATATATGTGTGTGTGTGTGTGTTTCATATAATAATTATTAAAATAAATAAAATATTATCTGGTTTTTATATAACTATACAATTAATAATTCAATAACTGCAAAGTAGTAACATTAAATCATAGAATATAAATAATCAAGTTATGGTATTTTTAAAAGCATATTTATTATACATGTAAAATATTTTTTCAGTGAAAAATATTGTTGATTATTATTTTTTTTGGATAAATAAAATGGACTCATTGAAATTATTAATATAGCTGAACCAATGTGTTATAATTAGATAAATTTTAAATATATATGAAATAATATTAAGAACTCTAAATGTTTAGAACCTCATTTCTCCAAAAAAATGCTTTATTTATATTTTATATTTTAAATTTAAAATGTAAATATATAAATTTTATAATTTTGATTTGTAAAAATACATTTAAATTTTAAATTAATTATATTAAAATTAGTTTTGTATGAATTTTTGTGATGTTTCTGGAAAAGTCAATTATATGGTAAATAGTAATTATAAATACATTACTAAAATTGATATCCTTTTTTATTCATGAATTATTTGTTAAATAATAAATTTTTATATAAAAATATATTATTAATAATACATAAAACCCATTAATAACTTCAATGTCAATTATTAAGACATGCATTAAATATTTTTTTTCAGGAGTAATTTTTCACATTTAAAAAGTATGAACAAATAAATTTTTAAAATTTAATATGGGAATATCTATTAAAAATGTGAGTTAAAAATAACAATTATAGTTATCAAGTTAAATTTCATTTTTATCTTTAATGACAATATTAGTCGGAGTAAAGTTAATTACCAGGAAAATAGTGAATCATCTTCTTAAAATGAATTATTGTATTTTTATGGTGTAATATTTATATACTTAATTAAATATATATAATTTAAATGATGAAAATAATTTAATTTTAAGTGAAATTATATAATTTATTAAACATACATTCTTTTGGTAATAAGAAATAAATAAATATAAGAACACAGAATACATAAAAAATTTGCAAAGAAATTTATTATTTAATATGTTATGTATTTTATTTTAAAATTTTATTTGATCCAATTTAAAAATTGAAATAGAATAAAGTGATATAAAATTTATGTTAAAAATTTTTATACTTTTGAAATGGTAATTACCTATTATTTTGAATTAAAATTTTAGTAACTAAATTATTAACTATTTACAATGGTAAAAATAAAAATATTAAAATCTAAACCGTATAAAAAATGACTTGAAACGTGTTAAAAACATGTGATAAAAGTCATAGATGAGGTTTATATTCACCATGGAACCCAAAACTCCATTATTAACACATTATAGAGTCATTGACCAAGGAATAATGCAATTATTTCATGGAGAGTGTCATGGTTATTCCCAAAAGTTCCTTTTTCTTCAAATAAAAAAGGGGACCACATACTTCACACCATTATAACGAATACCATTAATATTTTACATGAAACTATGACCAAAATCTCTCTATTATAGGTATTTTTTTAATCATTAATCCTATTAATATTAAAATTTATCTTAATTCCTTCACATATAAGGATATCCCTATAAAAGGACTCAATCTCCAATGTTACTATAACATTATTTATAAAATTTTCTCATTAACATTTCTCTTAAAAAATATATTATATGAATAATAATATAGTTAAATCAGTGTTATATTAATACAAATATTTTATTATATTTTTTAGTAACAATAATTTACACATCTCAATCCTCTATGAAAAAAATGTGTCAAATGTGTGTTGCACAGACTACCACATCCACAAAAAGAAGTCTTCTTTTTTTCATAACATTCATATATTGTAGTTAAATGGTATGTAATATTTGAATAAACATGATCAATATAAAATGTATATTATTGAGAAATATTAAAATTATCAATTATAATCATTTTATCTCATTCATAGAGAATGAAAAAACATATATATTTTATAGGTGTGAACTACCGATTCCACGAGCAATGAGTGTCATTTTTGATAACCAACCATCATGGATGGATTGAGAATAAGTATAATATATAAAAAATATATCAAAAAAACTATTAAAATTATGTTTTTTATGAAATTATTTTACATTGATCTTGATCATGGTCAGTATACATAAAAAGTTACAAAATGATAAATTTAACTATATCAATTAACAAATGTAAGGTGGAGAACTCTATTTTAATTAAATAATCTATGATGGTAAAACGTTATTGGAATATAAAATATTATTGAATAATTTAAATGAAAAATTATTTAGTGAACCCAATTTTGTTATTTATTAGGTTGTTTGATTTTCTAGAGTAAATCCTACCTAAAGTATGTATTTTATTTAAGGAAAATTTTATTTATCTTAAATTTCAGTCATTCCCTCTTTCAAGGGTTTTTTCTCGTATTTTTTAGGTCACATGTGTTTCAATCTAAATAACCATTCATTGAGGAATGCTTTTATTCTATTAATAAATAATTTAATTTATTGTGTAATTACTTCCCTCTTGACCTATAATATCTATATTTTTTATAAATGGATACATTACATACAAAAATACTATTATTAATTTTTGGGATATGATTAATGGATTCCCAAAAATGTATGGAGACTTTCATAAGTCAAACGTTATTCTAGATTAATAATAACTCTCCATGAGTTTCATCCTCTATATCATATTGTATACCACATTTCAATTTGATAGCATCACTTTTAGTTAAAATATATCTTCTTTATGAGTTATATTTGTTCATTAAAATGAATTTATATCATGAATAATTTTTATTATTTTAAATGATTATTTCCCATCATATCATATAATTTCCCTTAAGTCAAATGCTCCCTTTTTTAAAAGGAATATTAACTATGAGTTATCCCATGTGACCATTATTATTAGATTACATTAAAAATAATATTGTATAATGACTGTTTATAATTTTTTGTTTCATTAAAATTATATTATAATGTTTTTCATTCAATAAACATTTGTTTGATCTTCTGTACCTCCTTGGTGACTAGTTTGTTATGTATTGTCTTCATTTTATATCCATTTTATTGAGTTTAATTCTCAAGAAAATATTCATTTTTAATATATCAACCTTATATATATTTTTTGTTAATTATTGTTTTCATTATTCATGTTAAACATGTTTTATCTCTTGAAAATTCCAACATTTTATTAAAAAAATCAAGAAAACAATACTATTTCCTGTTTAAAGTCAAGAATTTCTATTGTCAAATGTTTTTAAAAAATGAATATATTTTTAAGCCCTCAATATAATACAACTAAACCTAATTTTTTATTTCCACTTTTATATAAAACAATATTGTCATTCATTCTTTATGAAGATTATTTCCTTATTTCCCCAATAGGTTATATTTTTTTGTTCATTCATCTCTAATATTATATTCATGCATTATATAAATTTGAACTCATTGATCAAGATAAATGTTTAATTTTAAAATGAGAACATGTAACTTATTTTTTTATATTTCGTCTTAGGATCCCTTATGAATTAGGCTTCATTTGTACCTTATATTATAATTATGAAACCAAATTCATTATAATAGGTAAAACCCTAATTAATATTTGTATATGTTTTTTTAAATGAGGAAATAAGATGTTTATTTTTATTATCTGAAAGTGGTCCGAGAATTATATGAACCAATAAATCCCTGGTTAATATTATTAATTAATTAGATATTATGTAAGGGATTAATTAGTGAACCTAATCCCCCATGTGACATTGTACAAAGATGATTATGGTCATGGGTGTAGCCCATTTCCTATATTTAAGACATCATTTATTATTTTTTTTCCATATATTCCCTAATTTTATTATCATTAAGTTAATTTCATTATTACAAGATTCTATTCTTATTAAAATCCACATTATGATAACATCTTATGACACTAAAGTTGAATGTTATGATTTAAAACTATGTTTATTCCCATAATGAGAATTATAGCCCACTATTTTCAATATATATTTTGGCAAGCCATCCTATACAATTTTATAGGATCTAT
This sequence comes from Viscum album, assembly GCA_963277665.1. NCBI lineage: Eukaryota > Viridiplantae > Streptophyta > Magnoliopsida > Santalales > Viscaceae > Viscum > Viscum album. Next base: position 1,474,484,622 of record OY728157.1, read on the forward strand.
TAGACATAGTATAAAAATATGGAGTTCAAAATAATTTTGATGTTATTAAATATAGGGTAATTCATTTGTATACCTAATTGTCTAAAGACACTAATCCAATATTTTTTATGTTAATTCTCAAGAATGTATACGAATGTTTACAAATTTAATTAATTATTTTGTAAATATAGTGTATAAAAAATAATTGTAATGATAATTTGGGGTATTTGGATGAGATAAAATTACTAAAAAAACTAGGTTTAAGTCTACAGAATAAGCATATGTACAAAAGAACATCATAAAAGTTTATTAAAGTATAATTTAGAGATTTTCTATTATGAAATGTATATCTAGAAATAAAAAATAGATGTTTTTGTATTATAAATTAACCGATGGGTATTATAAAAAAGGTTTTCTAATCACTAATTTTATCATCACATTGATGCACAATTAGTAGGCATAAGACTGTATACATTTTTAGAAACCATTGAGGGATATTAGTTGACTAATAAGATTCTATTTATGAACCTAGATAATGGAATTATATCCTACATATGTTGAGGTACTAGGCTAAGAATTATATAACAAAACACCATGATGTATCTTGGGTTAAATAACATTTATATAGGATGAAGTGTCAAAATTATGGTCTAATATGATTATTCAAATGGGTAAATGGCTTTATTATTGAATCCCTTTAATTTTATTCATTATAATAATCACCCTATGATGTTTCATGTTTGTTACCCAAGTCAGTACTTTTTTGTCTTGATATTTATATAACTAAATGAAACCACATGTGTGATGGAATGTGTGATAATTACCTCAACAATCGACTAATTAGAATGTGTGATATATAAATAGATATAGTGATTATTTTAAACCCACTATCATGAAACATGGATAATAATGTAACTATAGTTGAAATCATATTTAAATATATTTCGATATGGATAATGATTCAGGAATGTTTAAATTGATGTATTTGATGATGTAAAGAATACTTAATATCATATGTGTAAAAATGACATATGAGGAACCAATGAAATTTCCTAAATGGATATTGAAGATGAATTAATTGTGTAATAGGGTGACTTCAAGAATTAAGTTTCATCATGAAAATAATGAAGTTTTTTGGAATGATGTGGGTCTAAAATGACCATCCAAAATTAGTAATATTAGTCCAATTAATTATTTATGGGGATGTCATCATTATATGAGACAATTCATAACTGTAAAGGAAAAAAATCAATAATTGATGTTGAACACTTCCAAGTCCAAGGGAATAAGAGAATGTCTATGTAATAACATATACTAAATAGAGTCCCAAAAATTATGTGTACAGTATAACATAGATCATCCACTCATGAGCTGTGATTATTTCATTTATATCATTTATAACCTAGTACTTTATTTTTTCTTCTAATAACATAAAATTGAAACATTGATGGCCAGATATTGAATTTTTAGTAAAAAATTATATAGGAAAAATTATAATATTCCATGTTTTGGGGTATAGGAATGTTTCTTATGAAAATATTATTATCTATACTTGAAATTATTAATCAGGTTTTAGAAATGTATTATTTATCTCCACTTTAATGAAAAATTATTGGAATATGGAGATCAGATTTTTTATAATCCTATGACAGACTATGAAATGATGATCATGAACACCCTTTATTTGTAAATATCTCATTGGGTGTACAATAATAAAATAATAACAGTCTTTGATCTCAAATGTTTTTAGAATAACTAAATATTAGGGATAATCATATTCATCGAATAAACAATTGTTTTTTATTCTGTTAGGAAAATATCATTCTAGAGAATTACTCTAAAGTCATGTGTCTCTACAAGATACCACTATATATTTTCATTAGTATTTATTTATTAAAATTTTAGAAAATAATTTATTTAATGGATGAGTGTTACACCCTATATTTTTAGACATCATATTCCTTACAAAGTATATTTGTTTAAAATTATATTTTTCTTTTACATATTTAGTGTTTGGATATAGATGAGGAATTCATACATAGAATATAAGAATTAAATCAACAACATTTGATACATAAATAATTATAATTTCAACAAAATAACATTAATTTATATATTAAATACCAATGATTATTAATCAACATATACTAGTACATCCATTTAATGTTAATAAATCAAAAACAGATATGGAATTTTAATTAACAAAACCATCAACACTAAGAGATCTCGGGGATCATCATCACTTTAAAGGATAAAAAATGTCTAATTAAAACCTATAATCAAGAAGAATATCCAAAATAGAGAAATCATATAGTCTAATTTAAAATGAATACTAAGAAAATGATATGTTTGATTATAAGAAGTGTTGAAATACCCTATGTATGAAAAATATAAATATTGAAAATATGGTCATTGTAAATATGGCTCAGGTATATTTGGTAATAATAGATATGGTCTCCAAATATACATATTATAAGTATAAAAAAGTAATGTATAGTTAAAATATATATAACTCACAATGAAATAAAAAACTACAGTAAAATATTATATATATATATATACATGTTAATGAGTTATTAATATTATTATTATTAATATTATTATTAAAAAGATGTTATAATTTATAAATAAAATACATTTAAATATTTCAATATCAATTTTCAATTTATGATATATGTGAGAATATAAAAAATTTATTTATATTATTATTTAAATCCCACTTATTATAAAAGTAATAAAAAATTTCAAAGTATTTTTAAACAATTATTATATATATATATATTTTTAATGAAATAAATTTATAATATTAAATGATTATTGTATATAATATAATATATTAACTTCATTTACATTAAAATTTAATATTAAATAATATTAATAACACATATTTTTTAAAAATTCCATTTTCAATAAAATTGATTTTATTTTTAGAAAATATTATTAATTTAAAATATAAAATTATATAATTTACAATTTTGATACTATTAAATAATATTCATTATATAAAAATTATTTCAAAATGAATTTTGGATATTTCAATGAAATAATCTATTTTTTGATGAATCGTAAAAATACATATTTGGTTAAAAACTATTAATTTTATAATATCAGAATGAATAAAAAGAATAGGAATATATTTTTATATATAATATATATATTTTATCAAAAATATATATTATTTAAAAATACTATATTGAATTTATAAAACACATGTTTAAAATATTTCAAACTGATGTAATTGTTCACAATATAAACTGTTTCTACACACTTTTATTAAAAATTAGACATTACTATTGTTATAATTAACAAAAACCGGATGTATTTCCAATTTTATTTTAATATTTTAAAAAATATATACAATTTTCAGGTTCATTTTATAGGGACTCATACTTTTCATAAATAAATATTATAACTTTTTTTATTAATATTCATTGCATAACATAATGATCAACACAAAAAAAAACATCTAGGCCTTGTGATTTTGGAAACATGGACATAAGAAACATATTTATAATATATCTAAAACAACTCAAAATTTTTTATTTTTAAATATCACAATGAAAAAAATAGGATTTTTATAGAAAAAAATATTATGTCTATAGCATTCAAGATACACAACATTGTTCTCAAAGAAGAAAAGTTATATTATTATTAAATTATGACCATTATTACCTTGCTATTAAATTGGTGGGACTAAAATTTATTATAAAAATTATGAAACATATAATTGTACAACCCATTACTAATATATTAATTTATTATTTATAATTATGTTTTATATTATCAAAATTGTTTTCTTATTCTTTGAAAAATCATTTTCATCAAAAATAATTTTTATTCATTTTTATCATTGATTACAATAATGAATTTTAATAAATTTAAAATATTTAACTCAAAAATGGATTAATTTATTAGTTTCATCATTAAAAAATTACATTCAAATGAATTTTTTGAATGTGTCTCAAAATTTTAATTTTTAAGGAATAGTGAAAAATATTTATTTTTTGTTAATAACAGTATTTTATTTAAATAATTTACAAGGTAAAATTATATTATTGATTAGTTTTAAATTTTAATTAGTAAAATATTATATATAATAATCCAATTATTTCTATTGAAATGTATTTTACTCTTTAATTTAGTAAAAAAATGATTTTGAATTAAAAAAAGGTAATTTTTTTAAAACAAATATTTTCATTGTATTTTATCATATTAAATTAATATCATACTATGAAACTTATGTATTATTAATTTTGAAAAACAGACTCAATATTATTAATAAAATAATCAAAATCTAATAAATGGGATTATCTTTATATTTTTTTACATTATTAGTCATGTTAGTAATTTCATGACAACCGTAAAGAGACAATTTGAGTAAATTATCTTACATATAAAATTCTAACAACAATTAAATGACCCAAAAAAATCCATAATATTATTGGATGTGTGTGTATATATATATATAAGGCATAAAAATATTGAATTTAGGACCTTTTTTGAACATGTGGATGAGACTATGACTTTTATAATATTTTATTAAAATTACACTAAAAGAGGTCACACTATTTTTTAAATATGTGTAATATTTTAAATAATGTTTTATTCAAATTATATTATCAATTATAAATATAAATTATAAAAATAATATATTTATATTAATATTGTTAATTTATAATAAACAATTAGTAAATTAATAATTAAATTAAATGCTTTTACAATGTAGATGCGTTGTTTATTTAACAAATAGAAAAAATGATATTAAATATATTATGGTAATTATAATTTCAGATAAATATTTTTATTAAAGTCATATTTATGATAGAATTAATATATAGGGATATTAATACGTTTTTTTTCTAATTTAATATTTTTTACTAATATTATCAATCATCAAAATGAATGAATCACACTAAAATTATCATTATAGTCATCTGAGAGTATGTAAAAATATATTAAATGATTTTAAATTATGATAAATGTTAACTTATACCATGTTATAAGGAATTGGTCTATAATATAAACCATTTCCCATTTATTGTTCATCTCTCGTTTTATTATAAATATTTTAAGCTTTAAAGGTTAAAAATATAAGTTGTCACAGTTTGAGTTTAAGATATCAAATTTGGATTGAAAGAAAAAACTAGGCGATGAAATATAGTAAAAAAATAGAATTTTTATTTTATGATTAAATTTAGAGACATAATAATATTATATTTGGATACACTCACTTTTGAACTTTCTTTAATTTAAATATATTTTATATTTGTTTATTATTTTGAGAAAAGCATATAATTCACCACACATCTCTTATAACAAGGAGCATCTTCTTCCCATTTCCACAAACATAAAAACTCAGTTGATTTATCCATTTCATACCATATTTCGTTCATATATACTCTATGTTAATTTATTTGGACTTATTTTAGGCATAATATCAATCATATAGTTTATAGTGTTTTACATAAAGGATGTTTTCAATAGTGTGGGTATAGTTTTTATCTAAATGATTTTGTCTTGCCTATTCTTCGACATCCACAAAAACATAGTAATCTATATTAAAATAATAACTATAGTATCCAGAATAATAATCAATTTTATTATACATGTTTAATGACTTATTAGCTTCTCTTTCATCAAATTGAAAAATAGGTCACCATTTTTGTGTACAGTGGACTACCGCCTCGCGAGCCGATGTAATTGATTTTTATCACCATATCCCAAGACTAGATATAGATATTAAATTAATTTTAAGATATTGTATTCATTATATGTTTATAAATATTTAATGAAATTTTATCATTTAATTACTTAACTTTCAGTGCACATAATATTAATAATTTCATTTGTGTGTATGCCTAAACTACCACCTCCATGAAGTGATGTTATTTATTTCATCATCGCATAACATGAATGATATATATATATATATATGTATATTTAATGATATTAAAATATATATATTATATTATAATAATTTTTCATGATAAAATTATATTTACCTTAATTTTATAATGAATTTTGAAAATAGAAAATTTCTATTGCATATGTATGACATACCATCCCTAGGATTGTAATATAGTTTATTTTTCATAATCTTTTTTAATGGTTGAATTTCAATGAATAATTTGCGTATATAAATGATAATAACAATATTATTATTACTTAATGTATGATCTAATGATTTTATTTTTTACCATTTTCAACTTATCAAATGTATTTTGTAGTTATGTTCAATATAACATCAATGCATCTAACGTGAAACCAAGTAACTATGTAATTATATATTTCCCAGTAATAATTGATAATAACTGAATAATAAATATTAAAATATTTATTAATCAAGTATAAAATTAATTTAATTTTATTATCTTTTGTGACTAAAAATATATATGTCGTGGGGATGTAACAACAAAAACTATTCCGAATAAAATTCTACATTTTTATTTAATTAAATATCTTATATTTTTTTTATAACACATGAAATTATATTAATTTATTATATACAATTATAATTAAATATCTGTGATGTATCTTTACCATTGATAATATAGACATTGAAAAATGGTCACAATACTAGTATAAATATAGGGGTTTAACTAATACAATAATCGTAGACAAAAGAACTGATGACCTCAACTGGATGAATCATACCCAATGAAGCCCTTTTATTGGAGCTTCTATGTGATGTATAATTTATGAAATTTTATCTAGACCAATCCCATGATGAGATCAGACAACTTAATCATTATAGAAACCATTTACTATAGAAGTTCAATATCCTCGAGATCGAGACCCAAACAATGTTCACTGAACAACCCCATTAAATCGCCACCATCATGCACATTACACTTAGTGTGTATGATAGTTTATTAAATCAATATGTATAGAGACACTATAAATTGTAATATGTAGATTATTATTTATATAATAATGAATATAAATGTTATCATCTTATTGTTACTTTATAAATTTATTTTTATTTTATATTCAATGAAAAAAATGTATTTTTTTTAATTATGGTATTCAGTTTATTAATTAATTTATTATTTAAATAAATATATTTTAATAAAAATATTTCATTTATTTAATTTTATTTAGTGTTAGTGATTTTATAGTTTCATTTATTTCAAATGTAATTTTTAGAAGGGTTCAAAAATGTTACTGTAAAAAAACCCATCATTTTATAAATAAATGTAGAATCATATTTTAAAAGTAAAAATACCAATATTAAGTAAATTACATAGATGGAAAACATATTTTCTTTTGGAATTAGGATGTTCAGTTTATCTTACAGCTAATTTTAATAATAATTTCTCAAATAGTTAAAATTTAAGGTAAAAATTAAATACTCTGTAAATACATTGAATGTTTAATGGCATCATAAGGCCAGAATAGTAATATAATAAATTATATAAAATGTATCTACCTAAAAATATATAATATAAAATTAAAAATGAATTTTAATTTTAATTTTATTTATTATATAATTTCTTAAATAATTATCCAAGACATATAATATATTTTAAGTCATTAAAATCATTTTAGGGATAGCGTCACTCACGTCCACATATGAAAGTGATTAATTTTATTATATCTACACCCTTCCATTATAAAATTATATATACCAATCCCGTTTTTATGAATGTATGGTCAAAAAATGATTGATTTTTTTTGTTTTGAATATTTTGTAATGTATTTTCCTAAACCAAAATAATAAGGAAATCCCACTTTTTATAAAATAAACCCACCCTATCTCTGACTTCTATTCAATAAATCTCCTTATCATATGACCAAAATATTCCCTATACTCTCTAGAGTCATTCTATTACTCCCACAATCTTTTATGATCCCCCTACCATGCCTTTGGAGTCACACACTCAAATAAGGGATCCTTGCCTCCCACCCTCCTCTTTTATCAAGAACTATTTTAATGCTATGTATTTTTAATTAAATTTTCTTATTTTGGTTAATGATTTGACATTATACAAAATACATTTCTTTTAATTTATAATTGAATATATCCCATTCACTATCATTTATCCCTCTTATGATACTTTATGCACTCTTATTACTATGCCAATTTTTTCTAAGGGTTATTTCATTTCGCTACTTTATTAAACCTTCATTATTATGTTAAAACTTATATTTATAATTCAATACGATTGGGAATGTATTGACATGTCACTGTTACTTTTAGTTTCATTTCAAAATGATGAGATATCCCTTTCACTTTCATCAACCCATTTTACGTATTTTTATATGATGTGGTTTTGCAGCTATAATCGCACTATGGTATTCCATGCCAAAATAATTATGTAGTAAATATCATACCAACTATTATATGAAGGGTATTCACTATTATACACATATAGATATTTAATTTAGGATTACATTGGCATATACCACATTCCATGATCATGGAATAAATTATGATCTTAATGAATCCATGTTGATTAATCTATGTGGAAAAAATAATCACAGGAATGAAATGAATGTGACAGGTGAACCCAAAATTATATATCACTCTGGTGAATTGGTTAGTGGGTATTATCATGACACATAAAATGGGGAAACACTGTTTAATTGATTCTTTTATGGTACATTTTACCCCATGATGTCATGATAGGTTTATCCATGACCATTTTATATGATGCAATGTTTTAAGTTGTTGCCACATTTCCAGGTTAATATTATAATACTATATCATGCATTATTTTTCATTTTCCTATTATTCTACATATATATGTATATTTTATAAAATTTATTATCTTACTCATGATATTATTTTTTATTCCCTTACAGGGATTTGTAGCTCCCCACTTTCTTATGTATGTCCTTAGCTTATCCCATGTACTGTTATGCATAAATAATGTTTTTTCATGTCAAATATGTTTTCAATAAGTATGATTATTTTCATGTTTTTTGTTTTTATGTAATTTACCTAATTTCCAAAACATAATATGAACCTCAATGTTTTTGTTCTTATAAATTTTAATAAAATATGAATTAGAGTGTAAAAAATATATGGGTTGTTATAGTTGGTATAAAGTGCAGGTTTACTTATTTTTGGTGATTGTATTTGAGAACGCATGAGAGATACATAATATTAAGGAAATCTAGAGAATGGATTAGGTATAAAACTATGTATAATAAAACATACCTAAATTTTGGTTATTATAGATTTAACAGTTTATAATGGAAATACATCCCTCTTTGGATACAACAAGTTTACTTTGTATTGAAAAAATTGTACCCAAGAGAAACAACTCCAATTCAATTTTCCCTGACTGAATCTTGATAATGTGGTACATGATTATAGGACTTACTAACACAAGGTTGGATACACCTGGGAGAAATTATTTGGTAAATTCATAATCTCATTATGAACCCTTATTAGTGAAAAAAAATCCCATGAGTTTTTATAATAAGAAATATGGCATGGGTAACCGAGATTGATTCCAAGGAATCTCAAGTTTCGATATAAACTTCCCATACAATTTTATAATTATATGTCAATATTCCATTTTTATTATTCTTATTAGCTACATATTCAATCCTCCTAATTGTATTATCATTCATCGTAGTTAAAATATGGAAGGAGGAATATAATAAAATACACTTCTCTCTCTCATCATAATGAAATACATTGAATGGTTATCCTGAATTCTTGGTCAAAGTAAATCGATAGTTTTTACAATGTCCATGTTAAGTGTAAAACAAATTCTTAGGATTCTAATACCTCTACCATCCTTTAATTCATTCATGGATCATGTATCTCATACTGGAGAAACATGTATCTCAATATTTTTAACATTCTAATCAAGGAATGTACCATTAAAATAATTTTAAAATTATTCCCGTTATTTAAAACTGATGATGTCATATTTGATTTTCGTGATGCTAAAGTTGTTTGAGAATTAAGAGCATCGTATATTTATAAAATATATATTTTTCTCTTGGTAAAAATTAAAAAAAATATTAAAAAACTATTTGTATATAATTAAAAATCAATGAGAAATAATAATTTATAAAAAACAAGTTAATGAATATTGTAAAGACCCAGAATTCACATGGAGTTTTTTTAATATACATATGAATTTTACAAGTCCATAGTTTCTAATGGTGCTTGATTTCAAGGCCTGGTGTGCATGGAATAAATTTTTCGTTGCTTTGTTCAGAAACTTTTAGTAAACGTATGTGTGGTTTTTTATAACTTTTGAACTGATTCTCATAATTGAAATATGATTTCACCATTGAACTCGTAGGGTCGGTAATTTCATAGTAAGACATTCACCTCAGTTGCGTTCTGATGAGTTTAAAAGTTATTTTTGGCCTTTTTTAAAAAAATAATAATAACAAAATAAAGTACACACCTTTATATTATTTTTTAGCTACCATGTGTTGTGTGTGTGGTTAGTTGGAACCTCCCATTAGAAGTTGGCGGTGGGATCGCCACACCCTAACTTATAGTTAGAGGTTATGACGTGGGGACCACCTAAGCATAACCTCCCAATTAAATGATAGGGGTGGGAAACACCCAACCCCTATTAATGTTCGAAGATAAAACCTCTCCACTCACCCTCATTATTGAGGGGGAGCATTGGAACACCTCTGTACAATTAATTGTGCCAACGCGCTTGCCAATTACTTGTTCCCACGCGCGTACCAATTAATTTCTCTAACACATGTGATTTTAATAAGGATATTTTCTTTCTCATTTTTGAATTTTTGTGCCAAAAATAAAATAGTAATACAACTTATAATTATTTTGTTGCCATTATCCTTCTGTGGAACATGAGATCTTGGGGGGATTAAAATTCTCACAACAAAGAACGCGAAGAACGCCATATTTCTTCTTTGACTTCATCCATGGAAGTATTCTTCCTTCTTCTACCAGAACAAGGAAAGGGAAGTGTCACCCACGATGAATGCCGAAATCATCCTCGGCTTCTTCTTTTAAGACATCAATGGAACAATGCCCAGTTTCCATGACTTTGTCAACGACGAATGACAAGCGAGGTAGGGAGATTTTTGAGTTAATTTATGTATGATTTTAAACCTCCATTCTTCGTCAGTTTTTGAGAAATCTTTTACCAAATTATATCGACATAATGAGGAGGGTTTGGGCTACACGAACATGGACCGAACCTCTCCCCTTCGCTTGTTCTTGGATAATGACGACAGAGGCCGTACACGCGGCAACGATGACAAAGATGGAGATCAAAGGCCACACTACCTGTGGCCGCCGCGCACCGCGATGCCCCGCGTTGCAGTCTGACAGCCCCGCACCCGACAGCCCTGTGCCACTACCCGGCGCCCCCGCGCCACCGCCCGACGCCCCCGCGCCACCGCCTCGGACCCCCGCCATGCCACCCGACACCCCCGCCCCGCCTCCCTGCGACCCCGCCGCGCCGCCCGTCGCCGCCTCCCCGTCGCCTGGTTCCCCCGCCCTGCCACCCATCACCCTCACCGCACCGTCTAGCTCCCCTTCCCTACGGCCTGGTTCCCACGCGCGCTGCCCGATGCCCCTGTAGTGGAATTCCCAGGGCCCTGGCGCCCTCCCCGGTGTCCCATAACACTTCCCAACAACCACACGCCCGACTCGAATCACACACGCCCTAACCGGTGCACCTATGGCATGACGGTGACCAGCTGGTTTTCCTACTTGTCTTTTAGCCATCGGGCTCCTGAGCTGACCCATGGAATCCCCCAAGGTGTCATAGACCGAACCGGCCTTGTCTCTCGGGCCCAGCTACCGAGCCGTCAACGTGGCAACTATCGGGCAGAACTTCCCTCACTGTCTGCTGGGTCGGGTGCATCGGACTGGGACAAACCATAGTGGGCTGACACACCCAATGGGCTAGTTCAAACCCAGTGACACTGACTTTGTCATACCAGAATGAGTCGGCCCATATTGGGTTGGGCTGAGTCGGTCCGACCGGGTCAGACGGGACCTGGGCCCATTACTAACCAATTACCTTCTTGGGCAATACCTTTGGCACCGAAAGACCGTTTTATGAACCGTCAGTGGTGCCAGTTTTCTTGTAGCATAGTCATCCCTTTGAGTACATCACACGGGAGTTCGTGGTATAGTTGAGTCATGGTTAGGTTGGTTCGTACACAAATCCAACCGTGCCCCGGGAGTAAAATGAAAATAACTCACCGATCGGGCGTTTGATTGACGCACTGTCTATTGTGTTGCAACCCCTATGATGTGGCTGTACATTGAGATACTTACACATGAGATCTCGTGACATCTGGAGTATCAAATAGTTGTTCATGGAGTAGAACTAGCCAGAGATGAGCAGATGGAGTGCGGAGACCTAGTAGTTGTAGACCTGATGAATGCTTGACCGATTCGACTCAGAGTGATTCGTCTTGCCCCGTGGACTGAGCGCCCGGTTTGGAGGCAGACCCATGGTAGATAGAGTGCCTGGTAGTTGGTTGCAGACTCGTGGTACTCGAAATGAGTATTAGCTCTGTTGGATATTAGGGGGAGCACCCAGTTTGGCGGCAGACCCACAACGGATGAAGTGCCCGGTTTGGCACGAGACCTGCGGTACTCTATGGGAGGCATACCTCAGCAGTACAACGATAGTGAGTAGTTCCTCAAAGTCATGACAGAGCCATTGCACTTGACATAAGATGAGTTCTGTATCAGTCATGGTTTCATTAATAAAAATTTATGTTTGAGCTGAGTCATTGACCTTTGTGTTTTCCTCATGATTGAGATGGGTTACATGATAACATTGTTATACATGTGGGCAGATACCTATGGAATGGTTATCCATTGAAATCATACTTTCTTGTTGGATTTTGTGAGACCTTGAGGTTCTTAGGGTCCCTACTGAGTATCATTGTAACCACCCCTGCACGGGCTATGCCCTCATCTCATTTATTTGGATGTAGACGACGGACAACACTGACGGAGGCCAAGAGCGCCAGGACAGGACGGTACCAAGAGGATGACCTTATTAAATATCGGTACACAGTGGAGTCTAATAGATGTGGAGTGCTGAGGAGTCCATCTGTACCTACCCATTAGGTAGGAACCCCAGAAGATGATCCAGGAGCTACTTTCACCATTCAGTTGTTTGTCACTTTTTAGTTGTACTTTCTTTCAGTTGTATATCTACTTTACATTTTGTCTTGTATTCTAGCCCCCATTACTTTCAGTACACTTGTTATATATCTTTTACTGAGTGTTTGCATCTGCTTGTACTCTAGATGTGTGTGTTTATGATTTATAAAGGGAATGCCTTCCAAGTTTAAGGAAAATACTCCTTTGGTGCTAGTTGCCAGCCCCTGGCTTATGGAAGGCGAGCTTAGAATAGTCACGATGAGGGCCCCGAGGGACGTTTAATGACAAACTGGTATTAGAGGAGTCATTTATACCCTAGAAAATTGGACTATGAAATTTATTTTTTGTGAACTAATAGTGTTAAGGGTACTAATTGAGGTTTTTAGTTCTGGGAGTCCATTGTTGGTGCGGGTAGCCGACATATCCATACACCAGGACCCTAACTTCTGATTTCTGACTCATTGAATGAAAACACTTATTGTGTTTGTGTTTCCAAAAGTTTTATTTATGTAATCACAAACCAGGTCACCTCACCAAGTATAGTCTTTTGACTGGGTCACATCTGTTTCTTTCAGGATGCCTCTCTATGGATGACCAGCTAGATTCCCGAGAGTTGTACGTACTGACAGCCCACCGAGTGATGATGCCTCAGTACAGGGCCCTCTTCTAGTGTAGTTACATATGGTACTACTCGATGGTGGGTCACTGACGCCCCCAGCCCCAGCAGAGGATGATGCAAACCTCTTCAGCGCGTATCATGAGTTCCATCTCCAGAGGCCACCCAGGTTCTGTGGAGAGACAGACCCATAGGCGGGTGAGGATTTGCTGGAGGATGTGGTGATAGTATTCATGCTAGAAGGGACACCAGCCGACTTTATTGTGATCTTTGTTCCCAGCCTCTTTCAGGCAGATGCTGGCAGATGGTGGAGCCTGATTCTCCAGATGCATAACGAGGCATCACTTCTATGGGAAGGCTTCAAAAGCCTAATCTGGGTAGAGTTTGTACCATCCAACCTTGTAGTAGTTTAGATACTGGAGCTACTGCATCTACAACAGGGTAGCATGATAGTGGCACAGTACTCAGTGATGTTCACAGAACTCTCATGCAACTCCACTGATATGGTATGAGACCTATTCTTTAGGGCCCATAACTTTGAGCAGGGACTCAGGCGTGAGATTAGAGCTTCAGTTTTCTCCCACAGCATATCGACGCAAATGAGGGTTTTGGAGAGATCTTTCCTAGTGGAGAGTTTCCATGCTGAGTAGTCCCCAGCAGCGAGACCCACCACTATACGACATGTAGCAGAGTCTTCTATAGTTGGAAACAGATAGATGATGCCAAGGTCTAAGAGGACCAGAACCTTAGGTGGATGACTACACAACTTAGGATTGGTTGTGTGGGGCACCCAGGGTGGAGACAATCCAGTCATACCAAGAACAGACAGCGTTACTCCTGCAGCGGGCTTCGGCAGATGGCACATGACTATCCGACCCACCATACAGAAGATTAGCAGCTAGTTGAAAGACCTACCAATAAGAGGTAGAGGTACGATAGAGGTGGCATGTAGGGCATAGGAGGATATTGTAGAGGAGCTGGCTGTGTAGCTGGTAGTGGACGACGTTACGAGGTGATACTACCACCACCACCTAGAGGTCAACCCAGACTACGTGGAGCGGCTGGACTGGGAAGAGCATAGCTTCAGGTAGCTAAGGCCTAAAATCATGGGGCTCTAGAGATGATTCTAGGTATTATCTATGTCAACTCCACATTAGTTTCAGATCATATAGACACAGGTGCCAGTAACTCTTTCATAGCCACTGCCCTCGTTCGGATATCCGAGATTTCGACGGAGCGCTCGGCTCGATCCTTACGACCAGAGACTCCTACCAGAGTAGGCTCGATGATTATACACTGGTTCCAACAATGTGAGATTACACTAGGAGGTGATTGTTTCAGCTGGGATCTCCTCGTAATGACATCGAGGCCTTAAGATGTTATCTTGGGAATGGATTGGTTATCTATAGTCCATGCTCAGATTGAATATATTATGCAAAAAGAGTAGTGTGTCTGCATGGATGGGACCATGAGCACCTTCACCGGCAAGAAGGGAACTGTTGCAGTATAGGATGGACATTCATAGAGGAGGGTGTAACCAATCACTCACCAGCTGGCTTGCCTTACCCTTAGAGCAGTTGATGTGGGAAGTCTTACTTGTCCTGTAGTGGTGGAACAATACTCAGATGTTTTCCCTGACGATGTTCCAGGACTACCTCCTCGTGGAAAGGTGGAATTCTACATTGCCCTATAACCCAGGACGACACCGATATCTACTCTAGAATATCAGATTTCTCCTAGTGAGCTTCGCTGGTTGCAGGTATAACTGGAGGACTTCTAGGGAAAATGATTCATCTAGCATAGTGTTTCTCCCTCGGCAGCCCCGATTCTGTTTGCCAAGAAGGCATATGAAAGCTTGAGGATCTCTGTCGACTACCATTTCCTGAACCTTGTGACTATAAAGAATAAGTACCCAATCCCGAGGATTGAAGAACTCTTTAATCATCTCAAGGGAGCATGATGGTTCTCGAAGATAGACCTCAGATCAGGCTATCACTAGTATAGAGTCCGAGACGAGGATGTACAGAAGATGGGATTCATGTTTCATTATGGCCACTACGAGTTCTTGGTTATCCCTTCAGCATAACCAACACTTCAACAGTGTTCATGAGTCTCATGAATAGGATCTTATATCCATACCTCGATCGCTTTGACATACTCTTCATCGACAACATACTGATCTACTCGACTAATGTGGAGAAGCCTGCCTACCATTTGTAGGTACTACTGGACACAATCTGAGAGAAAACAATTTATGGAAAGATCTTGATGTTCCAGTTTTGGAATCGAGAGTTTCACTTTATGGGACACGTCATCTCAGAAAATTGAGTTGTAGAGGATCGAGAAAAGATGGAGATGGTACTTCCATGGGAGCCACCAAAGAGTGTGATGGAGGTTTGAAGTTTCTTGGTCTTGGATGGATAATAATGGAGATTCATTCTAGACAACACTACAATTACAGCACCCCTATCATCCCTGATGAAGAAGGGGAAACCCTTTGTGTGGTCGAAGATATGCCAGCAGAGCTTTCAGAAGTTGAGGCAAAGGCTGACTAGTGCCCCCATCATGATGCTTCCAGAGGAGGACGTAGGGTATATTGTCTACTACGATGCATCAGGGACCAGACTCAGGTATGTCCTGATGCAAGAGTGAGATGTGATCGCGTATGGTTCTTGGACGTTGAGACAACATGAGCAGAACTACACTACCCTTGACCTGGATTTTTTAGGAGTGGTCTTTTCCTTGAAGATGTGGCATCACTATTTTATGGGCAAACGTTTTATCGTGTACTCTGATCACAAGATTCTCAGTTATATCTTCTATAAGAAGGACCTGAAACTGAGAAAGCAGTAATGGTTTGAGTTCTTCTATGACTATGACTTCGAAATAGTTTGTACTCCTAGGAAGGGGAACAGAGTAGCTGATTCACACTACAAGAGATCAGGCATTCAGCTACTAGGAGAGGCGACAGAGTAGCTGGTCGCATTGCAGATATCCTTTGGGGATAGGGTTAGAGTATCCTACCTACAATATCATACAATAACTCCCCCACTTATTCAGAGATTCAAGGTGGCGTAGCTTGGGGAAAATGACTGAAAAAGGCAATGTGATCAGATATCTACAGGGCAGTCACCTGAGGGATTTTCTGAAGTTAGGGAGAACGTCATCCTCTTCAATAGATGTACCATGATACCAGTTCCACTTCAAGAGGATGTGTTGAGGGAGTTCCACACATACCCTCTAACGTTATATTTAGATTTGGTGAAGATGTACCGGGATCTTTGACGATAGCACTAGTGGCCAGGTATGAAGAAGGAAGTAGCGGAGTTTGTCTCACGGTGCCTCACTTATCAACAAGTGAAGGCAGAGCACCAGGTACTAGCATGCATGGTTCTACCCTTAGAGGTCCCATAGTGTAAGTGGGATGGGATATCCATGGACTTCGTGACGAGTCTCCCACATAAATCCAGGGGTCACGACTCGATATAGGTGATCGTCGACAGACTCACCCAGTCAGCCCACATTATAGAGATCTGAGAGTAGGGCTCAGTTGAGATTTTTGGGACGCCCTTATGAGTAGCAGATAGTGTGTTTTCTTGGAGTACTTTCTTATATTGTCTCTGACGGTGACACATTCTTTACTTCCCAGCTATGGAAGGGGTTGTAGGAAGATTTTAGGACACATATTCGCTTGAGCACCACCTTCCAAACTCATACTAATGGTCAGACTAAGAGGACCATCCAGACCCTCGAGGATATGCTCCATGCTTTTTTCCTCAACTTCGGTCACATCTGGGAGGACCACTTGGATTTGGTGGAGTTTTACAACAACAACAGTTATCACTCCACAATAAGTATGGTGCCTTTTGAGGCCTCGTATGACCGACCTTGAAGATCGCCACTCTGCTGGACAGACCTAGGGGAGTCAACCCTAGTGGGACTAGAAATGGTACGGGCTACCACGAAGAAGGTGCAGATCATCCAGGATCGATGAAGTCAACACATAGTACGTAGATGTCATATGCTGATAGGAGATAGAGACCTCTGGATTTTGAGGATGGCGACCATGCAACACTTCCTAACGGCCTCATGCTGCTCCCTAATGCCCTAGTGTTCTACTCGGTGCCCCTATTGTGGCTTTCGCCAGCACCCCAGTGCCCTGCCAGACATCCCGACACCCTGCCCCGCCCCCACATGCCTTAGAAGGGGCATCCAGTGCCCCGCCCGGTACACCCGCGGCCCGTGGGTGACCAGCGAGCCTGCCCACGCTCGACGCGACCTTCCTGCTGGCCTCTCAGCCCCCAGCCTCGTGCACCAACCCATGGCGTTCCCCATGGTGTCGCTGGCCAAGTCGGCCCGGTCTCCTGGGCCGAGTTACTGAACTGCCTATGTGGCGACTATCTAGATGAACTATCCTCACGGACTGCTGGGGCAGGCCCTATGGATAGAGTCAAAACATAGTGCACTGACCCACCCAATGGGTCGGGTAAGAACCAGTAAGTCTGACCAGGTCGCCCAGATTGGGTCTGGCCGAGTTGGTATAACCGAGTCAGACTGGACCCAGGCCCATTACATACCCATTACCTTTTTGGCCCATATCCTTGACACCAGATGTTTGTTTGACGAACCGTCAGTGGTTCCAGTATTCATGGAGCATAGCCATCCCACTGAGTATACCCATTGACGTTCAGGATATTATTGAGTCATTGTTAGGTTGGTTCGTACACAAATCTAACCTCCCCCCAAGACTAGAATTATAATAACTCGTAGACTAGACATTCGATTGACGCATCGTCTATTGGGTTGAGACACCTATGACGTGGTTTTTCTTTGAGATACTTCCACGTGAGAACTTGTGACACTTGGAGTATCGACCAGTAGCTCATGGAGTGTAACCTCTCAGACATGACAAGTCAGAGTGCAGAGTCCTAGTAGCTTTAGACCTAATGACTGCTTGACTGATTTGACTCGGTGTGATTTGACGAGCCTAATGGGTGGAGCGCCCTGTTTGGCGGTAGACCCATGGTGGATGGAACACCTGGTAGTTGGTAGCAGACCCGTGGTACTTGATAGGAGGAGTACCTCTACAGAATATTAGGGGTAGTTCCCAGTTTGGCGGCAGACCCACATCGGACGGAGCACCCAGTTTGGCAGTAGTCCTGTTGTACTTGACAAGAGGAGTACCTCAGCAGTCCATGGTTAGTGATTCACACCTCAGAATCACGACATGACCACTGTACTCGGTAGAGGAGGAGTTCTCCAGTAGTCGTGGTTTCATTAATGAAAATCAGGTTTGAACTGAGTCAATGACCTTTGTGTTTTCCTCATGATTGAGATGGGTTACTTAATAACTTAGGGTTAAGTATGGGAATATACCTAAGTATTTTTTGTACATTGAAATCATACTTTGTGGTTTATCCTTGTATTATTTTGTGAGACCTTGAGGGTCTCTGGGTCCCTAATGATTATCGTTATACTCACCCCTGCACGGGCTATGCCCAGACCTCATTGTGTTATATGCAGATGACACACAGTGCTGATAGAGGCCCAAAGTTCTAGGACTGGATGGTACCCAGAGGATGACCTTACGGTGTATCGATACACGGAGGAGTTGGAGGGAAATGGAGTGCGGAGGAGGTTATCTGTGCCTACCCTTTAGCTAGGAACCTCAGAGGATGATCAAGAAGCTTCTTTAACTTTTCAGCTGTTTGTCCCATTTTAGTTGTACTTGCTTTCAGTTGTACTTGTACATTATACATGGGGTATAATTCTTTCCCCCTTTACTTTAATTAAGCTTGTTTTAAAGCTTTTTCATAGTTTTTTCTTCCGCTTGTACTATGGTTGTGTGTGTTTATGATTTATAATGGCAATGCCTTCACAGTTTTAGGGAATTATGCCTTTTGTGCTAGTCTCCAGCCCCTGACCAATGGAAGGCTGGCTTGAGGTAGTCACGATACGGGCCCATAGGGATGGGTCGTGAAAAATATGTTTAAGATTATATTTAATAAATACTATTTTATTGAATTTTTCATGATTCCATCATTATAAACCAAGACATCTAATGAGTGTTTGGATAAAAGAAGTAGTTTATTTTAAATGTATCATGAGGGACCATCAGGATGCATGAACCTATTCCTCACGATGTAAATCCCTACATGAATGATAAAAGACCTCACATATGTAATGATGGTGATGTAACATCACTTTTTTTTCTAACTAATAAGTTAAATAAAATTTCCTGGGAGTAATTTCATAATGGGGAAAATAATAATGACCCATACTATTATGAATAAAATTAACATTTTTCATTGAATTAAATGTTTTGTGGTTATAGAAAAACATGCACTTATTTTATTTTAATTTATCTAATTTGATTTAAAAAATAGTTATGTAAATTTTCCATTGAAAATATAGTCACTGAATACTAATCATGTTACTTATAAAATGTTGTTTTTAAAAAAAACCAACTTTCCCAGACAGAGGATGTAATTGCCTAAACTACTTGGATAGTTCCCTATGAATTCCTTTTATCAGTATTTTTGTGAGAAATATAATTTCTTGGATTTTCCCTAGAACAAGTCCATGTTTATATCCACAAAAATAATCATGAGTGAAACCGGTTATAGGATATGTTTATGCTTATCGAGGTCACGACCCAAACCATGTTCACCGAACTACACCATGAATGCTCCACCATCACACACCTTACAGTTATGGAGTATGGCAGTGTAAAAAAGGGATATGTATCAATATCCTATAAATATTAACAAGTAAATTATTTTTTATATAATAATGAATATATTTTCATCCTATTAATGATAATTTATAAGTAGTTTTTATTTTTGATTCAATAACGGAGAATCTGTATTTATATTTAAAATTGAATTAAATTAATTAAATAATGGATTTTTGAAATATAATCTATTTTTATAAAATATTATCACAAAATAAAATTTAATTAATATAAATTGTCATAACTGTTATATGATGATAAATGAAATTTATTATGGGTTCAAAAACTTTTATTTTCAAAAACCCAACATCTTTCAACAAAAATTATGACCTTTTTTAAAAGTAAAAATTAACATATTTAGATAATTATTTAGATAAAATTAATATTATTTTTTGACTCCGGACATTGAAATCATCTAATAGTGAATTTTACATAATTTTCAGTCCAAGTTGAATTTTTGGGTGAAAATTAAATACCGTATAAAAATATTTTGTATCTTATGAAATCAAAATAGATAAATATAGATGTATTAAATACTAGAAAAGGTATAATCATAAGAAATATATGTTCTTAAATTGAATTAGTTTAAATCTATATATATTTTATTTATGTTTTAAATCCTTAATTTTTCCTCAAAGACTTATTATATATTTTAATAATTAAAAATAATTTCATTAGAGTGTGACTTACCTGCACAGGAGAAAGTGAATTATTTTTTTATATTTAGAATTTATACTTATAAAATAATGTATTCCCCTCCCTCTTAGAGGAACCCGTGGGAATGAACCATGTAATGGTTTTAGGTTTTAATTATTTTATTATGTAGTGTGCAATACCAAAATAATAAAAAAGCCCTCATATTGTCCTATATAAACTCACAAAGAATCCCATTTATCTTCAGTAAAACCTATTTGAGAATTACCAAACTCTTCCATATACACCCTTGCATCCTCCCAAGGTTCCCTGAAGAATTCATAATGTCCCTCCCAAGCCTTCTCTATCACACACTCATGTTAGGGATCCTTATCTTCCACTCTCGTCCTTTATGAAGAACTCCATTAATGTTATGTAATTAAATTTCAATTTTATTTTGTGGGATATTATTATTCATTGTCCTAAATAAATTCAATTTTATTTATAAATGATTATATATCCTTTATATTTCATTTATACCACCTAGTAATCTTTATGCACACCCATTACCATGAGAAAATTTTGTAAGGGGTTCTTTTAATTCTCCTACTTCATCAAGTTTCATTATTATGTTATGCCCTCTATTTACAATTTCATATGTTCTTTAATTTTATTAAATGTTACCATTAATAACCATTTCATGTATAAATTATGAGATACCCATTTCAATCTCATGAACCCATTTTATGAATTTTTTTAGATGTCGTTATGATGCTGAAATTGCACTGTGATTTTCCATGAAAAACTAGTTGTCTCATAAATACCAACCCCATTTTTCAACCAATGGTATTCCCCATTGTTCACATATAGTAATTTACTAGTGAATTACATATATTTTTTCCACATTAGTGCATTGTCTAATAAAATTATGATACTGAATGAACCCATATTTATTGATCTATGTGGAACACATAAGAATGGGAATGAAATGAATGTGATGGGTGCCCCTTGAATTATATTTTCCTCCAATTAATTGGGTAATAATAGGTATCATGAACATCATTTTTAGAAAGAGGTTTTAAAATAATTATTTATTTTACTTTTCTCATAATTATTTCATAGTTGGTTTATCATTGATCTATGTTTACAATGCAATGTTTTATGTTGTCACCACATTTTTGATGTTATGATAATCATGAAATAGTATTAATTTATATTCATGTTACTTTTATAATCCATTTATCTACAAATTTTATAACATGTATTGTCTTCCTCATGTTATTAAATGTTTTATTCCCTAACTATGCTTTATATATCACCCATTTCTTACAAATTTCATTAGGTTATCTAATGAAGTGTTATGTAAAAAGGAACATTTTATTCACATAAAAGATGTTTTCAATAAATTTGTTCCTTTTATTTTTTTGGGTTGTTATATAATTTACCTAATTCCCAAATAAAAAACTATACCTTTTGATATTCATGGTATTATCAAGTGTAATAAAATTACTATTAGTTTATAATAATTAGATGGGCAGTTATAGTGGAACATATGGAAAGGGACACTATTTTGGAAATAATCTATTAATGTTTCAATTAAAACAAAAATTTCAGAAAATATCTATATTTTTTCAAAAAATTATCAAAATTATTTCATTATTATTGTACTATGATGGTTTAATTTCATTTATACCCCTATTTTATTTAGAATGAAAATAGTGTATGGGGTTATTTTTGACATTTTTTAATGAGGTACTTTGTAATTTTTTTAAAATAAAATTGGATGAATGTATTTATAACATATACGGAATGATATTATTTTTATTCATTCATGAATTATATTTTCTATGAAGATTATTTTGTTTTATTAAATCGTAGTTTTCAAATAATTTTTTCTTTTAGTTGTGAATTGTTTTCAATTAAAATAAATAATTTTCTATAATGAATGTTTTTATGATATAAGTATTCATAATTCAGGATTATAATATATTTCATTGGAATTATTTATGTGGAAGGATGGTTCAATTATAAACCAAATATGGGCGTTCCTATGATATCTCTCCTATATATTAGGAATTTTTTCGTTGGATATTGACCGTGATAGAAATTCCATGTTTAATTGTGATGGTTTCACCATGTATAACTGTGTAGATTATTTTAATTATAATTTTGATTTTTAATTCAAGTGTATATTTTAGGGTCACTCCATTAGAAGTTATGATATGATAATTTTATCCTACATTACATATATTATTTAATTAGTATTTCATTGATTATATCAAAATATAAATTTTTTAAAATGTATGTTAATATGTGTATGTTTGAAAGAATGTATATGTAACTGATTAATGGCGAAATTTATAGCTTTGTGGAAAAAATATTTTGAGTTGATCAGGTTTTTAATGAAACCTATATGGTATTTATATTATCTTGATGGTTTAGGAGGTAGGAAGGCATGAACTAAAGAAACTATTATAAAAATGGAAATTAAAAATCTTATCAGAACAAAGGGGAATTACATTGACGACTTTTCACCTCACCACTAATGTCTATCAGTGCTAGACTAGAACATTGTCTAGGAAAAAATGTCAAAATTGAACTAACTTCCATAGTTTCTCTTTTTGAATGTGAATCAATATCCTGGTTGGCCTCTTTGTAAACATGGGAGACAAAAAGAGAGATTGACTCTCTAAGATGAAGACAAAAAATATTTTGAGATGACATACTCCATGGAACATTCTAAGATAGATCTTTGATAATTTTCACTGCAACAGATGAATCCGACACAATCCATAATCTACGCCAACCATAATGGACTACATACCTTGTCACCTTAGTCATCACCCACTTGTTCACATCAATTTCAAATTCATTTCCAATGAGTTGAAAAAAATAAAACTTCACAAAGCCCCAATGGGGGTGAAAAATGCCTCCACAACTAACAAAACCTAGTCCACCAAAGGCTTCCCCATCAACATTTACTTTAATCCAATCCAATATCAGTGGAATTAATCTGATGTATTTCACCATGTGTGGTTTTCATTCCCTTCCACTAACACCATGATTCCTAAAATTAATAAGGTTAGAGACATCATTATGTATTGATCATGTTTGAATTATAGAAGTGATTCATATTATATGATGAATAGCCAGGACTCCCTCAAATAAGGAGGGTTTTCAATTGTTAAAAATTAGATTATTCTGTGCCTTCCATGTATTAGATAAAAAACTGATAGCCGTAAAATGAAAGAGGGATTGAACTTGGTCACTAGAGTCCACCTAGAAAACTAAGATTAGTAGCATATCAATAGCCACAAGGCTGAGAAAACACCGAAATAGAAACTATACCCATCTCCACAGCCTGCTAGTAAACCCGCAAGATGCAAACAAATGGAGGATAGACCCTTCAGCACCCAAACATAAGTGGCATACCGGGGCAAGATGCAGCCCAGTTTATTAGAGCAGTCCCTAGATAGGTAGCTATTGATTCCATATTTTTCCGACTAGAAGAGAATCATTAAGAGGAATGAACGACTTATAAAATCTTTCCAGCCATTAAATAATCCCATTTGAGGTACCACATTGAATCATATATCATTCACGGCTGGAAAACATCCCATCAAGACCCAGCATCCAGACCAATATATCACAGTTCTCAGTAATCATATTTCAATATTTCCCAACGAAATGACTAGAAAGAACATCATGAGTTCTTAGGTTACCTTACAAGAACAAAATGGAGAGGTTCTTCACATATTGAGGGATAAAAATACTATCATTAATGGGACAAGAAAACCAATGGGTCGTCCAACAGTTCACAAGAGATAATGAAAAGACTAGCCATTTAGAGTATTCTATGTTCTTTAATATTTATTTTAAATATTAAATTTATTATAAATAGTTTTATTGAAATATTTGGGTTGAAATTATGATTTCGTGAGTAATAAAATGTTTAATTCATCCCCTTGGATTATTTTGAAATGGAAAATTTTTATATGTATTCATGGAATAATGGTTTATATCATTATTTTAATGTCAATAGTTTATATTTTTGATCAAATCCAATTTTTTATAAATACATATTATAGCATTAAATGATGGGTAATTTAATATTAGAGGACATTTTAAATTTGTGACTATTTTTTTTGAAAAATATTAATGATTTCTAATGGTATCAAATTGTAAAAAATTTTTATTTAGTTGTTGTGTTAATATTATAATATATGAATTTTTGTATATGAGTTATTAATTTATTCTCAAAATATATAAAGTCAAAAAATATTCATAAATATAATAATGTGAATTATAGTTGAAATATAGTAGAATATGTAATGCTTAAGTCTGGCTCTATAAAATTGGTATGTAAGGAGTGTTTTGAAAAAAAATTAAATTAATTAAATTTGTTAATAATTTGTTATGGTTATCAGTATATTATTTTATTGAAATTATTGTTTTTTAATTATTTAGATCCAGAAATAATTCTCACAAATGAAAGGTGGAGGACCTCAAAAAACAATTAAATGTTATATATATTAAATACTTTAAGTTATTATTTTAATGTCATTTCCTTGTGATTTTGAAACATATTCTATTATACAACTCGACATTAAATAGTTCTATAAAATATCAAACAAATCCTTTATACCTAAATAACACCATGGTTTATGGGTTGATTTTAATTATATCATATATTCATAATTTTCGTTTCTTTCCCAAATGGATAAGTACCAACAAGTCATATAAAAATATTTAACCCAATCATGGGTGTTATAATCACATTATGATTTTAATATAGCTAATAAATAAGGATTCCCTTTTCAACATATTTATTTTTGGTTTTATGTTATTATCTTACATGTCATACATATGATATTTTAATAGGATCCTTGAATGAATGATTAAAAAAACTAGGACTGATATCTAATAAAAAGATTTTTTTACCAGTTTCTTCAAAATATATGCCACACAAAAAGATTTTTTAGTACTATTTCTATTCCAAAATCTGTTAAAAATAAATTTGGAATTGTGAGTTTTTACAATGGAAGAAAAGGACATTGAAGAATCTTGAAATCTTTGTTGTGATGTTTGGAATATATATCAATATAATAAAATAAATATAAAATTTTATAGACACCATGATCAATGAAAAAACTTATTTTATCTGTGAAAATTTTTATTTAAATAATTTGTCGATTTTTAAAGAATTTTGACATATTATAAGAATTTTGAATTATAAATTTGAGGTAATTATGGGTTATTAAATCATGGGATACAAAATTAAAGGTATCAGAAAACATTTAATGTAAAATCATATTATTTATGTTTGAATTTAATAAAGTTATATTTTTTATTTTCTAATTATTTATAGGATTGTTATATGAATTATTATTTTAGAAAAATGATAACCTATAAGTAGTTTGTTAATACATGACATCCAGCATAGCTGTGGGGATTGAACCCAAACCAGAATGAGATGTGAGTGTATCACCTACTATTGGAATATGTGATGTACTATTTAGTATGAAATTGTTTTTCATTATTTAAAAAATATAAAAAAATCGATAATTTAATTTTGGGAAAATAATATTTACCTAATAAATTTCTATTATATATGTAAAATATTTCGTTATGAATTTATTAATATTATTTTGGAAGATGTTCCCTATTTTTGAAACAAAATATGATTTTTCTAAACATAAAAAAAAGATTTTATTTTAGAAATAAATGATGAAATATATTTTTGGGGAACAAGTTTATCAATTTTGTCCTTATATTGATTTAGGTTATTTTTGGAAATCATGATAATATCTTTAAAATTACGAGATTTGGTAAATTAAAATTTTGGTATGAAACATTATCATTTTTAATGTAATTTAGAGATAAATGTTAATGTTATTCATCGAATAATAAGGGACAAAATCCTTCTTATTTTTTTAGTTTCAATCATAATATAAAATATTGTTTTTATGATTTTTAATGATAGTTCTATTTTGAATGCTCTGTGATGAAATTTTGGTTAAAATATTGAATATTTTATTTTAAATTATATGTAATATTTTATAGGGAATTATCTAATTTAGTAATAAAAATTAATGAATTTTCTAACACATAATGGTAGGTGGAATAGATATTTTTTATTTTGGGTCTTCTGGGATTCGTTTGAACATTATTTTATAACTTCATGTAGGAAAAATTCATAGTCATCTTTAAGAGAAAAAGATTTATTTGTGTTGTAAATCAATTAAAGGATATCAACTATACATTTCAATTATTTATATCTAGATTTATTATTATAATAGATAAATATAGATATCCTCAACTATAGGAAAAGGATCTTGATAATAAATATTATATGTTTACTTCTATAACTAATAAATAAATATCCCTCTAACCCATATCATATTTATTGTTTTGTGGTAGATAACATTCGCATGAACATGTTCTCTATTACCCTCTATAAATACATTGATGTTATTTTTATATGATATATTAATGTTTTCACTTACCTATTATTTTATAATACATTGAAACCTAGTCTATGTTACACTAGAAGACCTTTATACATCTTTATTCCATCTGATCAAGTCTATGTTTTTAATACTTTTCTATTTGGTGTTTCGACAATGCTATTTTTTGAAAATTCAAACCATATATTATTTTAGTAAAAATTAAGTGGATATAATTTCTTAAATTGTTGGGGTGTAAGTTCTTTGTATTTTAAAAAATAATATTTTTAAAAGAAAAAAAGATAAACAAGAATGACCATAAAGTAGAAATGATTAGTTATTATTTAAACAATATTATTATAAGCTTGTCATTCAATTATAAAGAATAAATAGTATTTATATCATTATGATATATAAATCATTATAATCATTTATATTGTATAAATTTATTATTTTTAAATATTTAATATAATTTATAGTAATGTATTTTGGTTTATGAAAAAATAAATTCCTAAAAAACCTTTTCTATTATTTTTGAAGGGCCATTATTATAAATAATTTCAATAAAATTTAGAAAATTTATTTTAAAAAATTAGTTTAATTTTTTAAATCATAATGTAAAATTTATCATAGATTTTGTTTTGAATTTTATGAAAATAAATTTTTTTATAGAATAGTGAAATAGAAATATTTTTATTAAACGCTTTATTTTATTTTAAACCATTATAGGATAATTTTATGGATTATTTTTAAATCTCAATTGGTTTAATATTTATTAATTTAATGAAATTATTGTTTTTTAGATGGTATTTATATTAAAATTTAATATATATACATTTTATATTTTAAAATGGAATTTTTTCGAAACAACTATTTTTCATTGAATTTTTTCTGTTTTTGTAAATTATTTACTAGAACCTCAGTCTTTGGAAATTTAAATAATGGATTAAATATTTTTAAATAGTTGGAAAAAATTCTTTAAATATGTCATAGATTTTTTTTTCAATATGATTAGTAAACAACGTAATTTTTCTAACATGGTAATTGTTAAATTAGTAATTTAGTGTAAAAGTATAATATATGAACCTTAATTTTACCCTAGTACTTGCCTAAATATTATTCTAGGAATTTTTTGAGACATTAATTATAAATGTGTTGATTTTATGACATTTTGTGGATAATTGCATTTGATTATGACTTTTATGATATTTTTAATGGAATTTCAATGTAACATCCCAAGTAAGTAAATGAATAATAGATATTTTTTATCTATGTCTATTAATGATTAAGAAAGTGTTATAGAGGCTTAAAATTAAAATAAATACAATCTTATGCATGAAATACACTAATATTCTTACAAGATTGTTTTACTGCCTTTTGATGGAAAACCATTTTTGAATCTATATTTTGACAATTTTATAATCTATGTTTGTCAAAATAAACTTATTCTTTATGATTGGGACATCAAAATTTACCTTGTGTGATTTTTTGTTATTTTTCTGACAATGTTCATTTTTTTAATGAATAGTGAAAAATACTGCATTTTACATCAAAACTGCTTTTTAACCTAATGTATTTATATGATTAGATTATGTTTTGAATTGGTTTTGAAGTTAAAATAGAATATATTTTTACCATTTTATCCAATGGTGGTCATTGGAATCAATTTCACTTTGAAATTGGACTTAAACTGGTGTCAATCTTTTGATACTTATTGTTTTGTAAAAACACGCTTTTTGCTCTGGAAGCGGGAATTAATTATTAAATTAATTAATGTGACCTATATGTTGTGAATTTTATAAAATAGACTTCATTTTTGAATTCGGAATATCAAATATAGCTTAGGGTGAATTTTTGGTAATTTTCTGAAAAACGTCAATTTTTGATGAATAGTGAAACCACTAAGTGGTAATCAAGCAAACTGATTTTTCAGTTAAATGAAAGTTTACCACTAATTTGTATTGAATTTTGAAAATCTGACATACATGGTTGTCATTAAGAAGTAAAATGTGGTTTAATGAGATTAAAATAATTTTTTGGTGAATAGTAACTTATTAAGTTCTTAATCGCGATTAGTGGTAATTAGGGTAGTTTAAGGTCTAAATAAGGCTTTAATAATATGAAATGACCTAGACACATGTCCCAACCTCATTGGTTGTGTCATGGCCGACCATGACATTCCATGGGTCAACTTGGGGACCCCATGGATCCACTTTTGTTGGGAAATGACATAAATTACTTTTTATTTAATGTTAAAGTGAAAATGACACAAACATAATATGTTTTACGAAAACAATTTTTAAGTGGGGTTATACAAGTTCAAATTTTGATTATAAATAGTAATTGGAAAGCTAAAAAGATTTCATATATCATAGTAGTTTTTTTATAATTTTTAGACATTAAATAAATTAAATTATTTATGACATAATAATGATGCAGTGATGACATCATTATTTGACGATTTAAATAAAATGGAAAGATAATGTAAACTTTATGAACTACACATGTCCAAAACCAATTGGATGAGTGGATTTAGAACCCTTATCACCTTATCCACTAATTATATCAATTTGGTACCTTTCAAAACCGAAACACATTTTCAAATAAAGTAATATTTCTTTACTTTCCAAAAGTGCCCCTCCTCTACTCTTATAAAAGGCCCCCACCTCTACCTCATTTCACACACTTTTCAAGCCTTTGGCTCGGCCAACCCCTGCCCATTTGCTCTCTCCACATCCCTCTCCTCATCCTAGAGGATTCCCTTTGGGCAGAATCCTTTCAAAGGAAGCCTTTAGTCTCAAATAAAAAGGAGTTACACTTTTTAAGGTAATTCGTTCTCTCATGTTCATTTGTTTTATTTTGCTTCTCCAACCCCCTAAACTCTTTTTATTTACTTATTTTGTAACAACAACAGTATCTTCAATATACTAGAATGTTTTCATATGATTTATTTGAGCTAAACTCTCACACAACTACATCAAATGGTTAAAGAACATACAGTTTCCGTTGATGGCGAAATTCTGCCTCCCGAAACGATGATTGTTCAACACTCATTTAACACCTTCAAAGGAGGCCATTATGATGTCACTATTTTTATATATGATATATAATATGTTTATGTTTTCCTTAAGCTTCTGTTTTTTTCATTTTTGGCATACCTTTATGGTTTCCATTATGGGTAAACACGATATCTTCATTTTAGGAAGTGCGGACTACCGCCCCCTAAAAGTGATTTGATTCGTTAATACCATATGTGGGATGTGTAAAGGATAAAGTTAATGATATTATATATGTTATTATACTGGAATTATAATATACTCTTATATCATTATGATTCCATTCCAGAAAATATGATATAGAAATGGAAGTAGCGTTCATGCGTACGTACGGCTTACCGTCTCCATGAACGGTGCATTTCATTTCTTACCTCTAAATTATGTAATATTATAAATGCATGTATGTATTGGATATATATGACATATATGATATCTAGATCATGAATAACATTCTGGATATAATGAACCTTTGACCAAATTAACAACATGTAAGTGTAAGAAGTCTATTTTTGACTTAAGAACCAAATACCGACAAAATGAACATTATTAACTTAACTGATTACATGATGTTCATATCATGGTATAAAAGGAAAAATGAACTTGAAAAAGGTTCATAAGCAAGTAGATATTAACTCAAGTTTATTATTCAGGTGATTAAAGAACGGTCGGGTCAGGTCGGATACGAGGTATGGGACTTCGTCTCAATCTCCTTTCGTTGAGGCATATTTTATTTTATACACAACTTTCTTTTATACGGTGTATAAACCCCTTTGACGTTTACGTTTATTCAAAAGGAATCTTTTTTATACGAAGAATTTACTAAACGAAAAAAGGGAATGTTTTTGTCGTACGTATGCGGCGACAACGACTTCTCCGCCGTCCTGACCGTTATTTGAGTTTCGGCTTCCTCTACAAGCCATACCTTCTTTTTAAAAGAAAAATAAATACCATGTTTTACTTTTCTTTTATTTTAGTATTGAAAATGGTTTTCATAATGTTTTTATATCAATGTGTTGTATTGATATCTCATGATTGAAATGTGGAAATTTTATGTTTCCTTTATGCATGTTTTATGTGGTATGATTATGTTATGGTTCTTGGGAATTATTATGAAGACGGGTGGTTCCGTGATAAACTAAGGGCGGGTGAGAGCGTTATAGCTCTCCAATGCATTGGGTAACGCGAAGGAGTGAAACGTTAAGGTTTCTCCGAAGAGATTTTAGGGAATATATTGTGATGGGTATTCCAAACGTAACCAAGAGGGTTACTCCCTACGTAAGAATGTTATGAATGCCTCAAGTTACCTTTATGTCTTATGATTTCTATGATTTATTCGTGATTTTATGAGGTATGTTAAAGTGCCAATGTTTTATGGGTAAAGTATGATTTCATTCTTATGTATATATGAACTCATGTTTCCTTTCCATGTTTTTTTATAACCCATACTGAGTTTTTATGCTCATCCCATGTTTTTGAAATGTTTTTCACAGGTCAAGGGAAAGGTACATGATAAGATGATAGAGTCAAGGATGTGTCAAGAAATAATCCATGTTTTATTTTAAATGTGTTTCCATTGATGGGAATGAAGAATACTATCTTTATGTAACCACTTTGTTTATATGTGGAATGTAATGAATGTTTTATGATCTAATTCTCTAAAACTCTAAACCCGAAAATATCATCAATGTGTAATCTTGTAATATCTCAAGATTAAGTAAGGTTTAAGGCTGGGGCCTTATAGTTTGTATCAGAGGCCGGTTTAGATAACTTTAGGAGTTAGAATTCTATTAAATGATTATCCAAAAATATTTTTTTTTGAAGTGATATAGCATTTGAAGATTACCATGTTGCCTCGCCTAAGATATTTCAGTGTCAAGAATGGATTTTCATAAAGGAAATAGAGAAGCTTTTCAGGGAAGGCATACAAAGTAGAATGACTTTCCGAATCAGCAACCAGAGATGGTCAGAATCAGAACTAAACAGTTTGTTTCAGTAATGGCTCAGTTTAATCAGGTGATAAATGGTGGTTGTTTTCATTGATGATATTTTGGTGTTTTCTAAAAGTAAAGAGGAGCATGAAAGACATTTAAGGGTTATCTTTCAATCCTTAAAAGAATTGAAACTGTATGGGAAATTCAGCAAGTGTGAGTTTTGGTTGCAACAAATTTCTTTCCTTGGTCACATTGTTTCTAAAGATGGAATAACTGTTGATCCAGCAAAAACAAAAGTTGTGGAAGAATGGACAAGACCCACAAATGTGACCAATATTAGTAGCTTCCTTGGTTTGGTGGGCTATTACCGAAGGTTTGTTAGAAATTTTTCACGGTTATCTAGTCAAATGACTAAGCTAACTCGGAAGGGTGTTAAGTTTATCTGGACAAATGAATTTGATGATTGTTTTCAGGAATTGAAAAGAAGATTGGTGAATGCTCCAGTTTTGGCACTACCTTCCAGGAATGGTGAGTTTGATATATACAGTGATGCTTCATTGAAAGGACATGGTTGTGTCCTAATGCAGAATGATCAGGTAATTGCTTATGCTTCACGACAGTTGAAAACTCATGAGGTAAATTACCCTACACATGATTTGAATTAGCTGCTGTTGTTTTTGCTTTAAAAATTTGGAGGCATCATTTGTATGGAGTAAAGTGTGAAATATATACCGATCACAAAAGTTTAAAGTATATATTCACTCAGAAAGAGTTAAACATGAGACAAAGGATATGGATGGAATTAATCAAGGATTATGATTGTACAATTCATTACCATCCGGGAAAAGCAAATAAAGTGGATGATGCTTTGAGTCGAAAAAGTAATGCTTCATTAACAATGTTGTGTTTGGAACGTGATCCTTTTCTTAACGATTTGATGAACTTTGGCATAGAAGTTGTTTGTGCAGGAAGTCCTTCTGTTTTGTTTCAGGTATCAGGGAGATCTTCTCTATTAGATAGAATCAAGAAAGAACAGAAGCAAGACAGTGAGTTGCAGAAAAAGGTAGAGCTGGTTCAGAAAGGTAAGTTGCCTGAATTCAACATTGATAGTGATTGCGTTTTGAGATTTGGGAAGAGATTTTGTGTGCCTTGTGATTCACAGTTGAAGAGAGAGTTGTTATGTGAAGCTCATAGTTCTCCATTTTCAATTCATCCGGGCAGTACTAAGATGTATAGAGATCTGTGGGAGTATTACTGGTGGGATGGAATGAAAAGAGACATTGCTGATTTTACTGTGAAGTGTTCGACTTGTCAGCAGGTTAAAGCAGAGCGGCAGTTACCGAAAGGGATGCTTCATCCTTTACCACTGCCAGAGTGGAAATGGGAGAATATATTCATGTAATTTGTTGTTGGATTACCGAAGACATCTCGAGGTAATAATGCAATCTGGGTTATTGTTGATCGCTTAACCAAATCTGCTCATTTCCTTGCTATACGAGATACTTTCCCTCTTGATCAACTTTCCCGTTTGTATCTTAAAGATATAGTCAGGTTACATGGAGTTCTTCTCTCCATTGTATCAGATCGTGATCCCAGGTTTACTTCTATCTTTTGGAAAGGCCTTCAAAAGTCGTTGGGTACTGAATTAAATTTTAGTACATCTTTTCATCCTCAATCAGATGGGCAGTCAGAACGAACAGTTCAGACATTGGAGGATATGCTACGAGCTTGTTCTATGGATTATCAGGGAAGTTGGGACCAACATCTTTCTTTGGTTGAGTTTTCATATAATAAAAGTTTTCATTCCAGTATACAGATGGCACCATTTCAGGCATTATATGAGAAGCGGTGTCGAACTCATGCTTTCTGGGATGAAGTGGGTGAAAGGAAGTTGATGGGATCAGAATTGGTAGAAGAGATGGCAGAAAAAGTTCAGCTGATTCAGAAACACATGAGAACAGCTCAGAGCAGGCAGAAGAGTTATGCGGATAACCGGAGGAAGGATCTACCTTTCGAGGTAGGTGATCATGTTTTTCTCAAGGTTTCTCCTTGGAAAAGCGTGATGAGATTTGGTAAGAAAGGAAAGTTGAGTCCAAGGTTTGTTGGACCATACGAAATTCTGGAGAGAGTTGGATCAGTTGCATACCGAGTGGCTTTACCTCTGAGTTTATCTCAGGTACACAATGTTTTTCACGTTTCGATGTTGAGAAATTATATGCCAGATCCATCTCATGTTTTGAGTCCAGAGGTAATTCAGCTGGAAGAGAACCTATCTTATGAGGAACAACCGGTCCAGATTCTTGACCACAGGGAGCAAGTGTTACGAAATAAGGTGATTAAGCAGGTAAAGGTTTTGTGGAAAAACCACATGATTGAAGAGGCAACATGGGAATCTGAAAATGCAATGAGGGATAAGTACCCCCATTTATTCGATAAGTAAATAAATTGCGGGGACACAATTTTCTAAAGGGGGGAAGAATGTAACATCCCAAGTAAGTAAATGAATAATATATATTTTTTATCTATGTCTATTAATGATTAAGAAAGTGTTATAGAGGCTTAAAATGAAAATAAATACAATCTTATGCATGAAATACACTAATATTCTTAAAAGATTGTTTTACTGCCTTTTGATGGGAAACCATTTTTGAATCTATATTTTGACAATTTTATAAACTATGTTTGTCAAAATAAACTTATTCTTTATGATTGGGACATCAAAATTTACCGTGTGTGAATTTTTGGTATTTTTCTGACAGTGATCATTTTTTAATGAATAGTGAAAAATACTGCGTTTTCCATCAAAACTGCTTTTTAACCTAATGTATTTATATGATTGGATTATGTTTTGAATTGGTTTTGAAGTGAAAATAGAATATATTTTTACCATTTTATCCAATGGTGGTCATTGGAATCAATTTCACTTTGAAATTGGACTTAAACTGGTGTCAATCTTTTGATACTTATTGTTTTGTAAAAACACGTTTTTTGCTCTGGAAGCGGGAATTAATTATTAAATTAATTAATGTGACCTATATGTTTTGAATTTTGTAAAATAGAATTCATTTTTGAATTCGGAATATCAAATATTGCTTAGGGTGAATTTTTGGTAATTTTCTGAAAAACTTCAATTTTTGATGAATAGTGAAACCACTAAGTGGTAATCAAGCAAACTGATTTTTTAGTTAAATGAAAGTTTACCACTAATGTGTATTGAATTTTGAAAATCCGACATACATGGTTGTCATTAAGAAGTAAAATGTTGTTCAATGAGATTAAAATAATTTTTTTGGTGAATAGTAACTTATTAAGTTCTTCATCGCGATTAGTGGTAATTATGGTAGTTTAAGGTCTAAATAAGGCTTTAATAATATGAAATGACCTAGACACATGTCCCAACCTCATTGGTTGTGTCATGGCCGACCATGACATGCCATGGGTCAACTTGGGGACCCCATGGATCCACTTTTGTTGGGAAATGACATAAATTACTTTTTATTTAATGTTAAAGTGAAAATGACACAAACATAATATGTTTTACGAAAACAATTTTTAAGTGGTGTTATACAAGCCCAAATTTTGATTATAAATAGTCATTGGAAAGATAAAAAGATTTACTATATCATAGTATTTGTTTTATAATTTTTAGACATTATATAAATTAAATTATTTATGACATAATAATGATGTAGTGATGACATCATTATTTGACGATTTAAATAAAATGGAAAGATAATGTAAAATCTATGAACTAAACATGTCCAAAACCAATTGGATGAGTGGATTTCGAACCCTAATCACCTTATCCACGAATTCTATCAATGTGGGACCTTTTAAAACCGAAACACATTTTCAAATAAAGTAATATTTCTTTACTTTCCAAAAGTGCCCCTCCTCTCCTCTTATAAAAGGCCCCCACCTCTACCTCATTTCACACACTTATCAATCCTTTGGCTCGGTCAACCCCTGCCCATTTACTCTCTCCACATCCCTATCCTCATCCTAGAGGATTCCCTTTGGGCAGAATCCTTTCAAAGGAATCCTTTAGGCTCAAATCAAAAGGAGTTACACTTTTTAAGGTAATTCGTTCTCTCATGTTCATTGGTTTTATTTTGCTTCTCCAACCCCCTAAACTCTTTTTATTTACTTCTTTTGTATCAACAACAGTATATTGAATATACTAGGATGTTGTTATATGATTTATTTTAGCTTCACTCTCACACAACTACATCAAATTCTTAAAGAACATACGGTTTCCGTGGATGGCGAAATTCTTCCTCCCGAAACGATGATTGTTCAACACTCATTTATCTCCTTCAAAGGTGGCCATTATGATGTCAATATTTTTATATATGATATATAATATGTTTATGTTTTCCTTAAGATTCTGTTTTTTTCATTTTGGGCATACGTTTATGGTTTCCATTATGGGTAAACACGATATCTTCATTTTAGGAAGTGCGGACTACCGCCCCCTAAAAGTGATTTGATTCGTTAATACCATATGTGGGATGTGTAAAGGATAAAGTTAATGATATTATATATGTTATTATACTGGAATTATAATATACTCTTATATCATTATGATTCATTCCAGAAAATATGAAATAGAAATGGAAGTAGCGTTCATGCGTAAGTACGGCTTACCGTCTCCATGAACGGTGCATTTCATTTCTTACCTCTAAATTATGTAATATTATAAATGCATGTATGTACTGGATATATATGACATATATGATATCTATATCATGAATACAATTCTGGATATAATGAACCTTTGACCAAATTAACAACATGTAAGTGTAAGAAGTCTATTTTTGACTTAAGAACCAAATACCGACAAAATGAACATTATTAACTTAACTGATTACATGATGTTCATAACATGGTATAAAAGGAATAATGAACTTGAAAAAGGTTCATAAGCAAGTAGATATTAACTCAAGTTTATTATTCAGGAGATTAAAGAACGGTCGGGTCAGGTCGGATACGAGGTATGGGACTTCGTCTCAATCTCCTTTCGTTGAGGCATATTTTATTTTATACACAACTTTCTTTTATACGGTGTATAAACCCCTTTGACTTGTACGTTTATTCAAAAGGAATCTTTTTTATACGAACCGTTTACTAAACGACAAAAGGGAATGTTTTTGTCGTACGTATGCGGCGACAACGACTTCTCCACCGTCGTGACCGTTATTTGAGTTTCGGCTTCCTCTACAAGCCATACCTTCTTTTTAAAAGAAAAATAAATACCTTGTTTTACTTTTCTTTTATTTTATTATTGAAAATGGTTTTCATAATGTTTTTATATAAATGTGTTGTATTTATATCTCATGATTGAAATGTGGAAATTTTATGTTTCCTTTATGCATGTTTTATGTGGTATTATTATGTTATGGTTCTTGGGCATTATTATGAAGACGGGTGGTTCCGTGATAAACTAAGGTCGGGTGAGCCCGTTATAGCTCTCCAATGCATTGGGTAACGCGAAGGAGTGAAACGTTAAGGTTTCTCCGAAGATATTTTAGGGAATATACTGTGATGGGTATTCCAAATGTAACCAAGAGGGTTACTCCCTACGTAAGAATGTTATGAATGCCTCAAGTTACCTTTATGTATTATGATTTCTATGATTTATTCGTGATTTTATGAGGTATGTTAAAGAGCCAATGTTTTATGGGTAATGTATGATTTCATTCTTATGTATATATGAACTCATGTTTCCTTTCCATGTTTTTTTATAACCCATACTGAGTTTTTATGCTCATCCCATGTTTTTGAAATGTTTTTCACAGGTCAAGGGAAAGGTACATGATAAGATGATAGAGTCAAGGATGTGTCAAGAAATAATCCATGTTTTATTTTAAATGTGTTTCCATTGATGGGAATGAAGAATACTATCTTTATGTAACCACTTTGTTTATATGTGGAATTTAATGCAAGTTTTATGATCTAATTCTCTAAAACTCTAAACCCGAAAAGATCCTCAATGTGTAATCTTGTAATAACTCAAGATTAAGTAAGGTTTAAGGCTGGGTCCTTATATTCAATCTTGTTAAATTCAACTGTGTAATAATTGTAATATTTATAATATGTTTAAATCCATTGGATAAGTATAAAAATATATAAAATTTTAATATATACTAGATTAAATTACATCATGGATTTTTTTTGTTTTTTACTTTGTAAATATTTAACATAAATTATTCCACAACAATGATTTATTAATAATTTAATTAATGAAAAATTCACAAAAATGATATTGAATTTATTAAAAAATTGTAGATAAATAATGTGATTGACTAATTTTATGGATTACCATGATATTATATCAATATAATAAAATATTTTATTCCGATATGAGATATTTTCTTGATTTTAATAAATTCAATTCAATGAATAGTTCTACATATTGAAATTAAGGATATTTTTTACTAAAAAATATATTATTAAGTGATTTAAAAATTCAACAAAAAGTTAAAAATATCCAATTTTATATTATAAGGTTTATTGGGTGTCCCATGTTCCAGGTATTATTATTTTTCATTTTATTGTAACTATATTAACACCCATAGATTAAACAATCATATTTCCATGGTATGTGTTAATGTGGTTCATAAGGCATGGAAAACCAATAGATAAGGGTAGAAATATATTGAAAAATATAAATTTTTTGTTTAATAGTGATATTTTTAAAACTAATAATATTATGTTTTAATTAAATCTCTTTGGGTCAATTTGGAATAGAAACATAATTTTCATTTATTTAATATTTTTAGAAATGCCTAGATTGCCCCGCCCGTCTTGAATAAAAGGTCACATATTATTCTCAGTTATTTGCACTTAAAAATTTCATTAGTTCATAAAATACCTTCCCAAATCCCTTAATAAAATCCATACCCTTATTTATGATGTATTTTTTATAGGTATAATACAAATCATATAGGTCTTAAGTTGTTATATAAAAGATGTTTTTAAAATAAGAGGTATAAATTTTATCTGTATGTTTTTGTTTTGTTTCATCTTACACAAACATCAAAAAATACTAAAAATTGATAAAATAATGTGAAATGAATCCTATATATTATGATATGTTATTATTTCATCATTATAACCTATATCTATCTCTTTTTACATCAAATGAAAAAAAATCTTTATTCATGTGTACTAGAAACTATATCCTCACGAACAAATGTAATTTATTATTTAGTACCATCTCCCCAGAATGGTTAACTTCATGAAAATAATATTTTAATATGCTATTTGTGACATATTGTTTCATTATAAAATGATTCATGTCTTTTAATTACTTACCTTATGATGAACTTGAAAATGATAGTGTTTCTCGTGTGTAGTAGTAGACAAACCCCTCTATGATGAAATGTGATTTTTTCAGTCTCCACATCACATGGTTGATATTTATAAATATATTTGAATAAGTAATACTATATATATGATAATATTCTTGTTATATAATGCTAAAATATTATTATCCTCCATTCCACATTGATCATTGAAAAATGGAAATGTTACTCATGTGTGTATATGTCCAAACATCTCTATATAGTTCATTTTCCTAAATATATTTAATGTTTGAATTTAAAAGTATAATTTATATTTAAAATTTAAAATTTTTCTTTATTATTATTTTTTATATGAAGTAATTATGACATTTTTGTCCATATCTAGCTTACATATTCTAATAGGGACTTATATAATAAATATCCTCAAAACATATTATGTGATATTAAGTGATAATAAAATTGTATATAAGGATATATTAAGTGATATAAAATATACAAAAAACACTAAAATTGAACTTATTTATGTTTAAAATTTACTTTAGTTTATTATTGTGGAATACAATGAACATATGTGACGTGTAGGACTCAATGTAAGGGACTTTCTTTTGAATTTTATCTTTAAATTTTTCCCTTAAAACACTTTTCTCATACATATCAATATGATTTTTCTCTAAAAATGATTTAAATAGATTTTTCGAATATTATCATATGAATTTTTTTTAGTCTTTTTTACCTTGGTATTATTTTTTATAAAATAGATTGAAATGTAACATTTTTCATTTTTCAAATGTATTACACTGTGTCTTTTTTGAAAAAAAAACATATAGAAGTTAGGTTTTTAAAAATTTATAGGATGAGAATATTTTCCCACCTTCATAAATATTATTTTCATTTGAGGTTTATGTACAATATTATAGTGTTATTTAAAAAAATATTATTTCCCATTATTGTGCATACTTTTCTTTTTAGATAAGTAATTTTCTCCAAGGAATGATTTCATGATGGAAGAATTCATGTTTTTGGAATATGGTAAACTTAATGGATATTAACAATAATGAATATTGGTTCTGGAATAAATAAAATATAAGTGGTTATAGTATACCCATTACATTTATTGGATATTAATATATATTAAGTTGATCATGATGGTTATTCCATGTGTAAATTTTATGGTTAACCCAAGTATGAACACATTTTATATTTTATATTTGATTATGTAGAATATATCATATGTTTTAATGAGGGTTTCCCCATAAGTATGATAAAGAAATTATACCCCAAATTTAAAAAATTATTTATTAATTCTTACTATGGTTTTATAGAAATATCATGTTTACACAATATGCATTATTAAGTGTATCTTTAGTGGAATGTATATGTTAATTATTAATGGTGTAATATCATGAATCATCCCCTAGGGCCCATACCATGACTACCCCAAGCCAACCTTCCCTAGGCTGGGGGATGAAGACTAGCACAGAGTAGGCCTATCCCAAATGGGAAGGAATTTCCTTTAATCCTGTACAGACACAAAGCTCAAACAACGGATGGTAAACACATTGTAAACCACAAATATCACTAAGACAACTATTGAAAGTATATTAAAAACTAAAAGTAAAATGGGACCAGAATACAAGACCTAAACAACAGAGTAATGTTCAACTACTGTGGTTTGTCAGCTTGAGACATTACCTAAAGGGTAGGTGAAGGGTAGCTGCCTATAGCCGTAGAAGTATGATCATCTATCCTGTCTCACTAAGAACCACCTAGTCCCAGACCACCAATGTCTCTGTCTATGTGTTGATCAACTTCACAAGACATGACACGTGTGGGAAAAACCCATGAAAGGGTGTATAACACAATACATAGTTTGGACCCCAAACAACATTGTAAAGATCTCAAAGTTAGACCAAAAAGAAAAGACATCACACATAATGTATAACTCAGGGTATATTATATTAGATTATATGTTGTAAAGATGAATCATCATGTACTGTAGAGGGATTGATCCCTAATGAGTCACCATGGTTTTCGTGGCAATTGGAATACTAAGGTCGTCTCTGCAACTAGGCTACTGAGGTATAATCCGCTACTGGACCATTGAGGTATGCTTGACTAATAGTCAATGAGGTCTTATGAGCCACTCTAACACTAATATCAGCTCAGCTACTCGACCACAGAGGTCAACTCCGCTACTGAACCACTAATGAAGGCTCACATTCTGGACCACTAAGGTCTACAGAGCTACAGGACCACTGAGGTCTACGTGTCTACAAGACTACTAAGGTCTGCTCTTCTACTGGACCACTAAGGTCAACTCGGCTATTGGGCCACTAACGTTCTATTTGATAATGGACCATCGATGTTTTCTTGTCATATCATTCGATTTACAACTAGCTGTATGATTCCTGCTCTCCAATGTGCTTGATTATGGAAGAATATAATCCTTAAGACACCAGTTGTTTCACTAATTCCACCAAAAACCACATAGATTATACCCGACATACCATCTCATCATAGGGGTCCCAATTCTATATGTGGTGCATCAATCAAAGGCCATGTTTGATAGATATTAGAGTTTTAGTATACAAGGGCTGATTAAGACAAGTTGTAGCCCGATTTTGTCAGACCAACCCAGCAACTTAACCTGGGGGTCTAGCACGACTTGACTGGTTTTGGACGACCCGTCTAGACCCAGTTTGTTCTGGAATGACATGGTCCTTCTTGGCCTAGTTTCCAGGCCCATTGTTCATCGTCGGACTTGGACCGATTTTTATGTGGGTCCAGCCCATTGCGTCACCCAATGACACAGTTTTCATATGGTCTGGTCTGACTAATTCTATGTTGTTTTTACAGCCATGCCTCCCAGCTACTCAGTTTCCCATATGTATCGGCCTATATTGAGGGGGGGGGGGGTAGTTCTTCTCTATCCCCACCTCCCCATAGACTAGTTTATTTATTTTTTCTGGACTATATTGGTTGGTCTACATGGGTCCATCGTAAATGACATACTGAATTCTGATTGACACTGCTAGATGGTTAGCTAAGTCTGGCCACCACCCTCCATAAATGGTCCAGGGATGACTGTGTTCTATTGCACTCTGAGGCCCTCCATCGTAGGTCACTCCACATGATGCGGTGACCCAATCGGCCTCACCATCCTACACCACCATAGCCAATACTATTCAAGACCTTCACCTCCACGACATGATGCCTCTATACCACCATGGCCTACCATTGCCTCACACAGTGCCTCGTCGATGCTGTCATCCCGCACAGTAGAATCCTCTTCCACTACAACACACACTTCCCCACACATGTCACTACTAATACATTTCACTGATGTCACCACTAATATCATTTTCATTCATTGTTGCACTACCCTGATGTCATCATGGGTTCAGATATTCTATCATGGGACATTTCACCATTAATCGAATGTGCAACAACCGCTCATTCATAAGCCAGGAATATGAAAACAAATTGTAGTGGAGAAGAATGCAGAAGGAAACTAATAATTGTGGATCATAGCTATTATTATTTTCATAATAAATTTGCACTTGTTATGTGTTTTAGTGAGAAAAAAATATCAAGAATCCCACTCCCTAAAATTCCCTAAAGTCAAAACTAATCCCTAAAGAAAAGATGACCCACAGATCAACCTGTTAGTGGGTTGATATTAATTTTTTTGTTTATAATGATGACTAGGGATTCCATATCATATAGAAAAAACCACTTACTTATAAAATGGATTCTACGGCGTCAAGGTTCAATTGTCATTGGCAACCTGTTAAGAGCGGTCATGATCAATCATCTCAATGACCATCGAACTGTGATCTGATATATTTGGAGATTCTTTATTCCTTCTTTTCCATTGTAATTCTTCTAGGGCCTTCTAACAATAAATTTGGTTATCCTGTAGTCATGTATCTCTTTTAATAAACTTAATGGAGGAATCATGTTTCAGTGTTTCTGTTACACTGAGTCACCAC
This sequence comes from Viscum album, assembly GCA_963277665.1. Lineage (NCBI taxonomy): Eukaryota > Viridiplantae > Streptophyta > Magnoliopsida > Santalales > Viscaceae > Viscum > Viscum album. Next base: position 1,474,528,399 of record OY728157.1, read on the forward strand.
ATCATTATGCTATTTCATTTATGAAATGAAGTAGTTTCCTCCTCAATTCATTGTAGTGGGGAATTTTTATATAAAATAAACATTTTAATTTTATATTATTTTTCCTTAAAATGACTGAAAATTAACTTCCCTTGATCACTCAAGTTGGTCGATTTTAAGTCCTTAATTTGGATAATATCTCATCAACAACTCAATTGTGGTCTCAAATTTTTAATCTGATTATAGTTTGTGAGTTATGATGATTCAAATATAAAAGAAATTTTAATAAATTATTTCATTTATGGTTATGTCCCAAAAACCCACTTTCATAGCACATCATCCCCGGCCGATGTTTAGCGTCACCTATGGTATGCACACCCTCATGAGCTCAACAGTACACCAGGATTTCCAATCCATGTTGCCATTTATGAGTTATAATTGTTTAAAAAAAATCATCATTATTAAAATATTTTATTTATGGAAAAAACTATTTTAAACTATAATGTCACGCATTCCAATGTTAGGTTCTGCATATGGATAGAGCAACCTCATTAGATAAACAATATTCTTTGATTTTCTATCAGATTCATTGTTCGTGAGCTACAAGAAAATTAAAATAATGTAGTCTTTATTCAATAAATTTATCTATATCTAAAAAATATTTTCCACTATTGACTACTGCAAGATAATTTTTGGTTATGTCTAAGGAATGAACACACTAACCTGCTCAAAAGAGGTCTTACATTTTCAATCTAAGTCACCGTTCTTGCATTATGTTGAATTAAAAATTAAAATAATTCTTATTTAATTATTATATTTATAGTTATTAAATTTTTTTGTTTTCACAATGGTGGCATGTATTAACTAAAATTATGTCAATCCAGGGGTAAACACACTTCTTTGAACACAATATTTCCCTCAGATATCTGATTAGGTCAACTGTTTAATTGTTATTACACTTTTTTCTGGAAACTGCTCAAAATTTATTTTCAAAAGAAATAATTCTTTGAAAAATCATTCTAGGAACTCCAGGAATTAAAATCTCATTTCATCTCAGCACCTGGTCTTTAAATAATCCCATATAATTTTTAAAAAAATAACATGGAAATTTTGGTACATTACATTACCCCCACTATTGGGGAATTATGTCCTCGTAATCCAAAACAAGGGCTAAACAAAAAAATGGTGGTACTAAGCTTGGATAAGAGTCTCTCACTATATATTTCTCTCCTAGAGATTCTTGTGCATCCACTGAATGCATACCTAAGACTTTATATAAAAGATGTGCTTCTATCTATCCCCGATATCTTCTGAAAACTCTGTAAAATTCACCCTATTATCGATGTCGAGCTCACCCCAATCAAATATACTACAAGTAGAGGAATATTTATCCCTTTACTAAACTCCACTCATGAGTAATTAGAAATTCGGTCCACTCTTTGTGTTGCTTAATGATTTCCCAGATGGTATTGTGTCTCTTGAACATACGTGGTAAACTCAACCTGAAGTCCATCAATACACCTTAACATTTCCATCCTATCACCCCCCAAAAAGAGGATGAACAACCAATGAAACTGAATCTTACAAGTGTTCATCTTTTTCTTCTCAATATGTATGCCCAACTTCAATCTATTCCTTTATCCTTGGTGTCTACCCAGACACCCACACACATACCCCAATGCTTACTATACATCCCCTAAAATGTAAAATGTTCTCCCCTCATTTTGAATGTCCATTTGGGGTATACCTTGTAGACAACTGATCACATAAAGAACAATAGTCAGATTCACTAATTTGTGCCTCCCTGACTCATTTAAGAGTGTATGTGTAACTACCAATGATATTAGATAAGTTGCTTCATCCCCATACATGATAAAAATATTTAGTGAGGCCAATTTATTTGTTTCATCGATCAAAAACTATGAACCAGATCTCCTAATGAGAGTATCCAATACAATCTTCATACTAAAATGAGTATAGACTACGTTGATGTCATAGTCTTCGCAGAACACCAACCATCAACATTTTCTCTTGTTCAAATCCTTATGATATAAGATATAAGTGAGATTATTGTGGATAGATTAGATTAAAAACTATTCACCCATGGATGTGGTGTCACCACATCATTAATAAGAATACTATCACTAACAAATAATAATCATATTACTCATCAATATCTATAATAATTTCCAAAAATTCTATAGGCACAATTCTATCCATGCGAATGGATATCCTTTAAACTGTTCATTTTCTTCAATGTCCCTTTGAATGTGGGTATCTTTTCTCCACAAACACCTAGATAAATGGTAAGTATTCCACACAAAACCTCAAACATTGGGTCTTACAATTACATTCTACTACATGTCCCCCACCTACACCCTTAACTCATGAATCTTTTTGTACGACATCTGATATAAGTATACTGATATCAGTTCCCTCCTTGGGTGTAGAATGATAATGATGTTCATATATTATTTGTAGAGGTGATCCAAGAAATTTCTTCTAGAATAACATTCTTGAACATCTCCACTACTATTTGAAAATGAAAAATCAAAACATCTAATGACGCTTTGGTAAGGCTGGAAGGCTCCTGTGTGATCGGTTGCACCATCCTAAGAACTAGTTTATCCCATTCTTGTTGGGATTCCTTTTTCACTGACCAAAGAAAACCTTATTCCAACACTATGTAAAAACATCATCCTTCTTATCTATAATAGTCAATATGATCATTGAAATATTGATGACTAATCTATAATGGATCTAGTGCCATATGGCCTTGATGCTACCACCATGATGTTCCAATAGGAACTCTCACCACAAGGGTCAGATCACACTCTCACCAAAGGTACGATTATTTAGTATCCTCCCATAGGTATCTCTATGTGTATGGTTCATCCTAATATTTTAATATGAATCTCGAGGACTTGAAAAATATTCTAAATAATAAAAAATGATTATCGACCATATATATTAATACCATTGCTGTGATTAGACACAGATTGTACCTCAAATAATTCTTGAATCCCATGGGTCTTAGTCCTTGGTTGTATAATGAAACCCACTTCCCTGTAATCCAGCTCACTGAAAATTTTCTAGACTAAATTGGGATGGTGGTTGTAACATGTCTAAATATATACCACCTCCTTATACTCATTTGGCTCCTCTACAACATCTTCCATGCTACAAATTAATCTATTCTTGTCACTGTCTCTACCCCTGTGGCCTATACACCAATCCACTATCTGCAGAATCAGGTGGAAAATATCTAGTTAGATATTATATATGGCCATTTTAAAATCATTATCTCTTTCTACACCGACTAGACTCACCCTAAGAAAATTGAGCCGAAGATCCCCTGTCTTGGGACCCCTTCTTGGAATGTCTCACACGTCCAATTCTCTGAGACTACCATCAGCTTCATGTTTTACCACTGCCGAAATCCAATAATTTTACCTTCTCAGCCAAAAGACTTTCAACCAAAACATTTCTCAGTATAACACTATCATAAGTAGGAATTAACACTAGAATAGAGTTGTCTCAAATGTATCTAAAAACATATCTCTTGACGGTCAGAGCCCTGAAGCATTGGTCGTATCGTATTAATAGATTACAAGGAATTTTCAGGATGCCTTAATGAATTCTAAGTTATGAACACGTAGTGCTTCCAATGATTTTGATGCAATTGGGAAATCATAACCTTAATATTTTTGGGTAGGAGCCCCTCAACTGAGAAATGTTCTCACACTCTATCCGTGAAAATATCACCACATCTTAAGATTGGGTAACCTCAACCCTGGAATCGCCCTACTAAGACATGTAGAAGGATTTCTTCTTGGACTGCCATTAGATATAATGGTACTCTAACTATATGGAAAACATGGTCACCACCTCAAGACAGTCCTTATAATCATATGAGTAAGGATCATATCAGTACCTGAGGGGTCTCTGTCAATGAATCTCATGGAGTGCACTTAGACTGAACATCTCATCTTTTGGTAAGATGTGTACCACGTACTACTATACTAGTTGTGGTATAGCTAGTGCACCACATTGTGGTACAATCTCTAGTACAATCCCTTGATCCCATTAACACACCATAGATCATCCTCACGATCTTGTTTTGGAATCCTAGCTGGTAGTCTATATGGAAGTATCTTGAAACAAAACAAGATGTACTGCGATCAATACATTATACCTAGTGTGCTAAGTTTGAAACATAAATATCATGAGAAAACATTCAAAGAACCATGCAACTAGTGTTTTCATATACTGGGTTGGAAAAGAATAATTCACAGTCATGGTGTATGAATACGTCATCTGTCGCACCAACACTAGACACCCTATACTAAATTCAAAACTCGAAACACATAATAGTGTTATCCCATGAAAATTTAATATTTGTTTGTTCTTATAGTAGAACTAACCACCTTCAAGATACGACTTTGTCACAACCCATCACCCGTGGCCCTTTACATTACTATCCCACACCCGCCATCCATTGTCCAGGGGATGGCTACTATCACTGAGAAGGATTATACTAAAAAGGGAAGTCTTGGCCTTTAAACATGTCCACATGAAAAAAAGATAATTATATGGAATATAACGAAAAAGTAAACTGCAACTGTCTGTAAGACAACTACTGAGACTGAAGTACAAAAAGAATGTACACTGAAGCCAGAATACATTCAATAAACCAAAAAGGAAATTACAACTACAAGGTTCCATCCACACAATACCCTACTTGAAGTGTAAGTTAAGGGTAACTACCTATAGCCATAGAAGTAGGCATTTCTATCGCATCTTAGGGTGCACCACCTGGTCCCAGACCACCATGGTCTCCACTGAAGCGTCAATCGCCTGCACGAGACATGTCATGTGTGGGTGAATCCAGTGTAGGGGTGAGTAACACAATACTCATTAGGTACCCCAAACAACAATGTAAATACCAAAAAGAATGACTAAAAATAATGGAAATATCACACTAGGTATAACTCAAGGTATTGAATGTATGTATTTTAGTCGTAAGGATGAATCAACTAGTACTACTGAGGGACTCATCCCTAATGTGTCACCTAGGTTCGCTCATCTATTGGGAACCTAAGGTTTTCTCGGCATCTGGACCAAAGAGATCCACTCCAATACTAGACAAATGAGGTCCGATGTGACACTATACCACCATGTTTTTATTCTCTATGTGACCATTGACTTCTGCTTTGCTACTGGACCATTAAGGTAGGCTATGACACTAGACCACTGAGCTCCCCTTAGCTACGGGACCATTGAAGTTAGCTTAGATACTAGAACAATAATGTCCGCTCAGCTACTGTAAAACTAAGTTACTCAATGAAAATGGACCACCGAGGTCTGGTCATCATATACTTAATGTCCCAACATACTGTAGGATACACACTCTCTAGTGTAATTTATTCATGAAGAATTTACTCCCTATTAAATTAGTTGTATCTCAAATAACATAAAAAACAAATTAGTGTATACCCAATTGACTGACTCCTTGAGAAGGTCCCAACACCATAGACGATACATCATTCAGATGCCCAGTCTAAAGGATATTGATATTTTAGTGAACAAGGGTCAGTTGCATCTGGGCCTAGTCCAACATCGTCAGACTTACCGGACCAACCATACCCAGTGGTCCTGCATGACATGAACCGTTTCGTCCGACCCAACCTGACTTCATTTTGACTGGGAAGACCCAGTCTAGAAGGGCCTAGTTTCAAGGCCCTTTGGGACTTATTGGACCCAAAATAGTTAATCTATGGGTACTTCCAACTAGGTCACCTTGGGAACAATTACACATTCGGTCTAGTTATTCTTAGTCGAACAAGTTCTGACCTATCAAGCCACCCAATATCTTGGATTACTATCTAGACCACCTAACAGCAGTGTGCCATTTAATCTCCATCATGGGCCATGAAACACCCTAGTTTATTCAATCAACCAGACACATATTAGTTGGCCAACTTAAGTTCATGCCAGAAGCTATTCTCACTTCCTATTCATGTAGCCACACTCACAAATGAGGATGGACACACCCATATTAATGTAGTTTAGAATGTAACACATTCCATCACATGTTTTGACCTGCCCCTCATGCCTCTCCCCTTGACACGGTGCACAACTGCTGCCACCACAAAGCACTGTATGGTCCCCCCTCTTCCAAACCTGTCACCACACCAGCTCTATGATCCTGCATTGTTGTGGCCTGCTGTCAGTGAACTATTCTAATGTGGTGCTTATCCAATGATAACTGTCACCCACATACCCTTGTCATTTCAGTTTAGGTGTCATTCCATTAGTGTTACACCACCCTTATGTCATCACAAGATCAGATATTTGGTCTTGAGTCATTGCACCGTGGATCGAGGACACAAGGAACACTCTTTCATAAGCCACAAAGACACGGTGAAATATTGGGGGAGAAAAACACATAAGGAATCCGTGAAGGATGGATCATAGCAATTGTTCATGACATCATAGATTAATCGTCTCTAGATGGTTTAATGAGGAACAAAAAATAACATGAATCCCACTCCCATTTATTCATGCAAGTCAAAACCAATCTCGCAAGATCAAAAACCAACAGTCCAATCAATTAGTGGGTTGTCTGCATTCATTGTATATAAAGAAGAATGGTGAATACAAATCCTAAAGAAAAAACCCCCTACATAAAAAATGATCATTCGGTATCGAGTTTTTATCGTTATCGGTGATCCGTTAAGAGACATCACAACCTGTCATCTTGTCTTCCTTTGATCAGTAATCCATCGTTGTTGGTGATTTTTTATTTGTTTCTCGCCAATAGAACAACTCAAGATACAAATAGAAATATCTCGGGTCATATTCTAATCTTGTATCTCAGGTAATCAACTTAATGGAGGAAAAGTGTTTCAACCTTTCTATTATGTTGAGTCTCCACGTCGTTATGTTGTATCATATGTGAAATGAAACAACTACCTCATCAATGCATTGTTGTGGCACATTTTTTCATCAAATAATACATTAGGTATATTTTATTTTCCCTTAAAATGCATGAAAAATAATATAAAACCTCGACCTGCACCGATAGAGATTGTGTCCAACATATGGAGAACAGATCATTATAAACTCAATGGTGGTATTGTATTTTTAATATGAGTTACCGTTTTCAGAGTTAGGAGGATTTCAAAAAATATATATCTTATTTAAATTATTTTTTTACAGTTACATCGCAAAAACAACCATTCACATCTGGCCCACACGAGCCAATGATAGTCTCTGCCTAAGGGAAGAATACCCTCATGAGCTCAATGGTAATAACGGATTTCCAATATGATTGTTTCAGTTATGAGTTATAAGGATTTGAAAATATAATAATTATTCAATAATTTTACTACCAGCCAAAAATTTCATTCCATGGTTGGGCCTCAACATAAAATGTTCGGTGGTACCTAAAGAAATAAGACCCTCATGAGCTCAAAAACAATCTCAAGATTTCAATTCGAGACACTGTTTCTTAGTTATAAATATATGAAAATAAAAAATCATTATTCAATTATTTTATTTATGGCCAAAAAATTACATTCTCTTGTTGGCCCACGTTGACCAATATTAGGCTCTTCTTAAATAATGAACACCCTCATGAGCTCAACGGTGGTCACATATTTTTAACATGAGTCTCCATTAATGAGTTATAAGGAATTGAAAAATAAAATAATTCTTATTTAATTATTTATTTTACATGTATTTCATTATCATGTTTTCTCAATGCAGGCCCACATCGACTAAACAGACGTTGGGCCTATGGTAAACCCACTTCTATGAATTCAATGTTGCCCTCATATTTCTAATCAACTAACCTATTAGGGAGATATTTTAAAATTTTAAGAAATACTCACACATTCTATTTAAAACGTAACATTTTTCGAAAGATAATTCCCAGCACACCATCCCTCGGAATTGCACACTGTCTCAACAAATTGTCTCAAAATAATCCTATATAATTATAAAAATTACATTGATGTTCTTGGACATTAATTGATAATTATAATTTTTGAAATAAAATTTTGCATTTATCGATTTATTAAATAAAATAATATATGATTTACTTTTCCATTAAATGATACTTTAAAACTTGTTATGGAATGACTTGGGTTAGATATGTAATTTCATGAGTAATAAAATTTTTACCTTCAAAAAAATTTTTAATTTTAGAAGGAAACTTTTTTAATGTATTCATATACTAAGGGTATATTTATTTATATTAATGTCCATATCTAAGATTTTTATACTAATATTACATTCTAAAATTTCAGTCCCAGGGTAAAATATGTGTAATGTAATTGCATAAGACTTATTTAATGATGTGAATAATTTTTATTAAAGGAATTATTTTCCAATGATTAATACTGCGTAAAAACTGATATTGAGAATAATTGTCTTCTTTGTAATATATAAATAGTTTTTTAAGAGTTATGTACTAATTCTATAAAACTCAAAACAGTAATTATCCAAGTAATTAAAAAAATTAGTTCTAGTTAAAATGAATAAGATTATGTTATTATTATGTTTGGGATATTATAATAAACCCTTATAGACATATCACTCTTAATATTTTTCTTCATAACCTCGTGAAATTAAACTTATTATAGGGGGCCTCAGATGTTGAATAAGGGGTGACAATGGAGATATCAATGATAAAAAATAATAATAATAGTACGAGAACATTATAATAACATTGGAAAATCATACATTCCATATCATAGACCATAATGTTGACTGATTTCAAAAATCATGGAAATTCATAACTAATGAGTCAATAATGAATCAAATAATATGATCCATTAGATAATTAAAATTTCATAAAAACTTCATTTGTGTCATACACATAAGCATAGAAAATAATTTCCTTAGAGGTAAAGTATTACATCAATGAATGTCATAATGGATTCAGTTTACTCACAATATTTAAAGATTAATCATTGATCACTCCACATACATTTATATTGGAATGAGTCCCTTTATAAAATATCCCATTAAAATCATATATATCACATGAGATGTACATATTTTCCCATTTAATTGAAGGGATATATTTTTTGATCCACCTATCACTTATTGAAATTCAAATAAATGAATAATATAGGTTCATAAAACATAACTCATATCTTATCCCATGAAAATGAAACATGTTTTGTAAATATATCATCATGTCACAACCTATAGAAATGAAACGTGTTTCATAATTATTGCATCAATTATGAATTGAATAAACCATCGAAATGGAATAACTTTTATAAAAAACTTTTATTACAGTCAAAATAATCTAGATGAAGAATAACAATCGAATCATTGAATTATACTCCCAATAAATCATTTGTAACATCCAAATATGCCTTATTTGATGAATGACCATTTACAGATCACTTATAATATTATGTTTGGAAAATATTCTTTCAAACAATAAATCAATTACTTAAAATATATTAAATTTCAATATACAATGAAAAAACTTATGCTTGAAAATTTCTAATTCACGTTAAAAATGAAAGATCAATATATAAAGTGGTAAAAATGTGATGAAATTCAATTCATAATGTATAATTCAAATGTAAACCATTCATAAAATTTTTATTATGTAAAAAACACCGAATTTCAGATAATGGCAATAAAATTTGAAGCATTTTTTATAAATTTCAAAAATTCCTTGAGAATTAATTTAAACAGTCATTTAATATTATAAAAACATTCATGATGTCATTTTAAAAAACATTTAAATGGAAGAAAACAATTTTATTTACCTATGAAATAATTAATTATGTGTTTCCAAAAAAACGTGCTTTCATAATTATGGGTACATGAAGTAAGTTAATTGATTGGAAAACACAGATGATAAAAAAATAACTAAAGGATAATAAAAGTGATGAGTTTATTTCTTGTTTGATAAAAAAACAATATTTGTAGAATAAAATATTATCTATATTGATAATGAGTGATATTATAAAATAAAACCACGATATTGACTACCAAATTAAAAGAATTCACTTTAACAAATAATATAATAATAATTTTTTATTATTATTTTATACAATAATAATTTTTTAAATTATAATATCATGTATGATTCATTTACAAAATTACAAAATCTATTTTGTTATAATTCCATAATAAAATTATTGTTTCTGTGAGTTAATTGTTTCTTTTTTTATTAGAATAATAGTTTAGAAGTTCTATTACATGTACATTGATTATTATTTCATCATTTTAAACATATTAATCATTATAATAATATCATATATATTCATTATATTAATATTTATATTTATCTATAATTTTTAATAAATAAAATTGTATTATACCTTTCATGGAGACAGTGGTACGTATGTATTAATGGGTGATGTTTTCAGATGTTAGTAGAGGGAAATAAATACATTTAAATAATAATATTCAATATAAAAATACTTAATATATGATATAAATCATTTATATTTTTAAAATTAAACCTATTTTTGATCCATTTGTTGTGGAAATTAAAACGAAACACATCACTTCATGGAGGTGGTATCCCACATATACACACGAGTGATGTTATCATTTTCCAATAGATAAGAGTGAAAAGAATAGATGAAATATTACAACTCTAAATGCATAATTATTTCTTAAATATAAAATATAATAATTAAAAATATTATAATAACCATCTATAAAATATGGTGACGAAAAATGAATTGTATCGTTTTGTGTATATGGTAATATGTACATATACAAGAGTGATACTTTCTCTTCACAGTTCTTGAGAAAGATGGTTATTTCATAGCAATAAAAAAAATTATTTATAATTTGGATACATATGTAATTAATTTCTGATAAATACCATTTATTTATATTTTTAAAAAGTATGATTAAAAAAAGTGATTCATTAAGGTGATCATGTCTTCTTTAAAGAAACTCAGTTTGATCTCCTCATACAGTCTGTAGGGCTAATCATGGTAGAGAAAAACCTTTCGAATATTTATACAAATTTTTTTGGTATAATTTTGAGGTTTTTGATGATATATAAGGCCTAAAATGGTGTACATAATAGAAAGGAGGGTTTTCAGGACACACATCGAATTACATATATGAGTAGAATATAATAAAATTGTTCAAAAGAATAATGCTAACAAATGACTATTAATTAGAGGACAACATTATAAGATCAAAATAAAATATTCCAATGATCTTTATATAGGTTTTTATGTCATCCTAAACCATGTTTTTTCTAAACCACTTCATTAAACATATTATCCATAAGTATAGTAAGAAATATTTTCATTTTTTTATGTAAGAGGAATATTACAATAAAAATACTTGTAACTCATAAATTGAACAATATTTATATTTACAATCATATTCCATTATGTTTTGTAAAAGTAATATTTTAAATTCATTTTTAAACATTAAATAAAATATTATTTATTTCAAAATATTTGTATTATTAATATATTAAATATTCATTTAATTTTTATGTAAAGACACCAATATACAGATCGAATTATCATATAATATTTTCTCAATAAAATAATATATAATATCTACATAAAAATCAATTTAATATAGTAATTTAATTGTATTATAGTAAATTTTATATTATTGAAATATTTTCTTTATTTTTATGTTAAATGAATAGTTACAATACCCTCATTCCATAAGAATTTAAGTTAATTATTTAATTACTAATACATTCAAACAAATAACATTGATAAAATATTAACCATTATTTTAAAATTCACATTTAAAACCATACATATTTACTTTTTTCTTCATGAATATTTGTAATGATATTTAATTCTAAAGGTCGATATTTAGAATTTATTCTATTTATTAATTAATATAAATGACATAATTAATAAAATATGTAGAAAATTTACCATATATTAATTATATGTATATAAATGGAAATACTAATTTCATTAAATAGGATAAAAGTAATATTTTTATATATTTTATAGACTTATCTCCATGTTTTGAGCCTAATTTAACTGTTTTATCCTTATCGAGGTGGAAAAAGTTAATATTTTTTGTTCACATTTACTATGAATAAGTGGTAAATATTTTACAATTTCATACTCATTATTATAAATATGGGAATAATTTATCAAAGTTCAATTTCATTAAATTTTAGAAATGAAATTTAAAATAAGCGTGTTAAATGGGATTCCCTCCAATGATTTAAGATTTAATTTTATCCCATTAATATTAAACATATTTTATTAATGCTAAAAAATCTTACATAACATGTAATTTAAAAATTTCAGTAAAATCACTCAAAAAATGTGATTTACATACATTATTAATTAAAAAACATTAATTGTATAAAAATTGGATTTTAGAAAAATGTTCTCATTATTTTTAAACGATTTTTCCATTAATAAAAATCGATAAATACTTGATTTATTTTTCAAATATGTAAATCACAAATCTTTAATAATTTATATTGATATATTTATACTTCCCAATCCTAAATTTTGGTGATAACTATCCAATTAACAAATAATATTTAAAATATAAATCGCAATGTGGTAAAATAATTGTTATGTTTATTGAATTGTTTCAATGAAAAAACATTATAGCTGATTATGTCATGAATTTTTAATTTGATACATTATAACCACATTAAAATGAACTTATCCATTTATATTATATCATTCTGAATAAATACATTAGGATATATCTATTTAATTACATTGTTAGGTTTCCCATGTTGCGTCTTTGAATTTCTGATTCATCTTGAGTATATTAACTAGATGAGTAGTCTTTTTCAAGAACACATTGTCTCAAAAATTAACGATTTATACATCTTATAATCCATAAAAATGATCATGAACTAGTGGTATGCACTTTGAGTCTATTACATGTGATAAATCATGCATGTATAGTAAAGACCCCAAACATAGTATCCCATAACTAATATCTACATTATTATATTGGCACTAGATACAAGGAATAACATTACGAAGGATATAATAGTTAATAAGTCATTGAAATATATAAAAATAATTGAAATTAAAGTTAAAATTTCAAATCATTAAACAAAAAAGGTTGTTCTTTGAGAAAGACATTAATCCCTTTAGCAAATCACTACATATTTATCAAAACACATCCTGGAATCCTACGGAAAATAAAACATATGAAATATGAGATCTCAAATTCTTAGTAAGAGTATGAAAGGTAAAAAAATAAAACACAATCCTTTTTAATAATAACTTCATTAAATATGGTAGGAATAATGGATGATTAAATAAATCAATTTGAATAATTACACATTATTGAATTATATAAAAGAATATTATAAATACTTTTCGAACCACATGAACATAAATAAATGATCTTATAATTGGGAAATGTATATTTTAATACATTTAAATTTTTTTTAAGAAATTTCACACTACAATCAAAAATTTCGGGTAAAAAACACTTAATTTTGCAAATAGATTTTTCTCAACAGACCTATTAAATCATTGAGGTGATATCTAATTCTCGGTCCAAACCATCACATAATAAGTAAAATGAATTCCTCTTATGATATTTTCTAAACATAATCAACAAACAAAACCCACATTGAAAAACTAACATATGAAATTTCAATATTTATATAAATAAATACACATAGTCATGTACCATCTATAGTAATACGGTGAATGGAAATGAAAATATTCATCACTAATCAAACTGATATTAAAATATATGATGTAATAATAAATATGATATAAATACTATAGTTACAAAACGGATAATAATAATAACAAATTGTTTATATTACTAATGAATTAAAATACAATACAATTTTCAACAAAAACACACAATGAAAAATAACCTTTTGTATTAATTAGTTTTAAAACTAAATGATCACACAATATTTCCAATGAAATGAAAAATTGAGAAAAAAATTTAACATATAATATAAGATTTAAAAAAAATTCATTATTGAATGTGGAAAATTTCTTTTATAAAGTACATGATAAAATAAATATTCCCTTAACTTTCTCAGTAAAACAAATCATTCCTTATTTAGTAAATGTCATGAAGATTCCATTGAAAAATAAATTAAATTTAGTCATCAGTAAAAAATAATTTAATTAATAATTTTTGTATTGCTGAAAAATGTATGAAAATATTTTGAGAAAACATGGGTTTAGAAGAAAAATGATTTTTTACCAATGAAAATAGTGAAATTGTATTTTCTTAAAAAAGATTTATCAATTAATTTTGAATCAAAATATGGAATAAAATCCAAAAATTACTTAAAACTTTCTGTGAAAATAGGGGGGAAAATATATATTTTTAATATATAAATATAATATAAATTTTTAAGGGATATATAAATATAAAAAAATCTTGTTTAATGATTATATTGATAAATAAACCCTTATTATATTTGTACACATTCGGTAATAAGCCTAGAAAAATAAATACCATAAAATGAAACAAAAAATTCCTTCAATATGATTAAATTAATTATATTACATATCAATGTGTATTTATATAAACCACACAATAGAAGAAGTGGTAAATAGGGAATATGTCTTACTAATGTAAAAAATGAGACAACAAAACCCATATCATAGGTCAATCTAGCTTCGTATCTATCGATATCTCATATATAATAAACATTGATTATTATATATCTAAAAATGTACCATATTCATATATAACATGCCACATATGATTATCTTATAATATTTTAACACTAATAATATTTCATTTTTCCATATTTTAGGTTTTATTTTCTATATTTTCTTATACATGATTTGTATAGAGTGATTCATCTATTATAGGTAAGATATTTATCCATCATCAAAAAATGATATTTCAATAATAATTTTTATTTTTGGTTTATTATATAAATATTCATTGTCATACTTGAAAATTGGACATCGTAAATGAATCACAACGCTTCATAGAGTCGGTAGGTCATATGTATGCATTAGTGATGATATAATTCCCCTAAAGGGTGACAGGGTATGAATGTTTATGATATATTAATTGTAAAAAATTTATAACATGTCATATGTAACAAATTTATTTATTGAATTTATCCACATTATTTTCTTTGTAATTCATAAGTAAAAGAAATATAAGATCTCTTGGTAATACAATAATCTACAATACACATGAGTGATAAAATCATATATTAAAAGGAATGAAATATAATAAGGTATATTTAATAGTATAGCTAAAATTAAAATGAAATAATTAATATTATATATATTCAAATTAAATTTATTATTATATCTATCCATGAAATATTTTTATTGAAAAAAATTTACATCACATCGTAAGGTATTAGTCTCTCATAAATATGATTGATGTCTCTTTTCCCATTTGATGGTATTGAATATGGATAAGTATAATTCAATAAAATTAATAAAATATTATCATACTAGATATAATATTTTTATTATATATTTTTTAAGTCATGATTTAAAGTTTTAAATGCAGAAATAAACAGAATGGTCATAGTGAAGATAATAACATTATCTTAGGGAACCCTACTATGGATTTCTTATTATTGTCCATAGGTTTTTTCTTTTGGGTAGAGAAAAACCATTATAATGTGGATATTGATTTTGATGAGATATTTTAATCATGGTTTGTTTATCCTATGTTATTGTGAGGTTTTAATAGTTGAGGGGAGAGAGTTCCCTTTTATAATTGTTGAGGTGTAGCAATTCTATAATTACTAAAAACTATTTAATATTGGGAAGTCACAATCACAACATATTCCACCAAAATTGATAAATATATTATATAACATATGATATTTCTAATCAAAATTCACAAAAATAAAATTTATGTTCTTAAAATGTTATTCATTTTTATTAATTTTTACAAAATTCTTCAATTTCAGTTTTTTGTACAATAAGTAGTTTTTTAAAGCATGTAAAATTATCCATTAAAAAAAATAAAATTATAATTTTTAAAATAAATTGGACCCACTTATTGTAATTATCAAATCAAAATTTATCATAATATATTTATATGTGTGGGAAAAATTAGTTTTAAAAAATGAAAATGTATTGTCCAAAACACATTTTTACATTTAACATATAGATTAATTTATTAATATTTATACAAATATATATTATTAAAATTTTAATTGACCTTGGGGTATAGTACATATTATTATTAATAAATATATTTGGAAAAAAATTTATATTCAATTAATATATATAGATTTATTATATTTAATGTAAAATCCACAAATTGATCAAAATTAGCTTTTCCCCAAAATAACCTAAAAATATACAAGAAAATGAAATCATATTTGAATGAGAAATTAATTAAAAATGTCATACGTATGTTAAATTGTAATATAATTTAAATTATTTATCTTTAATCCTAATTTATAATATGAATTTTCATTTTAATTAATTTAAATAAAAGGTTGTTTTCAATAAAATCATTAATTTTTTTACAATTAATCAAAAATTATAACTAAAAAATCATAAAAACACCACACAATGATAATTTATATATCTATATTCAAAAAACTATTAATAATTTCTATAATAAAATTTCTTACTATTTTAATATTGTTTTTAAATTATGTTTCATAATGCGACTAAAGTGCCTTTCTTAAAATATATTTTTTTAAAAAAATTTCATTTTCATTCAAATGGATATAATTTTCTTTCAAAAAATATTGAATTATTTTAATTTTATACATTTTTAAATCATATAAATTTAAAAATTTATTTATACATATTCATATCCAATAATTAAATGTCTATACTGTAATCATTATTTTTAAATTATATTATTTTTATAATATGTTGTGTTTAATTTATATCCAGGGTTTCATGAAACAAAATATATCAATGATGTTTTATTTATTTAAAAATTCATATATTTTAATGTCTTAGGGTGTTAAATTCTCATCAAATGTCATTGTTTTCACTTATATATGTTAACGAACATGATGTTCATCTTTTAAAATAACATGATGTTATATTATACCCCCAAAATTAAATTTCTCCCTCAAAATATAATATCGACATCAATAATAATGTGATTAACATTTCATAATACCTTTATTAGAAAGCCACATCATAAAAATTATTACCAAAATAACCCCAATTTTAGGTAGAAATTTATTTTTGGTTTTTATCTAGAATAACACATAACTATGTTTTTCAATGGGAGGAAACTAGTTGGAATTGGAGATATATTCATGGTAGAAAAGTGTAAATAATTATTTATAGAGATTTAGACCAAAATCAAAATAAATTCTATTTTCATGAAATCCATAAATCGTTGGTCATTTAATATACCATTTTATTCATCAGATATTTTAATATTAAGATAATCTTTTTTTTAAATATCCATCTCTTAATATTGAGGATGCCATTTACCATATTCCAGAAAACATTATCAAATATACTTACATGACTAGTATAATTTCATCCGTTAGTTGTACATTAAAAAATTTATACCACATATCTTACTACAAGAAATGAATATACGATATTATTTTTTAGGCCTGTTGAACAAAAAATTACTATTAATAGATAATAATATAAATAATGGAATGATATTTCATTTCTTCTTTATCTAGATATCTTCCATGAAAAAATGGATATCTCTAGTTTTCCAATAATAAATTAATTTATAATAACATAGTTGTAACATCCAATTTTCAATGTAATCTATTTAATAATTGGTTACCTATAAGACTCATCCAAAATATATTTCACCAAATTCAAATTCAATAAATTATTAAATCAAGGTCACTAAATCAATAATATATTCCATATACAATATACATTGGATATTAACGTCACATTCCAAATATTATAAGACCTTGATAACCTAAAACCATAATGAAAACTTGAATGTTTCTAAAAATAAAATTTTTGTTGGTAGAATTTAATCAATAAATCTAAACATATTTCGAAATCAATTTATGATAACATGAACACTTAAATTACTAACCAGTTTCATGATCCCCAATAATATTATATATACAATTATTTTTCATTATTATATCAAAATCAATAACATATTATAGATAATTTCCCAAGAATTTTTGGATTTATAAAAGTATCAACATTCCACTTAATCACTTTTCTTTGTAAAATTGAATATATAATTTCATATACTAAATTAAACACAAATGTAGTAATATAAATATAAATTTTAATATTTTAATAATGATAATATCATGAATGAAATATCTCTATAATATAATTATTTAATACAAATTCAAATATCACTAATAATTCCACCACATTTATATTAATTACATTTAATTGTTATTTTTTTCATGGACTTTTTGTGGTATATTACCTTTAATCATGTGGAATTCATTTTAATAGTACCAAATCTATCTATTGTTGAAAAATTCATCATATGAGACATCCTTCATTTTCTTTAATACAAAATCATTTTGGACATTCTCCTAATAATTGTAGAAACCTTAGATTACCTTGTTTCATGTACCAGAGTGTTTATTTAATCAATCATAACATGGGTAAAAACCTTCATTCCCTTATTTTTATTTTCTAACATCTCATATTGGATTATCTACCAATATTTTTTGTTTAATCCACAAAATGTATATAAATATTTTTCTATTTTGGTAGTACCTGATATTACATACTCATATGATGAGAATGTTTGGGATACAATTTTCCTTCAAAGGATATTAATTATCACATAAATAAAATGTTCAATAATACTCTTTGGATTATGTATGTTGTCTGTGGAATTCCCTTCAAACCATGTAATGTTTTATTAAAATATAATTACATTTTAATATAATTTTTTCCGTAATCTCTGAAATTATTTCACCAGATCATCTCATTACAAATATAGAAAATACATTTCTGAGATTGGTATATTAAATTATTCCATTAAATGATTTTAATTTTTTCATTCTTTGATTAGAATTTGGAATCAATGATCCCCATTGATCAACATCTCATGAGATTAGATATACATCCAAGAAAAGAGTATACTTTTCTTTACATCCAAAAGTGAGAAATATCTTCTCCATGGAACTTATCCAAAAATCAAATATTAGATGGAATTATATTCGAATTAAATGGTTTAGTTTCCTGATGTATAAGGTTTTCTAACATTATTAAATCATGTGTTATATATTAATTATTCTCCATATTGAAAACATTATTACTCATATCCTGATTTATCATCCCAAATATGGTTAAAATTTGATTAGTTAAATCTATATTTCTAACCCTATATTCATTATCTTTCACTTGAGGTAAATCTCTCCAAGGTTTATTTTTATTTATATGGTTTTCATTAAATCTATATTGATCAATTTATAAATAGTAGAATTCACTAGATTACATCATAACACTATGATACATAATGTATAATTCCAAAATTGGTGAATTGCATAACATCAATTGAAAAATATATGTATTGAAATCGCATAATCATAAACATGGTTTCTTTGTTAAAGTTCTAAAATACTAAAAATATTTTCAAATCCATCATAATGGATTATAAACGAAAAAATTAATTCCATAATATCCCTCTAGTGTATCAAATAATATAAAACGTTAAGATAGATAACATATATCATGTGGTGATAAATTAAAAGTCTAATAATATCTTTTTATAATTATTACCCAAAATCACAATGGTTCCAAAACCACAGTCACATTTGGTAACTTGATAAGGATTTATTTTTAATAAAAAACAGAAAGTCACTTCCTCAGAAAAACATTAGGATGTTCATCAATACATATAGTAAAATTATATCATAGGTTTTTGTTCCCTAATATACAATTCCCAAAATCTAGTTCCAAAGGATTCTACAAAACAGGATCTAATGAAAAAAATCACGAAATTGAACTGAGATTCCCTAGTCCGGTGACAACTTCATTAAATTGTCACATGATACAAGAAATCACATCCATATTGACCAAATAGTTTAGTAGTTTTGGTAAACCAAATACATAAGTGAAACTCATATTAAATATTAACAACATATATACAAAATATATATTATTTGAGAATTCCAATATTCCATTTATCATATCCATGCACATCAATCACAAAACACTTCCTAGTATCTAGGGAAATTTAAAACCTAATAAAGTGTTGAGCTCATATGATTAATTAGGGAATGAAAATATTAGAATATATGGTCAATAAATATTCATATTTAATATGACAAATAAATAATTTAATCATGTACTATTTAAAAAATATCTTGAGAATAATATGGAAGTAAAAATAGATTATCAAACATTAGTGTATAAATTATCATATAATCATGAAGCATATAAATGGATATTTTATTTAATTGAGTAATCATGTGGAAACCAATAATGGATTCCATAATGATAGAATAAATAATGTTTTACATCTAAAAATTTTTCCGAGTCCATTCACAAGATAGTTAAAAACTACTGGTAGAAAGACCCACTTAATTTTAAAAACTAATTTTTCTCAGGAGGCCTATTTGTATATCGAGGGGAAAATTAATTCTAGTCCCCACCAAATAAAATAATAATTTAAATTCAATAATCATATTTAATCTGTGAAAAAAATCAACATAAATATTTATATTAGACAAATTATATACAAAATGAAAATACTCACCAGAATCAATAATCATAATTTTAAATCATTATGAGAAATATGTTGAATAGGATAAATATCTACATCCCTAGAAAAATTACAAAAAAACCCTTCAAAATAATATGGCTAGAATCACTAAAACCTAGCACTGTTATATGTTTTGTAAAATAATTTTTTTATGTCATTAATGAAATAAAATACCCTAAAAATGTTATTAAAAAATTTCTGGTCCAAAATAAAATTTTCATGTTAACTTTTTTTTAAAAAAATACACGTTCACAATATTTATTGTAGACACAGAATAGTGCTATAAGGATGAGGAAGGTGCAGGCATGACTATGTGAAGCCATATTTGTAACCGGTGTTCCATTCCGGGGGTCCCGGAGGGGTGTCATGAAAAAATTAGCGAGCCACATGAAAAAAATATGTCCCACATGAAAAACTCTGTGATTCATGAGAGTTTGGGGCATAGGCATAGAACAATTTAGCTATACTTCTCTGTGCAGTTGATCATCTCACTACCGACAACAGACCCACATGTATTTCACAATGAAGTGTTGTTTATGCGGACCTGTGATCCAGATCACCTATAAATAGAAGGCCAACCCTTCGACAACAACCTTGAAGAATATGAACAATCTCTCCTGTGTGAAATTACTTTATTGTGAGGGAAAAAAATATAGCTCTCATGTACTAACATTTTAGTGCCAGGTCGCCTGGGGGTCCATCTTTGTGCGTGACTTCTAGGGCTTGATCTTTGTCTAAATCCCCTCGAACGCCTTCCCTCATTCACAATTCCTTCCAATTGCACACAATTAAGTGTTTTGCGCGTAATTCCTTTTGCACACTAGCCCACTCTATTTAATGTCTTCCCGATCTATTTCTCACCCAGCACTCAAATGTGTGCCGACCCAGATGTTTTCACACGCGTAATAATTTTTGCACGCCGACCCTCCTGCTTTTTTGAGCAACGTCTCCTTTTGCGCGCAATCCTCCCACCTTGTGTGACAGTGATGTCCCTCCTTCGGGCGTATTTTTGGGCACCTCCGGTGACCACATCACCTTCTCCATATACTCATTTCACAAGAATCCTCCTAGGATCGTATGAAGTAAATTCAATGACCCCTATACAATACCGCATGTCATGTTTCTTCGCCTAATGCTTCTTCGACTATACACGCTAACAAACATTTATTATTTGAATAGCCACTCTTACATGGACCCCTGATGGTTCTCTCAATGATAACATGTATCCATGACATTGCATGACCCCTCTCTGCCACAAGGATCAGAGGTTATCGTTTATGTAAGTCCTAGGGGTTTGGAGAAAACCCACCTCGTCTGAGCTTCAGGATATCAAATTGTCATTCACCTTCACCCTAAGAACATGATGTTAAAATGTGACCTCACCTCATTCCTCTCACATGGGGTAACCCCACCATAGAAATTCTATATGCCCACTAGTCTTCAAAAGGGATAATATCCTTCTTATGGGAGTGGCATTTGTCCATGGGTAAAGGTCCTCCTTCTTGGTGTAAGCCCCTAGATTCCCTTGAGGAGGCAACATCACTGATCCTCCTTTCTTCTTCAGTCCCCAGGGCCAGTGATGGGCGTGATGGGGGAAAATGATTCCCCTATTTTATTTCTCAAATCCCTCTCCTGTTGTGCTTTGTCGCCTTCCATCCACCCTCCGGGAGTAAGTCCCACCCTCTTCGATCACCTAACCATGAAAAATCCCATGTTTCCTTTTTGGGTTGTGATCACGTGTAAGCTCCACTCCATTTCCCATGAATGCACCTTTAACAATGTGATCAACAAGATTATGATATATCTTGTTTCTCACACCGAGCATGACTCACATGGGCTTAGAGTGATCACTGACCCTGACATCATCCTCGGGCATCCTAGAGTGTGTGTCCCATCGCCATTATGAACTACGTGGTCTTTGATCATTACCAAGGTAGGGTACGTAGGAAGCCTCCACAAGGTTCAAGACCAACCACCATCGGACCACATGTCCAACATCAAGCTAGTTCCCAAAACCTAAACTACGTGGTCTTTGATATCTGTTATGGAACGGTACATAGGAATCCCCCATGAGGTTCAATACCACTAACAACTGGTTGTTTCAACCCCCTTCATGTTGGTTCTCCATCACTCTGGGCCTCCTCATATGGTAATCACCAAATTACAACAACCTTTACTATGAGGACTTTGATATATGCCAAGGTATGGTACATAGAAAGCCTCTCTATGGTTCAAGCCCACCACCTCGTTCATCTCGATCGTCTTCACATCAGTTCACCAACACCATGGGCAACCTAGAGTGTAAGCCCAAAAAAGCCGTTACGAACTACGTTGACTTTGATCCATGCCAAGGAATGGTACGCAGGAAGCCTCCCTGAGTATCAAGCCCAATTACCATTGGTCTCGACCATATTCATATCAGTGTGCCAATCCCGAATCCCGAACTACATGTTCATTGATGCCTACCAAGGTAGGGTATGTATGAAGCTTCCACAAGATTCAAGCCCATCACCCATTGGTTCGGACCATTCGGTTCCATGCCCCATACGTGAACTACATGGTATTTGATCCTTGATAAGGTAAGGTATGTAGGAAGTCTCCCTGAGGACCAAGTCCACCAAACACTTAGGCCCCAGGTCATTAATTCATGTCGTTTCACCGACTCCTACCCCATATGGGAACAATGAGGTCTTTGATCCCTACTAACGTAAGGTACATTGGAAAACTCCACGAGGTTCAAGCCCACGATCCTGAAGTTCTGACCCACCTCACGTCAGTCCACCCCCATCCTGCATAATGATAAATTGTGGACCCCATCCAGTGGTAAGCCGATGTGGCTCCATCCAGCGGTAAGCCATTGAAACCCCCAATCGACGACAATCCATCATCATACAAACTATGTTGACTTTGATTACCTTGCATTGGGATAATTAGGAAGCCTCATCAATGCTCAAGCACAAAACCATCATCATCCTCATGACGATTCCATCCCATTCACCCCCACCCCCACCATGAAACCATTCATCATCCATCCTGATTCATACCCGATCCACCACATTGTAGTTAGATCATGCCACCTCATACCTCATTCCACTCAATAGTAATCGGAATGTCAACCATGCATGGGATTCAACAACAGTGTTCCCTCTGGGGGCTCCTCCATATGATCCTTTATCATCAGTGTTCAGATCAGCATGATCAATCTCCGCTGGGCGTTAAACCTATGGCATACACTCTGTTAAACATGGGAAGCTGAGGAAAAACTCAGATACATGCCGATGGAATTTTATTCAATGTGGGATGACATGGGCTTCTGGGCCCTCAATAATCCCTATAATAGGGGACAGAGGATTGACACGACTATCCTATAGTGCAAAAACATGCCAGTGAGGCCAAACTTGACTACTCCCCTAACCGAAGGATCTTCCCTAACTGGACCCCTTGGAATGTCGAGACAGAAGTAGTGTAATTAACATGAATCCATGAAGATATGACACTAGGAATAGTTTCACGAACAATGTCTTAACCCAATAAGGGAGACATGGACAAGGCGACGAGTTCCGAGGAGGAATCAATGGAAGGAAGAATCGACATCCCATCATCCTTCTTCGATCAAGGAGGAAACATCCCTGAATAAGAGATGATTTCCTCCTGCCTTTGGAATGTGGGAATGCAGGGCCACAGCTGCACGTCCTCCACATACTGATGCATGCACCCCAGCAAAAGTGTTGGAAACAGAAATGGAGAACATAAATTGAAATTATTCTCCTCAATATCGAGATTAGTAGCACATGGGGCATCAATATATTGACGTGTCACCGGATCCAGCTCTATAGTGTCAGGTCCTGCCAAGAAAATAACAGGCCGAGTGTCAAACTCAATAGATGTTGGGGTAGTAGAATGTTGGACATCCCGTTCTATGATGTTGTCTATGAAGATCCCTCTTATAGACCATGTAAGATGGGATGGCACTAAGTCATTGGTCTTCAATTCCTTTTTCTTCCAGCACTGATGATTTAATCTCCCTACTCTAAGGAATCATGTTCCAGCATCTAGAATGTGATCACCTCCTACACACTAGTGTCGTGGTAGGGGAAGCACTAACACAGTAGTCCCATATGGTTCCACCGCTTTTGCAACAACCTCTACACCTATGGAAAAGGGGTGTCCATGACCTCATTCCCCATCTGAGGTCATCCAGCAAAGGGTGATCAATGACCTCACATGATGGTACGAGGAAGAGGGCATAATCCCAACGTGGGGTATAGCCCATCTGGATCTAGAGTTATCCACTCTTCACTACCAACAATTCCCCCGAGGGCCTCGCATGGATCCATTTCTACTCACCGTGACATACAACCATTTAGGGTGCCTCTCCCTGGAATGCTTTGACGACTTCCCGCCTTATGTGGATGAGGTAGGTCATGTCCAAGCTGACCTGGTAAGAGTCCCATTCCAGGGGCTCCCAGCAATGGCACCCACTTTGCTACGTTTGTGCCGCAACCTGGTTTTTCTGGATGAAGAGCAGGTAATCCAAGTACCCGCAACACCGAATTTGGTTCTTCTGACCCAACTCCAGTGTCGGGCGCAAGCTGAGGATGCCCTCTAGGGGCCGCCAACATCGACGACTACTATGGCCTGAGCCACTTCCGACACATATCATCAGGTCCCTGCATAAACTGACCGAGGGCACTTATAGGTGCGACTGGGATCAAGGCCCCAACCCTCCCACGGGAAGTATGGGTTGACTCTCTGAATCGCTGGCACCCGTAGAAGTCGTCGCGAACAAACCATTAGAGATACCACCCCATACGGAGGTCCTCCCTTTACCTCTACCATAGAAAGTACAGGCCTTCTACACTTCAAGGTTCGGCACGAAGGTATGCCCCGTGGCACCCTAAACCCACATGAGGGTATTCCCCATGATGGTTCCACTCAGCACGAAATCCTCTCCCATGCCCATTAAACAAGGTATGGAGTCATTCCTTCCTCCATTGACAGCCAGTGTAGGGAATCACCCATCCATTCTCTCTTCCATGTAGGGACCCTACCCATATCCTTTCAATAGCTGGTGAAGGTCCTACTTGCCTCGAAAACTAGAGGGGTGAGGTCCAACCTTGCTCCACCCATGCCCAGCACAGAGGTCCTACATGTGTTTAGATATATCAATACAATGACTCTCCTCATACTGAGATTCCCCAAGAAAACAAGTGTGGCGGTCCTCCCCATGCTCGTTCCAGTCCCAACAGAGGTCTTTCCTTCTCCAGTTCTATCCATGATCGTCCTCCCCATGTCGCCATCGGTATTTGTCCGAGTTCTCCTCGCACCCCATCATTCTCGAGTAAAAACCCTCTCCGCCCCATCAATGGTGCGGCCGAAGAACCCCGTGTTATAAATAATCCCTATCATGAATAGCCTCCCAGGTATAGAAAGGCTGGTCGCCACCACAATAAGAAGAATTATGACATAGTACAGATGGAGATCAATCTAATCCACTTCTTAGACTCTGAAGCAGTGTATGACTCATTTCAAGAACACTCCCATCGCTCATCCGAGTCAAGGTTGAGGGTCGGGACAGGGTGCATTATCCTAGTTATTTGAGAATGTGAAGTACACATGATTCCCACCTTACTTCGCGGGTATATCCAAGAGGATGAAAATATGGCGACCACGCAGGTTACGTTCTGCAATCACCACCATCATCACTGGAAGCGCTCTCCACCTCCACAAGAGATCACAAAGAGAAATTTTGGGGACCAATGGTTGGATAGAAGCATCGCGACCCATCAACAACAAAACTATCCCTTGATTCAATAACAACAGCCATCAAACTGTCATATTGCAACGTTGTGACCAGGTCACTACACTCTTCAGAGGATAGCTCGAGATTTGGCTGCCAGTCAGCCCACTCACCATACTCTCTTCCATGCACCCTGTCATCCCAACGGTCCGCCTCTGTACCACTTCCACTTCCACAGCCACCCCCATTTGATGAGTGGGTAAATCAAGGGCCAGACCCCAAACCTAAGAAGAGGATATTTTAAAAAATCCTTACAACAGACCACTTCCATGAGATGTTCTAGCCCGTGGAAGCGCAGAATTTTAGCATACCGGAATATCCCACCTTGGTGGATGTTGAGTGTTTCTACTACACCCTCTGGGTGACGCATTTAAGTCTTCATAATCAATGCATGGTCCATCCAAGTATCTAAGAACATTTCAAAGACATCATTGAGCAATGTCTTCTGGTCTCATTTGCCGCACTCCCTACGGTCCAGCACCCCAACTCACTAGTTCATCGTAGGCCCCTCTAGCAGCAATGCGTTTAGAGAATCAAATTAATCCTCAAAAATTTCAAGGAGGCTTCCCCACATGTGAAAATTCATGGCTAGGGGTAGTATTCTTCCCTCCTCTTCGGTCCTATCCGGTGGTAGCCTGACATAGTTGGAGATATTGAAGATATTCTCCCAGGAAGGGTCGTGATCAATATGGATGACATTGTTGATGAGGAGGACAAGATGGAGATTCTCGATGGAGACTTACCCCTCGAGGGTGTTCCACCACTATTTCACCCATTAAGGAGGATTAGACATCAGCATAGTATACTACTAGTTCTCCCTGCGCCTACCAATGCATTGGTACTCAACCGGAATTCAGGTAAAGGAAAAGATCACGTCGAAGATGTCAAACACTTTGAATTTTCCACCTTAGTGAAGAAGATGGAGGAGGACTCCCAAAAATACACATTACGCCAAAATATTATTGAGTATAAGAATCTAGTCGATGAACTCTTGGATGAATGTGTTGTAGAGCGACGGCCTGACTACGGTGATCCTAGGCCAATACAGTAGGGGCAGTAACAACTTCCCCTCGACGAGCCTCCCTTGGGAAACCCTGATCATGCTACTTCCAAGAACAGGGCTGAAGCTGAAGCTCATGGAAAGGGGTCATGATTTATCTCACTAAACCCTCCTGAACGGCGTAGAAATCGATGAAATCCAACTCAGGTTGCCCCAGTTACACCGCAAATTGCTCCACCATCTTCTCTACGAGCAACTGGGCATGTTTACCATGTTGAGGAACCCGACAACATGGTCATGGATAGAGATCCCCATCATGATAGGGATCCCCACACATATGGTTCAATGACAGAACTCATTTACCACCTAGAGGCATTAGAAACATTACAGGTGAAAATCCAACTTGATTTATATCCTTACGCATCATGGGTAGATGATATTCTGGTGCCTCTGGGTTTCAAGAATGCCCCCTTCTCCATCTTCAATGGGACAGGGTACCTGCCACTGCACCTGGACCACTTCAACTCAAGGTGTGGGCCCATGTTAGGGACTTCAACAATGTAGGAGGCTACCAAGCATTGCTATTTTGTTCAGATAATGGAGGGGCCGACATTCGTCTAGTACAACTAGCACCATGTCAGATCTGTAACTAGCTAGGAGGACCTTCGTAGGCAATTTCTCTAGTAGTTCAGCTCTACCACCCGGAAAACGATCATCACAGACCTCTTCAAGTGCAAGAAAAGTCGCGATGACTAAGTCACAGACTTCATCACCTAGTGGAAGTGGCTTAACTACTCCCTTAATATACCAGAGATTCAGGATAAAT
Source organism: Viscum album (assembly GCA_963277665.1). Taxonomy (NCBI): domain Eukaryota; kingdom Viridiplantae; phylum Streptophyta; class Magnoliopsida; order Santalales; family Viscaceae; genus Viscum; species Viscum album. Next base: position 1,474,556,623 of record OY728157.1, read on the forward strand.
AACTGAGGACGTGTGTAGGGAACTTCAAGACGGAACTATTTCCATCTCTGATCACCCAAAAATACCCTGGAGGATTCTAAGACTCCTCTGATAAGGCCCTATTCCTAGAAGAATCCCTGCAACAGGCTAGCCAGGCTTGTCAGTTGCCTCCTATAATTCCATCAAGGAGGTATTCTAGAGATAAGCCCACTGCGATGGCCCAAATAGAATCCCTCATGCAACTAGAATTGATACCAGTGGAGCTAGCCACGTAGCTTTAAAAAGGCCATACACCTTGGGCACAACCTCCGACTAATAAGTTTCCTCACCAGAATCGGCAGGTGCCCCCGTGGAATGCACCGCCACCGCCGAGGCTGGACAATCAAGGTCCGCCTCCTTGACTGGCGCCTCCAGCACCTCATCAGGGCCATGTTCCAATCCCCCCTTTCCAGATAGAAGAAACTAAACCAACTCATTCAATAATAACCAGGTCCCCATCTATTTTAGAACTGCCTTGGAATAAGAAATCATGTTGTTTCCTGAGTGTCGAAGGCCGGAAGAGGCGAACCTCACTGATCTCCCCAACTACTGCCCCTATCATCAGATTCTGGGGAACACCCTCAAGCAGTTCAATGTGTTTAAATGCTGGATTCAATACTAGGTTGATAACATCATAGTCAAGCTAGGCTCAACCCCGACACAAGTGGCTGGTGTATTTGTAATGTCAGACAGCAGTAGCGACATTGAAGGTGAGTGGTAGCAGGTTTCTAACAACAGATCCTAGAAATAAGATGGCTGGATTGCTAGAAAAATAGTTTTCCGTGCCCATGGAATCATTTGGGCATGCCTGAATCAGTTGGAGCTTTACGAAGTTCTAGCTACCACTTCTGCATCATCATCTCAGCCGACCTCTTCCTAGAAGAGAAAGCATCAGCGATGGTAGGAATGAAACACTCCCGACAATGCCATCATCGTCTCTCACGCTTGGTGACTTAATGCCCCCTGAGATGGGGATTCCTACCAGAATCATCCCAGTAGTGGATGACACTTCCTGTGATAGTCAAGGGAATGCTTCGGTTAATACCTTGGAGTAGGTAAACCCTTATATGACTCCAAACAATGGGGAGTTCCAGGTGAACCTCCCCAACATCCCCAGCCGATGCCAATGTCGGTAGAGCTGTGAATATATGGGTTGTCGAGGCACGTCAGCTGGAACCAGCACCCATTCCATGAATGCCACTAAGACCAGACAGCAGGCCTAGTATAGAACTCAGCACACACAGACTCTTCATTTTGTGTCGTCAGGCCTACCTCCACCATCATTGGTTCTACTAGATCAGGTAGAACTACCTCAGCCAGGCCACGACCAACCTCACCGTGCTACAAGATGATCTCAATCATTTGGTCCTCATCCGGAAGCTACTATTCAATCTTCGACTAGTGAGCAGCAGGATATATCCAACACCAATCTGTCGCCGATCCAGCCAGCAGGGCCTGCCATGCATCATGAGCAGCATCCTGAAAGTATAATTTCGCACCTAGCATGAAAGTAAGATGTTCCCAAGCACCTATACAACATCACATCAAGGATTTCCATCCATGAAGCCCTTCACTTGTCACCTGATATGTGTTAGTCTTTCACTGAGGCTTTAAGAACCCACCTCCAGTTTGAGACGGGGGTTGTAGTTGAAGAGGCCTTTCATGCTGAAGTGGTCGATAATTATGAACGTCAGGCCATCATTTTGTTCTCTGGATAGGATGAAGGCTCTCTAATACAAGGGAAAATCCACCCATTGCACATCAACAGAAAATTTAATGGCGTTGAGGTTTGCCTCTATCTTGTTGACACCGGCTCTAGGATTAACCTTATCCTGACACAGACTCTGCGGATGCTGGGGTTATCTGAAGATGACCTGAATCCCTCTAATTTAAGGATCCAAGAATACGACAGGAGAGTGCAAACCCCAATCGGTATGATCCATCTAGAGACCAAGTTCGGTGTCCTAGTTTCTAGCACCGATTTTATAGTTGTCTCTCAGGATACCTCGTATGATGCATTGATGGGAAGACCATGGATCCACCTGCACGTGACGGTTCCCTCATCATATCACAAGTGCCTCATGTACTCCCTTAATGGTCGAGTAGGTTTACATCAAGGTGATTCATCTCCTTTCACCTCTTGTGATGCCCGCAACCCGAACGCTTAATATTAAAAAAGCAAGGATATGCAGATTCAGGAAAGTGAGGTTGAGCCCGTCACAGTTGCAACTGACCCCTGGAAGGTCTGGATGATGCCTACGTCTTTACAATCAATCGATTGGAGGCCACAACCCCTGACATGGGTCAGTGTTTTGTTGACTCTGGTAAAAGAGGGAAGAATGTTACAAAGTCCCTGAGATGGTAGGAAATCACCTCATACTCCTACACAATTCAAACTCAGGTCATCCCGAATCCTCCTACCCATGTACGATATCCGGATGTCCGCCCCATGGAAATGGTAGTACATCATAATTGACTAATTTTCCATACTAGAATTAACCAACTCAAGAATATGTGCCACTAATACTTTGATATAATAAAGCACGACCCCTTGGGCCGAAGACCAGATGGGATCAGATAAACTACCTTCATTGCTATGGTCTCAATAGTTCTTGAATCTATCGATACATTGTCCATCACATCCCAAGCTGGCACCAACCTCCCATTGGGATCTTATAACCTAGATGATGCTTCTCCCGCTGGGAATTCCTCCATCACACATGAAGAAGTAGATCTGGAGGACTCTCCATTGCCTTTGAAGAGGGAATCTCTTCCATGATCGATGAACTTGTAAAGGGGAACCTTGGTAGCGAGGTAGATCCGAGACCCACATTGATCAAAACCACCATGCCCCCCGATCAGTAATAGTGGTATGTGGATTTCCTGAAACAACATCATGATGTATTCCACTGGTTCTAAAACGTGATTCTCAGACTAGATCCTCAGGCAGCCATCCAACACCTCAGTCTTCCTGAAAATCATCACGGGTTCAAGAAGCCTCCTAGAAAGATGCACCCTTCCCACATTTCCATGGTAAAGGCCGATGTTCAATAGCTCATCAAATCCAACATTGTCAATGAGGTCTAGTACCCGATGTGGCTAGCCAGCATTGTGCCAGTCAAGAAGAAGAACAGATAGATCATAGTCTACATTGACTTACACACTCTCAACCGCCACTGTCCAAAGGCTGACTTTCCCCTTCCTGTAACGAAATTATTGATCGATGGTATGGTTGGGTTCCAAGCCCTCTCATTCATGGATGGTTACTCTAGATATAATCAGATCTAGATGTCCCATGAGTATGAAGATTCCATAGCTTTTAGGGCACCCCAAGGTACTATTTTCTACCATGTTTAGCCCTTCGGCCTGAAGAATGCAGGTGCCACCTATTAGCAGGCCATGCACCGCTTATTCAATCGAATCCTCAGGACATTGGTGGAATTCTATGTGGATGATATGGTGGTCAAATCTTGCCAATGCCAAGACCATCTGAAGGACCTTGAGAAAGTGTTTCGATTCCTCTATTCTCACCACCTATAGATGAACCCATTGAAACGTGCCTTCTGGGTCACCTCTAGGAAATTACATGTGTTTTTTGTCAGGTATCAGGATATTGAGATCAACCCAAGGAAGGTCAAGGCCATCAGCCCGATGCCTCCCCCGAGCAAAATTTGGGAGCTTCGTGGAATCCAAGGCCACTTAGCCTACATATGTTGATTCATTACGAATCTCATCGTCCAGTGTAATCCATTTTCTCGGCTCATGAAGAGAGGCTCTGCCTACGAATGAGACGAAGAGAGCTAGATCGCTTTCGAATAAATGAAGCATTATCTACTCAAGCCTCTGGTCTTGATACCACCCGCACATGGGAAACCATTTATCAAGTATGTGGCTGCCCTGGAATGATCTCTTGGAACCCTTCATGCCCATAAGAACAATGAGGCGATGAAAAAAACTCTACTACCTTAGTCGCATGCTTTTGAATATGGAGACCTGATACTCCCCCATCGAAAAGAGCTACCTTGCACTCTTATTTACCATGAAAAAGTTGTGACACAACCTGCAGCACCACAAGGTAAAACTGGTTTCTCGGGTAGACCCACTGAAGTACATTCTAAACCGCACTATGTTGGTCGGCCGTCTAGCATGTTGGGCAGTAATCCTCCAGTAGTTGAACATCAGGTTCGTGCCTCATAAGGCTATTAAGTGACAAGATTTGGTAGATATTCATGCTTCAAATCCAAACCCCATAGACCAGTCCATGGACCTCGATTTTCCCGATAGGGAAATCCTCTCAGAATATCATGCCATCCCAGGTTGGCAGATGCACTGTGATGGTGCCTCCTGAAGCCCCACCGAGAGGAGAATCAATGATCCAAAACTCAACTGAGTGATCCTGGGTGTTGTCATTATTACCTCGATGCAAGCCATTCTACCGTATTATTTCATGTTGTTAGAAGTCTACACCATCAACGAGGAAGATTATCAGGCTCTTATCACTGGACTCGAGCTGGCCCTCGAGATCGATGTGCCCTATTTACATGTGAAAGGGGATTTTGAATAGGTCATTAAGAAAGTCAATGGTGGATATGTCATAAAAAATCTAGAGGTCATACCGTTGTTGGAGCACACCCTACAGCTAATGGCCATATTTCCATCTCGGTCGGCAGTTACTCATGTCCCTCGATCTAAGAACGGTCGAGCCGATGCCCTAGCCGGCTTGGCTAAATCACTTGCGTAACCTGAACAGGATGATCTAATTATACATGTGGAACACTTGATAATCATTGCTCCCATCACCCTAGATGATGACGAAAGCTTGCATGTAATCCATCTTTACACTGGATCGTCCACATCAGGACCCCCCAGGTCGCTCTGATGCAGTGGTTGAAGCGACTCCCAACAAAAGAGTCCCTTTTGTAGAATATCTCTAAAATGGTTGCATCCTAGATGATCGAGCCGAGTGAGAGAGAATCTGATTCTAAATGTTGCAGTTTACCCTCCAGAGTGGTCCTAGTCTTGAAAAACTCTTCTACAAGCATAGGTTTGATGGTGTTCTCTTCCATTTAATCCATGGAGTTGATATTTCTCAGGTCATGGTAGAGGTTTACGCCGGTTCTTGTGGGGCTCACCAGGCTGGGCTGAAGCTGTCCCATCAGATCTGTATATTGGGATACTTCTAGCCCTCCATGATCCATGAGTGCATTGAGTTCACCAAGAGGTGTCGCGCATGACAAATTCATGCTAAAGTAATGCATCGGCCGTCAGAACCTCTTTATTCCACTAGGTACTCTTGGCTATTTGTGGTTTCAGGACTCGATGTCCTAGGACCATATCCACTGGTGACAACTCTCTAGTTCAGATTCATCCTAAATACTACGGATTTCTTTTCCAAGTTGGAAAAATAATCTCTACTCAAGGAGGTCAAGGACCATTCTATCATTGACTTCATGAGCTGTAAAATCATCTACCGATTTGGGGTCCCTCATGCCATCCTCACTGAAAATGACACTAACATCCATGGATCATAGTTAAAGAAATTGTATGCCAATTACAAAAGCCATTTGAACCATACCCCTCGCTGTCACGTGAAGTCGAATGGATAGATCGAGGCGTTCAACAAAATCATCTCCAAAATTTTGCATAAAATGGTTAGCCAGAACAAGAAGGTTGGTCGAACAAGCACCACAACACCCTTTGGGCCTATCAGTCAATGACTTGCAATTCCACCTAGGAAACCCCATATTCCCCGGTGTACAGAGCTAAGGCCATCATGCCCATCGAGATCCAACTGCATTCGTTACGCCCATCGGACTATGACCAAGAAGCACTATAAATGGTAGCCAAAATTCAACTGGCTGAATTGGTAGCACTTGACAAGAATAGTCTTCATGCCCTGCAAAATCTAGAAATGCATCAGAATAAGATATATAGAACATTTAGAAATAAGCTCTGCCAACGGTCTTTCCTGCATGGTGACATGGTATTGTCCCCCAGGGCCCCAATGATCCCCAATAAGAAACCACCCAAGTTGGTGCCTAAATGGGAAAGACCTTAAATAATCCTTAAGGTTTTCCCCAATGGAGAATACTCCCTTGTGAAAATGGATGGTGAGAATATAACTCTCCTACCAATGCCATGTTCCACAAGAAATTAATTGCGTGATCCTTATGGTCATGCACGACCATAAACTAGATGGTCCCGTATGACCTTAAAGTTGATGGTCCTACACGACCTTAAATTGCATGGTCCTGTGAGACCCTAAACTGCACACCAGTCCAGCATGACCTTAAACTATCCAGTCCTACATGAAATTAATCTACGCATCGTCTTGCATGACATTAAACTGCATCTTGGGAACTACTTATGGATTTATTTCCATCAGCATGGGATACATAGGAATTCCCAGACACCTCGTCTTGAGCCCAAATCAAACTCTTCTCTATGATTATCCACCTAGGAGTAGTTATCTCGGAGGGTCCTTTCATGATATGGTGTAGGCTTCCATAGAACCACCCATGCTAGGATTATAACGGTCACACCATGTTCCCGCTCCCCGTTCTTCTATCTTCCCACATCGTCACTGTATAATGTTAAAATTCATGGCCATCATGAATTACATACAGCTTAATTCCCATCCTTATGGGATACATAGGAATGCCCGGAAAATTCGTCCGTTGGTCGAGACCATACGCCAGAATCTTACCCTCAGGATAATACATATGGTGGGGTGCTGAATTTTTTGCCAATTTATTTTGAGCTAATCTCGATTCAGCCATATGTCCCGCTCCCTGGAGATGTTCACCTCTTTCATGTATGGGTAAAGCTATGTATCACCCACTCCTATGATTGGGACTCCATCATCTTCCCTATATAAAAGGGCCCTTGAATGATATGGATGCTAGGCCTAAGGGCTCTCTTACCACTTTTTGCCAAGACCCTCGCGGATGTTGACTACAAGCGGATACAAGTCATGTGTTTCAAATTTGCTCAGCGATCGATGCTCATTTGTTTTTCCCATTTCAGGTTAGTGTAGTGACACTGTGTTTCGAATATGGTAAAAACTATCATGTGTTATTAGGTCCACCCATGATGTCCCAAACATCGAGTGTAGTGGTTCATTCTACCCTGTTGTATCTTCAAGTGATGAACTCCTTTTGGGAAAAGCCAAATTTTTGACCCCCATATAACGCAGAGATCCAAGACTAGCTCCTTGTTTCCCACACCAGGAACTGTTCACGTGGTATTAAGAGTTGTGATGAGGTGGTAACCGTATAAGAGGACATATGACTTCCCATTTAAAGACCAGCCTCAGGCCCCTCATCCTTCTCAGGACCCAACCCATGTTCTTACCGAGAGTGTATGATGTGGAATGGGATTTTTTTCCTAATTCATTTTGGGTTACTCACAATGCCATACACATCCTCCGATGAGATACCTTGTCCTATCTTCGTCCTCCCTAAAAGAAGTTAAACTGCAGACTGGTCAGACCTTCCCATCCGAGGCCCAGCCTCAGTCCCCTTAGCCTTCTCAGGCCCCAGCCCAAGCTCTTACCTATAGAGTACAATGTGGAATAGGATTATGTACACATTCAAGTTAGATTACTTGCTGCACTATACACCTCATGTATGTCGGGTATCATACCCACTTTCATCATCACTACAAGACGTTGAACTGCAGACTGGTTGGGCCTTCCCATCTGAGGTCCAGCCTCTGGCCCCTTGGCATATTCGGGCAGCGAACCATATTCCTATTTAGGGTTGTGTGGTGTGGTATTGGATTATATCTTCATTCAATGTCGGATTACTTTCTATGTTGTACACTCCATCGTATGTGCATCTTACCCCTATGTGCCTTCAGGAACTACAAGTTGCTTGATTCCCATCCTCATAAGATATATAGGACTGCCCTAATGTCTATAAATTGGGTCCATCCCCATCTCTCAGAAATTCCCTTTCTCCTTGGTCACATTGCCTACCCTTTCCTGGAGAGGGGAGTATATAGTGTGGTATGGGATTATGTTCTCATTCACATCAGGTTTGTAACGACGACGCCACACACCAATCCCTCATGTGAGTTTTCTATCCCTGAATTCTATACTCATTTTTTTAAATTGGTTGCTCTAAAGATGATCCCCTCGTCCCTCTTTGGTGATTCACCAATGTGCCCAAGGGTACATTGGATTAGTACTTGGAATTTTAGACTCTAATCGGACATGCTTTCACCCATTTCATAGGCTTCGTGATCCCCTTAAATAGGGAATACATCACCATTCACACATGAAGGGAACCCCAAGGGGAATGCATACTAGGCCTATGGTCTATCCTACCATTACAGGCCAACATCCTCCAAGGATTTAGACAATAAATTGATACAAGTCCCATGTAGAGAATATGGTCAGTGGTCAATGCTCATTTGTTTGTCCCCATTTTAGGCTAACATGATATGGTTGATGTGTTATGAACATCGTCAACAGTTATCCCCCATTGTCACACCAACCACATTAATCCCAAAATGTTGGTTACATGATTCACATCCATCTCCACAACATTATGTCCAAGTAGAAATTAGAAATAGTTGGTATTATTCCTTTGTCTGCATCCACATGTTAGGTGGAAAATATCTGCGATAAGGCAATCATTCGGGGCTCCACTGATTTCCCCTTTTCATGTATTTAACATATTTCAAATATAGTATCCACCCTTGTTTCGTACACAGAGTTCAACTTATATAGGCTTAGAGATTCGGTTAAGGTATGCCTTTACATGGGGTACTACTGATTCTCCATGGTCCATGTTCTAAGACATTGAATTAAGATCTTTTCATATTTCCCCCTGGTGAGAACTACGTATATCTTGATTCCCATTCTCATGGGATACGTCATAACACCTAGATGTCTCGTTTTTTGGTCTAACTCAATTAGGATCTAGTTTCCCTCCCCCTTACCTTCTTACCTATATTTTGGCCCCCTGGCCTGAGGTTTCTTTCACAGAATTGCGTATGATGTGGTATGAGATTATGTCCTCATTCATGTTGGGTATGATTTATTGCACTATGCACAGTCCCCATTTAGCCTCGTCTCTACTATTTCTATTCCAAATGATGTTAAAATGCACTCTAGGTCCCATCCCCTGACCCTAAATTGAGACATCATCATCCTGACTACATGATGAAAAATGACACTACATCGTGATGTACTCACTCAAGGGGACACCATGTTTGGCATCAATCGCACACCATACCATTTGTCTACGCCTGTAAATGGCTTGATTCGTGTGGCGATGCTAGGACATGCTATCCTTGGCCAGTATATTCACAAAAAAACCATTAACCTTAAAGGATTAACAAGATATATAAAATACCACTTCTTTTGGTTCGGTGGTCCCACCCGCATGCCCCTTTTATCCCTAGCATGGGTACCTTATTGTGCCGCCTCTTAGAAATACATACATATTGATCCCCATTCTCACGTGGTATGTAGGAACATCCTCGTACCCTGCCTTAGGCCCAGTTTAACTCTCGTTTTCAGTCCCTCGAACTAAACCCTCTTCAAGGAACACATGGTGGTTGGAACCCCAGGTTCCCATTCATGTTGGGTTTTATACTTACCCCACCATGTGTCTCCCTTAATTGCTACCATCTATGGTCCGAGCTCTAAAACCAAAACTATGATCTGTTTAAGAACTATGTATGGCTTGATTAGCATTCTCATGGGATACATAGAGACACCCAGGCATTTCTCCTCGGGTCCATACCCAGGAATCATAAATCAAATTCCTCCTCAGTTCTAGACCCCTGGCCTGACTCCTTGTGGGTAACCATGTAACTGTAGCTTTGCCCTGAACATGTTCGGGATTCCCCACGATGACATTGGGAAGTGACATTTTCCCAGCTAGAGAGGTCCTGTCTAATAGAATGAATGATCCATGATCATATTTACGAACCCATCAAATGTGCTTCCAACATGGTGGCGTAATTCCAAGAGTCTTATATTCTGTTCAAAAAAACCATCACTCCACAGTCCACTCTTTGATTTACACTTATTCATACCCTCATCCACTTTAATTTCTAAGGAAACCCGCAAATAGTATGGATTCCTAGCCCATATCCCACCTATTGTCATGGGACAACGTTCCGGAAGACTAAAAAATGACATTTTGAGTATGGCACTGTGTTTTGAACAGGGTCATCATTCTAACCTCATTTTATATCCTCGTTCCAGGCTAACACAATAAAGATACTATGTTCAAAATATGGTCAATAGTTATTCTTTATTGTCACACACCCCCACAGTGTTTCGAATCCTAGGTATCGTGAATCACACCTTTCATTCCCCTATTCGGATTTATTCCAACGACCCTGGTGTCTCTCCGTTCGTAGACAAGAGAACACTTGGAAAATGGTAATTCCGCTATTTCGAGAGAATTATTCTCCAATCAGGTCTCTCCCATTTCTTCTGGGAAATTTGGACTGGTGGTTCAATCCTCGAATGCCTGAAGCGTGGTTGATGATCCCATGATCAAGAAATCTAATAGTATGAACATCCTTGTTTCTTAGACCGGGTGTGATCCACATGAGCTTAGGAATTTATTTCTATATATTTCATGATCATGGTTGAATGTGTTAGGAAAAACTAATAACAAAATCAATTCATCCATATATAGAGTTCAAAATAACAAGCTGTAAAGAGGAATGAATTTATGAGTTCAGCCAAAACAGGGCCCTTAAGGGTTATCTTCTTGGATGGATCGTTCTAGCACCACTACCCTTTTGCTGGTGACCTAAAAAGCAGCCTCACGCCCCATAATGGATCCATATTCATCAGCGGCCGTAGATCATAGTCCACTAACCCTAGACCATGATTGCGCTTGTTCAGTTTTAAGTGACGATAATAGGTGACATGCCTCCACAAGTTGCTCTTGGGTGTATGCCAGCTAGTCCCTTTACTTCTCCACAAGCTCAAAACAGTTTTCAATGAACATCTCCTTTACTTTGACCTATTCTTCAATGCATCAGTCCTTTTGTTCTGCCACTATGAACGCTTGGATTCTCCCTGACTCCTCCCGACATTAGGCAACATCGGAGCAGCTGCTGCTCTCACGTAGCTACTCATCCATGTAGTCACGGACCATCTAATGAAGGCATAGAGAATCCACCCCTCAAGCATAGATAAAGTGCATCCATGTTTGGAGCGATCCCATCTGTTTCTTCCATTATGTATGGGGATGTCCGAGAAATCATTTCATGCACATCCACCCTTTGTGCCTTGTCATTCAGCTCTCCTCGTCCACTGCCAAGTCTGAATCATCAATCTCCTCATGGTCTACAGGACAATTGTTGGGGAATGAATCCAACAGACCAGCAACTTGTTCTTCTTTGAGCACCCCTCCCAAGGGGTTGGTCTCTTCAATGTCTGGGTGTCTTTCCCGTCTCACCTTAGTATCGGTGGCTCACCTCACCGACTTTTGGCCCTTCCCCAAAATGAGTACCCCTGATGTCCATCACTCTCTGCTCACTGCGTTCCAGGGTCGGCTCAGTTTTAGATGTGTGCACCAAATGGGATGACACATATACAGTTGAAATAATCACGGATGACCCGGGTTTGGCAGCCCAAAAAGCATACAAGGCTGTGATTATTGCACAAACAATGAACACCCTGATCAATTGAGCTATCCAATGATGAATGCTAAAATTGAAGTAATGAACTTACAGGATCACAAAGTATCCGCCTCCGATGTTCTATCTGCTAAAATAGATTCCATTTCAGGGGATCCCTCAGTGCTCGTCAGCTAAATAATGGTTGTCGGCTACCCACCTTGTTCAACCGGTGCCTCATCCCCTTCGCATGGAGACCCTCGGTTGGTGCCCATATGCTCCTAAATAGGATAAAGAGATCTGATTGAGAGTTTCAAAAGAATGATGAGGGGAAAGGATGGACAAGGGCTATGACATACATAAGGTTGCTTTGTTATATCTATAACAGAGCCGATGATTTCACCGCTCTCCCAAAGACTCCCATGGTGGGACTCCCCTTGAGATCCTCTACCTTAGGGCTCCTCTTCTCCTTCACCCTCCTTCAAATTACCCTTCTTCCTCCTCTTCAATCTCAGTGCCTTCCGGCTCATCTTTTCTATCATCATCCTCTAAAGACATCTTTTCTGGATCATGCCCGTGGCCGAGCATTAATTTCACAAAGAATGGTGGTTCTGCACACCGACCTTGTTAACGTGCATACACATCCATGGTTGTCAGGTACGCATTCAACATATGAATGCTCACCCAATCAACAACCCAAATGTGTCTGAACTCCGACAATTGGATTCCTTCTCACATTATCTCTTGGCAAAGAGCTTTGGTACCCATCGAATATTGCAGGGTCATGCAGGCTGACCATAGGACTGGGAAGATCATTTCCCTAGAAGGAGGATGAATATATCTTATCTACATCTTTAGGAGTCCCCTGGCTGCTATGTGAGCCTCTCTTCACCTAGGTGATGTTGGCCTGGACACGTAGCGCGATGTCCCCGCTACTGAAGTACCAGTCTGTGCATGTCCGGTTGCCTACCGTGCCTCTAAATTTTCCACCCCAGCAGCACCTACCTAATCTCTTGCAGCCCAGGTTCTACATAGGCTACCTTGAGTTTCCAAACTCACTTCCACCAAAGTCCCCCAGGGTACGTTATAGACCAATGTTCGGCATATCCAATTGAGAGGCCAGTATCAACTCTGGTGGGAGGAAAGGTGATAATGTCATTGGAGCCCTAGGATGTGAACATCAGCCACATTTGGAAAAGAATGCAGGGTTCCCTCTCTTCTAGAAAATTTGCATACAAATTTGTTAGAATCCGCTGATGGAATCTGAACTTCCTGGAAAACCTGTATGACATTTAGGGATTGAAAAAGATCTTCCCGTCAATCTGGGCCACGATCACCCCACCTATGATGCTCTAGAAGTACTCCCTTTTCTCTAGTGAGCCTTGCCCATTATCTATCATCATTCCTGTCTAGGTGGGGAATGGGCTGAAAGTGAAGATGGCAAGATTTTCAATCACAATATTTACTCCATCCTCATTAAGAATAAATGGAATGACCCCTGTGATGTTCCAAAAGGAAGGTCACATTCCAATACCTGGCAAAATAATGGCGTTTAGGAAGGTATACCCACCACAATGGGCTATGACCCATCCATAATTGATTTCGATGGGGCCAAAAACCCTTCTCACTGACCCTCCTCTTGAGATGCGTCCCATATTGGTGTATAGATGGGCCAACATGGGGACTCCCAGATTAAATCCTTGAATGGTGACCATAATTCCAGACATTACCAGGGTCGCTAGATGAACACCAATCCTTGCATCCCTCCCCAGTAAAATCCACCCACTGAGGAAGGTGGCATGAAATCCGGTATATCAGACGTTCAGGTCCTGACTTACATTTATGTTAAAGCCCCATGACTGATTGTCCCCTGCCTCCTCGATCCTCCAGTATGATCCTCTCTTGCTTCTATGTGCCGCGGTTGGACACTGTCTCCCTCGCCCCAGCATCTTCAAATCACAATATATTTGTAGGAACAAGCTGAACCATTTCATCTAAGTTATATATTTCAATAAATCCTTTACCCTCATTTGTTCTTTGGCCTACACTTAATGGTTACATGTTAGCATAGGAGTTCATGATCGGTCACCCCAGGTGTTCCTCATCTGGAGGAATTCATAGTACTGATTCCCATCCAGAGGGATACCCCCGATGCAATGGATGTCCCACATGATGATTCCAACTTCCCCATGATGAAGGTGGATGATATTGTTGTCAAGATACCATCAGGTAAATAGATCTGGATCGAGATCAGGATGGAGAATGAAATGAAAATACAACATCTACAACACCTCTAACAGATCAATGTGCTATAGTTTAGCCCCAAACTGATCTTATGTCTTGAAATCCCAATACGCCCAGGCCCATTCACTGGTGATGTAGCCTCCAGTTAGTTGATCCCAATAATGCAGCCATCCTTTGGTATCATCAGTAACACTCTGACAGAAGGTGCTCGCGTAAAGGGCTGGAGAAATCTCTACAACATGGTCACTCCCCGAGATGGTCCTGGTGCTGGAATTCAGGGCATAAACATCCTAGTGTCTGGTCTCTCTAGTAGGATGGACATTTTATGTGATGTTATAACAGGATAGTTCATTCTCATGGGTCACCCATGTCGCGGTGTATCGACCTCAAACTATGGCACAGGAACCTCCTCCATGATTTTGAAGTCCCAGATCGGCATATTGGATGGCATTGCATACTCCTTTTGCGCTGGGGTAATCATGTTGAAGAGAGCATGGTTGTCGGATACGACCCTTCGGGTGCCATAAACCTCAGGGTTGGTGACAATCTCAGCCCTTAGAGAATCAGATGTGACTTCCCTCTCACAATCAACCCGATTGGAAGACATCTCCTACCAACAAGATTTTTATGTTTATGGAACAAAAAAGGAGGATTTGGCATGAAAAATCCAAATATGGCATGAAAATACCGGCAACCGTCACAAAAAATTTAGGTTGGCAAGAAAAATCCCAGGTTTCATTGAAAAAATATGACTGATCGAGGAGAATTATGTGCAACCGAATCATTTTCCGCGCAGGCGGAAGAATTGTTTTTTCACGCACGAGAGCTCCGAGATTATCGCATGAGAAAATCTATATAGAATGGGGGGCACATATGGTTTTTTATAGGCATGTTGATCAATTTTTGTGTGTGCACGAAAAGCAGATTGTGTGTTCCGGGCTGGTTTTTTCACACATCTACGGTTTTATGTGTGCGACTGCCCCAGGGATTCCTGTATGTCAGCATTTCCCTCAGAATCCAAACTTTGTGGCCCCTCGGTAATCAGATTCTGATGGGGGGAATTTTTAGATTCCAAAATGTGCTCCCGGTATGAGGAAGGTGTAGGCATGGCAAGGATATGCCATATTTGGAACTAGCGATCCATTCCGGGTGTCTCGGAGGGGCAACAGAAAAAAAACGATGAGCCGTGCGAAAAAAATATGTCCCGCATGAAAAACTCTGGGATCCGTGATATTTTTGGTCGTGGTCGTAGAATTATTTCAATATACTTATCCACATGGTTGATCTCTACGTAGGTGACATCAGGCGCACATATATTACTTGTCGAACAATTTTTCACACATACCCATGATCCCGTGAGCCTATAAATAGAAGGGAACCCCTTTGACTTCACCCACGAAGAATTTGAATAGTCTCCCTGCATGAAATTCCTCTCTTTTGTCCACAACGAAGATGGATCTTAGGTACTAAATATTGTGATTCAGGTTGCCCGAGGGTCTGCCTTTGCACGTGACTACTCAAGATTGATCTTTGTCCAGATCCCCTCAAACCCCATCTCCTGCGCACAATTCCTTTCTATTGTGTCCATTTAGGTCTTTGGTGCCCAATTCCTTTTGTGTGCTGGCCCCCTATATTTCGCACTGGCCCACTCTATTTCACACCCAGCACTCAATTGCGTGGTGTCCTAGACCTTTTCATGTGTTCAATTTCCTTTTGCGTGCCGACCCACCCCCTTTTTCATGCAATGGTCCCTTTTGCGCGCAAGCCTCCTGCCTTGTGTGACAGTGATTTTCCTCCTTCGGGCATCATTTTCGGGTGCCTCCCGCACCCACAACAGCTTCTTCATATACTCATTTCCCCGGAAACCTCCCAGGTTCTCCCAATGTAACATCAATGTCCCCTGAAAAATACTGCATGTTGCGTGTCTTCACCTCATGCTTCTCCACATAGGCACGCTAACGACTATTGCATCTTCGCATAGCCACTCTAACATGGACCGCCTGATGGTTTGATCCATAACACCACCTATCCACGCCTTTTCCGGTCCCCTCTCTACACCAAGGAGCAGAGGGTACTGGTTATGTAAGTCATAGGGATGTGGAGAAAACTGACCTCATCTGAGCTGCAGGATGTCAAACTACTAAGCACCTCCATCCTCTGCCCAAGATGTTAAACTGTGACCTCACCCAGTGCCTCGCACGTGGGTTACCCCCACCTTGGACATTCTCCACGCCCACTGCTCTCCACTGGGGATGTTATACTCCTTATGGGAATGGCGTTTTTCCAGGGGAAAGGGAGACCATATCAGTGTAATACCCTAGCTTTCTTGTAAGAGGCGGTATCCTTGTTCCTCCTTTTTTATTCGGTCCCTAGGGCCAGAGAAGGGTGTGATGGGGAATATGGCTTCTCCTTTCATCGATCCAAAATATCTCTCCTAATAAGCTTTGTCACCATCGATCCTCCCTCCTAGTGTATGTCCCAACTTCTTTGGGATGCTAATGATGCATAAGCCCCTGTTTCTTCTTTGGGATACAATCATGTGTATGCCCCACTCCTCTTCCCATGATTCACCTTTCGTGACGTGATTGTCAGGTCTTCATGGTCTCATGTTTCTCACACCAAGCACTACTCACATGGTCTTAGAGTGATCACGGACCATGACATCATCCTCAAGCACCCAAGAGTGAATATCCCATCACCATTATAGACTATGTGGTCTTTGATCCTTTCCAAGGCAGTGTACGTAGGAAGCCTCCATGAGGTTCAAGGCCAACCACCATTGGACCCCAGGTCCACCTTTACATCGGTTCCCAAAACCTGAACAATGTGGTCTTTGATCCTTGCTAAGGAATGGTATGTAGGAATCCTCCATGAGGTTCAATCCCACTAACACACAGTCATTCTAAACCCCTTCACGTCAGTTTACCAACACCCAAGGCTGCCTCAAAGCGTGACCCCAAATTCCACCCACCCAAACTACGAGGACATTGATCCATGCCAAGGCATGATACGTAAGAAGCCTCCATGAGGGTCAAGCCCACCACCTCGGTTATCTCGACCGTCTTCACGTCGGTTCATCAACACCATGGGTAGCCTAGAGTGTAATCCCCACATATCCATTATGAAGTATGTGG
The DNA here is from genome assembly GCA_963277665.1 of Viscum album. Classification (NCBI taxonomy): domain Eukaryota; kingdom Viridiplantae; phylum Streptophyta; class Magnoliopsida; order Santalales; family Viscaceae; genus Viscum; species Viscum album. Next base: position 1,474,573,614 of record OY728157.1, read on the forward strand.
ACTTTGATCCTTTCTAAGGCATGTTACGTAGGAAGCCACACTTAGGTTCAATCCCAACAACCTTTGGTACCAACCATCTTCACATTGGTGTACCAAGCCCCAATCCTATACTACATTGACATTGATCCCTACCTAGGTAGGGTACGTAGGAAGCCTCCACGAGGTTCAAGCCCAACACCCATTGGTTATGACCATTCGGTTCCATGCCCCATACATGAACTACATAGTATTTGATCATTTACATGGTAAGGTATGTATGAAGCCTCCATGAGGTCCAAGACAACCAACCATCAGGACCCAAAGTCCTTAATTCATTTTATTTCACCGACTCCTGCCCCATACGAGAACTATGAGGATGTTGATACCTTCTAAGGTATGGTACGTAGGAAGCCACCTCGAGGTTCAATCCCACCATCTAGTAGTCTCAACCCACCTCACATTGGTCCGCCCCCATCCTACATGATGTTAAACTGTGGACCCCTTCTAGTTGTAAGCCTCTATGACTCCATCCAACGGTTATCCATTGAAACCACTAATCTGCGGCAATCCGTCATTGGAATAACTATGTGGACATTGATTCCTTGACACAGGGATACGTAGGACGCCTCTTCGAGGCTTATGGCCAAAACCATCATTATCCCCATGACGGTTCCCCCCAATTCACCACCCCCTCACAGAACATTCCTTCCTCCATCTTGATTCTTACCCAGGCTGCCACATCCCAGTGGGATCATGCCACCTCATACCCCATTCATCTCAACAGAAACTGAAAAGTCAGCCACACATTTCCCCAAAACCAGTGTTCCCTCCAGGGGGTTCCTCAATCTGATCCACTCTCATCAGTGTTTTGATTAGACTGGTCAATCTTTGTTGGAAGTTAAACTTGTGGCAAACCTTGTGTTAAAAATGGGAAGATGAGGAAAACCTTAGATAAATGACTATGGAATAAGATTCCCCGTATTCGATGTGGGATGCCTCAGGATTCCGCTCACCCATGAATCCCTATAATAAGGGAAAGAAGAAAGACACACCAATCCCCCTACATCCAGACACGCCAATGATGGCCAATGAGACCACTCCCCTAACCAATGGTTGTTGCACTGAATGGACCCCTTGGAATGTCCTGACAGAAGTAGTGTAATTAACTGGCATCCATGAAGATATGGCGCTAGGAAGAGTTTCACAAACAACGTCTTAACCCTATAAGGGAGACCCAAACTAGGCGAAGAGTTCTGAGGAGGAATCAACTGAAGGAAGAACCAAAATCCCATTATCTTGTTTCGATGAAGGAAAAAATTTCCCTGAATAAGCGACAGATGCCACAAGCCTTTGGAAAGCGGGAATGTAGTGACACATCTTTGCATCCTCTATAGACAGATGCACGCACCCTGGGGAAAGCAACCGAAACATTTATTTTAATATAATATATTTTTAGAATAATCATTGAAAGTTATAATGTTATAATTAAAACAAGTAGTGGTGTTGAATGTGGTAAACGTTGTTTACACTCTTCATGTTAGAAAAAAATATTTATTTTTCATTTTCAATAAAATCATATGGGGAACTGTTTGAATAAATACATGTATATTTTATCAAAACCATATTATGTATATTGAAAAATGGAGTGAACTTATTTTAATTAATAATTTTTAGAATGGAAAAAAGATCTTTTAAATTAATCTCAAAAATCAAGGAATTGGATGAAAATTTATTTTCAACCAATGAGTGATGTTCATTATGATTTTAATAAAAATAATTTATGAAATAGTTTAAAAAATAAATTGAATAAAAAATTGTAGAATTATGAGAAATTTGGTTTTATTATCCATATGAAAATAAAATAGAATTTTTATATGATATAAATATCAAATATTTTCCATAAGGTGAACTTAAAAATGAATAATTACAAATAATTATGAGACTGTGAAACAAAATATTACCACATTAGTACAATTAAAACCCTAATACTTATGAAATAAATAACAATAATTTAAAAATTAAAGATCATAAATATTAATATAATTATGAATTCACATATCAAAGTGGTTTTATATATACCACACAATGGAATAAGTGGTAAAATTACATATAAATCATGGATGTAAATGTGGGAGGATAAACTCTTTCATACAGTTTGAATCTCTTAATATCTATTTAGATCTAGTATATAAAAAATAGATTAATTATAAATATAATATTGAATAGTAATTATATATATTATATCACACATGATTTTATTAAATAATTTTTCAACTTAAAATATGTCATTATTTTCGTTGCATTATGTATTAATTTAATTCCATTAACATGTGTGTTTTATCATTATATTTATAGTTATTCAACATATGATATAGTTACATAATAAAAAATATATATTAATTTTATAAATATTTTTTTTAATGATTCTCATCTTTAGAACCATTTTTTAAAATTGGATATAAAAAATCACATTTTTCCGTAGAGATTTTAGGTCATACGTATAAAAAAGAAATGATATCATTACCTTAATGGGTGAAAGGGTAATTAAGTGTAGGATATATTAATTTTTATTAGGTTATAAAATTTCTTTTATATCACATATATTCATTTTATTTATCTCTATTACATTCCATGGGGATCTTATGCGAAAAATGAAAGACAACATTCCATGAGGCTGTATCCTACTAAAAAATTATAAATGTTATCCTATTTAAAATGGAACTAAATGTTGGAAGGTATATGTGGTGTAATAACATTATATGTATAATTATATAATAAAGAACATATATCATAATATATATCATAATATATATCATAATATACAATTATAATATGTATTGATGGAGAACATGTTACATCGGCTCACAAGGTGGTAGCCTTTCAACCATAAGAATGTCAGTTTTATTTTCAATTTTATGGGAGTGGAAACATATAAATATTATTAAATAAACATTATAAAAAATAATTATACAATTTTATTATATTTTTTTTGATAATACAATATTTAGTTTTGTGAAATAAGAAAGAAAAAGAATGAGGTATGAGATTGTAATTAATTTTATATAGAGAAACCTCATATTAATTTGTTATTAATGACCCAATGGATGGTATTTAGGGATGAATAGAAAATATATAACATTTTTAAGGAATTTTTGGAGTGATTTTGGTTGGGATAGGTTGATCAAAAAGTATTGTTTGGTGTTAAGAATTATGCGGATATGATTCCATTTTAAAAATAAAGCGGAGTGTCCTCTTTGTACATACCCAAAAACATCGTAATAGTGGGAGGTCACACTCACCCCATGTTCCTAAATAAATTTAAATAAATGTTTCTATGGATTATATGGTCGAACCAAACCTCTATCCATGAAAAAAAACATTTTTATAACATTTCATTCCATATCCTTTGAGTTTACTTAACATTAACATTTTAGATTTTAATATGATTAGAAGATTTTTTTATCCTAGATAATATATACGTTAAAAATAAAAACGATAATTATAAGATAATTTGGACCCGTAGATTAAAAAAATTTATTATAATTAATACAATCATAATTTTATGATTTTAAAAACTTATTTCTAACAAATATTAGATACAATACGCAAAATCTTGATTTATCCTTAACCCCGATAATTAAATAATTATTAATGTATGTACTAATTATAAAAAATTTATTATAAATTATTATATAATATAAAAAATTATAATTCAAAATATGGAATCTAGTTTTCCAAGATAAATTCATATATGTGGTAGAATTCAATTTAAAATTAAACCCACAAAAGCGTTGAAAAGTAGTTTTTACACAGAAAAATTAAAACGTTTAAAGTGTTTCATAACTCAAAAATTAATTTAAAATTTATTATAATAACCTAAATTAGTAATGTTATATTTTAATATAAAATATTTTTCTTCAACTCCTACTTATAATATAATTTATCTTTGTAAATAATTAGTATGAAATTAAATTTTCCAATAAAAATCGTATTTTAAAGTATTCACTAAAAAAATATTATTCTTCGTTGAAAATTATGTAAAATTAAGACAATTATTATTTATAAATATACATTCAAAAAAAATAAATTATGAAATAGAATTTATAAAAGTGGTAAAATTTATTTTAAAATATATTTTTTAAGAATTAATAATCCGACAATTAGAAAAACAAATTTCATAAAACATTTCTTTATCATTCAAATGGTTATTATTTTATTTATAATATATTGATGAAAGTTCAATTTATTTTATATAGGGTAATCAAAATAATTTTCATTATATATTTATACATATTAATTCCCTCTAACTTAACATCTTGGTTATAATGTCTATTTTTATATAATTATATTATTATTACATATCATTTTTTGTTTAATCCCGATGTTGTATACATTCAAAACAATAAAAGAGATTGAATTCATGAAAAATGAATATGTCATAAATTCATAGGGTTTGACATTATCATATGACATTTCTCTTTCTATTCATATAATGTATCAATCATGACATTCTGCTTTTATAATCATAGTGTGTTACATGTACATTCTTAGAGGGATATATGGAACACATATTGATCTTGGGAGAGGTTTTTTTGAATCTAAAAATGATAATATACCATCTCCACCAAATAATGATTATCACGGGAAAAATATACCTAGTGTTAGTCATTCCTTTCTTTTAGAATCATATATCCTTATTACATGGATAAATTCTCATACATACCTTTTTAATGACTTTGATCTCCATACCCTCACAAAATAATTATCAATGTAACTTTTCTGTCAACTTATACCTTCTATAATGTATTGGTGACTAACTCTATCTTTTTCTCCTATTTTATTATATAGATAATGTCTCAATATACTATCTTCTCCAAAATCATCACAAAATATTATAAATATATAAATCCATCTATATAGGTATTCATATGGAACCATATGAATACCCACATGATTGATATTCTTGAAAGACAACTTATCTAAGGGAATAGGTGGATTTAAACAATCATATAAATCGATAATACAAGATCATATCATATCCTATAGGGTATGAATAGATATCTAATCAAAAAAATAAATTTCTTATGATATGATGTACTAAAACTCAAAATTTTATCTAGATCCTCTTAAAGACTTCACCAGTACATAATGGAAAAATGTTGGATACTGATCAGATATAATTAAATGTGGTACTCATTGCAATAATAAAACATACATAATGAATATTTTTTCATTTTTATTAATAGATACATACACTCTAATGGTAGTGAAGTGTTCTTAATTTGTACGGTGATATTCAATAACCCATATATAACTATTTCCTTAATATGTTTTAGTGATTAAAATATTGAAATACATGGTGATGTTTTTCCATTTGTATACAATTATGGGTGATGGATTTAACATACCCTTAAAAATATGTCTCTCTGACATAACTTATGGAAATACCCAACAACGAGATACATAAACTGTAATATCTTGCCACATTATTTCTGGCAGGTTTTATTATTCTGGATTAGTATACATCCTATCACTTTCATGATGGATAGTCAATGATAAAATATGACCCACATTCAAAAAATCTATAAAATATAGTATGTATAAAACACATGGATCATTCTATAACCCATTCATTAAATAATAAAAATGGATTAACTATTGAACATTTCTAACCATTTTATATAGGTCCACATATTTCATATTTTTTTCATTAATAATTGCATGGATGGTAGGTTGAACACTAGTTATTGAAATATCATATTTATTTCCTTCATTAAATATTTATTGTTATATCATTTGAAAATAACAAAATGTTGGATAATTTTTTTATCTTTATTACAAATATCATTGAATTATTTTTTGACTTATAGTGTCTTCAACCTTGTTAACTTTCCCAAGGCAATAATATTTTGAGTAGTCACAATCAATAATCAACTATAAATACATTATTTGTCACATATTAATCACTTTTTGATTTATTATATACATTAAACTATAATAATAATAATAATATATATCACACCTTTCTTTAAAAATATATTTCCAACATATATTAAATTAAATATTTACCATAGAAAATTTTAAATAATTTATTAGGTAATTTTGCTCGTGAAAATATATTTTTTTATAAGATATAAGATATAACAATATAATAATTCATGATAAAACATCCTTGTGCAGTACTTGATGAATAATTATATGTTACAATCTGTTCTCTACTGTGGTGTAATTTGTTAACCGATATGCTAACTAACATTATTTTTTATTGCTTTAAATTATCCTCACATTTATTAACCTAATGCAACAAGGATTGATTTCAAGTTAAATATGTCTGGGGATTATATAATAATGAAAATGTCTCCACAATGCATTAAAAATATCAACCTAAAAGATAAAAAATATTGATCTCAGTCATTTTGGTTAGTCTGTGGTGAAATATAATGACTTTAGATGTTCATGGATCCACACATAATCCTTCTATTAAGATAACATAAACCAAAAAATGAATCCTCTTATACCAAAAATTCTCAGTTTACATTTTTTATATAGACTCTATTTTTATAGGGTCCTCATTAACATCCTAATGTTTTCTTCATTTTATATCATTACCCTTAAACATATATGAATATAATAATTAAATAATTATTCAATGAGATCAATGAAAAATTTAAAGACACTAATAATTAAATCCATGATGATATGGTCATTTTTAGGACCTAGTAGAATCACTGTATATTCATATTTTCTGAACCATAAATGAAATGTTTTCCTATGAATATTCTCCTTTATGACACCCAATTTTGGAAATCTCCAAAATTATGATCAATACTGGAAAAGTAAATATATCTGTTTATTTGATCAAATTATTCAATAATATTAACCATATGATAATTGTTCATGATTGTTATCATGTTTTTTTCCCTATAAATAATAAAAGTACTATTTGATCTATCATGCATAATGAAAAAATGAAAATGTAGAAAATAAGGCAACACACATTTTCAAAATTAATCCATATTCGTTATTCTCTTATATATGATTAATATATTCTAGAAACTCATTTGGGGACATTCTATGTATAATTTTTGAAATAGGTGTACCAGAATGTATGAATGGTATTGTAAAATCTAGTTCATGATTCTGTAGAATACAAGGAAACTATTTTTAAAGGTAATAAAAAACTCCCTCAAAATAAGCATGTCATAAATATTGAATTCCACCCAAATAATCAACCTAAACTAATTTTTTATTATGAATAAATAGACATACAATTGATTCAATATCCATTGTATATTTAATCTTTTTTCACAATGATAGATAATTATATGTTGGTTAGGAATATTATGTGTAACCTCCATTCCACTGTAATTGATGTTCTATTTTTTATTTATAATAAATCCTTCACAAAATAATATTGAATTAAAAAGAGGGAGGAAAAATAAATTTTCATGAAGCACAATCCAACAATATTTGGTCAGAGAATAATTATAAACATGATATGAAATCATTGCACCATTAGGGGTTTTTACTGCCAATTCAAAATCTAATGATTTTTTTGGTATTGCTATATGATTATAAAATTTCTCAAATATAATATGGCTATTATATTTTCAATGAAAGTTACTTTATTTGTTCTATATTGGACGGTAGGTATACATTTCACAAACTACTGATCTTACTCCACATTATTAAAAGTGAACTCATGAGATATCATATTATCTATTTTATTAAGAGATTAATCAGATAGATCATCATCAGTAACATTTTGGTTTAGTGACTTGATAGCATAATTCCCAAAAAAAATTCCTTTGAAACAAGATATTCTGAGGTGTCATTATATTGATATTTATAATTGTACCTTTAATAGATTGTAATATTCACATAAATTTGGTGTTTTATTTCCCAAATTCATTCTTTTCAACTCATATATAATTTTATGATCCTATAAATATCATTTTATATCATTTTTTCATATTGAAAAAATTAATAATGGATAAATCATCTAATAACATCAATTATTTTTTAAACTTCCATTAAATTCCATCATTATTATTTTATCAAGTCGATGAGACCAATAGGTAAATACTATAACTATTTCTACCATGAAATCAAATGGAAGGATTTTTTTATATCTACTGATGTATCTTATGGGTAAATTCCAAAATTAACTCAGTTATTTATCCATTAAATAATCAATCAACCATACATTCATATTGGTTGATAATTCTAGAATAATTCATTGAAATAATTAAAAATTTACTCATGTGAACTAAAATATAATATCATTTATGATTTAGGTCATTGAACTATTTCAACTTTTCTATATGAATCATAAATGAATGGTGAATATTATAAAGTAATCTCTTGAACTCACCCAACTTCACAGATTAAAATTCATCAAATTACCTCATGTTCTTGATATATTTAAATCAATGATCTATTTACCCATTAAATTGATACACATCCAAAATAACTATTCCAAACTCTGAATAAAGGACAATAGAGAATTTATTTTGAGTTTTATTGAACCATTTCTCGCATCGAGTGGATTATTGGTCCCAAAAATAAAGGTGGATGTTTCTTCATAGAAGACTCAATAGAATATAGTTTCCTTATTCTATAATTTGGAATCTTTATGTGATTCATACCACAAGATAGTTATGTAATAATTGACCAGATATTTTCTATTCTATCTCCCATAACATTTGGTTATTTATAGGGGATAATCATTGAATATCCCATCACATTAAGTATTAGATTTATTATTTCCACTTTAATAATTTTTCTAAATAAAAAACATGTAATGTGAGTAATTATAATCACAGTTCTAAATCACATAATCATTAGATATCATTTATTACATGTATAAATCAGGACTACATATTCAATGAGTATTTAGTTTTATCTTAGTTTATCCATAATTATTACTAAATATTTATGAAGATATCAAATAAATTGAATTATACACTTGTATTTATGTAATTTTTTCTCATTATAGTTTCTAAAGGGTCACTAATCTTTTATATGAATATAAATATTGATACCCATAAATTAAATAAAGAGATATTACATATTATTAATGTTATATTCATTATAATAAAAAAGTACCTTTCTAGAATGGAATGGTTATCATCACTTCAGTAACATGGACACTAGAAATATGTTACTAAGAGCTATAAAATATATGACACATATTTCATCATGACTATCTCCCATATTAGAAATTTAATGCATATTACCATTCTACATAACATGGGTATTGAATACATATTATAGTTTGAGCTATGATTCTTAGTAAAGGTAAACAAGGAAGATGTATATTTTTATGTAAAAATAGTATGACTATAAAAGTATGAGAACATAAGAACATAATCTAAGATTAATTACTCACACTTAAAATTTATTCATTTATGCATTAACATACTCTTTTGTTTTTCTTTTTCATTGAAATATTAAAAAAATGGTAAATATAACTATAATACTGATTTCATTGTTTTAATTAATGTTTTCAACATTAACCTACATTTTTTTTTTATTTTTTTAGATTGGACTCCATGTAATCAATGCATATGTTGCATAATGAACATCCCAAAGATGTCGTGAAATGGATATATGACATGATAGGATTACACTCCATGTAAAGGGTTCACTCAGGCAATATAAAATATCATGTTTTTAATTTAATTTCCTCTTGTTTTATTTTTATATGAGAGTTGTGGGTAAAAAAAGTGTTAGGGGATTAAATGACATTTAGTTGTTGTGAAATGTGATTTTAATGTACTACACAAGAATCTTTTTATTAGATTCATTATAGGATTCCTTATTCCGGACCTAGAGGCTCTCCCGAAGAATTTTTTGGTGATTTACTTCCTTTGGGGTAACATCCTTTAGATATTGATCACTTTTGCAGTTGTATTTATTCTCTAAGTGTAAGTAATACTTTTGGTACTTCCTAGGATTATGTGACAATTTCGGTTTTGGAAATGGTTTAGTTTGGATTTATGATTAGATACTTTTTTATTAAACCTTTTACCTTTCTTTTCAGGAATTGTCATTTGAAGGTTATTTTCAAGGAATCTAGTCACCATTGCCAAAAAAGGCTAGGCATATCACATATTGATGTAGCGTTTTTCATAAAATGGATTAATCTGATGAATTTCATGTTGTTGTTGATAAATTACTCTGGATTATCATTGATTTAAATGTATTTTTGGGTCTATAGGATTTTTTAGAAAGGAATTTATTTTTTTAAAAGGTATATTTCATTGAAAATAATTTTTTTTGATTTTGAATAGGGTTTATAAACTCCAAAGTGGGTCACAATGGCTTTGATTTTTTTTTTATCATATTAGGATCATTTTTATGAAAAAAATTTGAACATATTAACATTGTATTTTTTGTGAATGTAAAGATACATGAGTTTCCTTAATGTGTGTATGAAACCACTAGAAGGAAACCCGTTGTGATATCAACTGGAAGGAATTGATACATTGAGGATCAATCATTATGCTTTTATAAATTTTTTTATTGTGGAGTTCCCAATGAATGATATTGTCTTAACCCAAATGTGATGTTCTATTCCATTTATAGTTATTTATCACATTACAGTTTTAGTCATGGTTTATTTCAAATGTGTTTTTATATGATTTTGTGTCTCATTGAAACACATTATAGGTTCTTTCATGTATATTTCATTACATGATTACATATAGATGTATAAGCATACTTTTATTTTTTATCACTTATACTTTTCATATTTATAGTTTTAGAATATGAATGATTTTTATTAAAAATTATAGGAAAAATGATTTAAAATTTGGTAATGTGGGTGTTGTGAACCAATGATGTGTGGTGGATTTTTTTTTTCTTCAAATTTACCAATTAGCATCAATCTATCATTCGTGTTGTCAATCGAACCCTATAATATGAAACGTTTCGTGAGAATATTTACAGCATCATAAACTTATTAATGACTTTTTAAGAATCTATGGAGGACTTTTTCATGTATATTCTTTAGTTTCTGGGAAGATATGTTGGTACTCTATTGTGTAATCAATGTTTTATAATTCCTTTACATGGGCTTCCTTCATGAAAATTGTTGACAGTTAGTTCATTCACATGAATTGTTTTTAGAAAATATCTAGGTGTTTCTATCCCTAAAATTGGGGATGCATGCATTTGGAGAGTATTCTAACTGTTAAGATAATTTAGTGCATTTGGAACTATATATTTTCTCTAAAGAGTATGTAAAAGCTCAATAGATTATGTTTCCACAATAGCATGACATTCAGTTGATGATGATACTAATGTTCCATCTGGCCTTTGCAGAGGTAATAAAAAATTCATATTGGGTTAAAGAAGATATAGATGCGAATAAAGGTTTTTCTAGAGTATCAGTTTGTACAGTGGTTATATAAGGTGTATCTTATAGAGATAAAGAGAAGTGTATGTGTGGCCAGTTTTCTGTTGGACCATTTTCAAGTGATACAGATGGGTAGAAGCTGGTTTTCTACATCCTATTTATAAGGTAAGGTCTCACCATGCCTAACTATGTAGAGGCTACCATGGCATGTCATCATTGCATATGATATCTCCATCAACATCATTTATATGAAAGGATATATCAAGTAAGTATCATAGCATATAGTTAGACCATCAATTTACTAGTTCACACATTTTCTACAGTGGTTATTTGGTATAATCATTAGGATAAGGGATATTTTTATGTTTTTAATACCACAAGAATTTATGCAGTGGATTAATCTCTATAGTAATTTTAAGCACGGTCAACTACTATTAGAGTTAAAATATTTATGTCATCTTCTATGGTACTTGAATTAGTTGATAGAAGTTCTACTAATTATTTTATATTGTTAATGTTATTTTATGTTTTGGGTTTGAATTCAGAAATTCCCTCATTCTATTGGGATAGTTTTTCCCATTTTTGAAAGTGGTAAAAATAATGTTTTAGTTGGATCATGTGTTATTTATTGATAGACAATATTATGGTGGAGTGGGAAATTATATGTCCTGATCATGATATGTAGTACTTGATTATTATCATGGATTGGATGAATTAAATAAATAATCATATAAACTATTATCATCATAAATTTCATTTATTATCTACCAATGGGGTCTGTTATGTTTTACATGCTTAGTGTGACTCTAGATCATGAAGTGAATGGAATATTGTTCTATATTATCGGGTAATAATTTTTAAATGTTGTAGGGATGTTTCTTCATTTAGACGACTTTTGATTGGATGGTCAACTTCCTGCAGTGCTGTGTGTACCCCGAGGGCTTTCTTGATGTTTTCTTTCATTTACCACCCATGAGAGAGTTCATGTAAACTATAGTCCTACTTCCAATTACGGTTCCTATTTATATGTCATCATACTATATGGAACCTACATAGTTAGATGATAATACAGAACAAATTATGGACCTAGAGGCTAAATGATTTATACACCCTAACATATCACCATATGCATCACCATTACTCCTCTATTAGAAGGAATATGGGAGCCTCAAACATTGTAAATATTATTGAATGCTTAATTGGGTGAGCATTAAGAACCAATATCCTATGATATTATTGATTATCTCTTTGATTAGGTTATATATGATCATTTATTTAGGAAGATATACGTTGGATTAGTTTACACCAATTTTGGGTTTTGAGAAGAGGATATACATATTTCATCATATTACTGTCAATATATGAATTTTTATATACTTATTATGTCATTAATTCACACTAATTCTCCTGTATCATTTATTGATTTGATAAACTAGAAATTAAAATGACTCATGGATTCTTCTTTTGTGTGTTTATGGATGATTTTTTAGATACTTCAAGTTAGAGGAGGAGGATAGAAACCATTTGGATATCATTTTTAGAAAATTGAATGATCATTATCTATATGGTCTTCTCTCTTTGTGTGGGATTTGGATATGAGAGGTGATGTTTATATGGAATATCATACATGACATAGGTGTCTTAGTGGGTCTTAATTTGTTACTATCAGTTATTTATTGAGAGTATCTAATTTGTTTTAGATCATGAACGTCATTGGTTTGTCTAGTTATTATAGAGGTTTTTGAGGACATCACCATGATCACATGTATGATGAAATATTTAATCCATAAGGTTGTAATGATTGAATTGTGTGATATGTGTGAGAGATAATTTGTGGAGATAAATATGTGTTTGAAATCAGCACAATTCATTATTCTTTTATAACATGGATGATGTTATGGTTTTTTTGTGTCGCGTCTTGTATGGGTTTTGGCAGTGTCTTTATTAAGGGGAAGGATGTGGTGTTATTTAGGACATTCCAGTTATGACTTCATTAGAATAACTACCTTACCCTTGATCTTTTATTTGTTGTAGTTTTGCATAAACTAAAAATGTGGTCTCACAATCTCTTTGGGTTTCGATTTATAGTGTATTCAAAAAATGAAATCATGAGATTCATTGGTAATCATAGGTACTTTAATTTTACATAGAGATTTTGGGTATAGTATAATAAATATTTTGATATTGTTATTTATTGTACCTCTATGAAAGATAATTTTGTTTCCGATGATTTTGGTAGAAAATTACCATCACTATCCATGAATGAATGAGGATAGAGGTTGTATTTGGTGAGATTGTTTACAATGATGAACATATAGGTGGAAGAATATTATATAAAGTTATTTCTTTAATCTATGGGGGTGTAATAATCATTTGATAAGTGGGTTCATCATGGGAAAGTGTATGAAATTTATTATTAGGGTATTAGTGAATTCTTTTCTGGCGATGAGACATCAGGTGAGTGGTCTCGGTCTACTAGTAGTAATTTTTATTTCAAAGAAGGTTGGATGTTTATTTTTCAATGACGAATTAGTTGTTGGATTGTTGGAAACATTATTTATGATTCATAGACCTAGGTTCTAAGAAGATTAATCATGATCTGAGATGCCAGCATTAGTGGTCTGAAATGATGTGGTAATTAAGAATTTTTTTTCACGATGTCTCACTTTTCCAATAATTAAGGAGGCATATTAGAGAATTGATGCTTTTTGATTCCCTTACCCATTATGGTGTGCTAATGTGATGATATTTCTATATACATGAATCTTTTTTCCCATGAAATTTATTTGGACGGATTCTATTTTGGTGATATTTGATCAAATAAAAAAATTCATGAGTTTAATACCAATCTAAGGGATGATTAATGTTGAATATATTGGGGACTTTTCAATCCCATAGAATGAGAAACATCAGTTGTTTCCATCTATAGTGGTGTATGATAAGGACCTATGGATGACATATAGGTTTCGGAATGCTCTATATAAGGGGATGGGTACCCAGATCAAATTGAAAACAAGTAATCATCCACAAACAAATTGATAATGAGAGGGGACAATCCATATACTAGGGGATATTCTATATGACGGAGTGCATTATTTCAATGGGTCTTGGGAATAGAATTTCTTTTCATTAATTTTCCAACATCAGTTGTAATCATAATTTGATGAAATTTGATCAATTTTATTCTTTCTATCAATGACCATGAATATGTGTCTTATGTTGGGATGATTTGGGAGACCAATCCTTTGTTGGGCCATGTATTTTTTAGTATATGATAATGATGGTAAATTTTATTTGTAGATTACTTATCACAACATGGAATCATTAAAAATTTTATGTGGACTATTGTCATTGGCTATTGATGTTTTAGGTTGGTGATTCAGTATTTCTCATAGTGTCACCTCTACTAAGACAACGTCAGTTGGGTGAGAAGGGTAATTTTGCACCATGTTCTGTGGGACACTTTAAGATCACTGGATGAGTAGGGAGGGTTGAATATTCATTGAAAATCATATCTGGATGGACATATATTCATGATGAGTTTCATGTTTTCCAGTTTACATGTTTTGTGGCGGATCCATCCATTTTGATCTGATGGGATGATGTTGATCACGAAACTGATACCACATTTGTTGGGTAGCAAGTTGTGATTACGGATAGATAATATAAAATTATTTTGTGTAAAATTATCTTCATAGTTTTGGATGTATTGTTGTCTATATATTACACCCAGGAGATGTGTTATTGTGTTCCATTGATGAGGTATTGTTGTGTATATATTACACCCAAATTTTCATGATTTTTTTATGGTTATTCACAACAAGATTGATTTTATCATGGGTTATTTCTAAAGTTCATATGATGTTGTATCACATTACTTAGCATGATTTTTTGTTTCATGGATACATGTTTTCTCTTATACCTATGGATGTATAGATATTCTTTTATATTTTATCAGTTGTGCCCATCAAATTTATAGTCAGGTAATATAAAATTTATTTATGAAAACCAAAAGGGGAAATTATTTACATTTTTGTTTAATTTATGAAAATTATTTTCATAAAAATTCGATATTAAAAGCCAAAATTATTGAATTGTTATTATTATAAATTGTCTATTAATTTCTATTGTATTATATTGGGATTGGTATCACACCATAATTATGTCCTTGGGAGTTTCTATATTTTCTATTGTGATATTCTAATAATGGGAGGAGAATATTTTTACATTATTTCTTTTGTTGTAGCTTCTAAATTATGTTCAAGGTGGTCTGAAGGTTACCTACTGGTCTAATGATGTATAATGATATATTTTTTTTAGAATATTTTATTTAAATAATTTTATAAAAGGTTTTATATCATCTATTTAAATTTTTTAATATTTTTGTTGGTATTTTTTTTTCTAATATTCAATAGTAGTTTCTTTTATCCTGTTTTAGCGATAATACATGACGGACCAGTTTTGAGGGCTAATATAGATTCCTAGGGTTGGTTTATTACACATACCATGCATATGATAGATCATAATATTGATTCATATCTTGAATCATGGTAGTTTTTCTGTCTTGTATCATAAAAAAATAAAATGCACATGATCCACGAAAACATAATAGAGGAATAAGAGATAATTTAGTGACATACACATAAGACATGAAAATTATTTCATTAGTAGTCATGACTCCCTAACAATACATTCATTATGTTTTTGGTTTACTCCCCATTCCATCATATTATTTAGGTATTATCCCCAATATAGTCATAGTGATAGCGTTACTTTCTGAACTGTAGTCAGTCCCTATTCTAGTACTTTTTATCTCATGAGAATTGCATCTTACCCAATTCTTTGGAGGAAAATATAATTATAGGGCCTCTTATAAAACAATAAGAATAATTAAAATGTTTGATACATGATCATAAATAATTATTCATATCCTACACCATAAAAAAGGGTTGTCATAATAATTTAATCAAGGAATAAATCATGCAAAATAAATGGGTATAAGAATGATCCATTAATTCATTATGGAAATACCACTGAGAATAAAAGGGGGTTGAAAATCATCTAATCGTCATATTTATAAACCATGTATTTTATGAATATTTAATTTAGCATCGATTTATATCCAAATTATATAACCAGTATCATAAAAACAGGTCATCTTAAGTAAAAATTTCTTTAATAATCACCCAAAATATTTCAATAGGAAAATAACCATTTCACATTGAAATCACAGCTCTAAATTAAAAAAATTTAGAAGTTTTTTTTCATATAAACTTGGAAACAACTAAATTAATCTTTAAATAATATAGTTGTTATGATGGAGGGTAATTTCATTCTTTTAATATTGCGGAAATGAAGTCATACATTTCATCTATCTGTAAAAAAAAATTAAGATAACCTCATTAATAAATGACAACAAGATTAATTTTATATAGTTTACTAAAAAGTATAAAGTAATAAGAAATGGTTTTAAGAATAATTTAATAGTATTAAATAATTATTGAAAATATTTTTATAATTCATGTACAATAAAGAAAAAAATTGTTTACATTGAAGAGGAAAATAATTTTGAGTTTCCTTATAAATGATCTTTTAGATCTATTATACTAAATATGAGGATAATTAAAGGAAAAAATATTCTTAGTATTTAAACACATGGGATTAATAATCATGTGTTTTATTATAGGTTGATCAAAATATTTTATCATTGGTAACATAACCTTAAAAATTATAAATAAATAATTAGATTGTAACATCATATCCTTACCTAATGTTTTAGTTAACTCAAAAAAAGTTTAGAAACCAATATAATTCATTTAAATTTATTATAATATTTTACTACTATAATATAAATTATTATAATAACATATATTATCCCATTATAACATTTTAACTCTTTTTTACTAATTAAAAATTATTAAAAATTTTGATTTTGGGTGTTAAACGTTTTGTTCTAAATGAGAATTTCTATCTGAATACTGTTCTAATTGTAAACTGAACATAATTACATCATCATAAAAATGATAATAATGATATAAATATAAATAATTATCATTACATAAAAATTAATATTCATCCATAAAATCTCGAGTCTGAAAAATAAATACATCATCTATTTAGATAGTAGGTCGTCTGTGCGCATGAGCACTTTTTTAGTTTAGGTAAAAAGGAAAATAACATGGAAAATAATAATTCAATTTTTGAATATAATTATTATTTCATAAAAATTATATATATTTCTAATGTATATCCTCATAAACATTATAATAAATCCTAAATGTTAAAATAATCACATCACATTATGGAAGTCGTAGTCTATAAAAATACACGAGCGACATTATCATTTTCAAACTAATTAGAAGGTAATAAGTTAGATTTGATATTATAATTTTTGAATTATACATATTCTATAGTTATAATATATAAAAATTATATCCATTATAATACCCAAAAATAATTCTTGGTGATGAAAAAAATAGATCCTTATGTGGAGATGGTACGTCGTACTTTTTCAAGAGGGATACATTGACTTCCCAATTGACTAGAAATAAGGTGTATAATGGTGGATTCAAAAAATAATAATTTTAGTGTAAATATGATTATTTATTTTATATTTTATGATTAATATCATTTAATTTAGGATCTAAAATATGTGGTATGAAATGAATTTGATCTATTAATGAAAA
Organism: Viscum album; assembly: GCA_963277665.1. Classification (NCBI taxonomy): domain Eukaryota; kingdom Viridiplantae; phylum Streptophyta; class Magnoliopsida; order Santalales; family Viscaceae; genus Viscum; species Viscum album. Next base: position 1,474,591,641 of record OY728157.1, read on the forward strand.
AAACTATTTATTTAAATAATCACATTGGATATCTTATCATGGACCAATGGTTTGGAATTTTAGGGTAACCAAAACATTTATATAATATATAGTTATGAATATAAGATAGTTCTGTAAGGTTTAGTGGATATTCAAGGCTCAATTTAGTGTAAATTTGATCATGGAGGGGTGTCTGTTTTATATAGGAGAGAGATGACATAGTTGTAATTTTTAAAATATTAAAATATAACAAAGGCATTCTCAGTAAGTATTCAAATATATGGAAATTAATTTTAATTATATTTTTACCGGTTATAAATAATATTATAAACTAGAATTAATGTTTTTTAACATTTTAGAACTATTTTATTATTATCCCCATTTTTATTAATTTTTTGACTTTTTATTTGGTAACAAAAATATTCAGTTTTAATGTGTTATTAATGTCACCATTAATGGAAAAGTGAAACATAAATTAAAAATTTCTGATAGGTTAATATATATTCCATACACTTGTCTGGTGATAATATTATAAATATTTTAAAATAGTTTATCAAATATTATTTATTATAAATTTATATTAATGTTAAATTTTGAAATATAAATTTAATTTAAATTTAATGAAACGAATAGAGATATGGAATTTAGTTATAAAATTTAAGAACATACTTCATATGTAATATTTATCTAAAATTTCAATATAAAATTATATTTAACATAAAATTTTTTATATTTAATATTTTGATAATTGGTTTTCTTTAACCTAATAATTGAGTAAATGTTGTGATAATGATCTATAAAAATTCGAGACAATTTTTAAATTTATAAAATCTATAATTAATATACTATGGTTAAAAAGTAATTTATAATTCAACTAAACATTTTTATGTAATTTTAATTTATTTTCAGGTGAATGGAATAATTTTGGAGATATTAACGTCAATATAGTGACATTTTTTGTTTTTGTTTTCTTAAATTAATATAATGGTCAATATTACTAAAATATAGTGCCATCTTACCATATACATGATAAGTGTATGGAAATTGATTAAAATAACACAAAAATTAATATATTATCATGTTTTTTATAAAATTTTATTCGATATTCCTATGTTTTTACTCTAATTTACCTAGTTTATCCATAACATGGTGTAAAAATGTTCTACAGTTACAATTAATATTGAAAAAATGTGATATATTAAATCAATTTATTTCTCTCGATTTCAAATAATGAATCATTATTTTCAGGATATAGTTTTATAATTTTCATAAATTCATTTTAAAATATGTTTAATATACTTGATGAAAAACTATTTTTTAATAAATACAAACTAATGTTTAAAATAAGATTAATTATTATCCCTTGTCAAGAAAAATATTAAATAAATGTTAAATAATGTTATTGAGTATATAATATATTAATTCCATTAAGAATCTTTAATCAACAAAAATAAATAAATTTATTAATATTACAACACAGTTTTCACATAAAAAGTGTTTTTCAGAAAAACATATCAATTTTTGAAATGGTTTTTATTTTCATTTATGATTAATTAGTATCCAATGAATAAATTTTACGTATATTTGAAATATAAATTCTTCATAATTTAAATATAAATACTCATTCCCACAAATCTATCAACTAGTTGATAACTGTCAAATAAATTAATATTAAGTTAATAGTATATCACAGTTTGTTTAATCGCGGTGATGTGTGTATCAATAGATGTCAAAGATTAAAAATTATAGATAACTATAACCCAAAATATTTGGTGTTAAAATCTAACCCCTAATTTTTTTACCTTTAAATTATATCAATTTATTATAAAAATGATGGTATAACTATTTCAATAAATATTATAGTCATGTTATAGATTCATTGAATTTTGTATTCCTCTGAATAACATTACCCTAATGAGCAGTCTTATTCCATATAATATTATTTATATGGCATAATACTTGTAATTGTTTTATTCATAAGTAACATCAAGATCTAGTGGTATGACGACTAATTACATTACATGTGATGTATCTTGTATATAATCAAAAGAGAAACAATGAGCACATCATAATCTTGATAACTGTTTGGTGGAAGTACCAAGCGATAAAATATTGTCCTGACTCAAACAAGAATCTTGAATGGGGATATATAACTGCGTTATAACTATAGATTTTTTCAAAATATTACAACCATATTCTATATAGAAACTCATAGAAAAAACATTTCACAAACATCAAATTGCTTTTGAATCAAATTATTATCATCATCACTTTTCTATTGACTGTAAAATTCCATGATATCTTTATACATTATTGTAACATTCTCTACCATTCCACTGAATAAATTGGGTCCCAATAAAATCATTTACCTAACATCAACAATGAATTCGATAGTTTTATACTTATTACAAATTGAGATCTTTATAAGGAGTTATCTTAACTCTTGAGTGAATGCTAATGTAGTAATTAAAATTTACTATTGGAATGTGTTGTTACCGAGATCCATTATAACCCATAAAGAAGTTACTTATATATCCTTTAGGGATATAATATTTTAATTTTTTTTACCATCAATATATTGATGATAAAATCAATTTAATTCTATCTATGTATATAAATCCTATTGAATATTTCAAATAAACATTATGTTAATCCTCTAATCCCATTTAGATATAATATAATGTGGTACTCCATGCAACCTTTCCACATCCTTAATATATATTATAAAAAAATTCATTATAAAAATTTTCCCTAATGGGATTTAATAGATCTGACATTATACAGAGATCCAATATTACCAAAATATAATTGTGGCTTTTTGATGTTATGGGTATTCTGATTAAAAAATCTATAATGTTATCTAACATTTTGAATCTTGTTTAGAAAAATTGTACCTTTCCTCCCATAATTATTGTAATCCACCTTCACAATAGTGATCACATGTCATTTCCCTTTGTCTCTACTATTAATATGTTACTAACATTGATAATCATCATAATCATTTGGTATTGGGGACTAGTTAGTATAATACACAAATTTCATGTATTTTAAACACTAGTGTTTTACTGGAGAATTCTAAGGACCTTTTTCATTATTATTTTTATTGACTAATCTATTCACATTAATTTTGATATTAATTTCCCAATGAACATCATTTCAATAACTAAATAATTTATTATTCATGTTAATACAAGTTTTACTATATTTCCTTCAAAAATTCTAGTATAAATTAAATATTGTTTTCTTATTTATATGATTTTTTAATTTTATTTTATTTCAATATTTATTTTAATATTAAAACTATGAGATGGATAGGTATAATCAATCATAATTCCCTCATTAATTTGATACATAAAACTTTATTCATAACTACTAAATTATCCAAGGTCTAACTCAAATTGGATAGTTGTTCTTATCTACTAAATAATCATTCAACCTAACATTCAGGTTGGTTGATATTACCAGAACCGACCCCATAATTTCTTGTAAATTATTCCTTATAAGTTTAAACATATTAAATCAACATCTATTTTTTATCATTGAACTATTTCTCTATTTTAATATAAATAATACAATGAAATTAATTATTAAAAAATATGATCTTTAACTCATACCACTCTACGGAGTATATTTATTATTGATTCCTTATATTCATGGTAATATTCTATAGTTGATCTCCTTCACCTTCCAAATGATAAAAAATTAAATTAATTTTTCCATGATTGTGACATAAGAGAATACAAACTATCATTTCAATGGTACTAATCCATTTCACAAAAAACTCGTATATTAGTGGACCCATGAAAAAGAGGTGTCTATTGTATTATTAAGAAATTAATATAACACCATCCACTATACTTCCTTTTTTTCATATCATGATTCATATTTTGAGAAATTTTCATAAATATCTCAATTGGATTTTTATTCCATCTCCCATAAAATTTGGTTATAATTGAATTAAATATTTAATTCAATATCTCATTGATCACTGAAAAGATTAATTTGGAACCCATCAATTGTATAATTCCATAAATTTTTATATGAAAATAAATAATCATATTGGTTAACTTCATAATCAGGAATAATAATTTACTGTATTTCTAAATTTGGACACATTCTTCTATAGAATATTATATTAAACCTAATTTATTAATGATCATAACCATAACATTATTATGTTATCATATGATTATAATTATTAATAGGGTCCAAATTAAACCATTATCATAAATTTAATATATTGATCTATACTTTTCATACATAGATATTATATCATAAAAAATTAATTTTCAATACATAAAATTTATATTTACACTGAATACATAATTTTCTCCAACATTAGTAAACATGGACACAAGGAATATTTTCATAAGGTATTTATGGGGACTTCCACTTAGTTAATTATATATATATATCCCATAATAGACATATTAAACATAATTTCTTTCACTATTACATTGAAAAAGGATTCATAGGAATGGGGGAGCTTAGATACTCAATAAATGTATAAAATTGAGGTATCAATGATCAATAAAACATGAAATTATCATTACACTATGAGAAAATATGAATACAATTTAATAATCAAACTAATAAAATCATAGATAATAATCATGAGTGATTTCATAATTATTTTATGTTCACAATAAAATAATTATTAATAAATTAAATTAAATTGTCCAAGATAGAATAAAATTTGCATAAGAAACAATATTGTGGAATAAACATAAGAATAAACAATTATTTAAATATTAGTCATAAATAACTATCAATGAAATCATAGTGGATTGTTTTCACTCCCCAATCCATTATAGTATTCAAGGATTACTCCCGAGATCATCATAGTTGGTCGAGTCTGTTGCTGAACCAGGTTTACTACCCGTTCATGTCATGTTTATCACATATGATATATATCCTTACTAAATTAATTAGCTAAAAATTTAAATCACTTCCCAACCATCACATAATGAAATTCATATAGATATTTTCCAAAAAATCATAAAATATTACTCATATATTATCCTATAAAATATTAGTTATATAAAATCTTCATAATGGCATAACCCCTGGAAAAGAAACATGTTTCATAAAAATTTCATATATTCATTAGGTAATATCAAATGAAAATGGATAAAAATTATAATTATCGTATCATCATAATAATAAAACATCTAAATAAATCATAATTATGGTATACTTGGGTCATCTCCTGAGTAATGTATCGGTATCATTAAAGGATGTCATCTAAATTGATTATTCCATCAAAAAATCACTATGAATTATTTAGGAGGAAATATATACTTTTTTATTTGAGATAAAATCTATAAAATATAATAAATCATAAAATATTTTAAAACATGTCATTTTAAATATCATAGGGAAACATCAATGGATGATTCATTGAATTGAGAGGTCATTATTGTATAAATTCGGTTAAATGTGTATAAGTAAAAAATAATTATTCCATTCATATGTTTTTAAAAAATGAAAAAGAAAATCAATCAAAAAATTAGACAAACTTAACTATTATATATTTAAAAAAATAAAAAAATAGTGATATTTACATTAAATATTTATTTGGTAATTCTAAAACATTAATGAAAACAATTTTATATAACAAGAACATTGAATAATAAATGTTAGTCAACCAAAGAGATAAAAAATGTTTGGTTTCATAAAAATATAGTTTCTATCAAAAATATATTTAAGGTGTGGAAATTTAACATACGCATATATAATAAATACATCCAAATGGTACCTTTAATGTAATTAGTTTCTTGGGTGGTAGATCATAATATTTCATCTTGGAAATATAAATATAAACTATCTCGAAAAACAATTTGATTGTACCCTAAAACCCTTTCCTCGAGTTATAAATAAATTCAAAAAATACTAACCTCAATATAATAAATTTAAATTTATTATAAATATATTTAAAATAATTTAAAATCATAGAATATCATTTATGACCCTCTTATATCATATTTAAAAGAATTTATTAATAACCTCCTATTGAAATCATTAATTTTTGGTGTTATCTATTTTATTCATTATTATAATTTATATTTGAAAATTCAATTATGGTACATTAATCATAGTTGCATAATATATAGAATATTAATTTCTATACAAAAATTAAATATAAGAACATTTTATAAATTTTTATTATCATCCATAATATTTTTTGTTATAAAAATTAATTACACTATTCAGAGTGATGGTTGTTCTCATGTTTTCTTGAATATTTTTTCACTTTTCGGTAGATGGAAAAAAAGATATTTATATAGTAATTCACATTTAAAAATATATTATTATATCATATAAATTAATTATATTTATATCATAAACACTTATTTTCATCCATGTAATGCGAAAAAAAAACAAATCACATCACTTTATAGAGATGGTAGTCTACACCTACACTTAGGTGATTTTATCATTTTCCAAAGAAATTTAATGAAAGATGAAAGAAATTATATTAAAAATAATCAAGTATAACTTTTTCCAAAATAAGGTATATATTATATAAAACCATCATAGTAACCATCCCTAGTATGTGGTGATGAAAAATGAATTATACCACTGTGCGGATATGGTATGTCATACTTATTATCGGGGAAAATTTTCCCATCCCATTCAATAGGAAAGATGGATTATCAAGTTTGTTACATAATTTCTAAAAAAAATTAGAATAATTAGTATATAAAATTTTTTATATTATGAAAAATATCATATATTTATATGATTTGAAATAACAAGTAACGAAAAAGTGGTCAATTAAAGAGATTACCTCTTCTTGGAAAGATATCATTTTTATATACTTCTAAAAAAACAAGGGTTGATATGTTGGGGATAAGGGCACCTAAAAACATAGTTAGTGAATTGTAGAAGATAAAATTACTTGTTTTAGTTGAGCTATATGTATTAATTTATTTCCAAAAAGGAATATAAGGGGTCTCCTATTATAAAGGAATGTTAGAAGACACATGAGGTTTCATATTATTATTAAAATTTAATATTGTAATTATCACGAAAAATTATTCAAACTGAATATGAATTTAGTTAAATATATTTTATAGTAGAAACAAACTCATCTAATGAAAATTTTATTATTTTTGTGTAATTTTTAACATTATAATTTTTATTAACTCATTTGTAAACCATTATCTACTATAATAGTAGTTATAATTCTTTAAAATTAAATTTGTTGATAATTTCACCATAAATAGAAAAATAGAAAAAATGGATGATATTTTATATTTTATAACATATAAAATTCAGAAGGAATCTAAATAAGATTTTCAAGAATTTTAAAAAAAATTATGAAATATTATTTATTATAAAATATCATTGAAGTCAATTTTTGGACTAATGATTAAATTTGACATAAAAGTATGTATAAATAAGATGAAATTACGATATATTATTTTAAAATATTCCTAATCTGTCATATTTATCTAAAAAGTCAGGGATAAGAAAGACATACATTATAATAAATTATGATCTTTAAAATCATTTTTATATTTTATTAATTGAATAAATATATTTTTACTGTTGTGTAAGAATTTGTGTTAATGAAAAAAATACTAAAAATTAAAAATAAACCACTATAAAGTAATAAATAATTAATATCTCATATATTAACTAGAATAAAACTAACCATTTTTTATCCTTCTGTTAATATTTTATATTATTTTTTAAGCTGAGAGACATACCATTTGTTATTTATTCATTTAAAAAATTTATACACTGATCATAACCAATGAAATATGCAACTGAGATACCATAAATTCAATACATGGATAAAAATGGCTGATATACAATAATAAAATATATTAATGTAAACTATTAAAAAGTTTTAATTCCTTACAAAAATGTTTTATTCCAAATTTACCATATGATTATTATTTGGGTGAAAATATTTTATAAGAGTTATTTTTTATTTTGACCAAAAAATAAATAAGAAATATCTATAAAATTTGATCTATATGATTCCATATATATATATACATTCCATTTTTTAGGATCAATTTTTATGTGATAGAAATTAATTTTAAAATAATCATGTAAAACATGATGGACAAAGCATTTTTGAAAAATAAATTTATTGTGAATAAAACTAGATTTATTGTTAACTCAAACCATAAAAAATATTATATGAATTTTGAATGACTTTATGAGATAGAAAATATATAAATTTTATAAAAATCAATAACCGATAGAATTATTTTAATTTATTATGATATAAATAGATTTTGGGCATAAAAAAAATTTCACAAAAAACATATCCATTATTTTCAAATGTTCTCTAATTTAATAAAAATTTGAACACAAAAAATTTAATTAATTTTATACATATTATAACATACTCTTTTCATATTTTAGATAATATTATATATAACTAGAAATAAAAAGTCTAAGAGTTAATTGGCACATTAAATACTAATATTTTAATAGTATATCACTATTCGTTTAATCTCATTGATGGGTGTATCGAAAAGTGTTGATAAAATCATTATTTTAAAAAGATAAATATATCCTAATATATTATTGTCCTAGATTTTTTTTGGAATAAATATAATATTGATATGATTAATGTTAATAATGATTATAATAATGAAAATAGTAATTGAACTGAATTAATTTATTAATAATGTGGTATATTAATTGAATCAAATATTTTGATATAATTTAAATTATAAATCTAATATAATGTTTAATTATATATATTGTTTTATTAAAAATCATTCAACTTCTAATCATTATTCGATAATATTAATATCCCATTATGATTAAAATTTATTTATCTATTATCATTTTGAAAATATAGTATATTTTATAAATTTTTATTTTATTTTCTCAAATATAAAAATTCAATAAATATAAAATATTTTTAAATTACAGTTTAAAAAATTAAGTTATTTTTCATTATAAATTTTATTAAAATATATGTTACATATTTAAAACTGCTTACCTAATTGAAAATTAATAAAAAACAATGAGAAATAGATTTTTCAAAGTATTGAAACATGATTAAAACATTTTATTGATTTTAATTGAAGTCTTATAGACATAAAAATACATTAATATATATTATTATGAAAATTTGTAGTAATTGGACAAGGAATAGTCTAATTATATCATGGAATTTAATGGGAATTTTCAGATGTTAAATTTTCTACACATTTAAAAGGGGATCACATCAACCTCTCCATGATTGAACTTATCATTACAATTTACCAATAATATCTTACCAAAAGACATATCCCATTGTTCCATTTCACATATTTAATCCCCTGATCACAAGGAGATTACATATGGACTTCACTTATAATGAAATCTCTTTGAAAATATTTTGTCTCTGCTATAAGTATTTCCTTCTTCATAATCAATTATCATTAATAATAATCATCAAAATCTCTCATATCCACAATAGTATAAGTAATTAAATAATATTATTCTAATATTTTGTTGTTATATGTATAAAATTTCCATTAATTATTCATACCTATCATCAAATGAAACAAAAATCATTGTTAGTGCATTTCACAGACTACCACTTCCACAAATAGACATCTTCCGTTTTTCAAGAACATAATTCAAGGATAGCCTAATGGAAAAAATTGATTTAAAACTATGATATATATAATATAAATATGATTTTAAGATGTATTAATTAATATTTACCTTCTTTTCCTCCCATTAATTAATAGTGTGAATCCTTAGTTGTGTATAAATATGAACTACTGTATCCTTGAGAAATGATATTCATTTGTCATCACAACCCTTAATTGATGGAATTTATAATATATTTAATAAAATAAATAAATATTTATATTACACTATAAATATTCTAAATTTTATCCAACTATTTTAAAACTCATTCTACCATTTTAAATATACATAAGGAGTTATAAAAATATTGACTGGATAACCACATGTAACTGTCATAGGAAGGAAAACTGTATTATTATTCTTTCACATTAAATTGTTAAATAAAGTTGGATTATCATAATTTATATAATAATATATACAAGTATTTATTTAATGAACATAATTTTGTTTCTTTAGTAATTTATGTTCAATACAAGAATGAATAATGTCTAAGTTGATGGAATCTTCTCAAAACATCCCTCTGGGAGACACATCATATATTATGCATCCAATATCAATTAAATGATTTTTGTACAGATAATTTTATATATAATATAATTATTTAACTTTATTAATTTATATTAATGTAGACATCATTATTTCACTCTTTTTAAGGGGGTTCCTTAGAATATTTCATAAACCAAAAGGGTTTCTATCTCGATCACCCTTCAATGAGGCATTCAGTCCTATTTTTCACCAATAGTTATTTTTAAGGTGAAATAAATTATCATTGTATAATAATATCATTACATATTATTTATCTTGTAAACATAACTTATATTCAAAATTTTGTTTTTTTAGATGTGATTTATCTCTTCTATAAAATATGTAGTATTGTCCACTACTCAATCTTTTTTCCATTATTATAATATATCTTTGTGAATTTTGTATTTAATTTATTTTTGTATAACCTACTTAAGTCATGGGGGAATGAAATTTTATTCAAATCTACCGTATATAAGATTTTTATTCATTCTTTATAATATATCCATGTTTAAAATAATACTTGTCCACGTATATGACAACTTCCACTCTTTGTAAATAATTTACCTTAATACTAATGTTCTCTTTTTAAATTGGAATCATATGTATGTATTTTCCCATGTTACTAACTAAATTAACTATACATATTTTCAAATTTAATATTCATCATCTCTTCTTAAAATGTGTAATTTTAAAAAAAAATTAAAAAAATTATTCCTTTAATAACCATTTATTGCATATTTCTCAACTGAGTATTTTGTATTCAATTATGTAGGATGTTTATTTCTATCCACATTATATAATATTCGTCACATGATGTTATATTAATTTCGTATACATCCCTTATATATACCTATTTAAATAATAATTTAATTTGTGGTTTTATACAATTTTTTTCTTCTTTTTTTAATTCTTAACTTTATAGAAACCTAATTTAAGTATATATTTCCATTCCTTATCTCATGTCAAGAATTGTGTCTATACAATTATATTAATCATATAATTTGAACTAAAGAATGAATTATTTTTCATGTAACCATCTTGATTAAATTATATTTTCCATAAAATATATCTTATTTACTTTATTAATAATATATTTTATTTATTTTATAAATAATTGGTCAATTAGTTCATTTGGGATGTTTTTTATCACAAAACCATCATATTCATTTTATATATTTGTATTAAATTCCCAATTCATATGTTTATTTTTATAATATTAACTTCAAAATTATTTACTTATTTCATCTCTTAGAAATCCTAATTATCTTGCATTTGATTATTCCTTGAATTAGAGTTATTAAACTTTATTCCTTCTCATGGGAATGATCATACTTATGATATATTTATGGTTTCTTTTCCCCATGTTGAATGAATATACATGGATTTTACTATATAAGGCTTGGTCTTAAGATTATATATCACATAAATGCACTATATAATGACTTATATCTCATGATTGTTTATGTAAATAATTAATGAGATAACCAATACCACCATGGGACTTTCTCCATTTATAATGATTCTCTTAGGCATGAACCATTACCTATGTTTATGAATTTATTTATCGTGTTATTATTATTTATCATTTTATTCCAATATAATATGATTGAAATTATTTATTCCATGTTTCTATTCATTTTATCAGTCACATAATAATATCATGTAAGGCCTCTTGAATCTAGTTTTATTCGTTATTGAAATGTTTATTCCCTTACTAAGAGTACTATATCATTTTCCCTGTTTATTTTTTTAGGATTTTATATTTTATTTTAGATTATATAATGAAGTTAGGAGATCATTTTTGAGTTTTTAAAAATGATTATGTTTTAACATAAAATATTATATATATCCATGAAAATTCTACAAAAGGAAGTATACCTAAAAATTTATGGATTTTATTTGTCAGATATTTTTTTGAATAATTATGAAATAATGTTTTATTAGGGATTGTGTCACTAAAAAATATCTCATATTAAATGGAACTAAATTCAAATATTGAATATGTTATTATAGTTTTTGGTGTCCCAATGCACCATGTTTATCAGATAATAGGATGGTTATAATTCCTATCATTTTGGCATGATCTAGTAGTCTGTTTAATAATGACCTCATAAAATCTAGAACCAACATCTCATTGAGTTTTTTTATAGAAATAATTGGTGTATGATAACAGATGGTGTGGCATGTTTTCGAGTTGGTTCTCTAAAAACCACCACATTTTAGATTCTATTACCTATATATTTAAAGACATTAATATTAATACATAAAGTATCACATAAATTTTTTTCTTCTATATGAAATTTATTTGGTAATGAACTAATAGTATTTTCTTCTTTGAAATGTAATAATGGTTACCAACTTTGAAAAGAGCCTTGATGTGTTATGACTATATTCATTAATATATTTTCATTTTTAGATGATATATATTATTATAAATATTGTTTGGAGGATATTAATTTCTAGTAACTCGACTATTTTGATACCTCGTCTCAAGATGTTCTGACTTGGTAATCTCCAAGAGTGGAGGTTAAGATAATATATTCAATAATAGGAATTCCTTAGGTTATATTTGTCAATGGATATAAAAATTAATATATGTGTTTATTTGTCATTAAACATGTTATTGTTAATATATATTATAAATTTTTGACTTCAATGTTGTTGAAAACTATTCTCACAGTGAAGTTTCATTTAGGGGGTGAATCAAAAGGGATTGAAATTATCAAATATGTCATGAAATGATTAGTACCATATATGTTAAAGAGGTATATTTCATTGAGTTATTGACTAAAATTGAACTACAAATGAATACTAGGAATATGTTATTATATAAGCATGTTAATTTTATAAAGTAAAAGATGAATAAATTGGGAATACGTGTTGACAACACTAAATATTTTTTCTACTTGATGAGATATTGAGGTAAATTAATTTAATAACATTATAACCCGTCAAATGATTTTTTTCATTGTAAAATTGTGATATTTATGTATGGGTTTATTAAAAGATGTTATATGTTGAATAACAAATATAAGATTTATTTTCTTAATATTAGTAAGAATGTGATCTATAGGGTCAACCACTAAGTGAATCTATAATATCTATTAAATTATTTTTAAATTTAATAGTTTCAATAAATATTTCCTTGCTTCCAGTTTAACAATTTGAATGATGTGTTGATCAGAATAATGAATTAACTATTTATTAAGAAGGATATATATGTGAGTTTAAAATTATGTAAATATTTTTTTATCATTGTAATAAATAATTATAACAAATTATTTATATTATTTATTTAAATATTATTTATCAAAATGTTATTAGACATTTATTTATACGGCTACATGAATATAAATAATATTTATTCAACATTTAGTAAATGTAATGATTAAATTATTATTAAATAAATAATATCTTCACATTCATTTATATAAATAAATATGTATTACATAAGGCTGATAAATGACATAGAGGATTGATGATCCATGACAGCGATTTTGTAAAATGATATTTAAACTATCCTGAATTTTTCAAACATTTAGTAAATAATATTATCATCATTATAATTCCATGTTGTGTTTTATTGAGTACTAGAGATTATTTAATGACCATTATATAACAAAAAATATCTAAATGTGACATATAAACCTTATTATATATTTCAGGAATGAAGATTGGATTGGTGGCCAAGAAAAATTCTCCCAAGAAAATTGCATCTAACTATATGGTGATATTCTAAAGAATGATCTACAATATTTATAGAGACGATCCACCACATTCATCTCAATATAGTGAAAAAAAATAAATATATTCTTCCATGCATGGATATAATAATATCATAATCAATTATCAAAAATGAATTTGTTTCGCTTCATTTATAATAGAAACTATAGTTAACATGAGAACATTATATGAATTGTAGAGTAATTTAGAATACTACTAATGGGATACTATAGTGGGATACTTCATTATAATGTTCAAAAATAATTAAAGGTCAACCAAATAGATAGTAATTAAATAATTTCATGTTATCTTTATTAATTATTATATATATCAATTATAAATTATATGTGAAATATCCGCTTTGAATTTATATTTGTGTATCAATTATATAGTTTAAAGGATTTATATAATGAACCCAATGAAATTACATTTAATAAACAAACATAAACCCTTTTATTTCACTATAGAATAATTACGTGGTATAAAAATTTCCATATATTAATTTATTACTATTTATAAATCAATCATATATTTTCAAATTGTGTTGTTATATTTTTATTTCACGTTTAACTATTATTAACCAGAAAGCTGAGGTATCATGTTTCTAAATTTTTTAGTATCAATAATTGAACATAAAGATATTATTAATATTCAATTACACCATTTTTATGTGCTGTGGTTTTACTTGTATAAACTAGATACATGATTTATAATTGAAAAGTATATGTAACATACCCACATTCAATACACCTGGTTGAGTTTAATGATTCATATAATATTTGAGTAGAGAAATATACATGGATTATTCTCACATCATATAGATACATTATTAGAAGTTATGCAGATTTAATGTATACACATCATGTAGTTTTTGTACATTTTACTGTACCCCCAAATGATTTTTCTATATATAAATTACAGAAATCATATTGTCGATTTTAGTGATATATAATTAATAATGTTTTCCTGAAGAATTTTAGCTATGAAATATAGAATAGTTTAGAGTACATGGAATCTATGAAGTGTATTTAAAAATTATTACAAATAAATTATTGTTACTGTTACACCCTAGGTAAATAAAGAATACAACATTTTTACATTTATCCATATTTTTTAATAAAATATTAATACTTCTTAAAATTTGACGCTATGCTCGATGGCGTACCCAACATGAAACAACGAGTTTCTTGGGAATCTTACGTTGCACTCTAATAATAAAATAATATTATTTTAAATGGTAGTTAACGCCTAGCTAATCTGATGGCTGGAATGAATAGAACTAACTATAAAATGATTATATATGTTTTTCAAATATTTTTACTTTTTACAATAAATGTTAGTGGATTAAAAATGCGAATGAATCCAATATTAAGCGTAAACATTCTAATATTTTTCAAAGGGTCGATTAACCGCCTTTTTGATGGGGAACCTCATTTCAAATAAACTTTATGACAATTTTATGTGTTATATTTAACAAAATAAAATTCTTCATTAAAATTGGGACATCAAAATTTACTTTGTGTAAATTTTTGGTATTTTTCCGATAAAGTTCAATTTTATTGAATAGTGAAAATTGTTGTATTTTAATTCAAAACCACATTTTAATCTAATTTATTTATAAGATTATATTATCTCTTGAATTGGTTTTAAAGTGAAATTAGAACATATTTTTACCATTTAATCAAATAGTGGTCGTTGGAATTAATTTCACATTGAAATCGGACTTAAACTTGTGTCAATCTTTTGATACATTTTGTTTCATAAAAACACTGTATTTGTTTTGACAGCGGGAATTAATTATTAAATTAATTAACACAACTTATATGTTTTTAATTTTGTAAAATAGACTTCATTTTTGAATTTTTAATATCAAATATAGCATAGGATGAATTTTTGGTAATTTTCTGAAAACATCAATTTTTTATGAATAGTGAAACCACTAAGTGGTACTTATAAAAACTGATTTTCCATTTAAATGAAATTTTTCCACCTTTCTGTTTTTAATTTCAAAAATCCGACATACATGGCTGTCATTAAAAATTAAAATGTGGTTCAATGGGATTAAAATATTTTTTTTGGTGAATAGTAACTTTTATGTTTTTAATCACGATTAGAGGTAATTAGTGTAGTTTAAGGTAAAAATAATGATTTAATAATATGAGATGAGCTTGACACATGTCATACCCTCATTGGATATGTCATGGCCGACCAAGAAAATCCATGGGCCAACTTGGGGACCCCATGGAGCCACATTGGTTGGGAAATGACATAAATAACATTTTATTTAATGTTAAAGTAAAAATGACACAATCATGAGATGTTTTACTAAAACAATTATTACACGGGGTAATAAATGTAAGATTTTTGAATATAAATATTAATTATAATGCTCAAAATATTTCCTACATCATATTATTTGTTTTATAAGTTTTATACATTAAATAAATTAAATTATTTATTACATCATGATGATGTACAGATGACCTCATTATTTAACGATTTAAATAAAATGGAATGATAATTTATAATCTAAGACCTAAACATGTCCAAAACCTATTGTATGGGTTTATTTCGAACCCTTATCACCATATAATAAAAATAAATCAATTTGGGACCATTAAAATCCGAAACTCATTCTGAAATAAAGTAACATTTCTTTCCTTTCCAAGAGTGCCCCTCCACTCCTCTTAAAAATGTCCCCCAACTCTACCTCTTTACCCACACTTCCATAGCCTTTTTCTTGGCCAACCCCTGCCCATTTTTCCTCGCCAAATCCCTATATAACTCCATAAATCCTCAAATTGGGCAGAAGCCTTCCCAAGGAAGCCTTTGAGCTCAAACCAAAGGGAGTTACCCGATTTTAAGGTAATGTCTTCACTTGGGTCTTTTTTTTATTTTGATTTTACAACCCCCTAAACTCTTTTTATTCATTTATTTTGTAACAACTCCAGTATATTAAATATACTAAGAT
The DNA here is from genome assembly GCA_963277665.1 of Viscum album. Taxonomy (NCBI): domain Eukaryota; kingdom Viridiplantae; phylum Streptophyta; class Magnoliopsida; order Santalales; family Viscaceae; genus Viscum; species Viscum album. Next base: position 1,474,608,454 of record OY728157.1, read on the forward strand.
TTTTTTATAAGAATGATTCGTTATACACTTGCACACACCTTCATCTAATGGTTAAAGAACATACTCTTTCTGTGGATGGCGAATTTCTACCTCACGAAACGATGATTGTTAAACACTCATATAACACCTTCAAAGGTGGACATTAATATGTCACTATATTTATATATGATATATAATATGTTTATGGTTTACTTAAACTTCTTTTTTTTATTTAATTCATACCTTTATGGTTTCTATTATGGGTAAACACTATATCTTCATTTTAGGATGTGCGGACTACCGCCCCCTCAAAGTGATTTGATTCGTTAATGCCATATGTGGGACATATAAAGGATTTAATTAATGGTAATATATATGATATTATAATGAAATTATAATATACCTTTATATCATTATGATTCCATTCCATAAAAATACGAAATAGAAATGAAAGTAGCGTTCATGCGTACGTACGGCTTACCGTCTCCATGAACGGTGCATTTCATTTATTACCTATAAAACGTTATGTAATATTATAAATGCATGAATATACTGGATATATATTATATATATGATATCTACATCATGAATAAAATTATGTATATAATGGATATTTTACCACATGAACAACTTTTAATTATAAAAAGTGTATTTTTGACTCAAGTACCAATGATCGTTAAAACGACCGTTATTAACCTAAATAATAACATAGTGTTCATGACAAGGTAATAAGTGATAAAAAGGAATAATGAACATGAAAAAGGTTCTTAAGGAAGTAGAAATTAACTCAAGTTTATTATTCAGGATATTAAAGAACGATCGAGTCAAGTTGGACCCGAGGTAAGGGATCCTACTCCTCTCTTTATTTTTTAGTACACTCTTTTAAGTCATTATTTTTAAGCTCATCTTTATTATTATTGGGATGTTGTTTTATATTAATCTTACTGTAATGTTTATTTTCATATTATTAGAGACCCTATTCCCTCTCGTTAATCCATTTTGGAAGTTTTGAGTGGCGCCGTTAGACTGCTGAATTTTCGTAAGAGATCTAACCTCTCTCTTTCTTTTTAAGTACTCTCCGTTATGTCACTTCTTTTAAGATCATATTTATTATGCTTGGGGATGTTATTTTATATTACTCATACTTTAATTTTTATGGTCAAATTATGAGATACCCTATTTGATCTCACAAATCCATTCTTGGAAGTTTTAAGTGGCGCCGTTAGGCTGCCGAGTTTATGTAAGGGATTTTTCAGCTCACTTTTATTCCGGTGAGATTTATGCTACATTTGCCACAATTTCCTTTGAGTGGTATATGTACTGCCCATTATTTTACTCATTGTGTAATATAATTTCATTTATGAGTATTTACATCAATTTTGTAGTGTCCTTCTTTCACGGGGTGTGTGTTTCGAAAGATACCCATGTCGGTAAGGTGACCTTTCAACCTCCTCTTTTTAAAATTCTTATTTTGTTATATCTTTTAATTCACATAATATTATGTTGGGATATGTTCTTACATATCCTTATTGATTTAAATTTTAAGACCAAGTGATGAGATACCCTTTTTATCTCTCATCAACTCTTTTTCTAAATTTGGATGTGACGCAGTTAGGCCGTCAAATTTTTGCAAGGGAACTTCTTAACCCAATTTTGATTATTTGGGATAAACTTGTAGACCTTGAATATGTCAGTCTATGATTATGGGAGAATGTACTCTGATTTATATACACTTAATACCCAATTATATTTCGTGAATTCCTCTTACACACATAATTATGTATCTAATTTATCCTTAATCCAAGGATACCGTCTTTGTATGGGACTTTGTCTCAATCTCCTTTCATTGAGGCATTTTTTGTTTTATACAAAACTGTATTTTATACGGTGTATAAACCCCTTTGACATTTATGCTTATTCAAAAAGAAACTTTTTTATTCGAAGCGTTTTACTAAACAACAAAATGTAATGTTTTTCTTATCGTACGTATGCGGCGACAACGACTTCTCCGCCGCCGTGACCACTATATGAGTTTAGGCTTCCTCTACAAGACATACCTTCTTTTTAAAAGAAAAATAAATACCATGTTTTACCTTTCATTTATTTTGGTATTGAAAATGGTTTTCATAATGTTTTTATATCAATGTGTTGTATTGATATCTTTTGATTGAAAGGTGGAAATGTTATGTTTCCTTTATGCATGTTTTATGTGATAAGATTATGTTATGGTTCTTGGGAATTGCTATGAATACGAGTGGTTTGGTGATAAAATAAGGGCGGGTGAGCCCGATATAGCTCTTCAATGCATTGGGTAATGCGATGGAGTGAAACATTAAGGTTTCTCCGAAGAGAGTTAGTGAATATACTGTGGTGGGTATTCCAAACGTAACAAAGAGGGTTGCTCCCTACCTAAGAATGTTATGAATGCCTCATGATACCTTTATGTCATATGATTTCTATGATTTATTTATGATTTGATGAGGTATGTTAAAGTGCCTATTTTTTATGGGTAAAGTATGATTTAATTATTATGTATATATGAACTCATGTTTCCTTTCCATATTTATTATAACCCTTACTCATATTTTTATGCTCATCCCATGTTTTTTTGAAATGTTTTTCATAGGTCAAGGGAAAGGTACATGATATGATGATAGTGTCAAGGAACTGTCAAGAAAGAATCCATTCTCATTTTTTTAAATATAGTTATGTTGATGGAAAAAATGAATACTATCTTTTATGTAACCACTTTGTGTAAATGTGGAAATTAGTGCAAGTTTTATGATCTAATTCACTAAAACTCTAAAACTAAAAAGATCCTCAATGTGTAACCTTTTAATAACTCAAGATTAAGTAAGGTTTAAGGCTAGGGCCTTATAGTTGGTATCAGAGGTCGGTTTAGACAACTTTAAGGATTAAGTGTTTTTGTGAGACACATGATTAGTCCCTATATCTATTATTTCAGTTAAATCCATGCTTTATAACTTTTTTTAGGTCAAGTAAATTCAGTTACGAATGGAAGGAGAAGGATCTCAAACTACATTCATATCTCTTCCTGATGACATGCCTGAAATAATTATTGCAAAGTCATCTTCGGATGATTTTGAAACTTTTTCTAGCATACAACTCACTTGCAAGCATTTGTTTGAGATATCAAACACCTCCACTATACCTCGTTATCATCATGGATCATGGGTTGTTTTTAGACAAATACAATTTTCACAATATTCTAATATTTTCAAGAAAGGTAAATATTATCAAGGTATTTTAAAATATTTTACCTTATCACAATAATTTGAAGAATATTTTGAATTTAAAAATGGTGCTGAGGAAGGAGACCTTTGCGCAACCTATTAATATTTTCTTTTAAAATATAGTCTCACATCACATACTTATGGTATTTTAAAAGAACCAATAATAGAACGTTTCAACTCAATTTCAGTCCGACTATTTTACAGAAAACATGTTTTATCAGAAGTTTTGGAATTATATGTCATACATGATTCTTTTCCAAAACTATTTTTCAGTGAACACCCATATGACCCATGTTGTACGAGGTGTATTTGGATGGAGGAAGAAAATGATTTTGAAGGAACTCTAAATCATTTTTTAATGCATGGGACTTCTACCTACATGAGCAAGATGACGATGAAACCGAGTGGACGCCATGATCAAGGTATACTGTTGTTCATTTTGGGAATCGTTTTATTTTATCGTATGGTGGTGAAATAAGACTTCAAGAATTAAGATGTTGAGATCGTAATGTATTTGGATGAAAATGAGAGATATAAGGAAAATATTGATGTTAAAACATGTTAGGGTTATTTTTGGGCAACACGCAGACCGTGGGACAACCCGTCGCGTCGGGCAAAGCTGCGAGAATCGAACCCACAACCAAAGTGCAACTGGTATTTATCACCTACCACTGGACTACGTAAAGTCCCTGGTTAGTTTGACTGATTATTTTTAGTATTATGATTTTATGAATTAAGATTAAGTTGATTTTGGGATATCTATTGAAATACATAACCTATCATGGAGGATATGTGTTTAGGTTAATTACATTTCAATACGAGACTTTAAGAGCAACTGATGTTGTTTGGAGATAAATGTTACGATTTAACTTGGAAGACTATGTGACTAAATCCTTCAAATATTTGGGTTTCAATATTAGATTGGTTTACTTTGATGAATTTTACGGACAAATTGTTTATCAAATGGTCTTCGTTGAGCTTTGGGTTTTTTTTTGGACAAATTTTGGAGATTAAGAATAGGTTCTCTTTTTATAAAGGATTATACTTTTCCAGATAATCTGATCTTGTACTATCCTTTTTGGTTTTGGATTTTTTAGAGTCTAAAGACATGGGAAGTATATTGTTCTCTTTTTTGGATTAGGTGATTCTCTAGAAGTTGATTATAGTACTCTTAATGCGAACAAGACTTCCTAAAAACTCGTCTTTTGGAGAAAATATGAGTGTGATTAAGGAATCTAATAAAATTTGAATGTCAAAATGATAATTAATTATGTTTTCTTATGAATAAATTCCTCAATAAAAAGTAACATAAAACAAAAATTTTGTCTATTATCTTTTCCTACCGGAGAATTGAATACTGTTTAAACCATCAGAAGTTTGTGATTTTCTTGTGGTTAAATTTCTCCTAAACATGTTTTCTATCACTCTCCATTAGAAATTGACCCTATGTTTTCTCCTCCATGTCAATGTTTTTCTACATGGAATCCTAGTATGTGTTAAATCAGGTGACCTATATACTTCTCTTTCATTATTTGGAAGTGATTGTTTTACTGGCTCTTCTTCCGATGTGGAATTTTCAATGAAGATTCCAAGGCCAATTTCAAAATTGGAAAGACGCAATTCCCAAAAGGGGGGGAGAATGTAACACCCCAGGTAAATAAAGAATATGACATTTTCACATTTATCAATATTTTTGAATAAAATATTAATATTACTTTAAATGGGACGCTATGCTCGATGGCGTACCCAACACGCAACAACGAGTTTTTTGGGAATCTTATGTTGCACTCTAATAATAAAATAATATTATTTTAAATGGTAGTTAATGCCAAGATGTTGTGATAGATGGAATGAATAGAACTAACTACAAAATGATTATATATGTTTGTCAAATATTTTTACTTTTTACAATAAATGTTAGAGGATTAAAAATGCGAATGAATCCAATATTAACCGTAAACATTCTAATATTCTTTAAAGGGTCGATTAACCACCTTTTTGATGGGGAACCTCTTTTAAATCAACGTTTTGACAATTTTATTTGTTATATTTAACAAAATAAAATTCTTCTTTATAATTTGGACATCAAAATTTACTTTGTGTAAATTTTTGGTATTTTTCCAATAAAGTTCATTTTTTAATGAATAATGAAAAATGTTGTATTTTAATTCAAAACCTTTTTTTAATATAATTTATTTAAATGATTATATTGTCTCCTGAATTGGTTTTAAAGTGAAATTAGAATATATTTTTACCATTTAATCAAATAGTGGTCGTTGGAATTAATATTACTTTGAAATCAGACTTAAACTTGTGTCAATATTTTGATACATTTTGTTTCATAAAAACACGGTATTTGTTTTGACAGCTAAAATTAATTATTAAATTAATTAATGCAACTTATATGTTTTGATTTTTTTAAAATAGACATCATTTTTGAATTTGTAATATCAAATATAGCTTAGGGTGAATTTTTGGTAATTTTCTGAAAAACTTCAATTTTTTGATGAATAGTGTAACCACTAAGTGGTACTTATAAAAACTGATTTTCCATTTAAATGAAATTTTGCCACCTTTGTGTTTTGAATTTAAAAAATCTGACATACATGGTTGTAATTAAAAATTAAAATGTGGTTCAATGGGATTAAAATAATTTTTTTGGTGAATAGTAACTTTTATGTTTTTAATCGCGATTAGAGGTAATTAGTGTAGTTTAAGGTAAAAATAATGATTTAATAATATGAGATGAGCTTGAAACATGTCCTACACTCATTGAACGTGCCATGTCCGATGAATACAATCTATGGGATAACTTGGGGACCCCATGGAGCCACATTGGTTGGAAAATGACATAAATAACTTTTTATTTAATGTTAAAGTAAAAATGACACAAGCATGAGATGTTTTACTAAAACAATTTTTACATGGGGTTATTCAAGTCATATTTTTGACTATAAATATTCATTCGAAAGATAAAAGTATTTCTTACATCATAGTATTTTTGTTATAAATTTTATAAATTATATAAATTAAATTATTTATGACATCATGATGATGTAGCGATGACCTCATTATATAATGATTTAAATAAAATGGAAATATAATGTATAATGTAAGACCTACACATGTCCAAAACCTATTTTATGGGTTTATTTAGAAGCCTTATCACCTTATCCTCGAAACACATCAATTTCGGACCATTAAAATCCGAAACTCATTCTAAAATAAAGTAACACTTCTTTACTTTCCAAGAGTGCCCCTCCTCTCCTCTTATAAAAGGCCCCCACCTCTAACTCTTTACCAACACTTCCAATGCCTTTGGCTCCACCAAACCATACACATTTTTCCTTTACACATCCATATCTAACTTTTCGAAGACTCACTTTTGGTAGAAGTCTTCCCAAGGAAGCCTTTGAGCTCAAACCAAAGGGAGTTACCCGATTTTAAGGTAATTTCTTCACTTGAGTCTTTTTGTTTTATTTTACTTCTACAACCCCCTAACCTATTTTTATTCATTTATTTTGTAAAAAATACAGTATATTAAATATACTAGGATGTTGTTATAAGAATTATTCGAGCTACACTTGCACACACTATCATCTAATGGTTAAGGAACATACTGTTTCTGCGGATGACGAATTTATGCCTCACGAAACGATGATTGTTCAACACTCATATAACACCTTCAAAGGAGGCCATTAAGATTTAACTATATTTATATATGATATATAATATGTTTATGTTTTACTTAATATTCTGTTTTTTCATTTAAGGCATACCTTTATGGTTTCCATTAAGGGTAAAGCTGATATCTTCATTTTAGGAAGTGCGGACTACCGCCCCCTCAAAGTGATTTGATTCATTAATGCCATATGTGGGACGTATAAAGGATTTAATTAATGTTAATATATATTATATTATAATGGAATTATAATATACCTTTATATCATTATGATTCCATTCCATAAAAATGAGAAATAGAAATGAAAGTAGTGTTCATGCGTACGTATGGCTTACCGTCTCCATGAACGGTGCATTTCATTTCTTACCTATAAAACGTAATGTAATATTATAAATTCATTATTATACTGGATATATATGATATATATTATATCTAAATCATGAATAAAATTCTGGATATAATTTATATTTTACCACATGAACAACTTGTAATTATAAAGAGTTTATTTTTGACTCAAGTACCAATGATCGTTAAAACGACCACTATTAACATAAATAATAACATAGTGTTCATGACATGGTAATAAGTGATAAAAAAGGAATAATGAACTTGAAAATGGTTCTTAAAGAAGTATATAGTAACTCATGTTTATTATTCATGAGATTAAAAAACGATCGAGTCAAGTCGGACCCGAGGTAAGGGATCCTACTCCTCTCTTTCTTTTTAAGTACTCTCTTTTATGTCATTATTTTTATGCAAATCCTTATTATTATTGGGATTCTATTTTATATTACTCTTAATGTAATTTTTATTTTCATATTATGAGAGACCCTATTCTCTCTCGTCAATCCATTTTGGAAGTTTTGAGTGGCGTCGTTAGGCTGCTGAGTTTTCTTAAGAGATATAACCTCTCTCTTTCATTTTAAGTACTCTCCTTTATGTTTCTTCTTTTAAGATAATATTTATTATGTTTGAGGATGTTCATTTATATTCCTCATACTGTAATTTTTATGGTCATATTATGAGAGACCCTATTTGATCTCATAAATCCATTCTTGGATGTTTTAAGTGGCGCTGTAAGGCTACCGTGTTTTCGTAAGGGATTTTTCATCTCACTTTTATTACCGTGAGATTTATGCTACATTTTCCACAATTTCCTTTGAATGGTGTGTGTAATTCCCATTATTTTACTCATTGTGTAATATACTTTCATTTATGAGTATTTACATCAATTTTTTATTGTTCTTCTTTCACGAGGTATATGTTTCGAAAGATACCCATGTCGGTAAGGGGACCATTCACCCTCCTCTTTTTAAAAGACTTATTTTGTTATGCCTTTTAATTCACATAATATAATGTTGGGATATGTTCTTAAATATCCTTATTGAGGTAAATTTTATGACCAAGTGATGAGATACCCTTTTTATCTCTCATCAACTATTTTTCTGAATTTTGATGTGACGTCGTTAGGCCGTCGAATTTTTGCAAGGGATCTTTTTAACCCAATTTTGTTTCTTTGGGATAAACTTGTACACCTTGAATATGTCATTCTGTGATTATGGGTGAATGTCCTATGATTGATATACACTTAATACCCACTTATATTTCGTGTATTCATTTTTCACACATAATTATGTAACTAATTTATCCTTAATCCAAGGATACCGTCTTTGTATGGGACCTCATCTCAATTTCCATTCATTGAGGCATATTTTGTTTTATAAACAACTTTATTGTATACGGTGTATAAACCCCTCTGACATTTACGCTTATTCAAAAATAATCTTTTTTATATGAAGCGTTTTACTAAATGACAAAAGGGAATGTTTTTCTTGTCGTACGTATGTGGCGACAACGAATTCTTCGCCGCTGTGATCATTATTTGAGTTTCAGATTCCTCTAAAAGCCATACATTCTTTTTAAAAGAAAAATAAATACCATGATTTACTTGTATTTTATTTTGGTATTGAAAATGTTTTTCATAATGTTTTTATATCAATGTGTTTTACTGATATCTTTTGAATGAAAGGTGGAAATGTTATGTTTCCTTTATGCATGTTTTATGTGATAAGATTTTGTTATGGTTCTTGGGGATTGTTATGAATACGGGTGGTTCCATGATAAAATAAGGGCGGGTGAGCCCGATATAGCTCTCCAATGAATTGGCTAACACGAAGGAGTGAAATGTTAAGGTTTCTCCGAAGAGATTTTGGGAATATACTGTGGGGGGTATTCTAAACGTAACCAAGAGGGTTACTCCCTACGTAAGAATGTTATGAATGCCTAAAGTTACCTTTATGTCTTATGATTTATATGATTTATTTATGATTTGATGAGGTATGTTAAAGTTCCTATGTTTTATGGGTAAATTATGATTTCATTCTTATTTATATATGAACTCATGTTTCCTTTCCATATTTTTTATAACCCTTACTGAGCTTTTTATGCTCATCCCTTGTTTTTTTTGAAATGTTTTTCACAGGTCAAGGGAAAGGTACATGATATGATGATAGTGTCAAGGAAGTGTCAAGAAAGAATCCATTCTTATTTTTTTAAATATATTTCCTTTGATGGAAATAAATGAATACTATCTTTTATGTAACCACTTTCTGTAAATGTGGAATGTAGTGCATGTTTTATGATCTAATTCTCTAAAACTCTAAACCTGAAAAGATCCTCAATGTGTAATCTTGTAATAACTCAAGATTAAGTAAGGTTTAAGGTTGGGGCCTTATATTTACAATATAAATTTTTACATGGAAAACACACTGAGTCTATAGGTGTGTATTGGTGATGGCCAATGAATCATGAACATGACATGTAGAGGGTTGTCAATGTCATGTAACACTTATAATTTAGCATGAAGGGAAAATTGATCCATGTAATAGCATATTAGAAAAAAATATGGAAAAAATATTTATAGAATTTATCCATAAAAATTTTTTTGTATCTTATGTATAAACACTGTCACATGGGTTTTTGAATTAAATGATCAAATTATTTATTTTTCAAGTGATCCATGAAATACATGGAATGTTTTATAATCATACATTTTATGTATAACATTGATGTTTTTATTGGTAAAAAATATATATTAATGGTTTTTTCATTATTTAGAATCACTATACTAAGTATAAAATATAACTCATGAAACTAAACATCACATACAATTTGTCAACATTTTGTACATTACAAACTCGATTCTTATTCATAAAATAAAACGTAAAATACAGAAAATTTTCACTATCCATTAGAATGAAAATAAACATAATGTAATTGATAAGGTTAAAAACAATATTTATATGAGTACATATCATTATAAATTCCATACCTATTTTTTGATTCACCATATGGGAAAAATCAATGTAAAAATAAATTATAAATAAAAAATATTCAATAAAATTAATATAAAATTATAATTAATGGGAATCACTAATATCATTTTGATAAATAATTAATAAAAAATAACATATAAAATTTGTAATTAAATTTTGGTACTTATCATAATTAATAACTAATTTAAATGAATTCATATATGGTAAATTAAATGATTATTTTGTTATGATTGGATGATCATGAGATTGACCATCTTATATAAAAGTCAGGTTTTACTGATCTTTTTAAATGGATATTGTGATAATTTTTTATTAAATTATTATAACAATATTTATATTAACCTCTATATATTTTTATGTAAAATCCTACATGATTAGGGTTTCTTTTATATACCGCATACCCATATTTCCCCAATCTACATGTGAGTAACAACATTTATAGTATGTATCCCCCATTAGAGAGGTGATTACTCTCAGAAAATGTAATGTGAATCAATCCATGTAGATTTATACATGAATATGTATAATTTTTTAAATCAACCTAAGATTAGGTATATTAGTTATTCTATATAGTTTAAGGGTATGTTTATGATTTTCATGATTAACAAATCAATAGTTAAATCTCATGGTTATGGAACAAATTTATTATATTTAGGTCCACTATATGTATAGCTCTATGATTATGAGAATCATTTTTATTCATGATAACATAATATAAATGAATTTTCATTAATAAATTATAGAATAAAATAAGTATATTATAAATAAAATATTTAATCATGAAATAACTAATTAAATATGTATAATCAATATTATATTTATAATAATATAACATAAAAAGTTAAAATTATATTAATGTGTAAAGATTAAATTCCACATTAAAATATTATGTTATAAACTAATTATATTATATTTGTTAGTGATAAATATATGGGTTTATTTAACTATCTATATTCCATATGGATGTTATCAATTAGAAATGAAATTTTTAAAAATTTATTGGTGAGATTAGACATGTTGTCATCATGGGTTGGTTACTAATAAAATAAGTCATGTAATTATGTGGCATGTCTTGGGGAAATACTTATTTAGAATTTTAGGATTTAAGAGTCCACTAAAATGATCATGTAATAGATTTTGATGTATTTTGAATTTATTTTTTACTAAATCGCTTTATGTTTATCTGTAGGCAGCTATATTGGTTATTAGATGTTATTCCGTGTTTTTTTCCACTAAAGTACCAATTATTATGGATATTATGATTCTATTAATGAGGGATATTGGTATTTAATATAATTTTTGGTGACTATTGGAATAAAATATATTGTATTGCACTTTTTTCATGTTAAGAAAAAAGCAACATTTGAATATTATGGAAAAATGGAATGTGGAATAATGGACCACTAAAATAATTTTTAACAAATAACATGTAATTACCATTTTAAATTTCAATGTGTGGTATTGTCTATAATAAAAAACTAATATATGATATTTTTTATTAAGTTATGGAGTCCCTTATTCCCGATTAGTAACATAACTGACTGATCCCAACTAAAAATTATTCTTGGAATAGATACAGGGTAGATGATTCTACATAATATTTCAACATGATAAAAGCTAGGATTGAAGAGATAAATATAAAACATAATGAAATGAATTAATACATAGTTACATCCTATAATCTATAACAATAAAAACACAAGTTTATTATGATTAAATAGATGGTCACAACACTGTAATTGCTTAAACTAGGACACGACTACCTAGTTCATGATATTATATTCATGATGTTGATGTACATAGATTATTTTTAAAACATGGTACCCATTTAGATATGAAACAAACATTTAACATAATATAATAATAATTATAACATAGATATTACACATCCATGATTAATTACCTAATAAAAATTGTTTTGAAGATACTTAATAATATTTTTACAATGCTTATCCATGATGATAAGGAATTGTAAGAACATGGATCCTAACCCTTCAGGTAAATAAAATGAATTACCATTCATGAAATAAGAAACTTCATTCAAATTCATTGGTTTTTTTTCAATTTTCTTAAAAATAATTATGATTTAGTGGTAATGTAGAGATCAAGAAATTATTTTCTTCTCATGTGTCCAAAAATATCATTAAAAGTGGAATAGTAAGGAATTGATGAGAAAATTGACAATATTATATTCATTATATATATTAATCATTTTATATACTGTTTATTTTTTATTACATGGGTATGAAATAAAATATATTCACTAAAATATTTTATTTAAGGATGTTCTAGTGATTTTAAAGAAGTAAAGTGGATTATCCTAGTAGATATGAAAGAGTAATTTCAATGTTAAAAATTATAAGTGAAAGGAAATATATTTCTATATGAATTGATTACAATTAATATATTATTATTTATTATTCATTACTAAAATATTTATATTAGTTTTCTATTAGATATAATGATTTGTTATATCTTGTTTGTAAAAAATACTTTATGTGGTGTTTCATAATGAACAATCAGTTTAGTAAAACTAGAACCAATAAAAATGAAAGAATAATAAAAAAATAAATACTTATACTGCTACAGAAAGATATTTTAAAATATATACTTAATTAAATTAAACTTATTTAAGAGATTATATTTCACAAAACAAAAATATAGAATAGAATATAATTTTTTATCTTTTATAATAATTATTGATATACATAACACTTTATCATATTAAAATAATAATCAAAACTAAAAATAAAACAATTGGAATAAATGAAAAAATATATAAAAACACAATGATTATAAAATAATTAGTAATGACTTTGACCATGATGATCAGAACCCCAATTACAACTATGTATAAAATGATATTGTTTAGAACACATTTTGGTATGATGAGAGAAAAATAATTCTTTTATCAATTTAAAAAATATTCTAAAGGATGTCTATTAGGATGTTGTGATTGTAGATCCACTGAAATTATACCAACATTGGAATTATATAGTAGATTTACCATTTTGACAATTGGGATTATATAGTCACTATGTATAATACCTATAAATTTGAACAAAAACAAAAGATTTGGCATGATTAAATTAATATAAATTAAAATAATTTTTAGAATGATTATTTTATTTTATTATGTTAAATTAATAACATTCCAATTATGATTACGAATATTTGTGATATTTATATATACTAACAAATATATTTATATTAATCTAATGTATTATAATAGATAATTAATGAGTGTAAAATAATTTAATAATTCATGAATACATTTTCTTCTCAATGTGTATTACATTAATTTTTATTTGGATATGAGGAATAATTTTTAACATATGTTAAAATTAAATTCAATAAATGAATATCATATTTGAAATAAATATTTTAAAATGATCCTAAGGTAATTTTTTATCTTTTTTTCTAAAGGATAATTTTTAAAAGAATATTGTAAAAAACTAATTTTTTAAAGACCTATAATATCTCTTCTTTTAATAAAACTAGTTTCAATGATTTATTTACTAATTTAAAAGTTATGAACTCACATAACATTGATTTTATTAAAAATAATTTAAATTTTTTATAGAAATAATCATTATATATGATTTTTATATAAAATCATTTTTATGCTTCAAATGGACATTTTTATACAATAATTATTCTTTGTGTTTTTGAAAAAATAAAATAATTTTTACAATTTATAATTTAAAAAAATGAATATTTTAAAATTTTATTTTATATTTCAAATCATGTGGCATAGATTTAGTTATGAGGTAAATTTCATTTATGTTAATATTGTGTTGTAACCATAGTAAAATGTTGTCACCTCAATAATAGGTAAAATGAGTTAACTAAGGTTAATACATTTGTATAAGGTGATACAATACCAAATTAATTATTATTTTATTTGATTATGTATAACCATATCATCCTACATTTGAAAATTTGACATTTTTTTTACCAATTTTCATTGATTAAAGCATTTTTATTATTTTCTGTTTAGTGTAATTAAAAAATTTCAATCTATCAAACTTATATTGTTATAATGATATGGATATATGTAAAATGATATTATAATGAATATTGATTATTAAATTTATTACGAATAATCAATATATATGATATAAATAATTTTTATTTTTATTTTTTGTATAGTTACAATGAACTCTTATGCAACCCCAAAGCATCACTTGTAAATTATATATATATAGAAAATTTAAATTATTTTAAAAACATACAAGTAATATTTAATTGGATTATTTTGAGAACTACATGAGTTTATTAGATACATAAAATGTATATTTTATTTTTAAATTATTTATATTAATATTCGAAAATGTTATTATGGTCTTTTAAATCAAAATTTATGAATAGTCTTGAAAATGACTTTAAATGGTATTTAACGTCTAAAAATTATACTAGAATAGTTAGTAATACTAAAAATACTATATTAAAACCAACATATTTGAAATTTTCTATCAAACATTTATTGGATAATTTATGATTCGATTATATTTTTACAATTTTATTCATCACCATTAATGAATAATAAATTTGTCTTAATGGTTAAGGTTGAACAATAATATTGTTGGGTTAAATATAAATATAAGATTTATAATGACACACGAACTTATCATTATATTATTTGTTAAATTTATATAGATCATATAGTACTTATATTTAAATATATGGTACTTTGGATCCATTTTTGAATATTATATTGATTATATATTTTCATATTTTACATATTTACAAGACTTACACAAACAGATCTTCTAAAAGAAATCCTTATATCCTATCATTCTCACACTTATTGGTTCTTTTATCACATATGAAAGCTACCGTAACACCTTACATTAAATCCAAACAATGTATTATATTTATTTTTTCTCAACAAAATGAGATCCCATAATTATTATGTTGTAATCTGTATGAGTCTTTTCAATGAAGTGTTATAACTCATAACTGAGGGGTTTTGTGATTATTTCATCTTCTTATTTATTAAAATATTCTAAAACCATGATTATACTATATCATATATATCTTAAATATACTTAAATAATATTATATTTATATAAAACCCTTTATTAATATTATTTTCCATTATATGGGAAATGAAAAACAATTTGGTCCATAATTAAGGACCTCAACCTCCAAATAGCGATGTCTTTCATTTTTCTTCACTGCCCAATTTGGATTGTTTGAGATAAAATACATGACATTTATTTCATTATTATGATTATTTTAATATAATTTATTAGTTAATTTCCTACCTTTATATCCGTTGGAAAATTATTTCATTGCACATGTTTACATGTGGATTGAAATGTCAATGACCAGATATGACTCATATTTCATTGGAATTTTATATATATAGACATAATTTTTTTAATATATAAAATTTATTATTATGATATAATAATGATTCTATAAATTATTTATCCATGATCCATTTCAACATAAATAATCTAATAATGTTATTTTGGATTTATAAACCGAATATCATCAAAATGATCAATATAAACATATCAATTTTACTAACAAAAAAACTTATATTAATATATAAATAGTTATAATAATTATAATTTAATGTTCATGCAAAAAAATCAAAATAAAAAATATAATATAATTTTATTACACAGGAGGGTAGACATATAAAGGTAATGAGTCAGGACTCTAAATAAGGGAAATTTTTAAAAATAATTCATTATATTTTACATTCCAACACATTTTATAACCTGTCAATTTTAATTTATAATTTTTAACGACTATTATTATATATTATTAAATAGTTTTATAAGTTTATTTTCATTGAATTTTTATATTCTTTTCAATTGAAAAAATGTATTCTTTTCAATGTTTTTTATACAATTAATTTATGAAACACAATACCAATGTACGAAAAGATTCATTATATAATAATTATTGAATTAACATATTTTTCTACTATCATTAATGTTATTTTTTTTATGATTACATTAAATGTTTTGATGTTAATTTTCAATGAACATATTTATGCAATATTCTTGGATTTTTTTGAAATTTTTTTATGTGAAAATGGAAATTTTTTCTCATTTAAATGATATAAAATAATATGATATTATTATAATATTGAATGTAATATTTATTTTGTTTTAGGATTAATATATATATATTAAATGTGATTTAATGTTTCTATGGAATTCATACATTTATATGAATAATTATTTTTTATAGATGGTATCTGAGAATAGTTTTAGATTTAATTAGTGATTTGGATGATTTAGATGTGGATATTTTTTAATTGTATGATTTTATAAAGGGTTAATAAGTATATGGATTATCATTAGTTAGAAGTCCTATATTTACCTTGTGCATTTTTAAATGATGAGATATTGTGATTCTTAATGTTTTTTGGGGGGACAATTAGAAAAATATAACACGTTGGATTATAATTTATTTTAGTGAGAAGATAATTTTTGAATTTTTTTATATTTTATTATATTAAGTTGAAATATATTAATGAATTTATAAATAATATGATATTTAATATTGTGTTAATTGTGGATATTTAGGATCAAATTATTAGTATTCTAGTGACACTGACACCAACAACTCCAATCCGGTGACTGCTACAGTTACATTACCACGAGATACTAGTAATAACATCACAAATGACTGAATAGTTTTGTAGTCATGGTAAAATATTAATAAGCATGAGTCTCACATTATGTTTTAATAATGATAGTACAACATAATTTATTTAGAGTAACATTATTAAATCAACTATTTCACTACATATTTTTCATACTAAACAACATGGAATCCTATAGAGGTAATAAATATAATGGTGAGAAACAAATGTTAAAAATAGTTTAGTATAATGGAAGAAATAATGAATGAATTAGTATAATAAATATGGAAATGGAAATAATTTTATTCACATTCCATGTAATATATATATTGATAAAGATGTGTGTAAAATAATATATGAATTTAAATAACTAAAACCAAATTCAATTGAATGAATAACAATAATATCATAAGGAGGTATTCCATAATCATGGTGGAAAATTTAATAAATGAAAAATGATTTTAAAATTAAAAAAAAATGAAATGAATCAATAAATATTTTCTTAGTGATACTATATTACATCGAGATTATTTAATATTTAATGAAGGTAATAATTAATTATTGGAAACGATGTTTCCAATATATGTGGTACCATTAACAACCTGACCATTCACATGAAATTTCAAAACATACATGGAACAACCCACTTAACAAAGGCTATGATTTTTTTAATGAGACTACTGATGAATTGAGGGTCTATCTATAATTTATCCCCCCCTATGTTTTACATATCAAAAGAATTCGTTGTATATCAAAAAATTTATTTAATTCATAAAACATTTGCCTTATCCGGTGTTAGTATTGAGGGAAGATTATATATTTATTAATATTTCCAAATATATAAAAAATAAATTATTACACCATATGTTTAGTTGATATACTCATTAAGAAATAAAAATTTTCATGATGATTTAAATGTATATTTTGGCGAAATTTAATGTCCAACGATCATAAGAAAATTAATATTCCTAGGAAATGTTATTAACTAAAAAAATGAATGAAGAATGTGAATTTTATATATTCCTTTTTAAAAATAAGGATAAACCTTCTAGATGAGTTTTAAGGATGGATCCAATATAGCATATCCCTTGTTGAGTATATGTTACTTAATGGTTGTTTTCATTCATGTATTAAAATTCCCAAATAAAAATAATATAATTCTGGAGGAAAATATAAATTTATTTGAAATTAAAAATTTAATTAAGATTTTTCATCAAAAAATACTCATAATGCATAAATTCGGGTAGAAAACTATTTTAATAAAACATTTCATAAGGCATAATGAATTTTTATTATTTTATAAAAAAATTAATAAAAAATACATCGAACTGATTAGTGAAATGAATTTGAATATTTATTAAAACCTTTTCACAATTATATTAAGTATAAAATTAGTATAAAAAATGCTACAATCACTTAAAAAATATCTTGAATAGGAATAAAAAAATAAATTAATAGTGTTTATTAAATAATGATCATATGAATCTCATTAATGGGAAATCATTAATAAATAATCATGATTGGGATGAGTTTGTGAAGTGATCCCTCAAAATGATCATAATGTTGATGTTGTAATAAATAAATTTATTGATTATGACAATAAAATATAAATTCATTGAAAAATTTTATATACAAAAAAATTGAATAAAAACATCATTATAAACATAATTTTAGAATGACATAACCAACTAAATAAATGTTTAAACTAATGAATTTAAATTAAGATATTAAATCCCTTACAACATAGTAACATTTAATTAAAAAAATTAAATTAAATAATTAAATTATAAATTTCAAATACATGAATAATTTATTATTCATGACTTAACATGTAAATGGATGTAATATACACCATATAAGTTAAATTAGGTGCATAACAACACAATATAACACAATTAAATGAAATTGAGATAAAACCTCATTCCTTACGCTTCATTTTTGATTAACATTATTTATCCACACATTAAATAAGAATTAAAAAAGTAATTATCTTATTTTTAAAACATATTAATATTTATGATATCATATATGATCCTTTTATGATATATAATTATTCTATCATTAATAATCATTCATTATTGACAATTTTTGGGATGTCAGCTTCCTTGTTTTCTCATTTGTGTTTCGTCATGAGAGATCTGGTTCTTCCACACATTTTATTGTTCTATAATCATTATATAATATTAGTTACTTTATTGTCATATTTTTAAAACAGTTTAACTTTTAAATAAAATCATAAATCGTGATTATGAAAAATAAATTATGTTTCGATCATAAATATAGTAGGTCGTACATACACATGAGGAACGTATTCCATATCAAAATGACCATTATGAGAAGTAAGTCAGAAATATATTAAATTTATATAATTTTAATTAATTAATATATAAAAGTTTAAATAATTATATATTTCATCCATGTGTTTTTTTGATCAAAAGATAGGCACTTCGCCTCGTAATGGTTGTAGTCCCCACAATCATGAATAATTTTATCATATATACATGAGAAAAATGGAAGGAAAGTAATTGGTGTATTTTTTATTTCTAGAATTATAAATAAGTCATTAATATCATAATATATTTTGAGAATATCAAATATAGTAATTAGATTTATTTGTATTATATTCCATGTAAATTGTTAGTGAAAGAAGAATCATATCACTTCACGAGTCGGTACTCCCCTGTACGCCCCAGAAATGTTATCATGTCACCAACATAATCGAAGGTAATAATAAATAACAGTATAGTTACATAATAGTTATATTTATATTATAATTATCAAATATATATATATATATATGATATATTCATCTTAATACCCAACCACAAGAGGTGGAAATAGAAAAAAATGATATACTTTTGTGAGGCGATAATATACCTCACACAAGAATGATGATTTTACAACTTATTTGATAAAAGTATGTCTGGTTATAATACATAACCATAAGATAAAAATAAATTTATATATAATAAATTTATGTTGTTATATCATAATTTTATCAAAATAATTTATGTAGTTGGACAATGAAAAAAATGACGATGCTTATTGAAGGACATTATCAGTCCTTCACGTAACTCCCTTTCAATTACATTAATTAAATTTTTAGATTGTTTTTACAAAAAATATAAGTAATTTATGATGAGGATATGGATCTATTGGGTTATTTCAATCATGATTTTTCCTGACCCAAATTTTTTTATGTTGTTATGAAAGAGGATAATGGGTGGCATTTTATAAATGGGGTGAGTGGAAAACAAGTAATTTCATGAAAGGGTGAACTCCGCCCACATTTTTTCCCATGTAACCAGGACCCAATAATGAAAAATTTTATAAATAGTATTTATAATGTATGAATATTTATAAACATGCGTTTTATAAATTTTTCTAGGTAACATGGACACTAATGCTTAATGGTTAATCCCATGGTAATATCATTTTTACCTTAATAATTATAATTAATTTTAACATATTTCATTAATCATTTTGGTGAAAATTAAGAATTTGTTATAAAAATTAATAAATTATTCTCATTCAAAATATAGAATCCATTTTTGGTTATTTAGTTCATTTAAATTTTAGGATATAATTTAATATTAATCTTGTAGATATGCCGAGAATGAGGGCATTTAAAGAGAAAAGCCTAAAAGGTTTTCCGTGATTTTAAATCTATAATCTATATGAGAATTATTCAAATTAAATAATTTTTTTAAGGGATATAATATTTAAATAATTTTACATTTAAGGTTGTTCATAATATAACTAAATATTATGAATTATTAAAATAAACTTTTTTTTCAATTAAAAATCATTATTTGTGTACAATACATCAACAAAAATAAAATTATCATAAAAATTATAAAAAATTCCCAGTTAAATAAATATTTTATTTTTTTATAATGTTAATTTTATTTTTTAATTTATATATTACAGAAAAAAATCAAAAAAAATTACATTATGGGTACAAAGTGTAACTAATCCATCTTTAAGGAAAATACAGTTTTTTAAGAAATATATATTTTTATTTTAAATGTTGATTATTATTAATTATATTTGATGGATAACCAATAAATATTTGATAACTATAAATTTTCATTATTTAATTTATCATACTCATACGCTTTTCTATCTTATATGTTATAACTATCATATTAAATAATATTATTAATATTATATTGTTGTTCAGTAAAACTCATTCTTCCATGTCAAATATACTATTGAAGATACTCAATGTTTCATGTAATGAATGATAAACACAATTTTTAATTCATAGTATGAAATATATTACATGTCACTTATTTTTAACATTACATATCCCTTAAAGTATTATCATCTTATATTACATTCTATGCTTGGTTCTGCGTGTTGTACAAACTATCAAAGTTTGTGTATTTTTTTTGAAATTTCATTGCGTTACATTCTCATCACATAAAGTAAATTATTTCATTAAAATTAAACCACGTTCATAGTAGTGTAGGGTTTGATAGTTTCAATTTTCTTGGTTAATAAAACCTAATTTTAATAGGGTTAATAAAATATCTCCCCGAAAAATTAAAATGGAAGTGCAAAGTTCATATGAAATAATCAGACTAATAGGTTTCTATGTAGGTGAACATAGCTAGAAATGGTAGGAAAAATTAATTATGTAAAGAATTTGAAGTAATTGATTAAAATAATGTATGTGACCAATAGAATATTTAGGGAAATAAAACATTAAGTCTATGTCGATTTAAAGGACCATATAATTTATTTGATATGAATGAATTATGATGACAATATTATTTAAGGACTCTTTTCCAAACATTGAAGAATTATTTTAAAATTTAATAATATCATGTTATATAATTACATTATACCATTAAAAATTTTAAGAATAATTTAATCCTTCTATTTTCATCAATAAACATATAAAAATTAATTTTCATTCCCAGATCAATAAAATACATTACGAAAAGAATTTATGATCTATAAAACATGAAAATATTTCCATATTCCCCTAAATATTTTCCAAACCCATTATATTTAGAATAAGTAACCAACTATATAAAATTTATTTGTAACCTAAAATTTACAACCAATTTCTCATCATTAATATTCACTTTGATAAATTCATAACTAGAATCAATGACATATAAACTAGGACATCATGTGTCCTAGTGGTAGGTAAAAAAATATAATCCTTTAGTCATGGATTCAAGCCCAATGTAATTGTTAAGTTCCTCAAGTTTTAAACTCGCATATAGGGTTTACTTTTTCCCAAACTATATTTTTATAGTTTCTAAAATGACATGAAAAAATTATGATAGACATCATAATTGTAAAAATAAATCATTGAATAGTATTTTTACAGGGGTTCTCATTAATACTATTTCAACAATGTCTATTAAATTTATTTGACTATAATTAATTTTTTTAAAGATCATATTTACCATAAATGGTATCTTTACTGATAATCCTATTTCTATAAAATGAAAACTCAATATTCCTTCTATATATATTCCACTAAAAACTGTACTAAATCAATATGATTTATTTCTATAATAATTTACAAAATTTCCTCAATCATGATACATTCCTACCAAAAATAATTTAAATGATTTGTTTATGAATTTGATATTTTTATCAACATTAAACATATATTACAACAATGATATACATAACTCATATTTTAATTAAGACACATGTTATTCTGAAATTCAATATAATCTTTAGATGTTCCATTATACTTATATGTGAAATACTAATTCTAAAAATACATGTCCATTTTTTTATTAATTGAAAATACTGAAATAAATCATCTATTTTGTTTAAATAGAGGTCTTCCTTTGGTCGAATGAATTTCCTAGGTTATTCCTTATCATTATATATTTAAATCATTTATAATGGTTTCTAATAAAAATGAGAATAATCTTAAGAATATCCTATGAGATTTT
The DNA here is from genome assembly GCA_963277665.1 of Viscum album. Lineage (NCBI taxonomy): Eukaryota > Viridiplantae > Streptophyta > Magnoliopsida > Santalales > Viscaceae > Viscum > Viscum album. The sequence goes on from OY728157.1 coordinate 1,474,631,244, forward strand.
CCAAGTATGTATGAATTAATTCTTATATTCATGTGTGATGTTGTACTCAATTTGAGACTGATGCACCCTACCCAGAGTTATTACCCCTTGGTACATCTATGGTAGAACCAGATCCACTTGTATTATCCCGACCAAGATGTATTTCTAGAGAAATCTTATGATCTCTTTATTATGAAAAACATATATTTTTTCTTATTTAATTATGTATAAATTCAATCAAATGGCAGTGTTCTCTAAACAATGTTTTCAAAATTTTAGTTCACATGGATTCTATTAAACCCACATCTAATACCAACTATAGTGACCCTTACCCCACCTGACCCGAGATGGTCCATACCATAAAATTGGCTTAAAATACAAGGAATAATATCCCAATAAACCTAATATATTTTTATTCATTGTAAACTATATACATATATGAGTTTCATGTTACATTGGAACACACAAATTGTGACATTTTTTTATAATAAATTTAATCTCTCTAGTGTATCCCTATATATCATTCATAGAAAAAATAATGGAATACTAGTAAAATGAAAAAATATAGAGTAACCTCATACACTCAGTTAGGGTTTTGTACCAAGAAATAAATAATTATTCAATGAATATAACTAATTGGAAATGTTAAATAATTGAACACGCATTCAATGTAATCAATAAAATTTGATATAAGTGCATAAATATTTATAAAGTAAAATTACTATAATCAAATAATAATTAGTCAATGGAATGAATATCATAACTAGATAATTAATAATAGATATGTAAACAAAGATAATTAAAAACATTCCATAAAAATAACTAATAATGAAATCTATCAATGAATAATGTCATAGTGAAAATGAACTTTATATAACCAATAAAATACATAATAAATGAAATATTTAATTATTGGACTCAATATTTTTATGATACATAGTAAATTTACAGTAAGGTCCGTTCATAAGAGAATTAGAAACATACTATATAAAAAACACTTAACCAAGGTTAATCATATGATGAATCCCATAATACTACCAATTTATCATTTGGATATATGTAATAAGGCCCCACCAATGCTATACCTATAAAAATCATTCCTTATATCTCAACTAATCGATTTAACACATAAAAAATGTGTCCTATAAATTAGATGTATTAAAAAAAGAATGCAAATAAATAAATATTTATCCAATATGAAATTTCATTCAATTTCATATAACATATTTAAAAATTATAAATGGTTTATTGAATAAACATATTGATGTTGGGTAATATAGATATTAAAAGTGAAATTTAATATCTAATGATCACAAGATTGTGAACATTTCAGGGAAACGTTTCTGAGTATAAAAATGAATCAACAATGCAAATTTCAACAAATTCATTTAAAAAAAAGATAATAATATATCTTGAGGATGAATAATGGTTGTATCAATTCAAAATTTCGCCAGTTTATTATATTAAAAAAAATATCGATGAATATTAAAACCATAAAAATAATTTTAAAAGTACTTTTAGAAAATATCCATTTCATTTTAAAAATAATTTTAAAATTATTTTCTTATAATATAATTATTAATAAGTATTTTATTAAAAAAATAACAACATAAAAATGAAATGTATGTTTCAAATAAATGAAGGTCACAATGAATGTTAACTTGGAACATTTCGTAGAGAACATTAATTTTCACAATAAAAATGATAAAAAGATGAATTGTTTGAAAAGAGAAAATAATATTACTTTTTAATTTTTTTTTAAAATTAATTATTCTTAAAAATAACTTTTCATAAATCATTTTTAGATGGTTAAATAATGAAATTTTGTCAAAAAAATAAGAACCATGAATTTTTAAGAAAATGAATTTCAGAACAAAGATAGAAATGAATCTTGATTTTTATAAAAACAATTTTGCATAATATTAAGAAAAAAATAGTAAAAAAATGGTACATTACATAAAAAATATCCTAAATAACCATATAATAAAAAATTAATGAGTTTCATATAAAATTATCATATAATTTCGATTAATATATGAAAATGTATAAATAACCTTCATTAAAATGATATCATTAAATAAACACATAAAATGATAATAAACCCGAAGCTAGAAATAATAAATGGAGTTATTATATGTATTAAATTAAAATAAATATAATATTTATAAATAAAATTTAATTTATTAATAATTTAATATACTGAATATTTTATAATGACATAATCAATGAAATATATGTTTAACCAAATGAGTGAAAATGGAGTTAATATATCTCTTACTGCATGGAAACATTTCATTGACACCCCATTAAATAAATTGAATATTGAACATTAAAATAACATGAATAATGAATTTTTCATGTTATTACATGTCAACGAGTAACATTATACACCATATAAAAGAAATTACACTTCCTTTTGGTTTATTATTCTTTAAAACCTTTTTTAAGGTTTTAAAATTTATAATAACATTACAGTAACAATATTAATGTAAATGATATAGAATTTTATCTTTTTAAATTATAATACTACCAATTCCTTAATAACGATTCATTATTTTAATTATTTCGGATGTTAATTGTGTTGTTTTCTAATGCATGTTTTTTCATGAGAGATCATATTCGTGCATGTATTATTATTTTATATAATCTATAGATTAGTAATAATGACCTAATTATCATATTTTAGCATCAATTTTACTATTTAACCCCGCCATTAATTGTGTTCATGAATAATCATGTACATTACGGTCATAGAAATGGAAGGTCGTACGTACACATGAGGAATGTTTCCTATTTTAAAAGGATCATTAATGAAAGATTTTAATTAATATATTAAATTTCAATAATTATCATGTTATCGTATATACCATTCAATGTATTTATATATTTCATCCCTATGGTGTGGTGATGAAAATAGAGTCACATCACTTCGTGAATGTGGTAGTCCAGATGAACACGAATGATATTATCATCATTACCTAACAAAAAAATAATGTGTGAAAGTGATATATATTATCATTATAAAATTTTAAATTTATAATAAATAATATAATTTTTTCATTTACATCACATAAAATCATTAAATTTATTTTCCACCTTCTATGTGAAGCATTAGAGAGTGACGAATAAAATAACATCGCGAGGTGATAGTTGTCACGACCCGTCCTTGGGGCCTATTCCATGAACACCCCAAGCCTGCCTTCCATAGGCCAGGGGCTAGAGACTAGCACCAAAAGGCATAAATCCCTAAAACTGGGAAGACCTAGCCTTTATAAATCGTAAACACATTCAACCAGAGTTCAAGAGAAAACAAAAAATATGTAAATAAGAATAACAAAAATGCTAAAAGTACAAATGGGCTTGAAAATTAAGTCCAATAGAAAGGTTCAAATACAATTGAAAGAAAAGTACATCTAAAAAGACAACAGTTGAAAGGTGAAGTAGCTCCTATATCGTCCTCTGGGTTCCTACCTGAAGGGTAAGTACAGATGTACTCCTCAGAACTCTACGTCTATCGGTCTGCTCCGTATTCTATCACACTGAGTGTCCACCTCTAGTTGCCATCTAGTCCACATATACTCTACCTCGGTCAGTGCTGTCTATCGTCTACATCCAACACAACGAGTTATAGGCATAGCCAGTGTAGGGGTGAGTATAATGATGCCCAGTAGGGACCCCGAGACCCTAAAGGTCTCACTAAATCCATTAAGGATAAACCAAAATGAAATATCTCAATAGATAACCTTTACTTAGGTATATGCTCATACACATACCTATGTTATCAAGTTACCCATCTCAATCAAGAGGAAAACAAAAAGGTCAATGACTCAGCTCAAACCAGGATTTTCATTAATGATGTCGAAACCACGGCTACTGGAGAACTCCTCCTCTGTCGAGTACAGTGATCCTGTCACGAATCCGAGGACCTACTCACTATCCTTAGACTGTTGTGGTACTCCTCCTGTTGAGTATCGTGGGTCGGCCACCTCACAAAGTAGTGATCCCCCGCCATGGGTCCGCCACCTCACACAGTAGTGCTCCCCATCATAGCCTACAGAGTTACTCCTCATGTCGAGTACCGAGGGTCTTCCACCTCACAATGTAGTGATCCTCTGCAATGGGTCTGCCACTCTAACACAATAGTGCTCCCCAATAGGTTATTCAAGTCACTTTGAAATGAATCAGACAAGAATTCATCAGGTTTTACACAGCAACTAGGTCTCTGCACTTTGAAAGAACATATTCAGTAGGATCCGCTCCACGAGCTACTGGTGGATACTCCAAGTATCTCAATGTCTCATGAATAAATATCACACAATACCTCCCCGTCATAGGGGTCTCAATCCAACAGACGGTGTGTCAATCAGACGCCATGTCTGTGAGTTATTAGCCTTTTAGTCCAGGGGGCCGGGTTGGTTTTTAAGAAAAAAGCAACATGACCATACTCAAACTGCATCAAAAACACAATTGGATTATGCCAAAAGAACTATCTCATCAACAGAAATCCATCGTAGTCGACAGCACGTCAATATGATATCCTGTATAATAGATATTGGCTTTTCTTGTTTTTGGGTCCTGGTTGGAAATATGCTCGTTCCAAAACCAGCCATTTACCAAAGTTTCCCAAAACTCACTTAGAGTCTCCCAAAAAGACCACCTCTTAGAAAGGGTCCTTGTGCCATAGTTGTCACATTGATCAGACGCGCAGTCTTTACGTAATTCACATTTAAGTGAATAACGGGCCCGATCCGTATAGTCCAGTGGGACGATGAGTCAGGTTATCCCAGATTGATGGGTACGACCTAGCAGGAATGTCAGACCGGTCCGAAGGAAAACAATGCTCGACCCAAGGGATGCAGCTCATCCTGAAAGGGAGCGGTTCGGCCCTAAGTGGGGTGGCCCGACCCTGCGAGGCGCGGCCGGCCAGCCGATCGGCAAGGCCTGATGGCCGAGTGGTATGAGGGGGTGCGACCCCCGGCTATCCAAACTGGCGGCGCCAAGCGGCACCGCCCTTCCCAAACTGACTAGATAGGCCGGCCAACCTTATGGCGTAATAGGCCTGCACGGAGGGTCACGACACTTCCGGCACAGCTCCCTCATGGCACCGTGGATCTCCTCCACCCGTCCGGCCAACAGGCTGGCCAGTTTTCCAGTGCAGTGCCCTCCTGGAACCCCGACTCCCCTATGCCCGGCCGGTCGACGGGCTGGCCAGATCATTCACCGAAGCGGCCCATGGTTTGTTCTACACAACCGGCGTGACGACTCTGGCTTTCTCCACCACATTCCCAGGATGATGCGACAACTTCATGCTTCCTCTACCTTCGGCAGCCGATTAAAAAAAAAACATGATCAAATGCAGGGTAATCAGGCCATGTTCGTTTGGCCCACACCCTCCTCGTAAAGTGATATAAATAGGCCAAGAGAAAAATCATGGTTATACAATGATGAACCAAGGCACAATTTTAATCCATTAAAAAAATGAACATTATCCCCTACATCGATAATTGATGACGTACATCGGGTGTCACGGAAAACGGCGTCATGATGTGGGGATTCGTAGACGTCGTCAGAGTGTGTCCGAGGAGGAAGCGACGATTCCTCATTTGTTTTGGGGAAGAGAATGGATGGAACATCATTATTCTTCGTGGAACCGGTGTTCTTCATTGAAGAGACGTCCTTCGTCGTTGAATAGAAGTTGTTCCTCGTTGAAGATACGTCATTCTTCATCGAGAGAGGAGTTCTTTTCTTCTTCACACAAGAGTTCTCTCAAATCATCCCCAAACCTATGTGTGCCAAAACAAAATAATAGGCTTCCCTATTATTTTATTAACACAAGGAAATAAAATTTTAAAATTCAAACCAGTCCATTAATTAATTGAATAGGGTCAATTCTTTAATTATCATGAGTTTTCATGAATTAATGAGGGAGTATGAGAGAGAGGAAGAGTCCACATTTAAGAGGATTTTACAGATTAAATATGAGGGGTTGAGGAGTTTAGGGGGAGGTGAAAGGTTGGGGCTCGTGTGGGCCCCGCCTTTCAATTATCCACACATTGGATGTTGGGTGGGTGTGGGCCCCACCAACAACTTCCCATGGGAGTAATTAACATCCTTAGATATAAAATAAAATTGTTATAATGATTTTATTTATTTTAAACTAATACCCTATTTTTTAATCCTCAACCCGCTTAAAACGAAATAGCAGTAAAGGTCCCCTTAAGAAAATACCAGTGTTGTGCGTTCATCTGTGCCCTCAGATTTCAATTCTGTGCAACGGTTCAAAATATAGAAAAACATGTTCATTCCTTTACAGAAAGTACCCGAGCTAAACTTCAGAAATTGATTCCAGGAACACCAGGCCTCCGAATCAAGTGCCATTAAAAGCCACAGACTTGTAAAATTACAAAGAAATTAAGAAAAAAAATTCCTTGGAATTTCTTCATCTTTACATTACTCCAACTTATGGTATTTACATCCCCAAAAATCTATAAAACATGCTAGGGAAACTAAAGGAGGTACCAAGCATGCATCTAAGCCTCCCTCTCCCAAGTGCTCTCCTGGAGGTTCTCGTGCGGCCAACGAATGTGCACCAGAGGAATCGACTGACCACATAGGACCCGCTTCTATTGATCCTCGTTCTACATTGGGACCTCTATGAATGTCTCCCCATCATCGATATCCATCTACATGTGGTCGATGATGTGTGAAGGGTCATGCATGTATCTTCTCAGCTAAGATACATGGATGACGTCACGCACCCAGAGTAATTAAGTTGGAACGGCCAGGCGGTAATCCACCATGCCTACTCTACTGAGGACCTGGAGAGGTCCAAAGATTCATGGAGATAACTTGTTTCCCTATCCAAACACTCCGTATACCTCGTCTAGGTGATACTCGTAGGAAAACGCGGTCGACACCCCCAAACTATAGTGATCTTTGTCTCCTATCATCATAGGATTTCTGCCTACTCTGTGCAGTTTTCATCTGCTCCTGGATGATCTACACATTCTCCGTCATAGATTGAACCATATCTAGTTCTACACATGTTGATTTCATCACTATTGACAAAGGATATATGAAATGCAACCATCTTCTGTCTCTCCTCTCCTAACAATTGAATGCTCGATATCCTACTAAGGAAATCTGCTACAACGTTCCCCTTCCTTAGATTATGGACTATCTCGATGTCATTGTCCAAGAAGAACTCAAGCCCTTTCTAATATCTTAGGTTCAGGTCCTTTTGAGAGAATATACACCTAAGACTATTGTCTTGGAGAGAACAATAAACTGTTGACTCAATGAACAATGGGTGAGACTAGCTAATTGTAAGAAATCATCTCCACCCTTCTTCATCTACGTTCTACCATAGAGCTGCTGAGATTTCTCCTCTGCCGAAAAGAGAAATCTAGTCTCATCCCCTGGATGAACAACATTCATTGCAAAAAAAAATCATAACATGAACGGCACAATTCATGTCTTTAAGGACGTCTTAAGGAAACAACACTACTACTAAGAGATCCAACCGTTACTATCATCTCTAAGGGTTGAGTCACACTTTCGGCATCCGTGCATGGTTATTGGGTCTCCTCCAGTAGAAAGCTCACAAGTGAGGGTCTAGTCAACCGTTTAAATAGGAACCTCTTAGAACACAAAAAAGAAAGAAAGAAAACTTCACAAGGAAAAGTGTCTTTTATTAATACATCTCAAAGTACAAAGACACAAAGAAAACACAACAACAACCACACGAAAACTAGAATCACCAAGAACAAAGTCCTCCATGCTTGGACTTAGTCTCACTCATGTCCATCTGCTTCTGGTGCTCCACTGCCTTGTCCTCCATGTGGCTATTGCTCAAGATCCCACAGCTTCTTCTATCTCGATGGCTCATTTAATGTCTGATGATCAACTGTGTGGGGAGTCGGATAGTCATGTGACATGTGACCAAGACCACCATAGGAGAAACATTGTCTATTCCTGGTATACATGGTTCTGACTCCACCCAGGGTGCCCCACACTACATAAACTATATCCTGAGGTCGCCCACCTGTTGGCCTGGTCCTCTTGGACCTCTGCCTCATATGTCTACTACCTACAGATGACTCGGCTACTAACAAAAAACCCTACTATAAAGGCAGCATCTCCTGAGCATGATCAGAGTGTATAGTCACTGGTTTAAAATTTACAATGAAGAAAGTCTCAAAATTTCCCCAGGTGAAGGTCGTCTCATCGCAAAACTGGAGCATAAGGCTCCACCACCTCTGAGATACTCTCTGAAAGAGACTAACAACTTGGTACACCATCAAGTCGTCGGGTGTCCCAGATGTGTGGAAAGCTCATCATGAAAACTCCAGCCAGTGCCTAACCGTCTGAAAATCTGACTCGCCTCGAAACGTCGGAGGCCTATATCACTGGAACTCATGCAATGTGCTCAAGCATCGTGCACTCCCCGTCGGAGGCCTGTACTGAGGCCTAGCTGCTCGGTGGGATATCATCGCACTCTCCACTCGATACCCACACTGACTGACTTGGTGAAGACATCCTGAAGAAAACAGATGTGAAACGGTCAAAAAACTATACCTGGTGAGCTGATTTAAATAAACGTTCGAAAACACACCCCCAATTAGTGTTTTCATGCACTGAGTCGGAAATCAGAAGCCAGGGTCCTGGTGAATGGATCGTCGGCTGCCCGCACCAACAGTGGACTCCATGAACTAAAAACCACACTTAGTACCCATAACACTATTGCTTCACAGAAAAGAAAATATCATAGTCCTATTTTTTGCTGTGGAACCAACTCCTATGATACCAAACTGTCACGACCCGTCCTCGGGGCCCATTCTTTGACTACCCCAGGCCCACCTTCCAAAGGCCAGGGGCTAGCGACTAGCACCAAAATGCGTAAATCCCTAAAACGGGAAAGGAATTTCCTTTGTAAATCATAATCATATTCATCCAGAGTACAAGGAGAAGCAAAAAATATGTAATGAAGTATAACAAAAGTGGTGAAAGTACAAAGGGGCCAGAAATACAATCCCAATAGAATGTACAGCTACAACTGAAAGAAAAGTACAACTGAAAAGACAATAGCTGAAAGGAGAAGTAACTCCTGGATCGCCCTTTGGGTTCCTACATGAAGGGTAGGTACAGATGTCCTCCTTATCACTCCAAATCTATTGGTCCACCCCATATTTCATCAAGATGAGGATCCAACTATGGCTACCATCCAGTCCTCGTACACTCTCCCTCTGTCAGCACTGTCATTTGTTTACATCCAGCACAACGAGGTGCGTGCATAGCCCGTGCATGGGTGAGTATAACGATACTCTGTAGGGACCACAAGACCCTCAAGCTATCAATAAATCCAACAAGGATAAATCAAAAATAAATATCTCAACGGATAAACTTTACTTAGGTATATGCCCATACTTATACCTATGGTATCAAGTAACCCATCTCAATCATGAGGAAAACACAAAGGTCAATGACCCAGCTCAAACCTGGATTTTCATTAATGATGTCGAAACCCCGGCTACAAGAACACACCTCATTTGTCGAGTACAGTGATCCTGTTGTGACTCTGTGGTGCTACACAGTAACCTTAGATTGTTGAGGTACTCCTCCTGTCGAGTACCATGGGTCAGCCACCTCACAAAGTAGTGCTCCCCCGCCATGGGTCTGCTACCTCACACAGTAGTGCACCCCCTCATAGCCTACAGAGGTACTCCTCCTATCGAGTACCGTGGGTCTTCCACCTCACAAAGTAGTTCTCCTCCGACATGGGTCTGCCACCCCAACACAGTAGTGCACCCCACTGGACTATTCAAGTCACTCCTAAACAAATCAGACAAGTAGTCATCAGGTTTCAGACATCAACTAGGTCTCGGCACTCTGAAATCTCGTCTCCGGGAGGATATGCTCCATGAGCTAATGTTCGATACTCCATGTATCTAAAAGTCTCATGAATAAATATCACAAAGGACTGCCTCATCGTAGGGGTCTCAACGCAATAGACAGCGCGTCAATCGAACGCCCGGTATGTGAGTTATTATCCTTTTAGTCTCGGGGGTCCAGTTGGTTTTTAAGCTAAAACCAACATGTCCATACTCCAACTTCATCCAAACCTCATGTGGAGTATTCCAAAAGAACCTTATCATCAAGAGGATCCCAGTGTAGTCGACGTCACATCAATTGGATGTCCAGTCTGAGAGATATTTTTTCTTTCATTCCAGGGACCTAGTTGGAAATATGCTCGTTCCAAACCTGGCGGTTTACCAAAGTTGCCCAAAACTCACATAGATTATCACAGAAAGACCGCCTCATTGAAAGGGTCCTTGTTACATAGACGAAGTTTCAATCGGACATGCGGTATTTACATAATTCACGTTTAACTGAATAATGGGCCCGACCCGTTCAGTCGAGTGGGCCGATGGGTCAGGTTAACCTAGATTGACGAGTCCGACCCAATAAGGGTGCCAGAATGCTCTGATGGAAAATGCAGCTCAACCCGAGGGATGCGGCCCAGCCCAGCTGAAGGAGGCATGGCCTGGCCCTACCGGGCGCAGCTCAGCATGGCCCGGTGCGGCCTGGTTGGCTCGGCCGGCCGGCCGAGCGGTCCGAGGGGGTAGGACCCACCGGCTGTTCGAACCGGCAGCGCAACGCGGCGCCGCCCTTTCCAAACTGGCCTTCTAGGCATGACCGACCTTCAGGTGAAAGCGGGCCGTGACACTTCCGGCACGACACCCTCCTGGCTCCGCCACTCCCCTTCACCCGGTAGGCTGATGGGCCGTCGAGTTCTTCCACCGAAGCGGCCCATGAAGCGAATCGTGGTTTCTTCTGCACAACCGACATGATGGAGCCAGCTTCCTCTGTCACGTTCTAATCATGGCGTGATGGCATCGTGCATCCTCCACCATCGGTTTCCGATTAAAAAAAATAAACAAGATCAAACAGAGGGTCATTGGGCTGTGTTCGTTTGGACTGCACGCTCCGTATAAAGCGATACCAATAGGTTGAGAGAAAAATCATGTTTATACAACGATGAAACGAGGCACAATATTAATCCATTTAAAAAAATGAACTTAATCCCCTACCTCGATAATTGATGAAATACATCTGGTGTCATCGAAGACTGTGTCGTGATGTGAGTATTCAAAGACATCATCAGAGTGCGTCTAAGGAGGAATCGGTGTCTCCTCACTTGTCACAGAGAAGAGAATTGATAGTGCATCGTCTTTCATTGTGGAGCTCTCATTCTTCATTGAAGAGAGGTCGTTATTCATCAAGAGAGGATTTCTCTTTTTCTTCACACAATAGTTCTCTCAAATCATCCCAAACCAAAATTTTCCTGAATAAATAATATGCTTCTCTATTATTTTATTATCATAAGAAAATAAAATTTCAAAATTCAAACCACTACATTAATTAATTAAAGAGGGTAAAGTCATTAATTATCATTTTGTGGGATGAATTGAAGAGTGAGAGTGAGGGAGAGGAAGATTCCACATTTAATAAAACATAACAAATTAAATAAGGGGGGTTAAGGATTTTAGTGGGAGGTGAAAGGATGGGGCTCGTGTGGGCCCCACATTTCAATTATCCACACATGGGAAGTTGGGTGGGTGTGGGACCCACCAACAAATTCCCATGGGAAGAATTAACCACCTTAGATATAAAATAATAACATTCTAACAATTTTATTTATTTTAAACTAATTCCCCAATTATGAATCCCCAACCCGCTTAAAACGAAACTGCAGTAATGGTCCCCTTAAGCAATTACAGGTGCTGGGAGTTCATCGGTGCCCTCAGATTTCAATTCTGATCTACAATTCAATAGGTAGAAAAACCCACTCATTCCTTTACTGAATGTACCTGAGTTAAATTTTGGAAATTGATTTCGGGAACATCGGGCCTTGGAATCATGTGCTGTCAAAAGCCACGGACTCGTAATATTCTAAAGATATTAACAAAAAATTTTCTATGAAATTTCAAGGACTTTACTATAGTCTTCCATATGCACATGCTTTGTTATTATTTCCCATATGGAATGAAAAGTAAAAAAACATATATTAGATAAAGTGACTAAATGGGTATAAATATGTTAGAAATATAATATATATACTTTCTATCCATTGTTGTTTCCAATGTTGAGTGGTGGTGAGGGAAATATGATTAACATTATATCAAGAGGCAGTAGTCCACCGTACACATGAAAGATGATTTTGTAACCTATTCTATAGAACAATTTGAATGTATAGGTTGTACCATTATAATAACAAAATATTATAATATATAATATAAATTGGTTATTATATCATCATGGTATGAAAAAAATATAATATGTTGGAGAAGTAAAAATAAATAATATGATTATTGAACAACAATACCTCTCCTTCATGTATATTCCATTAGTTTGTAGTGTCACGACCCGACCTCGGGGCCCGTACCGTGACTACCCCAAGCCCGCCTTCCATAGGCCAGGGGCTGGCGACTAGCACCAAGGCGTAAAATCCCGGTAAACAGGGAAGGCATTGCCTTTATAAGTAACAACCACCACAGAGTCAGCAAGCGGAAAGTAACTACAAGTGCAGAAAAGTAAAGGGGGCCGGAATACAAGCCCAACTGAAAGTACAACTGAAAAAGTAAAGAACAGCAACTGAAGAGAAGACGGCGGCCTCGCGTCGTCCACTGGCAATCCCACCTGAAGGGTGGGTACAGATAGCCTCCAGGCTCCTCGGGTCCCACGTCCGCTCCGAGAACGTCCCGCCCAGTGGTCCACCTCCAGGTACCGTCCTGCTCCACGCCCCAACCGAGATCAGCGCTGTCCGTCGTCTGCATCCAACACAACAAGGTGCGGGCATAGCCCGTGCAGGGGTGAGCATAAGCTACTCAGTAAGGACCCCGAGACCCCCGAAGGTCTCCCGAAATCCACAAGGGATATAGCACAAAAGAAAGATGCAATCACGAAGTAACATCTGACTTGACTTAGGTATATGCCCATACATATACCTAAGTCCCCAATTCTAGATCTGCTCACGAGCTCAAGAACAACTCAATCCACGCAGGAAAGCAAGACTCAAATCCACAAGGAGAGTAAACAGTAAATCCACAAAGGATAGTTCCACACAAACCACAAAGGAGAGTAACATAAGATTCAGCTCAACCAGGTATACTTTTTCAGATGACGTAAAATATGATCACTGATCCATCTAAGTCGTCAGACCCACGAAGGATCGATAGGTACTAACCCCCGCAAAAGACCCACACAGGATCGGGCTCACACAGAACCTGTAGGCAGTGGCTCACACAGAACCGGTAGTAAGGACCCACATAGGATCGGGCTCACACAGAACCTGTAGCACTGATCCATGTAGGATCGCTGAGTGCAGTAGTCGACGCAGTCCACTGAGGATCTCTGCACAGTCGTCGCCGCAGTCCATGAAGGATCTCTGCTCTGCCGTCATCGCAGTCCACTGAGGATCTCTGCTCTGCCGTCGTTGCAGTCCACGGAGGATCTCTGCTCTGTCGTTGAAGTCACAGCCAGCGCTAGGGTTCCCGCACACAGCGAGCTCGTTTAGGGGGGTCCGCTCCACGAGCCGAGAGGCTGATACATCAACTGACATGTAGTCCGAAGTTGATGTATCCAAAAGTTCCGTATCGACAACAGGATCTCAACACAACAGACGGCGCGTCAATCAGACGCCCGGTCTGAGAGTTATTGGCATTTTCGCCCCAGGGGCCCGGTTGGTTTTTAGGGCAAAACCAACCCGACCGTACTCCGCCTGTATCCGATTCTCGAGCGGAGTATGCCAAAAGTTCCGTCTCACTTAGAGGAAACTACCACAGCTGACGGTACGTCGATCGGACGTCCGTAGCTCAAGTTATGAGCGTTTCCGCTCCGAGGGCCCTGTTGGTTTCGTGTACGAACCAACCCGGCTGAACCCAAATTCTTCCGAAACCTTGAGTATAATATACCGAAACGACCGTATCGATCCAAGGATCGCGTAGCCGCTGACGGTTCGTCAATCGGAGGTCTCAGGCCCAGGATATGGGCAAAAGACCGAAGAAGGCCCGAAAACGGGGGTTCTGGGCGCGGCCCGGCCGGCTCGGCTTCGGCCGAGCGGCCGAAGGTGCGCCGCGGGTTTGACCCGCGGCTTAGGTGAAACGCGGCCCCGCGGGGGGCCGCCTGTCACGCGGACGTGGCTGGGCCGCCGCGTCCCTCCCCGGTTCCGCGCGGCCGCAGAACCGGCCGCCGCCGCCGCCGCTTCAGTCGCGGCGGATCTCCTCCACGGCGGCGCGCCGCGCACCGCCACCTTCCGCGGGCCGCCGGAGTTGCTCCGGTGGCCCGTTTTGCCTCCCGTCTGCGCCATTGCTCCTCCCGGGGGCCGATCTTCACTGCGGGATCAACGGATCGCCCTTGCCGCACGGTTCGTCGTCGTCCACCAAATCCGCACAACAAAAGATCGGCGGAGGGTTGCCAGGTCTTGTTCGTTAGATCCGCACCCTCCGCGTTAGTCATAAACAACAGGAGGAAAAGAAAATAATCAACAAAAATTTTAATTAAATTAAAATTGTTTGGAGATCAGGTTCTTTATTTTAAAAGAATAAACACGGGGAAATAAAATATTCCAACATCCCTTACCTTGTCGTCGTCGGACGTGAGGTCGTCGCGGAATCGCTCGTCGCGGAAGGAGGGGATCGTCGCGTCGTTGCGGAGAGGACGTTCGTCGCACCGCGGGAAAAACGTCGCGCCGACGATCTCCGGATCAAGATCAAACGGATTTAATTAATTTAAATCCGTTGATATCGAATTATAAAAAGGGGAGAATTAGAAGATTCGATTCTCACCTTTAACCGCTGATCGTAGGTCCGCCGCGGAAGAAGAGGCGCCATAGAAGAAGAAGGAGAAGGTCGCAGAAAAGTTTGTTGACATCGCGGATCGTGCGTCGTCGAATTCCGGTTCCGGCGTTCTTCGCGTTCTTCGCGTTCTTCGCGTTCTTCGCGGGGATGGTGGAGGTTTAGAGGATCTCGCACAACAGGAGGATCCTCCAAAATAGACAAGTTTGTCTATTTTATTATTTTTCCAACAAACGCAAAACGCGTAAGTAACAACCCATTAAATTCGTTGAATTAATTCAACGAATGAAACAGCCCATTTAATTCACGAAATAAACCGCCCAATTAAAGGGTCTGTTAAGAAATAAAGAAAACGCGTCGGTTGACTTTTCAGTTACTTTGACTGGTTTTCGCGGGTGCGTTACTTAGCGAAAGAAACGGCGGGGCTCGTGCGGGCCCTGCCTCACAAATATCCTACCAAGAGGGTAGGATATTTCCGGATAGCACCCTATCCGCTTTAACTCAGTTCAAGTGGCTTCCAAGTGACTTCCAAGCAGCTTAAGTGAAATAAAATAAAGTTGTCGCACAAATTTTATTTTATTTCTGTCTTAAAGCCCCAAAATTTAAAAACCACGTCTGAGCAAACGCAACTCCGGAAGAGGCGTTTCTAAGAAAATACCGGCGCTGCGATTTCATCGGTGCCCTCGGAATTCGATTCCGGGCACCGGTTCAAAAGATAGAAAAACCCGCTCGTCCGTTCACTGAACGTACCCGAGCCAAACTTCGGAAATTGATTCCGGGCACACCGGGCCTCGGAATCAGGTGCCGTCTGAAGCTACGCTCTTGTAAAATTCCAAAGAAAATTAAGAAAAAAATTTCCTTGAAATTTGCGGGTCTTTACATTACTCCCACCTCAGGGCTTTACGTCCCCGTAAAGATACATCAAAAACTAGGGGAACAAATGGGGGTACTGAGCACGCATCTGAGGCTCCCGCTCCCAAGTGCTCTCCTGGAGGTTCCCGTGCTGCCATATGATGCGCACAAGAGGAATCGACCGCCCACGTAGGACCCACTCCTGTCGATCCTCGATCTCCACTGGGACCTCCGCAAAAGTCGCCCCATCGTCCATGTCCAGCTCCCCAAAGTCGATGATGTGCGTCGGGTCGTGCACGTATCTCCTCAGCTGAGACACGTGAAAGACATCGTGCACCCGGTGCAACTGAGGTGGTAGAGCCAGGCGATAAGCCATCTCTTCTATCCTGCTGAGGACCTGGAAAGGACCGATGAAGCATGGAGACAACTTGCCGCCTCGGCCAAATCTTCGTAAACCACGTCGAGGTGAGACACGCCAAAAGATGTGGTCTCCATCCTCGAACTCTAGTGGCCTCCGCCTCCTGTCAGCATATGACTTCTGCCGGCTCTGAGTTGTCCTCATCCTCTCCTGGATGATCTGGACCTTCTCTGTCGTGGCTCGGACCATCTCTGGTCCCACGAGTGCTGACTCCCCAGGGTCTGTCCAGCACAACGGTGATCTGCAGGGTCTGCCGTACAACGCCTCGTATGGTGCCATCCCGATGGTGGAGTGGTAACTGTTGTTTTACGCGAACTCCACCAAGGGTAGGTGGTCCTCCCAGCTGCGACCAAAGTCGAGAACACATGCATGGAGCATGTCCTCGAGTGTCTGTATGGTCCTCTCCGTCTGACCATCCGTCTGAGGGTGGAAGGCTGTGCTCAGATGGAGCCGCGTCCCGAACGCCTCCTGCAACCCCTTCCAAAGCCGGGAAGTGAAACGAGCATCTCGATCGGAGAAGATAGACGATGGCACACCGTGATGCCGTACGATCTCCTGGACATAAAGACGTCCCAAGCTCTCCACTGAGCCCTGCTCTCTGATGGGTAAGAAGTGTGCCGACTTGGTGAGTCGGTCGACAATCACCCAAATGGAGTCGTGACCTCTGGAAGTGAGTGGAAGTCCAGTCACGAAGTCCATAGATATGCCATCCCAGTTCCACTCCGGGACCTCCAAGGGCTGTACCAAGCCTGCTGGTACCTGATGCTCTGCCTTCACCTGCTGGCAAGTGAGGCATCGTGAAACGAACTCTGCCACAACTTTCTTCATGCCCGTCCACCAGTGATGTCGTCTGAGATCCTGGTACATCTTCGCCACTCCGGGATGCACCGCCAAGGGAGAAGTGTGAAACTCTCCCAGCACCTCCTCTCGTAAAGCGACTGGTACGAAGGTACGTCCTCTGAAAAGGATGTCGTGCTCTGCTCCAAGGGAGAAACCATCAGGCACCTGACCTGAGGATATCAGTGCACGCCGGGTCTCACAGTCAGCGTCCCCACGCTGAGCCTCTATGACCCGCTATAGAAGTGGAGGAGAGACTGTGAGAGACTGAAGAAAGGATGCTCCGTCTCTATCCACGAAGGATATCTGTAAGGAGGCTAGCTGCTCCGTCGCCTCCTCAAGTAGCTGAATGCCCGTCCTCCTGCTGAGGGCATCGGCTACCACGTTCCCCTTCCCAGGAGTATAGACTATCTCAAAGTCATAGTCCTGGAGGAACTCAAGCCATCTCCGCTGTCTCAGGTTCATGTCCTTCTGAGAGAAGATATACCTGAGACTCTGGTGGTCAGAAAAGACTGTGAAGCGCTCGCCCATCAGATAGTGCCGCCAAGTCTTCAGAGCGAAGACCACTGCTGCTAACTCCAGTTCATGAGTGGCGTAGTTCTTCTCATGCGGCCTCAACTGACGTGATCCGTAGGCGATCACGGCCCACTCCTGCATCAGGACGCACCCGAGTCCAGTCCCTGATGCATCTCAGTAAACTATGTACCCAACTCCCTCCTCAGGCAACCTCAAGATAGGTGCGCTGGTCAACCTCTGCCTCATCTCCTGGAAGCTCTGCTAACATCTGTCTGACCACACGAAGGGTTTCCCCTTCTTTGTCAACGCTGAGAGTGGTGCCGCAACTCTGGAGAAGTCTGGCACGAATCTCCGATAGTATCCGGCTAGGCCCAAGAAGCTCCGCACCTCCGTCACGCTCCTGGGTGGCTCCCAAGCTAGCACTACCTCGATCTTCGCGGGATCCACTGCAACTCCCGCCTAAGAGATGACGTGCCCCAAGAAGTGGACCTCACGTAACCAGAACTGTCACTTTGAGAGCTTTCCATAAAGCTGGTTCTCTCGGAGCGTGTCTAGCACAACTCGCAGGTGGTAGGCATGCTCCTCCTCAGTCGTCGAGTATACCAAAATGTCGTCAATGAAGACCACGACAAATCGGTCGAGGTATGGCTGGAAGATCCTGTTCATGAGGCTCATGAACACTGCTGGGGCATTGGTTACACCGAACGGCATAACCAAGAACTCATAATGGCTATACCGACACCTGAAGGCCGTCTTCTGCACGTCCTCGTCTCGAACTCTGAGCTGATGATAGCCTGACCGGAGGTCTATCTTCGAGAACCACCGCGCTCCCTTGAGCTGATCGAAGAGGTCATCAATCCGTGGCAGCGGATACTTGTTCCTCAATGTCACCTGGTTCAGGCGACGATAGTCGACACACAGTTGCAAGCTCCCATCCGCCTTCTTGGCGAACAAAATCGGGGAAGCCCAGGGTGAAACACTGGGTCGGATAAACCCCTTGCTCTGCAAGTCCTCCAACTGTACCCGCAGCTCCCGAAGCTCGGCGGGGGCCATCCGATATGCTGGAGTAGATATCGGGGCTGTCCCGGGGTACAAGTCGATGTAAAAGTCTACCTCTCTACGAGGAGGTAGCCCTGGAACGTCGTCGGGAAAGACGTCCACGTACTGGTCCACCACTGCAGGAAAAGCTGGACTCCGCACGTCCACTGCTCCTAGGATGAGGCTAGCCAACTGATGAGAGATGGGCTGCACTCTCCTCCGCGGAAGTCCATCCTGTGCTGCAAAGGTTCCCTTCTCGCCGGTGAAGGTAAACCTGCTCCCGTCGGTGCGAACACATCGCACCTTGCGCCTAAAACAGTCGATATGGGCATGAACCGTGGATAGCCAATCCATGCCCAAGATGACGTCGTAAGGCCTCGACGACGCTACAAGGAGATCCCAGCCGAATCTCTCGCCTCCTAGAGTAAGCTCACACTGCCGGCACCAGTGCGTAATCGTCGAGTCTGCTCCCGTAGGAGTCTCTAGCCGTAAGGATCGAGCCAACGGCTCAGTCGGAGTCTCCGAGCACCGAACAAGGGCAGAGGCTATGAAAGAGTGACTCGCTCCTGTGTCTATAAGTACTGCAGCAAGGGTGGAATAGACACAGATCGTACCTCGAATCATCTCGGGCATGTCGGGGTCGTAGGCCTCCACTGCCTGGAGCTGGGCCTGCCCCTGCCCGCCAGCTCCCTGTGGTCGAGGTGGCCCTCCTGGTGGTGGTGGGGGTAGAGCCTGGAAGCGTCGCCCACTACCCGCTGCTCGGCCAACTCCTCTGCCTCGTCCGCCTCCTCCCTGCGGACCGCCACGGTCGACCCTCTGCCTCTTCCTGGGTGGCCCCTCCACCGACTGCTGCTCCTCTGATCGGCGAGTCGGGCAGTCACGAGCCATGTGACCCTGCCCGCCGTAGGAGTAGCATAGTCTGCCTCTCGGAAGGCTGGCACTCCGCTGTGTGCCCCGCACTGCTGAGCCGGTGTCCTGAGGCCGTCTGCGTGGGGGTCTGGTCTGCCTGGACCCGAGAGTCATCCGTCGGCTACCTGCTGCCGAAGACTCAGCTACCTGCCGCCCTGCGCTAGGTCTCGCCGCTGAAGAAGGCTCTTCCAGGAAGCTCTCGATCAGGAGGGCTCGCTCCAGCACTCCCGCCTGGGTCGGAATGCTGAGGGAGATCAGCGACGCCCGAATCTCCTGTCGCAAGCCCTGCTCGAAGGTCCGGGCCCGGAAGAAGGGGTCCCGTACCATGTCGGATGAGTAGCGAGATAGGTCAGTGAACCTCGCCGCGTACTGAGCGACCGTCATGCTGCCCTGGCGCAGCTGGAGAAGCTCCTGGATGCGCACCGCTCGGAGGGTGGCCGGGACGAACTCAGAGCGAAAGAGGCTCTCGAAGTCCGTCCAGAGCAAGGATGCCTCATTGTGAACCTGGAGCATCAAGCTCCACCATCGTCCTGCCGCCGCCTGCATGAGGCTCGCCGCGAGAATCACCATGAGATCCGCTGGTGTCCTCACTAGCCTAAATATCCATACCACTGCCTCTAGCCAGTCCTCGGCGGCCTGGGGGTCCTCCTCACCGCGAAACCTGGGCGGTCGCTGGCTCTGAAACTCATGCAGTGCCCTGAGGCGACGTGCATCGTCAGCGTCTGGTACTAGCAGCATCGGTGGCTCGGCGGGTAATGCTACCGCCGGTGCCACTGCTAGCAAAGGGCCCTGCACCGAGGTCTCGTCGCTCGGTGGGCTGCCGTCGCTCCCTACACTCGGAACCCTAGCTGGCTGTCGTCGCGGGGCCATCCTGAAAAGGAGAACAAGAGCACCACAGTCAGAACAGTATACCTGGTGAGCTGGCACAAGTAATCACAAGGAAAAACTGAGACTTTCATAAAGCAGATCAGTATACCCGGTGAGCTGACACAAGTAATCACGAAGAAAACTTGAAACACACACGCAATCAATGTTTTCATGCATTAAGTCGGAAATCAGGAGTCAGGGTCCTGGTGTACGGATACGTCGGCCGCCGCACCAACACTGGGCTCCCTGAACTGATAACCACACTCAATACACTAAACACTATTGCTTCATATAGAAAGAAAAGACGATCAGAGTCTGCGGTAGAACCGACCAGCTCTGATACCAATTTGTCACGACCTGACCTCGGGGCCCGTGCCGTGACTACCCCAAGCCCGCCTTTCATAGGACAGGGGCTGGCGACTAGCACCAAGGCGTAAAATCCCGGTAAACATGGAAGGCATTGCCTTTATAAGTAACAACCACCACAAAGTCAGCAAGCGGAAAGTAACTACAAGTGCAGAAAAGTAAAGGGGGCCGGAATACAAGCCCAACTGAAAGTACAACTGAAAAAGTAAAGAACAGCAACTGAAGAGAAGACGGCGGCCTCGCATCGTCCACTGGCAATCCCACCTGAAGGGTGGGTACAGATAGCCTCCAGGCTCCTTGGGTCCCACGTCCGCTCCGAGCACGTCCCGCCCAGTGGTCCACCTCCAGGTACCGTCCTGCTCCACGCCCCAACCGAGATCAGCGCTGTCCGTCGTCTGCATCCAACACAACAAGGTGCGGGCATATCCCGTGCAGGGGTGAGTATAAGCTACTCAGTAAGGACCCCGAGACCCCCGAAGGTCTCCCGAAATCCACAAAGGATATAGCACAAAAGAAAGATGCAATCACGAAGTAACATCTAACTTGACTTAGGTATATGCCCATACATATACCTAAGTCCCCAATTCTAGCTCTGCTCACGAGCTCAAGAACAACTCAATCCACGCAGGAAAGAATGACTCAAATCCACAAGGAGAGTAAACAGTAAATCCACAAAGGATAGTTCAACAGAAACCACAAAGGAGAGTAACATAAGATTCAGCTCAACTAGGTATACTTTTTCAGATTACGTCAAAGATGATCACTGATCCATCTAAGTCGTCAGACCCACGAAGGATCGATAGGTACTAACCCCCGCAAAAGACCCACACAGGATCGGGCTCACACAGAACCTGTAGGCAGTGGCTCACACAGAACCGGTAGTAAGGACCCACATAGGATCGGGCTCACACAGAACCTGTAGCACTGATCCATGTAGGATCGCTGAGTGCAGTAGTCGACGCAGTCCACTGAGGATCTCTGCACAGTCGTCGCCGCAGTCCACGAAGGATCTCTGCTCTGCCGTCGTCGCAGTCCACTGAGGATCTCTGCTCTGCCGTCCTTGCAGTCCACGGAGGATCTCTGCTCTGTCGTCGAAGTCACAGCCAGCGCTAGGGTTCCCGCACACATCGAGCTCGTTTAGGGGGGTCCGCTCCACGAGCCGAGAGGCTGATACATCAACTGACACGTAGTCCGAAGTTGATGTATCCAAAAGTTCCGTATCGACAACAGGATCTCAACGCAACAGACAGCGCGTCAATCGGACACCCGGTCTGAGAGTTATTGGCATTTTCGCCCCAGGGGACCGGTTGGTTTTTAGGGAAAAACCAACCCGACCGTACTCCGCATGTATCCGATCCTCCGGCGGAGTATGCCAAAAGTTCCGTCTCACTTAGAGGAAACTACCACAGCTGACGGTACGTCGATCGGACGTCCGTAGCTCAAGTTATGAGCGTTTCCGCTCCGAGGGCCCTGTTGGTTTCGTGTACGAACCAACCCGGCCGAACCCAAAGTCTTCCGAAACCTTGAGTATAATATACCGAAAAGACCGTATCGATCCAAGGATCGCGTAGCCGCTGACGGTTCGTCAATCGGATGTCTCAGGCCCAAGATATGGGCAAAAGACCGAAGAAGGCCGGAAATCGGGGGTTCTGGGCCCGGGGCGACCCGGCCCGAACCACCCCTGGGTCGGCCGCACCGGGTCGACCCGAACTGGGTCGGCCCGACCCGGCCCGACCCGGCTCGGCCGGGTCCGGTCCGGCCTGGGCGCGGCCCGGCCGACCGGACCGGCCGGCTCGGCTTCGGACGAGCGGCCGAAGGGGCGCCGCGGGTTTGACCCGCGGCTTAGGTGGAACGCGGCCCCGCGGGGGGCCGCCTGTCACGCGGATGCGGCCGGGCCGCCGCGTCCCTCCCCGGTTCCGCGCGGCCGCCGCCGCCGCGGCTTCAGCCGCGGCGGATCTCCTCCACGGCGGCGCGCCGGGCGCCGCCGCCTTCCGCGGGCCGCCGGAGTTGCTCCGGTGGCCCGTTTTGCCTCCCGTCTGCGCCATTGCTCCTCCCGGGGGCCGATCTTCACTGTGGGATCAACGGATCTCCCTTGCCGCACGGTTCGTCGTCGTCCGCCAAATCCTCACAACAAAAGATCGGCGGAGGGTTGCCGGGTCTTGTTCGTTAGATCCGCACCCTCCGCGTTAGTCATAAACAACGGGAGGAAAAGAAAATAATCAACAACAATTTTAATTTAATTAAAATTGTTCGGAGATTAGGTTCTTTATTTTAAAAGAAGAAACACGGGGAAATAAAATATTCCAACATCCCTTACATTGTCGTCGTCGGACGTGAGGTCGTCGCGGAATCACTCGTCGCGGAAGGAGGGGATGGTCGCGTCGTTGCGGAGGAGACGTTCGTCGCACCGCGGGAAAAACGTCGCGCCGACGATCTCCGGATCAAGATCAAACGGATTTAATTAATTTAAATCCGTTGATATCGAATTATAAAAAGGGGAGAATTAGAAGATTCGATTCTCACCTTTAACCGTTGATCGTAGGTCCGCCGCGGAAGAAGAGGCGCCGTAGAAGAAGAAGGAGAAGGTCGCGGAAAAGTTTGTTGACATCGCGGATCGTGCGTCGTCGAATTCCGGTTCCGGCGTTCTTCGCGTTCTTCGCGTTTTTCGCGTTCTTCGAGGGGAGGGTGGAGGTTTAGAGGATCTCGCACAACTGGAGGATCCTCCAAAATAGACAAGTTTGTCTATTTTATTATTTTTCCAACAAACGCAAAACACGTAAGTAACGACCCATTAAATTCGTTGAATTAATTCAACGAATGAAACAACCCATTTAATTCATGAAATATACCGCCCAATTAAATGGTCTGTTAAGAAATAAAGAAAACGCGTCGGTTGACTTTTCAGTTACTTTGACGCGTTTTCGCGGGTGCGTTACTTAGCGAAAGAAACGGCGGGGCTCGTGCGGGCCCTGCCTCACAAATATCTTACCAAGAGGGTAGGATATTTCCGGATAGCACCCTATCCGCTTTAACTCAGTTCAAGTGGCTTCCAAGTGACTTCCAAGCAGCTTAAATGAAATAAAATAATGTTGTCGCATAAATTTTATTTTATTTCTGTCTTAAAGCCCCAAAATTTAAAAACCACGTCTGGGAAAACGCAACTCCGGAAATTGATTCCGGGCACACCGGGCCTCGGAATCAGGTGCCGTCTGAAGCTGCTCTCTTGTAAAATTCCAAAGATAATTAAGAAAAAAATTTCCTTGAAATTTGCGGGTCTTTACATGTAGTAAACCCATAGTAGGGTAGGATTATGAATAATATAATGATTCAATGATGTAGAGAGGGATTTTTGGAGTGATTTTTTTATAGGCTGAGAAAATTCTTGTTGATTGTGTGAAGACAACATATGTTGTGGCCTTTTACATGTGGGGTTATTGGCACACATGTGATTTTATGAAGGAGTGGATTAATCAAACATTTGTTTCTTGTAAAAATCCAAAAATGAAGGTAAAGTATCAAAAATATAATATATAAATTATAAATATGTCCAAAAATGGGTATTAGACATGTTTTTATGTCATTTGGCACCTTTAGTTTTAAGATTTACCATCTAGAAATCTCAATTTTTACCTTAATCACATTAATTATTTTTAGTACCTCATTAATAAAAATTGGAAAAAATGTTGTTTAAATTGTTATTAATTATTATTTTTTTAGGATTCAAATTATGAAATCAATATTTTTAAATTCAATTCAATGAGGGTCATATTATAATTTCTAATTTCTCTATCAAATATTTTGAAAATGTAAATTTTTTAATTGAACAAGATAAAAATTTATAATGATTTTATATCTAAATTAGATATATAAGTAATTTAAAAGACCTAAATAAGATCAATTTATATAATTTTTTTTACTGTAAAACTAGTTAAAAATATGATTAAAAATTTTAAATTGTTTTGATGAAATGGAAATTTTCAATTAATATTATTATTCATTAATATTCATAATAAATGATACTTTTAAAACAAATAAAAACAATTCACCCAAAGGTAATATTGGAAATATTAATTACAAAATGAAGTTTATTTTTTCATATAATGTTTCTAAATATAATAAAAAACAATTTTTCATCAATTTTGAAAAGTCATACTAGTCCATATATTAGTGGAATACCATTTTAATGAAAAAGAAAATCATTTAAATGATAAATATGATTATTTATAATCAATAGAGAAACAATAAATGTGCCCAAAATTTATGTTTTAATATTTTATTTTATTATATTCATACCAAAATTTCTATTATCTAGGTTATAACTGTAATAATATTTAACAATAGTAATACTAAATTATTATTTGGTAAAACATGGCCTTGTATGAAACACAAGCTATCGAAAAAATGAATTTTTGCTTGTAATAAAGGACAAAAATATTCTTTATTGAATTGAAATATATATAATAGATTGAATATATCTATAATAGTAGATACATTGTGATGCCTCTAGTAGTTATATTCCTTTCTATTCATGGTGTTGTGTTTCAAACACATTATTTATTATGTTGATTAATTTTTTAAAAATCGAGGTGTTACATGTATATTTTGGGTACATATGTTTTTAATATAAATTACACTGGGATAAAATTTTTATTTAGTTAAAATTTGAATCATTTTAATTTTTTAATAAGTTCACTATTTTGGGTACATTTAAGGATAAGAGTAAATAGATAAAATATTTGGAAAGATGTGAATTTATTTGAGAAATAATGGTTCAATTATATTTTTGGAAGCATATAAATTTGATGTTTATTTTTCAATAATATATTGTGAATATTTATTAGATTTATAT
This sequence comes from Viscum album, assembly GCA_963277665.1. Lineage (NCBI taxonomy): Eukaryota > Viridiplantae > Streptophyta > Magnoliopsida > Santalales > Viscaceae > Viscum > Viscum album. The sequence continues at coordinate 1,474,656,730 of OY728157.1, forward strand.
TTCAAAAAAATTTACGAGTGTTATGTTTTTTACATAATATAATTATTTCAATTCGGAGATGTATAATATTCTGAATTATTTAGATATTAAATTAGGGTCTCATTATATTATATTTTATTTGAACATGTGCTTATCATTTTTTGTTTTAGTTAATGGATACAATTTAGAGGAAGAACGTGTTATAGTTGTAGGTATATATAATACCAGGAATCTAAATTTTAATTATTATGATTTAATAAATATTTTAATTTCATAGTAATCTTTTAGAATATTAACTGATATAGATGATGAAAAATGCTCCAAACAAATATGGATGAAATTATACATATTGTATATAATGAAATCAGGTATTTATTTTATCACTAATTTCTTATATTAATGCTAAAATAATTAGTCAGGTTCATCTATATGAATATTTATCTATAAAGTATTATAAAAAATTTATGTCTTAGTTAAGAAAGTACACTTTATTGAATTCATCAACAAGAAACATTTCTCATTATGGTAAATTTATTTTTTAATAATTATATTGAAATGATAATATTTATAGTCTTAATATAGATTATAAATTTATTTTTAGATGGATATGGTATTATGATGTATTAAAATTTATTCATTTCAACTTATATATATATATATATTAATTTATAACTCTTTGGAATTGATTCAAAAAATGACCTCAACACTTTTTGTCGAACAATAGATAAAATTTCATGGATGCAATTTCTTAAAGATAGTTGAATGTAACACTAATATATTGTAGAATGATTATATAATTAAATTAAACTTCTATGATATATTCTGTATTAGACAAAACCAAAAAATTATCTAATATGATAGGTTTAATTTTGATGAAATATTATAATTCTATATAAAAATTAATATAAAATAAGTCTTCTAAAATAATCAATAGTAACAAAACCACATTTACAATAAATAATATATTTAAATATTTATATATAATGAAAATAAATTATTATTCTCAATTTTTTTACATGAATATTTTAACTCAGATTATTATAGTTGATATAAGTTTAATATTTATTCATATTACGATCATGATGAGAGAGAAATAAAGATTTTGTGGATTTATGTAGGATTGTATATGGAGGATTTATGGTCATGGGAATTATATAGTTATAGGGCTTATATAAAAATTAGAATCATGTGGTCATTGTTATTATATAGAAATTGGACATATATATGCATTGGGAATAACAATTATTGGGTATAATACAATTAAATTGGATAAAATAAATTTACATTATATGACTAAAATTATATTTTATGGATGAAATATTTTCAACTATTATTAATTTTATCACAAAAAATTGATCAATTTAGAAATAAAGTTTTTATAATATCATATATTAAAATTAATGAGAAATATATGAATATTCATCGAATGGTTGTTTCAAGATAAGATATATGTGTAATTTCATTTTATATCTAAAAAATAAATTTTCATCCAAAACATGTTTTATTGTTTTTTGCATGAAAACTTTTATTATTTTTTACAGCATTAAAGAACTGTATTTGATAAATTGGATAGGATATTAAAATTAGTTGTTCAAAATATCTTAATATATATATTTGTTAGTTTTCATAATTTTATATTTTTTGGAGAATTGTGAAAATTATATGTTTTTAAAAAATGTTATATCTTATTTTTTAATCAATGTTTTTTAAAATTCCACCAGGTATTTTATTGTTTTAATGTTCCATAATTTTAATTTTTAAAAATTAATTCCATTATTTATATGTTAATCATATATATAATTTATTTTAGTATAGTATATATTTTTTAAATAAAATGGTTATTTTAATAAAAAACAATTTTTCATTGTGTTTTAAAAATCAAATAATAAAATTAATTTATTACATTAATATAGATTCAATCATGAAAAATTGTTTTAATATTTGGAATAAATATATTGAATCTTATTAATGGGGTTAAATCTATTTTTTGTCATAATGATTTGTAGCCATGCAAAAATGTTGTCACCCTATTAAAGGTTAAAATGAGTTAACTATCATAAAAAAATTTTATAAGGTCAAAAATTCCAAATTAATTATTATTATATTATATTAAATTAAATATTGTCATCCTAGATTTGAAAATATGGTATTTTGGTACATTTTTCTTATGAGCAAAAACATTATGTTATTTTATGTCAAGTAGAATTATACAATTTCACTCACTAATAATATGTATGCTACCATGACAATGATATTGATTAGAATAACATATGATTGAATAAACAAGATCAAATTAATGATGAATAAACAATGTTTATGAAATTAATTTTCTTTAATATTAGTGATTGTATAATTACCTTGAAAACTTATTCAATTCGAACATAACACTTTTGAAAGCAGTATAAAATGAACCTAAATTTTATGTAAAAAATTAAATGTAATTTTTTTATAAGTGTATGTTTTCCAAAAATCTATTTAATATATAATATATATATAAATTATTGTTAAAAATTTAATATTTTTATAATATTTTTTCTTTTTATATTTAAATTCTAATTTTTTGAATATTTCTAAAAATGACAATAAATTGTATTTAATGATATAAAATTTATTTTTGAAATTATTATAAAATAATAAAAATCCAATATCAAATCTAATATATGGTAATGTTTCTATCTGATCATTAATGGTTCATTTTTTTGATCCTTTCTATTATTTAAATTACTTTCTTGAGTCAAATATATTAAAAAGTATGTTACAATGGTTCCAATCAAACAATGTTAATTATGCGGATAGACTAATATATATGGATAAAAATGACACAAATATTTTTTTAAATTTTTTACATTTAATTTATTTAATAATTATAAAATTTAAATTTTATATTATGTAATGTTGGATATAGTTGACATAAGTAAGTGATATAATATATATTAATATTTCATGTCTTGAAAATCATACGATGCACCCCACATAAAAAATAAAACATCCTCTCATCTATCCATCAGAACTATTCAGTCATTTATCTCATACTAAACCAACCCAAATACCTTTACAACCTTCCTACAATTGTCTTACTAGTTATGGCAGAACCAATATACCATCCTTGAATTATTATGGTGTAATATGAATGAGGTTTCTCAAAGAAGAAGAATATTTTTTAATTCATATTTTTTATATTTATTTCTTCTTCAAAATCAATAAAATACTCTCTATTTGTTATTATATATTAACATATGTATCATAAATATACCAAAATTTGGTTTTAGAGATATAAAAACTCTTAAAAATTTCATTTTATGTAACAACCATGATCGTCATTGTATCTTTTTTCTATGTTTTGAAGTATCAAATTTAAATTTTATACCATTAGAGGTGTGTATCATATATGAATATTATCACTGATTTAGTGTTTTTATGTATAGTGGATTTCGAGGGATCCAGGTGATTGGAACAAGGAAACAATCTTATCTATCGAAAAAAACTTGTACAATGTGGTGCTCACAGTGGGACCATAAATTATGATGATCCCATAAAAAAAATATTGTGAAGCCACCATACTAAAAATTTATAATCAATAATTCATTAATTATATCAACTTATATAAAACCTCTACTGGTCCATATATAATTCAATCATTAATGGCATTTTTTATATTTTTTAAATTATTATTATTACACTAACTCCCACCCTAATCTAAATTATATTTTACCAGAGTCTTCTAGAGATCACTCTCTTTGTGACCTAGTGTTTCTCTTCTTATTTTGTTAGGAAACTAATGTATTTATTAATCCATTTGTGTCTATAAATTATATATTTATCCATTATAATCCAAATTTTTATTCCCTCTTGGTAAATATTTATGTATCCATTATATGATGGTAGAATTTTTTAATTCTTTCAATATATAATGGGACATTCTTTGTTGATGGAAAAATTACTATTTCAATTTGTGTTTGGGAAAGAGGACAGACATATCTATAATCCTATATCAAGATTAAGATAAAATTATATATTCCCCAAAATAATTTGGTCTTTGAATAAGGATAGATATATAGAGGGACACATCAATGATTGGAGGTATAACGGGTCCCCCATTGAAATGGTGATCACAGAGTGTGACAATGGTATAAGAGTCCTCATTGGATGAACAAAGTTATCATTGCTGATATTAGAGGTGTAAAAATTTGGGGTATGTTTGGTAGAAAAAGTAATGTCTATGGTGTTGTGGAGTCTAAATGAATGCTGAAAATACAATTTTTCACACAACAATTGTTGCCGGGTCTAATGGAATATGGGATTTCCATTGATAAAAGAACATGCTAACCAGGGATCAATGTGTTTACTAGTGGGTGTGACCATTTTTGGAAGGAATTTGGTGGGACTGATCATTATGTATTGTCCCAAATGATGAATAGTATAGAGTAAGCCAACCACCATCATAGATATCAAAAATAAGAATGATGATATGGTATTTATTTTTTCCATCAGTGCTAGGAAATATATATTACTACATGGGGAAATTCATTTCCTTTATCTCCATAAGGTATGTAGCATTGGATATTTATTAGAAGAAGCTTCTCTGTTGGGGTTGATATATAGATTCATCCCTCAGGGCATCGGTTCATTAACTTGGCCCTCTACATATGGGAATATGGGTCTTGTAAGAGTTCTCTATCAACCCAATTAAAAAAAGGGGTATCCAAAATATAACAATAATATAAGGCCTTCAGTCTAGACTAGGGTTATAGATTAGTTCCCTAAAATGAGAATTATTTCATTCTACATGATTGATCCTAGATCCTATTAGATTGAGTTATCTATATATAAATATGTACTAGAGGTGGTGAATTTTCCACTTTTTTTAAAAATTTATTAATTTATCATTGGATTATTAATAATAATTTGATTTTAGTTTTTCTGTTCACATATCTTAGCAGTGGAGTAAAAATAAAGACAATAAAATTTTTATAGTAGTTTTATTCCCTGTACATAAACCTAATCCACTATTTAATCCCATAAAACATTTTTGAGAGGACTATTTCTCATTATACCCAAAAAGTGGAATTCATATATAGGTGAGTAAAATAACCTTATTTATTATAGGTGAGACCAAAACATACCAACCATTTGGGGGATTATGAATATCCCAGGATTTTAAATGAGTAGACTAAGAAATACAACTTTTTATATGATATAGAATATCCTAGTATGCTCAATGATAATTAAAAATCTAATTTGGCATCATCTTGACTATGTATGAATAACCAAAAAATATTATTTGATGAAGGTATACCCAATGGTTGAAATATATAAAACACAAAAACATCTACAAAAATAATAATACTATCATAAAATATCAGAGGGTGGTGATGAAGGCGTTGGGGAGAAATAGTGAGATTCAACACTTCTATAATTGACAACAAATTGGTATATCTTTTATAACCTATAAACCACATTAAATCAATTGAGATTAAAAAATGTAATGATATTTATTGATTCATAACTACATCATGGTTGTATATTTTACACAACAACTATTTATGGGAATTAAAAATAAAGACTATCATTCTTAAGCAATATCTATGAATCATTTCTAAACCATTTTTCATATTTCCTCATTCACATATTAAAGATAATATGGTTTGTAAATATATGGAAATATAATACCTTTATTTTAATACTATCCAATAATTAATCTATTCGATCTAGATTCTTCATTATTTAACTATTTCCTTGAGAAATCTACACTACTTAATTCCAATGATTTATAATCATAACATGAAAATTTTATATTCTACAAAATGGTATCTTTCATAGGGGTACATTAAAATGTTAAAAATTAAATTCTATTTAAAGTTCACTCATAATTCATTGTACTGGAAACTCAATACTTTAATAATATGTGTAAATGTAAAACATATATTTTAAAACATAGATAAAGGTAATAATTATAATTTAATGTTTTTGTAAAGGATAAATAGAAATTCTATATGGATTATATAATTTTATATTTCATGTGTAATGGTAAAATATATAATGTGTAATGGTTTTACATTATTTATAAAGAATGCATAAAGGTCAACAAAATTTTTAACATGTTTACTAATGGTACCTTTAACCTCTATACATTGTGGACATGTATGTTTTGATGTTTCTAAATGGAAAAAAATAGTTTAAATACACTTTGTAAGTGTATGATGAACTTGTGTAAGGTTACAATGGACATGCATATGGGTAAATATATAACCCATGTAAAATTAATCAGAACTTAATCATTCAATGGAAGGGTTACTATAAGACCATGAAAAAATAAATATAAGAATACAGTTCCAAAATAAGGGTAATTGTTGCACAAATTAATGATATATTTAAAATGACTTATATACATAAGGGTAGTAGAGACCATATTTTGGCCTAATAACACTTTGAAATATTTCTGAGAATATTTCTAGAGCTGGGTGATGTGATAACGTTCAATTCCGATGCCAGGTGTTCTTGTAATTTCATTTATAAAAATTTCAAATGTTTTTATATTACACATGAAAAGTTATCTAATGAAAATTGGATATATCGTAAATGAACAATTGTATTGGAAATCCAAGAACATGATTCGGTTCGAATTGTTGTGTAACCTCGTGGTGTGACATAAAATACATTGACGCACGATGTTTGGGCCTCTGGCTCCTTGCAAGTGTGTTAAATGGAAAAATAAAATTATAAATTTATTCATCCTATAGATTTTACCCAGAATATCACTAAAATGGGAATTTAGATGATAAATCTGAGACCACTAATGTGCTTAAAACATAGTTTTTACCACAGGAAAAGTATAAAATTTTTCAGTGTTAGTATGATGGCTTATGTTCCATCATGTACGATTATGTAAATTATTAAATAATTGATTATTTAATTATTTGAATAATTTATTTTAACCTATTTTGAGTTTATAAATTCATTTATTAGAGGGCATTCGCCTCATAATTCAGTTTGGACAATGACAACCAATCCTCAGTTCATCTCCCCTCATCTTCTTCCCATCGACAAACAAAAAGCGATGAAGAATTAAGAGGAAAATAATGGATCAAGGTAGAATAAGTTGTGAAAATCACATTCGCTTCTCCCAAATGTTCCATTAGTGTGATCTTCATTTGTTGTGACCAAACCAATTCAGGTAGGATTTATGTATTTGGATTCCTTACCCCTGTTAAATTTTCATGATGAACACGATTGAAATAAATTAAATCATGGATTGACAAATAATTGGTTGAACTAATTCTTCATCATTATCATGAATTTGAAATTATTGATTATGATAAATATTTATTTTCCTATTCCTCATGTTTTTTCTCAATTATGATTGGCAAAACAATACGATCATCGATCTGCAAATAGTCTATGGAAGTTTCTATTTCATTATTCATGTGTTCTCTCTAGGATCTTTAGTTTTCAATAAATTTATGCGCTAAAAATAAATGTTTCATTTAGCGTGGAATATAGATGTAGATATCTCTAATCGCGGATTTTAGATCTACAATTGTCATAATAGTTGGGTATCGAATGAAACAACAGTGTCCAATGAATGGGGTGACATAGTGGTGGTACGATGCTATTGTGGCATGAATCTAGTGAGACGATTCGGATAATCGGCAACACGAGGTGGATCACATTGGTGTGATTGGGAGGCCGAGACGGTGGCAGGCAAAAGGGGCATGGATCCTGAGTGACATGTTGTCCAGGAAGACAAAGAGGTGTAGATTCATTGGGGTTGTAGGAAGGTATAGGTCGTGGGTGCATGCCAAGTGGAGTAGCTTCATGAGAAATACGGTGATGCGGGAGACAGAGCATTAGGCTTTTTTTGGCAGTGGCAGTAGCGGTGTCGGAAGTATAAGGTGTGGAAGTTGGTGGTTCAGTTTAGAGGAATTAGGGGTGCAGGTAAATTCCCTATGAATTCAAGGGAGATGATTTTAATTGGAGACATAAACTAAATTGAAACGGATAATAATTTAAAAAAAAGAATAGAAATAAATGGTAATGGAGCAGTGAATTGTGGGCTTGTGTGTTGCACATGAAAGGATTTAAATATTGGAACATGTGTTTTGAATTGAATAAAAAAAATGTTAAATAAAATAATAATACTATAATGATTTTATTATTGTTTTCATTGTAAAAAATGTGTTTCATCTGTAACAAATCCATGTGACCTTGGTTTCATGAACTGTCAGCGGTATATTGACCCTGACTCTGAGATGAATATTCTGAGCCCAATATTTGATGTCTTTATTGGGTTTTCATATCAAGTACCCAAAATTCTAAAATAATAATAATATATTTTTAGTATTAATTATTTGACCCACCAAATCTCTTACATGCAACGTCTGATTGACTTGCCATCAACGACAATGTGAACTTGTTAGTAAGATTGTCAATTCAATTCCAATGTTGAATATTAAATTCTAGTTCATGGATCGGTTCCAAGAAACACAAAAAATTATTATTATTAGTATTATTATTGTGGGATCTTGTATCCAACATATCTACCTCATCTGGTTTTGAAATGATGAAGCATTTGGGAAGCTGCAACCAAGAAATTAAGAATGAGGTTCCAATACCAATTCTGGATTATTATGTCAAGGTCGTGGTGTAGGCACCATGAGGTCGATTAACATGTTTTGCGGTGAAATGAAGACTTCTTATTAGGAATCTATTTTTGACAAATGGTTTGTCATTCTCATGTAATTATTTTTGTGAGGATGGAAATGGCATGATTCATACAATTTATTTTCTGACCAAGGTGTGGGAACCATGTGATGTTATTCAAGAAAAATGCAGTGATATATGACTTTTTCCATCAGATGTGCATTTAGGGTGAATTAATAGTCGATGTTGTCTATTTTTCTCCAAGTATCTCAATAATGTGATCTGTCTGGTTATCTGCTGCCATTTGAGAAGGTTTTCTAGAAAAAATACATTTTCACAATTTGGCTAAACAATGTCATTGTCCACTCGTCAGCTTTTTTTCCAAGAGATATCATGTACTCTATGATAACACTATCACGCCTAGGGGTACATGATTTTCAATTTAGTTCCCGAGTATAGAAAAGTAATGGGCATCCAATTGACACCACATCTATTGTGTTGAAATTCTTACAGTATGGTAGTTCTATGGGTTACATCATTGTTAGAGTTAGTGGTTGTTTATTTACGACTGATGGCATGATGAACGGATCCTCTTATAATCAAGTGTAAAAAGTAATATAATCTAATGAATGGCTATGACTTGATGAAGCACCTAGTGATCCTCTGTGGGTTAGAAGTTAGCAATATTCTATGGGTCAAGACAAAGAGATCCTCTATAGGTCACGATTTAGAAATCCTCAGTGGGTTAGCAGTTAGAGAACCTCTGTGGGTCAGTACATATAGATCCTCTATTGGTCAGTAGTCAGCGATCCTCCGTGGGTATGTAGTTAGTGGTCATATGTGGGTCATCACATAGCGATAATTTGTGGGTCATCAGTTTGTGATCCTTTGTGGGCCAGCACTTAACAATCTTTTATTGGTTTACAGTTAGTGATCCTTAGTGGATCTGCACCTAGCGACTCTCTATGGTTCAGTAGATATTGAACCTCCCTGGGTCTGCACCTAGTGATCCCATGTGGGTCGGAATCTAGATATCCTCTATAGGTTGGAACGTAGCGATCCACTATGAGTCAGCACCAAACGATATTTTTCGGTCTAGAGGAAAAAGCCTCTTGATAGAATAAGATGATCTGGATTTATGAATAATCATTTTTATTCTTGTTCTTTAAGTTATATATGGAGTGAGATTTGAGATAAAAACCCGCATTATCTCTTGTTTGGGTATCTTTGAGCAAGAATATCTACTTTTGGGTATAGTTGTACTATTTCTATGCACTCTTGTTTTACATTGTTCTCTATTATTAATCCCCCCTTTAGTACCTCTCTAGATACTCCCTCGAGCAATCAGGGCATCCTATTTAGTATTCTTATAGTCACCCCTACATGGGCATTGCCCGCATTTGGTGTACCCATGTAGAAGAAAAACATGTTGATCGTGATATCAGTGGAGCATAGGGATACATGGTTCTTATACCACGTGCAGTGTTTGTAGCTTGGGATTCAGGAGTGGGACTCTTCCAGCTGTTTTACTTTTTACATATTGCAGGGTTGTGGCACTTTTCTTGTTGGCTGTGTATTTTTTCCCCATTCTCTTTTGGATTTACTTTTAATGTACGTATACTATTTATTGGTTGATGCATATATTTTTGGTTACATTTTTAAATTAGTGTGGTAAATTTCATACTTTTCCTCTACACTATGGCATTGAGTTGGCTGCATGTGTGTGTACAGTTTCACAGGCAAATGCCCCCTCAAGTATTTTGTTCATTTAGGGATAGTATCCATCCCATGCCCTATAGAGGTGGGCTTGAAATTGTTGTGGATCAAGACATGGTATAGGTTGGGTCATGATAGAGTGGTAACAGCTGTGGTTTGACCCTTTTGATATTGTTTGGTAATTTCGCTAAAATTATTTTTGTTGGTTTTAGGTAAAAATTGTAGAAGTGTCTCAATTATGGCTCTCAGGCCAGGGAGTCTTGTTATAGTACCAGTGGTCGATGTATCCATCCACCAGGACCATGATCACCTATTTGTCGACTCACCACCCTAAGACACATGTAGCATGGAACAATGGTACATTCATCATATAGGATTGAGTCATTGATTGTCCTTCTTGGGTCAGCTTTCTAGTTCTGTTGATTAATATATATATATATATATATATATGCCCATATGACCATGGTACTCCTTGAAAACATTCATGATTTCTTTACGATGATAGCCAATGAAGATTCAAACTAATGTTCATGAAGAGTTTTCTATGACCAATGGGACCTCAGTTTAGGACCCATCATAAGAGCCCCTTCCTCTAGGTGGGTAGGTAGATGCACCTATATCTATTATGTAGTATACAAACCCAAAAAAATCTATCTACGGATGTGCATAGGTTGAGAGAACTTCTCAATTTTCATCACCAGAGATTGTTGAGGTTCTATAGCTGGCCAGACTATCTAACATCAGAGGTTTTTCAAGGTTCGGTGGTACTCTTATTTAGGCTTGTATGAACACCGAAAGATCTGATGGTGGATTTTTCATACAAACTTTTCCCCGGAGTAGATATTTCGTGAGGATTTATAACCTTCCAAATTGCGATTTGTTGGACATCATGAGCTCCTTTATTTTTGGAAGAGAGGTAAGATGGTGATTGAGTATGCGACTAGGTTCACAAACCATGTGCACTACTCTCTGTGTTTGATCAATAACTTTAATTTCGGAGAATGGATGTTCGGGTAGGGATTCTGTAGAGTGATTCATTCTATCATAGTGCCTTTTCTCATCCCCTCTTATTCTGAGGTGATAGGGTAGGCACTGGTGGTAGATATCTTTATGTCATGCCATAAAGATGGTTGTGATAGTGAGCACAACAGAGCTGAGACATCTACTGATGCTAGAATATTCTAGATGTTGAGATCTCAACATAGGAGTTCCTCCCAAGATCTATCGTAGGCACGTAGTCATATGAGGCCCAGATAGAGCAATAGATGTGTGGTGAAAGAGTCCCTCTAACTTGTGTGCTGATGGTGAAATTGTGTAGAATATGCCCTTTTTAGGAATTGTGAGAAGTCACAGACTCACCGAGTGTGGGATCTTTTAGAGCATTTAACTTCTATTTAGCTAACCATGGTGGAACAAGAGGGTATAACTATTATTCAGTCAATAGTAATGACACCTTCGCTTCTCAAGTGTCTAAAAGATTCTCACTTGTGATTCCTCAACTATGAAATTACGTGTGACCAGATATCCTTAGGTGTTTCACCACATGGATATTCTGTAGGAGGGAATCACAAGACCCTATTCCATAACAAAAACTAAATCAAGTTTTAAAATAGAATTTATAGCTTCTGTCGGGGATACAAAATCCATCAAGTTCTGTTAGGTCATTCAAGATTGAGAAAGGAGATAGTGAGGTTGCATACCCCCTTGACTTATGCCAAATGGATGCAGTGGGTACATGACTTCTAACATGTGTCACAACATATGTGATACATGTGTGTCCCTACACATTTAATCAACTAAAGAAAACCTTATGATGGTGGACCACCCCTTTGGTCCACATTTTTTCTAGCACCGAATGATACAGGTTTCCCTAGGAGTAGGAGAGCTAAGTGCAGGACTAGACACTGGAGTTTTTTACATAGTTATAATTTTCATGGGTGAAAAACAAGAATGAGGGAATAATGTAGATACCATGATTTTTCCTAATAATGCATTATAATATTTCAAAGAACATTTTCAATTATGGGCACTATGATGATGTGCAATTTCAAGGATCAGTGAGGCAAAAAATTCTGCTATAAAAATTTTAAGTGTTTTTATGTTGCGCACATGTGATTAATAATAGAAAATTGGATATCTCTTAGAGAAATGATCACATTAGAAATTTGATATCACTTTTGTGTATGAAATGTGGTGTTTCCTAATGGAATGTCATAAAATAAGTCAGCATGGGACGTTCAGACCCCTTGATCAATGGCACTGTGTTAAATAGAGAAATTAAATTATTAATTTATATACCTAACAACACAAACCCAAAATATATTTCTAATGGGAAATTGGGTGAAACATCTCAAACCACCGATGAGATTAAGACATTGGATTTTACCCAGAGAGAGTATAACATTTTTCATCGTCGAGAGGTTTTCTTATGTGCAGTCGTGGATGTTTATATATAAAACTAAATATTTATTTATTTATTTATTTGATTAATTTATTTTAACATAGTGAGAGGTTATAAATTCATTATATAGAGGGTGTTGGCCTCATAATTTAGTTTCTCCAATGATGGAAGACTCTCCCTTCCACTTCTATCCTCGTCTTCCCATTAACGAACCACAAATAATGATGAACAATGAGAAAAGTCACGGATTGACGTAGAATAAGGATCATAGAATGCATTAGTGTCTCCAAAAAATCACGCATGTGTGATCTTCTTCTACGTAGACCGAACCGATTCATGTAGGATTAATTTTTGATGATTCATTTCCCGAGTTCAATTATCATGAAAAACATGAATTAAATGAATTATTTTTGTGGATCAAAAAAACAATTTCATGAACAAATTGTTCCAGTTTATCTTAAAATTAAAAGTCATGAAGTATGATAAATATTTATTTTTTTCAATTCCATGTGATCTTTATTCTCAACTATGTTGGCCAAACTAACACATTATTCAATCCACACTTAGTCCATGAACTTTTTAATTTCATTCCTCAGGTTTTTTCTACACGATTTTAATTGTCAAATAATTATTTTCTCTAAAAAGTCAATGTTTTGTTGAGTGTGGAATACAAACGCGGAGATCTCATCCTGAGGATCACTAATATGTAATTGTCAAAAATTTTGGTCTTAGAACAAAGATGTAGTGTCCTATAGAAGGGGTGACACGACAATGGTCTGGAATGGTTGCGGCACACATCTGGTGAGGTGGTTTAGATAAGGGGTAGCCTGTGGTGGCTCATGGTAGCACAAACAGGAGGCTGTGATTGTAGTAGGATGAACAGGAGCGACTCCCGAGTGGCGCGGTGGCCAGGGGGGCATCGAGGTGCAGTTCTGGAGGGTGTAAAGGAAGGCGAAGGCTATTGGTGTAGGCCGTGCAGAGAATCCACATGAGGTAGCAGGTGAAGGGCCCACCGGAGCATTAAGCTTTTTCGGTTGGGTCAACAGCGGTTTCGACAGTCCAAGGTGCCGCATGCAGTGGTTTATTTGAGAGGAATTAGGTTCTTAGGGGGAAGACTCCTGAATTCATGGGAGAAGACATAAATTTGAGATAAAAATTATCATTTAACCAATCATAATATAATAAAAGAAGAGAAATAAATGGTACAAGAGGAGAGAATTAGTGGCCTGTGCACTACACATGAGTTATTTGAAGGATTTTAACGTGAGTGTTGATTTGAAGAAAAGAAACGGGTAAATAATATTATAATAATATAATAATGTCATTATTATTTTTGTTGGGAAAACTGTGAATCATTCATAACATATCCGTACGACATCAGTTTAACCAAACATCAGTGGTAGTGCGACCCTAAATCTGATATGGTCATTCTAATTCAAATATTGGATGTCTTTTTTATATTTTCAGATCAGGTGCTAATAACAATAAAATAATAATAATAATATATTATTATTAAATCGTTGACCTTCCCTAACTCCTTCATGCGATTTTTGATTGACTTGACATCAGTAGTGACATGACCATGTATTTATTATGGTCGATTCAAGTCCAATGTTGAATATTAAATTCTGGTTTGTGGCTTGGGAATATGAAACACCCACTAATAATAATATAATTATTATTACAGGATCTCATATCTGATATATATCCCTCATGTGGAGTTGAAATGATGAACCATCTATGATGATGTGACCCTAAAATTAAGACATATGATTGAATTTTTTTTGGATATTTATGTCAATGTCGAGGCATGGCCCCCACAATATCGGATCGTGCGTGTTGTGATGAAATGAAACCTTTTCACTGGGTATCCTCTTAATACTAATGAGTACTCCAAGTGATATGTGTTTTTTTGAGGAACACAATGGCGTGATACTTAAAAAAAATTTCGGGACCAAGGGGTGGGACCCATGTATTGTCATTCAAGCACAATTTAATGACATATGAATTTTCATTCATATGTCAATTCATGGTGAATGAATAATCAATATTACGCATTTTTTTCAAAGGATTTCAATGGTGTGATCCGTCTTGTTATCTGGTTCCATTTGAGGATTCTTTCTAGTAAAATTACATTTTCGTTCATTTTTTTAACAATGAAATATGCATGTTCATCGACTTCTCAGATAGAGATATCATGTAATTTGGTTGTTATTTGGGTTTCCTCATCATGGGACTTCATTCCGATTGTGTTGCGACCGATGAATTGAGAATCAGATCCTCCTGGAACCAATATTTCTATGTTTGTGAATAAAAGGTTTGGATATGATGTCCTTGAGCACCTATAGATCCTATATGGGTTAGTAGTTAGCGATCCTCTGTGGGAAAACACTTAGCGATCCTCTATGGGTCAGTAATTATCGATCCTATGTCAGTATGTCATTAGTTCTCCTCTATTGGTCAGCACCTATTGAACTTATGTGGGTCAAAAAAATAGTGATCATATATAGGTGAGTAGTTAGTGATCCCCTATTGGTCAACACATAGTAATCCTCTATAACTCATCAGTTTGCGATTTGGTTTGGATCAACATGGAGCGATCCTATGTGGGTCAGTAGTTTGCGATCCACTGTTAGAAATAATCTAGTGACCCTTTATGGGTCAAAAGTTAGTTATTTTCAATGGTTTATCACCTTGAGATCCTCTATGGGTAAGCACCAAGAGGTGCTCCATGAATCTGCAACAAGAAATCCCTTGTGGGTCAACAACTAGCTACCCTGTGCAGTCTAGCAGAAAAATCATCTCGATAGAATAAGATTATCATGATTTATGACTAATACACACTATCCATGTTCATTATGTTATTCATGATGTGATATGTGAGATAGAGATCCCCTTTCTCTCTTGTTTGGTTTTTTTGAGTGGGCATTTCAAATTTTGTGGGGAGTATTAATCTTTTTGTTCACTCATGTTGTACCATGTTCTCTCTTATAGCTCCACTCAACAGTACCTATCTTGCTTCTCCCTCGTTCCATTGGGGAATCCTACATATTATTCTCACACTCACCCCTTCTTGGTATTTTCCCGATATAGGTGTTCCCATGCTGACAATGAACATGTTTATTGTGATATCAGATGAGCTTAAGCCAACAGGGTTCTTGGACGACTTGTGGTGGGCGTAGCTTGGGATTCAAGAGTGGGACTCATCTAGATATTTTATATTTTCACCTGTATTTGGGATGTGAAACTTTTCTAGTTTGGTTCTTATTTATTTCTCCTCTCTATTTCATGTTTACAATAATGATACTTTTAATATATAGGGGTTGATGCATATATGTTTGGTTCTCTATTTTTTAGAGTGTGGTTCCTTTCATTATTTTCCTCTGTACTTTTCCATTGATTAGGTTTTGTGTGTCTCAATAGGTTTTTAGGCAACGACCTCCCAAAGTTTATTATGACTTCGGCGCAAGCCATAAGCCCATGGCCTGTGGAGGCAGGTTTGGTGTAGTTGTGGCTCGAACCCCGGTATAGGTCGTATCCTGACAAGGGTACTTGAATATTGGGTATGGGTAATGTATATCTGATGTATGGTTGATCAAAACTTCCACAGTATTATATATGTAGTCGTGTAAGGGTACCCATAATATTAAACTACTTCCATAAAGGCAATAAGAAAATTAGAACAGGATCATCATTCTAAAAATATACTACATCTAGTTTTGTAAGGTTAAATTAAAATATAATAAATTTAATTATGCAATAAAATTAATCAACAAAATTATTATTATTATAGAAGTAAAATTTGAATGATTATATAAAAATTAAATTCAAAAAATTTAAAATAATATATAATTAATTGAAATTTAAAAAATCCATGTATACAATTCCATTAATTTAAATCGATTAAAACAATTTTCAATAATGTATATTTTAAATAAAAAATTCAATTTATAATGATCCAAATAAAAAAAGGATAATAAAATTGTTAATCATATGAAATTTATAATTTTGATGTTTAAAAATATTTTATTTGAGAAAAATAATTAATTGATATAGGTTTTCAATTTATTAGAATAATAAAACCGAATTTTCCAACACAAGAATGTCCAAAAGCTAAAATATCCCATTTTTTTATTTTAAAAAATCATTTAATTACAAAATTCCCAATTATTGTTTACAAAATATAATCTTAAAATTTGTAATATATAAAAAGTAATAAAAATATATTTAAAAAATGTTCCAACTTTTGATATCAATATCTTATTCAAATAAAAATAACGGAGATAATATTGTATATGAGAATATGAATAAGAATTATAATTATTTCCACTTTTTTTAAAAAAAAATTTCATTATCATGATAAATTTAAATTTTCAAAATGAAGTATCCAATTTAAATTAGATGAAGAAGCTTAAATAAATCAATATATACAACTTTATTAGTCAAGATTAGTAGATAAATAAATATATAGTCAAAAATCTCTCAACACAAAATTATTTAGATGGATATGTAAAAAACTAATTTTTTTAGTAAAACATATAATGTAATGTTAATATAATATTCCAAAATAAATAATACTAATGAAAAAACACTATGTGTATTGTGGGAATATAATAATAAAAAAATATTCAGAATATATTCTCCACATAAATTCATACATCTCTAAAAAAATTATATGAATTTTAAATAAATTTTTATTAAATATAAATTAATTATTATGAACTTTCTATTAAATCATTATCGGATATCATGCTCAGTAGAATGATTTTATAAATAATAGTTTAATTTATTCCAATATTCCAAATTTTTCTGTAAATATATATATAATTCAAACTAGGCCGAAGAGAAATAAAAACATTTGAATGTATACAATATATTTAAATATTTGATTTGGAAAATATCTTTTGGGTACTCATGATAAATTTTTTTAGTTCTGGTGGAATGGAACATATTTTTTAAGAGAAAAACCTTTAATTTGTTTAATGATTTAAAATTACTCAGCGAAAAATATAAATCATTGTGGTAAAATTATCTACATTTAAATAAAGTAACATTATAACCATTTCTATTAAAACTTTTATAAAATATTGTATAATAAATTTCAGGAATCATTTTATAACTAAAAATACATTTTTCA
This sequence comes from Viscum album, assembly GCA_963277665.1. Lineage (NCBI taxonomy): Eukaryota > Viridiplantae > Streptophyta > Magnoliopsida > Santalales > Viscaceae > Viscum > Viscum album. Next base: position 1,474,674,603 of record OY728157.1, read on the forward strand.
TTATTTACATTGTTCATAAAAATAATCCTAAAAAAATTATTTTTCCCTTGAACAAAATATTAAATATTTTTTTAAAATAATATAACTTGTAAAGATATATTGATTTCATTTTTATCATTTTAAATGTCTCGCAAGATTTTATTATTTTATTAGGAAATGAATTTTCATAGTTTATAATTATCCTCCTTCCACTTCAAGTATTTTTTATAGCTTTATATATATATCATATTTACCTAATTTTAATCTCCATTATTAATCTTCAATGTTTATTTAAAGCAAGGTGTATATTTTATTTTCATTTCTTTATTTATCATTTTATTTTTGAAGAATTTATATCTACATACAATTTTAAAATGTAAATAGAGTTTTATCATTATTAATATATTTAATAAAAACAATATGTTCTATTTTCATTATGAATTATTTCACATTAATTTCTTCATGAATAATTATATCATTTAACGAAATCATAAGAATGTTTCCATGCTTTCAATTTAATTCTTTATTTCCAACACATTCATATTCTATTTCTTCATAAGAATATGAATCAAATTAATTATTTTTTTCATAATTTATAATTTTTAATAACACATGCATTATTTAATAAAGGTATAATGAAATATCAAGGTACTACTTCATGTTTAAAAATAAATGAAATATTAATTGATTTCTTTTATGTTTAGGATTCCTTACATCTAGTTCTAGATTCCTTTGTACAACTTCAACCTATTTTATAACCTAAATTCATTTCATCCTATTATTTTTTCTTTCTCATCCTTATATAATATTTTAAAATAATACTTGGTAAGGATTTACCTCATGATTTAATAAAATATTATATTTTATTTTCATTAAAATCATTTTCTTTTAAAAATATTATTTAACATTTTTTATTTTAATTCTATTGAAATATGTTCCTTCTTGGCATAGTCTTAAACATGTAAAATAATTTTATTAAAATAATTACCATTTACACAACTATATGATCAAATACTTACACTAAATTAGCAAAAATAAATATATTTATAATATTTAAATGATACTCCTTTATTTTTTCAAAATATTCACTCTGTTAACACTTTAATTATTGCCCATATCAAATAAAAGATCTGATTATCTCATTCATAGTTTATATTGAAAAATAAATTCATTTATTGATTTCAACAATCACTGAGTGTGATATCATTGGAAGTGAATGGAATATTATATCAATAATTCCTTGATTTATCTTAATCTCCCCCAAGATAAATCATTACATTCAAAGAATTTTTTAATCTTTTGTGTATATCACTATTGTTCTAAGGATCTTACTTTCGTAGTTCCTAAATTATTCGATGATGTATTCCTAATATTGTTCTCTTCCATATTTTGGAGACATAATGAGTGACATTAAATGTCCTCTAATTGTTATAATATGTTTTTCATGGTTAAATATAAATAAAATATTTTTTTACTTAAATTAGACTATGTAAATTCATTATTTAATAATTTAGCACTAACTTGGAAGCATCATTCCATCTTTGAGTATCATAAATCCACATTGATCAATTTTTTGGGTATAATAATTATATTATAAAAATTATAAAACAATACTATTACAAAATACATCCCGATGTTCAATATTCATCATAACTTCAATTGATGTGCTATGGATTAACAGAAAGTAAAAATTAATTTTAAAAACATTATATTGAAATGAAATTAAAATTTCATTAGTCGTTTATGTCATAGATAGTGTGGGATCACAAAACAATAGAATAAAAAATATCGAAAATCCATTCATTTTAAGAAAAAAAATTTGATTAATTTTTTTGTATCATCTTATTGAGATGCAATGAAATAATAAAGGGGTGAATATTACTCTAAAAATTATAATCATAAATAATAATTTATTAGAGTGTTATAAATTATAAATAAATTTATGTTTTTATGTTCAAATAGATTAATTGAGAAATAAAAATAACAACAAATGTATTTTTAATGTATACCATTTCACTATAAGTTAACCTTATGTAATATCCTAATTTTTTTAAAGAATGACTATATTTTTGTTGTTTAAAAAATGGATGACACCAAGATTAAATGATATAAAAATATAGTAATATAAGTATGACTATTATAACCTTCCCATTTAATTAGTGTGTATAAATAGAAATTACGACATTAATAAATATATATAAAGGTAAAAATAAATATAAATGTATTGATTAATTATTTTAAAATACAGAATAATTTTTTTAAAAGTTAATGTATTCTTCAGAGATAAATTTTCATTCTAAGCAAATTTTATTCATTTCATTATCATAATAATATATTTTTTCAAGAAATTTCAGAAATATTTTTTGGTATATATGATATCAAATTGAAAATCAGTATTTTAAAACTTCTGTTGACTATGTTTTGGATTTTCTACAATGTTTTATTTTCTAGTTAATAGTGTAAAACAAATATTTTTATGGTAAAATATATTTTTTAATTCAAGAATTTATGTAGTTACAATTTGATAGAAAAATATTTTAATGATACATTTATCCTATTATATAATTAATAATATAATTAAGTACATTTGAATCAATTTAATTGTTGAATTTATAATATAAAATATTTTATACATGAAAGTGAAGTTTTGTGAAATATAGATTTTGTTGAATTTTTCATCTTAGTAATTAACTAACGATTTACACTATAATAAATTGAATATAAAAAATTGGATTCCATATATAGAATCTAGAAGAAAATATTTTCTAAATAGTTCCTTTGGTCTATTAGAAAAATAACCATAATAAATAATTGTCACCGCCTTAAGGGTAAATCTGGTAGTAAATGTTGAAAATAATATAATAAGGACTAAAAAATAACCGTAACACTATCCATTGTCCTATTAAATGATTTTTTTTCTTCCATTACCATTCTAATTTTAATAATAGAGAAACATGGTTCGATATTGTTTTTATTATTAACTTTATAATATTTATGTATAAGATAAAGTCTAGAAGATACATTATTACTTTTAATGTGTATAATATTTTCTAACATTGATAAATACAAAAATTGTTTAATTTTTAATGGTTATTTTAAATATATATTATAAAATTATCATAGTAATTTATTAGGCATTTTTAGTGATGAAAAATTTATATTAAAATCATAGACAATATAGGCACATTTTTTATTAAATTTAATAAAAAATATAAAAAATATAATATAATTTTAATGTATAAGTCTGTTTTAAATGTTTTATGGATATATTTAAAATTTAATGGATGTTTTAGTGAATGAGATATACATTCCTTCATTTTCAGGTTTTTTAAATTCAATGACCATAAATTATTCTAAAAATAATTTTAAAGATATTTTATAGTAAGTAATAATTTATTAGTTGATTTATGATTCCTAAATGCCCTATAATTGACCTAGTAGTATGGATGTGGTTAAAACAATAATCTATACTCTAATAGTTGTAAAAGTTTCTTTTAATTATAACTGTCACAAACAATGATTTGTAAAAACCATTTTTGTCGCTGTAAAGGAAAAAAATGTTATTTAGGGTTAAGTCAAAATGATAAGAAAAAAATTATAAAATTATAATCATAATTTTTATTATATTATTTCATCCCTTTATCATTATATCAAATAAATATATCATTTTTATCACTCTTTCAATGACAAATAAGTTAATCTAATTTAATACATTAAGTAATTCAAGAGTCTCATTCACTTATCTTATAAAATTTCACCCTCTATCAACTTTTCAAGACACATAAAATGTGTTTTCATTTTATAAAATACCAAAAAATTCCATTAATTGAATTCAACCCAGAATTCTATATTTCTATTTTTTAGATGAATAGAAACCTTATAGAGCATAAAGTTAAAATAAAATGATATTTCATAAAGAAGAGTTATACCATATAACAGAATGTTTGATATATATTTATTCTTTCGCACCCTTCAAATATCCTTCATCAAAAGATGATCAATAATAATATAAACCCTTATATACAATGAGTTTAATATTTTAACTGAATAAAATATGTATTTCTATCATTTCATCAAATGTGGAAGGAAACTAGAATTTATGTGTACGACTGACCATAGCTTAGTGAATCTATGTAATTAATTTTTCATCACTACCTGTCAAAGATGTATATAATTATACATTTAATGTTTTTATAAGAAAATAATGACAAATTTTTCATTATTTAAATATAATACATAATATAAATTATTGAATTTCCTTTCACTGAAAAACGATAATTTCTTTAATACACTTGTGAGGACTACCACCTCCACGAAGTGATGTGATGTTTTTTCACCCAAAAAAATAATTTTTTATATAAGTTAATTTAAATATATAATTTCATATTTATAGTATAATGATAATTATAGAAAGATGAAATATTCTTTAACTTCTTCCTGTAATGATTGTTGAAAAATAGAAACGTTGCACACATGTATGTATGTCATATACTCTCTATGATTTATGTGTAGATATATTATTTTACCAACATTATTAGTTACATTTAAAAGTATAATTGATACAATAAATTGAAAAAAAATTTCAATATTAGTATTATATAAAATATATAATAATGAAATCTTTTAACATAGAAAACCATATGATTATATTTTCAATATATTAGCTAAATATTGTCAAAATGCCAAACATGAACAGAATTGATTATGTTTTTGTAAATCTCATTGTAAAAGGAGTAATAAACATTAAAAATGTTCTTATTTAAGTAAATAATTAATATAATTTTATTATTTTTTATGATATAATGAAATTAATATTATTTAGAATCTTAGAAAGAGACACATTACATTAAAACCCTTGTTTGAAATATTTTAAATATTTTTATTTTATTTCATTTTCATTCATGTACATATTATTTGAAATAAGTTTCATAGGTATTATATTTATGTAATTTATTTTCAAAAAAATTTATTTTTCCTTCATAATGAAATTTTAAAATTATATTTAGTAAATTTTTTGACGTTCACTATTAAAGATGAAATGAATATTCTATTTTAACATATACAACATCAATATTTCCTCCACAACCATAACTACTTTTCGATATTTATGATCATCATCTTAGTTTTTTTTCGTTAAATGAAACCCATCTGTACATATCCCTTATAAAGTTTTTGAATAAAATTTAAATTAAATTGTTAATTTTATATCAATAAATGTTTTTCTTACTAGTATAATGATCATTTTTAGGAAATGTTTCATGTGACATGATAAAGTTATAATTATTGGTAATTGATTATGTTCAAGGGTGCTTCTACTATAAATCATTGATGGGTGGATCAATTATAAATAGAGAAGTGGTGTGCCTAATGTTACTATCAAATGAATTTTTAAAATGAATGATTTTAATAAATATTTATTCTCCTATGTGATTTTGGTAATTTACCATGAATTCTTCAAAAATTGTAAACTTGAAGGTTATTTCATTTTTAATAGTTATTTTATGTGTGATATGAAAAAAATTCTTCACAGTGCCAATATGATTTATTAATTAGTTAAATATGTTTTCATGAAATTATTATGTTTTAAAAAAATAAAATATATTTTTCTTAAAAATAATGAATATTTTAATTTTTAAGGGTGAAATGTACATGTTTTTTATAAAAAATCATCAGTTTTCATCTTTATCAAGAAAATATTTTTAGTTTTATTTTTTCCTAAAAAATTTATTATGAAATGTTTTATGAAATCATGTGGAAGATAAGTTTTTTACTTGGGTACAAAAATTATTTTTTAGAACAATGTTTATTTAAAAATTAATTTTTTTATGAGTACATAATGACTAATGAATTACATTATTATTTTATGTTATTTATTTATTTAATGTCAAAAACTCCTTAAAATATTTTTTAAATGGTTATAAATATTTCTAGGGTTAATGAATATGCCAATATGAATATTGGGATAATATGAATATAAAAAACATGAAATATATAGAAGGATTTTTTTGTATAGAAAATAGATAATAAGTTGAAATATAATCTTTGGGATAAAATATTAATTTATATAACTGCTAGGGTCTGATAATATAAACATACAAACCATAATGTTCTGTTAATATAAGAGATTTAATTATTAACCTATCACTCAATATTATTAAGTATTTATGGATGCGACCTTACAGTTGGTATCATATTAATTTTTTAGAAAATTTAAGAGGATCTAATGTTATTTTAACATATATTAAAAGTCCACCATAAAAACAATGGTTAGTAATTTTGGGGGAATTATAGTTATCATTGATAAATAAATAAAATTGAAGATAACATTTTTAGGGATATATTAGGGTATATCTTACAAATAATATGGTTTATTATGATTTTTTTGACACACATACAGAAGGGTTTGTGGTTTTAGTAAATGGATGGATCATGTATGATAAAAATTATCAGGGGATGTCAAAAAAATTCCGTATAAACAATAAAATTAATTAAATAAGAATTTTAGATAAATATAATTGTGGTTATTTTCTAGATAAACTAGTATATAGTTAATAAAATAACATATTAAAGATTATTAAAAAAGTAAATACTAGATATAAAATGTCCTTTCAAGATTAGCTGATAAAGACCATAAATCTAGAAATCTTCCATGTCCTATGCCTCAATTTTTTTGGAGAAAAATCTAGGAGAATATTTTAAATGAATTGTAATATGTTTTGTTTTTAAAATGTAGGTAATGAATAAATAATCTACCAATGAAAAAAAATATTTTATCTAACACCATGAAGCGGAATAAATTAATTCATATTGTATCTATTTAATTTTATAAATAAAATGAGTATGGGTATTATGGGATTTAATATACCTAGGAGAAATCCCAATAATGGGATTCTCGGGACCAGCATAAAAATGTTTATAAATTTATTATTGAAGTACATTGGATTTTGGGGAAACTGTAATCTAAATATGAAAATTTTGGATTATAAAATTGCTTCTATTTTGATTTAGTTATGTCTAAAGACATGATCTATATATTTTTATGTAGGAAAGAGGTATTATGTAATAAAATGGAATACTCTATTATTAGATTATTTTTAAATTTCAATAATTGATTCAATATATTAGTATTAAAGAGTTATGATTTTGTCGTATATTTAAGGATAACAATAAGATTACTGTCATTAATTATATTTCAACTGTGTATGTTATGAGAATAATTTTTGGAGAAAATTATTGCGTTTTAATATATATTTGATCTATATTTTAACAATGTGTTTATAATTTGATAAATGTTTTGTTATGAAGAAATATATTTTCATTATGTCGATATAGTTGTAAATGTGTTAAAAACATTAATGGTTTATATGGTCTTTGATGATTAAGGTTATTTTTGAAAATTTTAGTCATATTTCTAGGATTGTGGTAAAATTTATTTTAATATAGTTTTAGAGAAATGGGATTTCATTGGTGGAGTGACAACCCATCACTTTAAAAAAGTCCAAGGGGAATGATCCCACAATTGAATAGAATTAAGGGTAAAATTCCAACCACATCCCTATGTGATGTCATAGTTTGTATGATATAATGAAAATTAATATTAATATAATGAATATGATTTTATTGGGGAAATATACATTATCATACAGATTACTATGTGATAAAAATGATATGGTGATTAAATTATTAATTATATTACAAATGTGGATGAATATATTTTAAGGAAATATATTATGATTATAGCAAACAACATCTAATATGATTTCATTCAAGTAATAACATTTCAATTTCATATTTGATGAATATATAATTTTAATTTCAATTTATTGTTATCCATGTCATTTAATTAAATGAATAGGATATCGAAAATATTAAATAACTATTGCATTTTAATTTTCAGTATGAGAAATTGAAAAAGATTGATGATATTTTGTTACAAATGTTAAATTTTTTAAAGAAGAATCTGTGATAAAAATATTCTAATATTTGGGAATCTATATTTATAAGAAATATTTTGAATAATTTTAAGGATAGTAGTATATGGAATTATTCAATTTGAAATTTCAATAATAATAATGAATTTTTGAGATTAGTGGATTATTTTTTCATATGATTTTTTATGCTTTTTTTGAATTATGATACCTTGTTTGAAACATTTTCGTATAATTTAATGTCAAAATACTGTAGGGACAGATTTTTTTTATTTTTTTCATGGAATTTTCTGATTAATTAAAAAAAAATTCAATCCCTCAAGCATGAATAATTTATCTTCATTACACTTATTTTGGTGAAAATTAAGGCATGTTGCTGGAAATTGATAAATGGGACAAATTATGTTTTTCAAGTATGTGTATTAAAATAAAATTTAGACTTTAAATTATAAAGGAATTTCTCATCCTTTGGAAATGGATCTTGGAAAAAATAATTTTACATACATTTATAATGAGTCAATATAATTTTCAACACCACATGAGTTTATAGTTTTCTATCATTGATATTATCATGATTATTCGGTTTATTGTGATCAATGTCCTCTATCACTAACGAATATTTTTATGGATATTAACTTTTCCTCCATCTCCATATTTTCACTTCCATCTGACATTCTCTTATTTTTATACCTAGTATGTGTTAATTCTGATGACCTTTGTACTTACATTTGTCACCTTTCTTAATGAAGTTTTATTATACCTTTTTACAATGTGTGACTTTGAAAAAATGTTTTACAAAATGTAATACCTATTATGAGGAACAGAAAGATTAAATTGAGGTGTATAAATTTATTTAAACTGTGGATGAATATAATCTACTATGTTTTATGAAGAAATCCTTTATTTTATAGTGTAGAAGATATGATTCATGGAGCTTGAATGAACCCAGAAATATTATTATTTTAATGAGATTATGATAAACTCCCCATTGAATTGGATGGTTTAAATATCATTTAATTAATTATTATATATTTATATGTAATGTTCCAAATTAATCAAAATTAAAAGAATAATTTATAATAAATTAGAACTCAAAATTTTTTAAAGTATCTTTATTCTTCAATAAATTCTTCCTTTAAAATTGTGTTTTTTTATTTTTTAAAGAATAATGTTAAAAATATCATGAATTTATATAATATTTATTTAATAACAAAACAAATTATTTTTAATCAATTATTTCAATATTATCATATAGTGAATGTGAGGTATTGTTAAGAGAATTTTAAATTTCTAATGATAAATGAAAAATATAGTTTTTTTAAAACAATGGTGTTTATTTAATAAATTATAAATTTACATTTTTGAAATAAGATTTTTAAATTTAATTTTCTCTACATGTTATGAGTTTTTCTATTATGTTCATTGGAATAATTTTTACGGTTTAAATTTCTATGAAACTATTAAATAGTTTATAATGAATTTTCTTAAAAAATTATATTAATTGTGTTTTGAGATTAAGTCTAAAATTAATTTTTACCAATTAAAAATATTGAATCATGAAATATGGATCCAATATTTGGAATTATGTATTTAAAAATTTATAAAATTTTCCATTTTCCTTTTTTTATTATAAATATTAAGCATATTTAATTATTGTCAATGTCGTTAGGGTAAATCAGGCAAATAAGGTTGAAAATAATATATTAGGGATTAAAAAATTACCACAACTCATTAATTTATCTGATCATATGATTATAGTTTTAAAATTTGAAGAAACCTTCTTAAAATATGGATACGTGGTACCATATTTTTTTAAATATCACTTTCAAAATATTCCATTACAAGATAAATTCCACAATTTATGTTTCTATCATTTAATGTCTATAGTATGTGCTTATTATGAATGTGAACACTTATGTTTGTTTAAAAATAGTTCATAAAAATAAAACATACTTTTTCTATCATGGAAATTAATATAATTTTTTTTAATGAAATAAAAACCCTAAATGCTTTTACAACACCAACAAAAAATTTCAACAATTAATATAGAAATTAAATAAATTATCATAAAAATATTAATTGTTATAAAATCTGAATGTATTAATGTGTTACAAATTTTTTTTTCCAGAAAAATTTATCGTATTAGGTATGTTTGAAAGGATTATATTGTAATTATATTGTTTTTTTATTTTTTAAAAAGTAAAATTAAATGAACATTTCCAAAATTAAATTATTGATATTTAATGGTAAATTATATTTTATTAAATTATTTTATGTTATTGAAAACATATTAACTCATGTAATCAGGATATGGATGTAAATATCATCATTAATCCATTTATGCTAATTTTTTATTTTTAATATAACTATATTAATACATAATGAGATGAATACATATTCATCATTTCAATTGTCAAGAATGACTGGAGAGTGGTGAAAAAATAAGATAATGATAAAAAACATAGTCTAAAATTTTCAAATTTTATTATATGACTGGATTTATTGCAAAAATACTTATCTTATAAAAAAAAATTTGATCCATTTTTACATGTAAATTAATTTAAACTAATTTAATAAATTAAGTGATTCAAAGAGCTTCTCTCTCATCTCCAATGAAATGGCACTTCCACTAATATTTTCTCCACACTTAAATATAAATTTTTGTGGACAATCCCTAAACATATACAACCATATAAACCCTACTTTGGTTCAAGAGGTATTATTTTAGACAAAATACCATCATTATAGGAAATAAGGTAAAAAAGATAATATATTATCTAAATAAGTGGTATATATTTAAATTGAAAGTTTGGATTTATTTTAGCATCAACCACCATAAAATAATATTCTTCTTTTATGATATAAAATAAAAACGATATAATATATAATAAGTGGATATTATTTTAATGTCATAAAATATATCAACATCTTCTTCCATCAAAAAGTAAATGAAACCATTGTTTATGTTTAAAATTTAATAACACATTTCGAACCAATGTAATTAATTTTCAATCACTAACACTCACGAATGGATATAATGACTGATTTAATGGATGTATTTGATATTCAAGAAATTTTTATAAATCCTAAAACATAAAATATAATCTAATTTCTTAGTTTTCATTTATATTAAAATTATAACGTTCTTTGGCTGTTATTGTGGGCTACCACCACCACGAATAAATGTGATTCATTTTTCATCAATGCGAAACTTTGATGATATATATATATTATACATTAATTATGTAATATGGTACGTATTAAATAATTATTGGTATAAAATGTTAAAATGATACTTAATATCTATAAATAATTATATTTAATAAATTGAATCATTACTCATACATACAAATGGCCTAACATCTCTATGGTTATAGCACAATTAATGTTTCTGAACCATATTTCATTGTTGGACTTGAATTTATATTTTATATGTAAAAATGATAATTTATTCATGATTTTTATTTAAAATATGATTTAAAAGATACTATTTCACCATAGTCATCCTATCAATGTCATTTTGGTCTTATGGGTTAAATGTCAAAAAAATGACCTTCATGAACTTAATTAATTAATTTATATATTATATCAAAGTAAAAAAACAAGCAATAAATAGTTACTTATTAAAGAAAATATTTTACAAAATACTTTTATTTATGAATATAATTAACATATATGATTACTGAGGATCAAAGTAAGAGACAATATATCTTTAAACCATCATTATAAATGTTTTAATGATTTATTTTCTAATCCATTAATCACATGTCCATATTCTAAATAATTCTTTATTTATAATTATACTAAAATAAGTTAATTTTAATAGAAATTTTATATCTTTTTCTTATAATATATTTAGAATTAAAATTTTTAAGGAATGATTTTTTTGTCATTACAAAAGACAAAAAGAATAATCAATTTTATAATATATGGCTCCAATAGTTTTCCCACCAAAAAAGAAGTATTTAATGTTTATATTCATTTTAAAGATTTCATGTTTCTATAAAAAATATCGGCCTTGCATATATTTGGGGAATTTTTGAAATGTGTTTTAAATAAATAATAAATACATATATCTAAGAACTATTTTTTATATGAGTTCAAAAAATATGTATATTCTATATTTAATGTTTTATGATTATGTTATGGCCATGAGAATTATATATAGGGATTGGTGGTTATATTATAACCCATATTTTGGTGGTTCATTTATATACACAGATGGTTTGTGTCTAATATTTCTCTCCAATGAATTAAACAAATCAATGGATTTAAACAATTTAACATCTCATAAGTTGTTTTTTGAATCTACAATGAAAGTTATTCCATTTTTAATCATTTTTTTCCATTTTTAAAAGTATTTGAAATTTTGATATTAAAATTATGTCTCGAGTTACCTATATGATTTCTCTATACATTTGACAGGTTATTATAAAAATTTTATGATTTTAAATTGTATGTCAGAAGATTATTTTTAAAAGAAATATATATGATACATTTCAAGGGTGATGTATGTAAATTTGATTTAAAACAATTCATGAGTTTTAATGATTTCTAATAAGCTTTGATTACTTTAATTTTTCCTTCAATATTTCATTAGTAATTCTTTATAAAATATTTAGTTTGAGATGTTGACTTATTAGGTGGGAAAAATATTTTTGTGGGATGAATAATTATTTCAAAAATAATTTTTTTGTGATCACACATAGACTAATGTTTAACATCCTCTTTCAATAACCCTAATAAATAATTTACTCTCATACCATGACTTAGAACAATTATAGGGTTTTATGTATGAATAAAGACATGGATGAGTTCAATAGGATAGTTTTCAATATAACTCATTAAAAAAATATGTCATTAATGATTTTTTAAAAAAATGTTTATAATGTGTAAGTATCCACCTTGCAATTTATTATTTATTTATGTAAGGGTGATATAATAAATATCCATGACATTAAACCCTAAAGTTTATATAATTTATTATATTGAATATTTCTTGAGAAACTCAATGTTATGTCATCTTTAATCATATTTTTTTAATAGTATTATCATTAATCCCATTTAACATGAAAAAATTTGTAGACCTCCCTAAATGAATAAAGTGGATGTCTTTTTCATGTGTAGGAAACAATCAAGCTTATTACTTGTTAGAACAGACCTCGCGTGCCATTTTTATATATAAGATGAACCCATAATTTCATAGGATCATCCAAGAAAGTATTCTACCTTTTTTGAGATCAGGAAGAACCTAGTCTATTCTATATGAATGACTAATCCCTTAAGGTCATCTTTTTATTAGTCTAACATAACCCTGAAACACAATTTGAATGAGGTATAGACTTCATGTGACAACATTGAAATAAATAGAATTTAAAAATCAAATTTTAAATATCAAAAGGTTTGAAGAAATAATATGTAGTTAATCTATGATGCACTGACCTTGTATAATTATTGGTAAATAAGGGAAGTACCAAAAAAACAAGAAATCCAATATAAATAGAAATTAGTGAATCAATGTACTATCTCTCCCAATTTTTGTAATATTAATAGTGGTTTTAATACATAAAATATTATTTATATGTTAAAATACCAAATAGACAACTCTCTTAAAAATTCTATATGGGATATTCCTCCATGATGCTTCTTATTTCATCAATCACATGTTTTAAAAAAATTATAAACAAAATAAATTGAATCATTTTAACTATATCGTAATATAATTTAAATATTATACCATTTAATCATTTATCATCATTATTATTCCTTTTTAGTGTGTATTTTTTTCAATGGAATTATCATGCAGTATTATGGTAATAATAAAATTATACATTTTATCTATGGAAAATATGTCTATTTATGCATTAATAAAGGGAAAATTTTAACTCAATGTAATTGTAACAAAAAATATAGAATAAGGTTAAATCAATTCAATTATATCAATCATAATGTGAAATGAAAAAAATTTATTACAAGAATAAAGTTATCTTTTAAACAATACAGATTGTATAATGTTATAATAAAATTTTTGATTTGGTACTACAATATTTTTAAGGAATTAAAAAGGGTAAAATAAATTACCCATAAGGATATAAAAATATTTATAAAGATTGAATTAATGTAAAAAACTTTTTTAACTAGTATTTTTGGGTATATTTGTGTTAAATACTCTATAATAATTTAAATATAAAAGTTTTTTCAGGCTAAAAAATAGTATAGATACACTATATAATGGTACATTGTACTTGTGATATGATATATTTGGCATGGATATGGTTATATGTATGACAAAATTAATGGAAAATAGAACATAAAAGTTATATTCATGTGTATGTATAAAACCGTATAATGGTAAAAATAAGAATATACTACCTATATAATGTTATATATTTCCCCACATAATTGTAATACACCATTCCACAATTTTAATTTATATATCATGTAAGTGTAAACATAAATTTTATAATGCTAAAGAGATTGTTACTTGAGGATATATATAATATTAAATTAATTCCGTGAATATAATATAACTTTTTAAAAATATAAAATGGTTAGGATAAACTACATCACTCTAATTAAGGGTAAATGATAACTTTAGAAATTTAATGATTCTAAAAATTTAAACAAGAATAATTATAAAAATAATAGGAATAAGTTATAACCAATTATAAATTAATTAACATTAAAAAATATAATAATAATAATATATAGGATTTAATAATAATATAATTAAATTGGTATTATACAATTAAATCAATTTTAATTGATATCAAAATTAATTAAAATCTATTATTTTAAAAATATCATGTTTTTTACGATTCAACGAAATAAATGTTTATAAAAATTATATTTAATATTGAAATTATAATTATTAAATTAAAAAATTTTCAAAATAAGGTTAATAATTAAATGAGAGAAGTTTTCAATTTTTTAAAATAATAAATTACATTTTCTAAAAACTCTAGTGTCTCAATGCTAGTAGTTCTTATGTGACTGAAAAATCTATTTGGGTGTATTTATGACGATTACACCTCTTGTAATTCTCTCGTCCACAAAATATAATAATAGAGACTCTATTATGATGTATTGGGTCTTTCTCTAGTAATAATTTGTGAATTTGTGCAATCTGAAGGTCATCCTTTGATGGATAATGGAAATTGGAATCAAAGTACTAAAGGTATGAATTCATTTACATGATTTTCTATTATATAGAGTTATTAATCATTCATAGATTTAGTTTTTTTCCTAGTGTACAAAATCATGAATAATTTGGAATGTTTTACATGTATTAGTATCCCATGATTCCATTTCATTGTATGTATTTTCTGTTTCCTTCTATGGTTCACCTTGTATGTAGTTATTTTAGAGTTTTGGAATATTTCAGATGCCATGATTATTCCTTAATATATTACGCCTTCCATATGCATTATTTCATTATATGTGGAAGGCATTTTTTTGTATTTATACTTTTTATATCGTTAATTAAATGTGTATTTTCACATAATTAATGGAACCACTATTTTTTAGGTTGACTGGTAACCCTGAATGATTTAGCCCCCCACATGTAGGGGATATTATAAAACAAGACTCATGGATATTTTTTTGGATAAAAGATAGATGGTTTAATTTAATTTATTATTATTAGCCAATAGGGTTAAAATTACATAGTCGATCACCTAAGTTTCTATATTTCATCATTATGTGCTGATGGGGAGCATACTTCGGTATGTTTAGAGTTCCATTGAATTTTTCGTTACATGAGGAGATGCCACTGTATAAAAGAAGGTACCTATGGGTCTTGGTTATGAATCTCCCTTAATCATGGGCATGTTTTTATTCCTAAACTGAGAAATGAGTATTTCCTTAATGGATTAAATAGTCACACAACATGATTTATGTCTTATCTTGGCCACTAATTAAATTCATATGACATGGTGTTGAATCAGGAATAATCATGGAATGTAGTTCATGTTTGATAACTATGTATATGATTGTTTGTTTACTTGTATGCACATATACTTTTAAAATATAATATAAACCACATTATACATTTGTACTTTTGTGAAGAATACATTGGTGTCATCTAACATGGTTTATACTCACATTATGAATGGGTATCTTGGTTCACATAAAAACATATTTATCTAGGATCCAGAGATGGGATGTGGTCTAATGAAATTTTTTTGATGAATATTGAGTTAGTAGATGGAAATAGTACTAATATAGACTCTAGATCGCTATAACATCATATTTGATTTATATATTTCAAGTTGTACAATTAATACTAGTTGGATTTCTATATCGTGGGTATATTAGTTTGATATTGTATGACCATACATGAAATATCCTATTAAAGTCATATTTATGTTATTTTCATTTGTAATTGTTAGTTGACTAATTTGTATGTTTTTATAATTAGTTGTATGGTTATGTGTACCAAGGTTATCATCCCATTATGACATCCAACGAACCACAACCCTATTCGGTAGCCTCTTTTGCATGTAGAGGGATTTATAATTTCTTGTGGTACATTATATCACACTCAATGATTTATGTTGGGGTGTTACCCAATGTTAAATTGTATATTGAGACCGGTGAAGGTCCCAAGTAAAACTAATCACATAGTGAACTAAAATTGGGATGATAAAGAATATATTCTCTAACAAGACTACCACATCAGTGTGAACGATATCCCAAACAATAATATAACAGACAATGATCATCATGATCCATCAAATAATAAAGGAAATATAAAACCATCTTCCCCTCATGTCATGTATGCCATAGGGACACCAACAAATCCAAAAGACTTTTGCATCTCTTTATGAGGTATGTGGAGGAATACATAATTTTAGTAGTCTCCTATAATGGGGTATAAATACCATTTGATTCGGATTCTACCACCTCTAGAGTGACATTTCAAGACTGGAATAATTTAATACCTTTCATAATAATATATTCTTCCACCCTATGGGAATACCTCTATCCATATCCCTCACTAAATGAATGAAACACTAAGACTTTCGGATCATGAATAACACTGCCCCACACATGAATCTAGTAAAAAAAGATCCATCCATGTTATGATTATATCCACAATTAATTGGTGTTTAACAAACTCAAATGTTTTCTTGATAAGATCTGGAGAGGGGTATGTTTTGGTTTTCTAGCAATGAGACATCTCAAAGAAGGTGAACAATCACACCACTAAAAATATCAGAATTTGTTAGCCCCCAGAATATTATTATTTTTTCAATACTCCCAGCCATGATATTTGAGTGTCTTCATGAAAACATTAGTTCTTCTCACTCATGATGTAGTAAATCCCTCTACTATGAGTAAATCTCTCTTATTCCATTCATGTACATTTTTATAAACCATGTTATAAATTACAGGTATGGATATTGATTTTAGGTTGTTTTTTATGAAAAAGGAAGATATTATTATTTTATGTGTACCAGCTATGTACTTCTGTGTAGACGTCGTGTACTCAGTTCCCTCCTACAACTGCATAATGACATTGTAATGGCCATGTACATGGAAGTGTGGTGACAAGGCAAACCGCTTAAGTTAGTGGTTAGTTAATGCTAATACATGACATGTATCTCAAATATACCCAATATTTATGTTTCTTTTGAATTGATATATTAGATTTTGGTCACTTATTATGTTCAGATGTGTCTTATTTATCTCATGGTCTATAAAAGTGAGGTATACAATGGTCGAAGAACACCAAACCCCTCCCTGATGCTTCGTCTAATCACTGATTGAGACATCGTTTCGTGCATGGGATTCCCACCTGGGAGTTCTTGAAAACCCTATAGCATTTCATCCTGATTCTTCATCTATAATGTGCTGTTAAAGTATAGATGTTATCACCATTTTATAGATCAATGTCGATCTAGCCCGATTCAAGTGTCAATGTTCATGTATAACTATCGTACAACATCGAGGTAGGTAGTTTGTGCATTTCATTGATTGACTTTGGATTATATAATCTAAATGTGCAACATACCTGCATTTGGGGTATTTGATGATTTTGAATTTAACGCTACATATTACCTTTAATGGTTTGATTGATATAGAAAGTGTTATTTCTTGTGCATAAGGTTAGATACTTTGTTATTCAGACTCCACATGGATGTGTCTCCCTTAATTGATTGATTATGGTTGTTTGGTCTAGTATTCATGTTAGAATTTCCTTGTTTTTCCCTGGCTTGATTGACTACGATGGTGTTTGATTGATTATATGAAATGCATGTGATATTATTGAAAATGATTGCACGTGTTGGGGCTTCATATTACTTGAGTTTCATTTATTTTATATGTGCACTATTTTTCCAATAGAATGTGATAACCTTGGACTAGGAAGACCGTGGGGACATCCATGTTATTTATACAAGACCATGAGAGCCTTGGTGTAGTTTATTTACCTTGGGGTATTGACTGTGTGAGATACCCAGGAGGTCATTTATAATTTTCTAATGCTTTTTTGACCTTGGATTATTGACCATGAGAGCTACCTAGGAGGTCATTACTAATTTATTGATGCTAGGATAACTTACGGGTATTGACCATGAAAATTTCCTAGGTGTTCATTTATAATTCATTGATGTTAGGTTGAACTAGGGGTATTGACCGTGAGATCAACCTAGGTGGTCATTTGTAAATGAGTTAATACTATTTCATATCAAAGGTGATAGATTCTGAGAGATTACTTGAGGGTTGTTTATAAATGATTTAATGATTGCGATGAGTCTACCAAGCCATTAGACACAGTCTTAATTGATTGGTTAGATGGTATTCTAAGACATATATTTGGTTACATTACGCTAGGGATATAATGCTTAGGCTAGATTTCAGGATTTCATGATTCAATGGATTAATACAAAATTAAAATTAACTTAAATTGAAATTGTTCGAATTTTTACTTTTGAAAACTTATTATCTTATTTCATTATTATTGAATATTACAATCTATATACATTCATATATAGTTAGTCATAAATCCTTTGATTCTTGCCTGATAGGATTCATCCCACAACCTATTTGGCTATTGTTTTGGACATAAATAGATTATATGTTTGTTGGTATATATAGAGGAATGTTCCCTTCATCATTAGGTACATGATTATTGTTGGAGCTGGAGAGCATGGGACCAAGCTGAGGCTTGAGAAGATGTTGGTGTTTACATACTTTTCATCACCTGGGTTATTGTACTTTATTTCTATTTTTATGAATTGTTTCTCTACTTTTATAGATACATGTGACATGCATCATTTATATATATGCTCTAGATGTCTTATTTCAATCATTTATCCATTGTTTACTTTTGTTTTGTTGTATTACTACTTATTCCATTGTTTTCTATTTAGATTCTCCTGTATATGCACTACCAATGAGGGAATGTTTCCAAATTCTCTTACGTTAGCCCTCACTTCTACTCATTAGCCTCTGGCATTTGGGGAAATGCACTTGAGGTTCTATGACCAACCATGTTCAGGGCTCCATTAGGTGGCACCTGGATCTGGGATGTTTCAATGTCATATATAATGAGTTATCTATTCTTCCAATCCATACAATTTGGACCCAATAGATTTTTATAGTGTAGAATTTTTGGTCGGTAATAATTTGATATTAGGTGTAGCTAACCCATGTACTAGGAAAATCCAAGTTATCTCTAATATTGCAATTTTTCAGTTTTTCAATCGTTATAGTTTATTTGATTTCTCTTTGGGTGATTACCTTGGTTTGTGTTGTTATTATTGATACAAGTGTGGTTTTATTTTGGTTTCAACCTGATGAGATTATGGTAAGCCATCACATTCATCATATAGGCACTTACTATTGATCAGATGTCATGCCTTCTTGCCATGCCATTTTGGAAGCAATATAGATTAGATGCAATTGTGATAGACGTTGTTCTATATATTCATGTTGTTGTGATAGATTTCATGATATAAATACATGCACTTTTTATAGTGTGTTTCTACAGATAATGTATCATTTGGTTGGGCGTCAATCATTGGTCTTTGTGGTGTTATATTCCCTCTTGGATCAGAATTTCATGGATCATGATTGATCTTAAAATTAATTCTCTTACGATATGATATGAATAAGGATTAAAAACATTGATTCATGTGGTGTATGGGATCTCACAGATTGGAAAATGTCATTCCATGGATTTTTTTTAATATTTTATGGTTTCAAGAGATGATTCATAGGATTACTATCCAGAAACCTAGACAACATAAATTGTGTTTTTATGAAAACAGGCCATGTGTTCTTATGCTCTGGAAGAAATTAATTTTCATAAGATACACCATGGAGTGGTTGACCATGTGACTGACTATGTGAGTACAGACACAGGGTTGATAAACATTTGATAGAACACACTGTGTACTATAAATACACTCCATGCTGTAAAAGACCATATATTTATTCGTGTGGTTAAAAACATAGGTGGTTGAAACATGATTTGTGAATGTTGTGTCATTCATATACACACGCTGTAGTAATTTACTGTGATTATGGTTGTGTGACTATTGACATAGTCTGATGGAACATACATTGTACATGCTTTGTATAGAGTGTGCACTCCATGTACTATTACACAAGGAGTGAACCACTTAGTTCAAGATGTGCAGAAGAATGCGAGCTGGGGGAATATTCATGTACACAATGTGTCTCATGGGGAAACCCACCCTGTAAATGGGGTGTTACAAAACCTCGATGGAAGATGAATATTACCATGTCAATGCATAAGGGAAAACAATTTCTACTGGTTCTACATGTAATGTGACCAACTATTGTAAAACATGAATGATTTCCTTCAGCTATTGCATTCGTGCACATCAATGTTACAGTCCTTGATAATATTATATTGATGTGTGTGATTAAGCATTAAGATTCATACATCCAATATGTCTTCTGGTTTAATCCCAAATGAATGGTGATGATTGGACATAAAAAATGGTGGAGTATGGATTACCAGAAAATCTCCCATCATGTTCATGTTTTTACTTGCTGGTATATAGGACAGTTGTGTTAATGCACAGTTCTATGAGGTAATTGTGAGTATGACACAGAATTTTCAAGGAGCACCATGTCCTGCCATGACTATGGCAGTGTTGACATGGGTGTTCCTGCAGTAGTATACTCACTCTTTATAATGGGATGGAGGACCATTGGCTTTAGATTCGTAGTTGGAGGCCATGTTTTCTATCATCAAGAAACTAAAGACACCTCCTAAGATAACGATGATTCTCATGACTTACATGATGTGTGATTTGAACAGGATATGGTGGGGTTTTATCTCATAGGTAGGACATCCTTAGGATATGACATAGGAAGTGTTCCAGAGAACATTCTACAATTACTTCTACCACGAGACATTGAGCAACGACTGAGCCTTATAATTCATGCATTTAATAAAATACACACTTTTAGTGATGGATTATTTTTATTAAATCATATATATTCATCTATTCACACCTATTTTCGGGGGGTTACGAGTTATCACATGCTAGGCTATTTGAGGATGACCTCAGGTGTGACATTCGATCACAGGTGAATGTTTTCAAGAAATGTTCAGTGACAGAAATAGTAAATTGGGCACTGATTACCTACAAAAATCTAAGAGAATTAGGAGGTTCGATGTAGGCTACTTCAACATCTAGAGAGATAATCCATTTATAGGATAATAGGAAACACTATAAGGATCTAACACATGATGGTTTTTCCAATTTAATAGATGTTTCTTCAGGTAGCCAAGTGGTGTTCTACCAGTCAGGTAATAATTGGCATATGAGACCATAGTTTTCAAGAGACCCAGTTGACTACTGATATTTCGGTAAGATGGTTCATCTTTACTATTTCTGTAGGGTGTTTTCACTATCATCGAGTGATAAGCGGTCTATTATTACTCTGTGTTGAGGAGAATCACCACCAATTTCTCATCAGTTAGGAGACTGGAGATCATCAGGAAATTCAAGCTAATGAGGTGGTCTTAGAGGTGGTATCCATGCAACATGTTTTTGGAGACAACAATGTGGATTAACTCAGGGTAGTCTGGAATGGGCGTAGGGCCATGATACAAGTCATAATATTTTGATGGAAAAAAGATAAAAGAAGAAGGATATTGGAACGTCTATGGTTAGAGGTATGATTTTAGTTGCATCAGTTTTAGATTTTTCTCTATTTGATACATGGCATTACCATAGTTTATTATCTGTTTCTATTTTGGAGAGCCTTGGGATCTATATATTTTCTTCTATTGATGATATGGAAGTAGAGACTCTGTTGGGGATTAGCATGGCCACTTCACGTTAGTGCTTGGAGTTCCCTCCAGAGGTTGGTTGATGTCATTTCATATGAGACCGCTATGTCTTAGAGATAGAATACATTTATGTAATTCATGTTATATAATGGTTGGTATACTATTAGGCATTTGTTGACTACTATCATCATAGTGTGAGTTTAACATCAACAGTGGTAGAATCATTTATACATGAGGGGAAATGGGATGTCCATGCGAGTAGAGCTGGACCCGAGTATCATTGGATGGGAGTAATTATAGCAAAGATTTATAGTTTATATCAGGGTTACCAGGTGACATCATAGAGGTAATCTCCCCAATTGGTATATATAATGGTCTAACATCCTTTTTATATGATGGATACACAGAGGATACAAGAACTCATTAAGCAATTGGAGGAGTTACTGAAAACGGGTTTCATTTGGACCATTACTAATCCTTGGGGTTCACCTGTCCTTTTGGAGAAGATGGTGGATGGTATCCAAAAAAATATTGTGGATTATTGGAAGCTAAACAAATTGACTGTGAAGAACTAATATCCCTTATTGTTGATTGATGATCACTTTGATCAGCTTCTATGAGACCGGGAGTTCTCAACGATTGACTTGGATATATTTATCATCAGTTCCATGTTAGAACATCACTCTATTACTACGTTTTCGTGTAGGCGTGGCTTATACGAGTGTTTTGTTATGTTATTTGGTCTCACGAATGCACTAATAGTTTTCATCGTACTGATAAATATATTTTTACATCCATTATTGTATTTTTTTGCTCATCGTCAATGAAAATATCTTGGTGTACTATCACCCTCAACATGACCATTCCATTCAGAATGATATCATATTGTGTACATAGAGAGAACATTAGTTAAATTCTAAACACTAAAAGTGCCACTATTTCATGCACCAGATACACTTCTTAGGTCAGGTCATCTTACAAACAAGAGTATATGTAGACCTAGTGAAGGTGAGAGTGGTATATTTCTGGAAGAAGCCGAATAATGTATTTTTTTACGATGTTTTCTAGGACATACTGGTTACTACAAACACTTTATTCTAGAATATTCAGGATCAGAAGTGCCATTCACAAGACTGATTATTAAGGGTGCGAAGCACTTCTTTACAACTAAAAAAGAGATTGAATTCTACACCGATACTTGTTTTTTTCTAGAACTGGGAAAGAGTTACACCATTTACTACAATGCATCAGGTATTAAAATGGGATCAATGCTTGTCATGGTGAATGAGTCATTACATATGGGTCTTGGTAGTTCAGGACACATGAGAGGAATTGCATGATGCACGATCTCAAGATGGCTGTAGTTGTGCATGAATTGCACTATTTGAGACACTATATTTTTGGAGGGAATTTTATGTTATACAATGATCACAAAATCATCAAGTATATCATTACTCAAAATGATCTAAATATGAGATATTGAATTTGGTTTGAGACCGTCATTCATTGGACATTGAGATTTCAAACAAGCTTGGGAAAGGCAACACAGTGGATGATACATAGAGAAGGAGGTCTAGGATATGTGCAGTTTTGGAGGCCACTAATGATTGGTAGATTAAGGCTATGTTATCTAAGATGAAATTGGAAGTTCATGATAGAAAGGGGAAGATATTTCATTCTTCTATTATTTTTACCTCTACTTTAATGTATTGAGTGAAAATGAGCCATCTTTCAGATTCAAGTGTGTAGTCCAATGAGAGAGTGTATTAGGAAAGGACACTACTCCTAGGTGGACCATATATAAGGATGAGTTTTTTCATTTTCATGCTTGAAAATGTGTGTTGGAATACATACATGATGATATTTTGTGATATTATCATTCATTCATATGGGATGGTCATCCTGGTGTTACCAATATGTTTCAAGATTTGCATCATCTATATTGGTGTCTAGGTATGGTGAGGGATATAGCTAGTTTTTTATGAGATATTCCACCTTCGAGTAGGTTAATGTGGAGCATATGTGACCACAAGGGCTATTACATCAATTAACAATTCCTGAGTGGATGTGTAATGATATCACAATAAATTTCGTGATGGGTTTACCATGGTCACCTCGACAGAATGGTAGAGTTTCAGTTGTTTTCGATAGGCTCAAAAGGGATTTATATTTCCCAGAGATTAAGGAAACCTCTAGTGTAGATGGCCTTGGACGTTTTTACATTTGATAGATTGTACATTTACATGGAGTTCTTCACTCAATTGTTTCAATCATGGATGATCGGTTTACTTCTTGTGTTTGGTAGGAAAGATAGGGGGTTTTGGGTGCACAGGTACTTCTGAGGACAACATTCCATCCCTAGACACCTGTCTTGTCCAAGTGTATGATTCATGCTTTGGAGGATATTCTTTGATCATGCATCCTAGATTTTTGGGGATCATTGGGGAGACATGTAACCATTTTGGGGTTTTCGTACAATAAAAGTTCTTATGAAATGATTCAGATGTAACCTTGTGAGGCATTATAGGGTAGGTCATGTTGATCTCCCTTATTTTAGGTGGAGGCCAAAGAGGCACCTATAAAGGGACCTCACCTATCCAAAAGACCATTGAGATGATGTAGTTGATTTAGAAGAATATGGCTACTGCAGAGTCTCAACAGAAATACTATGATGATCAAATGATATCAACACTACATTTTATGGTCTGAGATTATTTTTTCCTATGTTTCACACTGAGGTTAATACATAAGATTATTAGGAGATAGGTGAAGATTTTGCTAAGATAAAACGGTCCATTTGAGTTTTAGGGGATAGTTGATCCGCTTTCCTACCAGTTGTTTTTACCTTAGAGGTACTGGAAAATGCATGACGTATTTCATGATTCTAAACTACATAACTACTTTTTAGACTTGTCGAATGTTTTTCAACCCAAAGAGGTTGAGTTTGATGTGGATGCATCTTTAGAGGAGAACACTATTTTGATTTTGGATCATAGCATGAATGTAATCCAAGGCTAGTATGTTCCTCTAGTATGGGTGCTATGATAGCATGGGTGAGTACAATATGAGGCATGGGAGACAGAGGTCAATGTATGATCACATTGGCTGGAGTTGTTCACAGATTCTTTTTCACTACCCTTAGAAGGAAAATTCTGGGACAAATTTCTTTAACGGGGGATGTTTTTATGAATGTCGATCGTCATTTAGACTCTAGATCATGATTTCAAGTTGTTTTGTGAAAAAGGAAGAAATGATAATATTTTATATACATACAAAGTACTTCTGTGTACACACCATGTACATAGATTGCACATACAGTCGTATACTGGCTGTGTAATGACAGAGTACATGACTGTGTGGTGACCTGGTAGCCAACATAAAATAGGGGATCGTTGAGGCTAATATATAGGGATTATTTTAAATGAAAACTCTGTGTAATTTTCTTTTTAATTGATATATGAGTGAGGGGTCGATTCTTATGTTGGGATGTGCTTCTTCTTATCATTGTCTATACTGGAGAGTGACAGAATGGCCGATGAACTCTGATACCCTCTTGGTTCATTGCTTAAGCTCTAATTGAGACACTATCGAGTGAATTGGAATCCCACTGGTGAGTTATCAAAACCAATATAACCTTTAATACCAATTCTTCTTCTATTGTGAGACATTCATGGTTGTGAATTTGTCAACTTTCAGTAGATCTACACTGATCTAGAAAAATTCAAGTGATGATGTTCATGTATAATGATCCTAAGACATTTAGGTAGGTGGTTTGTGTCTTTCATTATTTTTCATGTGATTATATATTCTAAAAGTACTGCATACCAGCATTTGGGGTATTTCTTGATTTGGAATTTAATATTATCTCTTACCTACATTGGTTTGATTTATTAATAAAAGGTTATTGGTTATTCGTAAAGTCAAATACCTTATTATAGGGACACCCCATGGGTGTGTTCCCCTTTATTGAATGATTATTATTGTTCGATCTTGGATTCATGTTTGCATTGCTTTATTTTCCAATGCATTGATTAACAAGGATGGTGTTTTATTGATTATATGAAATGCGTGGGATATTTTGGAGATATATTATCAATGTTGTAGTTTGAGATTATATGATCTCCATTGATTTTATATGGGCACTATTTTTTCAATTGACCATGATATCCTTAGACTAGAATGATTGTGGGGACATCTAAATTATTTAGACAGGACCATGAGAGCCTTAGTGTAGATTATTGAACAAATATTATTAACAAAGAGAGCTACCCAGGAGGTTGTTTAAAATTTATTGATGCTATTTTGGATAATAGGTATTGACAATGAGAGATACCCATGAAGACATTTATAATTTATTGATGCAATGTTGACCCATGGGTATTGGCTTTGAGAGATACCAAGGAATTAATTTGTAGTTTATTGATGCTATGTTTACCCAAGGGTACTGACTATGATAGCTACCTAGGGTATAATATGTAAATGATTTAGTGATTTGTTAAAATAAAGGAGTTAGGCTGTGAGAGCTTTCCCACATTGTTGTTTATGAATGATTCAATTATTGTGATGTGTCTACTAGAGAAAGCAAAATCATAGACTCGATCATACAAAACGTGATATATGGTCTTCTGAGACATCTTTTTGGTTACATTAAATAGGGGATAAAGACCATAGGATAGATCTCTATGTTTCATGATTCAATGGATGTATACAAAATGTAAATGACTTTAATTTAAAATTTTTGGATTGTTTACCTTTGAGTACTTCCTAATTTATTGTTTAATTTATTCACATTTCCTTCTACATACATTCACTGACAGTTGGGCACATATATTTTGGTGGTTACCTATTAGGATTCACCACACTCAGTATTTGGGTTATGTTTTGGACCCAAACAGATTATATGGTTGCATTTATAGAAAAGGGCAAGTGCCATACCTCATCAAGTACATGATTGTTGTTGGAGTTGGGTTGCATGGGACCAAGATGAGGATTGAGATACTATTGTAGTTTACATGATTTTCTATTCTTGGGTTTCTTCATTGTATTTACAACATTATGAATGGTTTGGATTCATTCCTGGACACATTTTAAATGAATTATTTATATATATTTTCATGTTATCATCTTATTATCAGTCTTTTGCTATTCACTTTTGTTTTGTTGTATAACAGCTTCTACAATTATTTTCCATTTAGATTCTAATGTGTATGCTCTACCAATAATGTCATAGTTTCCCCAATGTCTTACCTTATCCTTCGCTGCTATTCAGAAGCCATTGAAATTTGGGGAAATGAATTTGATGTTATATGACCAACCGGGTTTGGGGAACATTTGGACAACACCAGGATCCGGGATGTTACAAAATTATTCATGATCTCTAAAACCAAAAATGGAGGAAATTATCATTATTGAAGGTATGCTATCCTTTCCTGATGAACTCTCCAAGACCATACGAAATAGAATTGTCCCATTCACTCTGAATGAACCAATAATAATATAATTGTTCCTTGGTTACAATACATCATGAACAAATAAATTCATGCATGGCCACTTTTCTTATAACCTCATCATCTCTAGGAATGGTGTGGTTATAGAGACACCATACATCAAAGTTTAACATATTATATATATCATTTTAATAGATAATTTCATCCCACTCATTACGATCATCACAATCTTCAATCACGATGTGGTACCCTTTTTCTGAAAACATTCCAAATTGCAGATAACGTGAATTTTAGATTATTTAATTTATAATTCATGTCAATATTCCTGAATATCTTTAGCTACCGATGGTTTAGAATGGATGGATTAAAATTATTGAACATGCTATCATTGTAAATGTTGATTTTCATAGTTGGAAAACTACAAAATCCGATCACAAAACCAACCCAATTATCATTAAAAAGTTTCTTATAGACAACAATCCATTTCGAGTTGTTTCTATGTCTAGGGATATCTTCATAAATAAAGAGACATGACATAGAAATTACCCATTTCACTATAAAATGGATTTACATATATGTTAGTGATTAATTTTACCCATAGAGATCTACACTCTAGGTAATACCATTCCAATTTGGATAGCATGCTATACATGGCAACTGTCACACTCCTAATATTGATAATACTAGCTCCTTCCCTATATCCATATTTTTTCGTTATATAAAATTTTATCTTAAATCATAATGATAATCCACTATTAACCAGTCTATAATTTTGTTTAATGTTTATTAGAATGGCCATTTACGTGTTAACCACAAACATCACTTGTCAGAATCGAATAAAGGTCATAGCTGAAATCATAATACATACCCTGAATGAGAGAAACCTATTTTATATTTGATTTTGGGTGAAATAATTTTATAAACAATTAAATATATAATGTGTATATGAATCCTTCCTAGAGAAACTAAATCACAAATTTTTTCTATCGGGGAAAATTTCTAGTACATATGCATTCCCTCCATGATTTTTTCTCAACCCGTCTATACACATTTATAAAATAAATACGATAATATTTTCCCCATTATTGTCTTTCTAACTGCACTCTTAATACACCTCAATGATTTTTTTGAATTCAATGATATTGGTGTTCTTCAAAACCAAAACAAATTATGTTGTCGTCTATGAAAAAAATATGATATATTTCAAAAATATTTGACCAACACTAGAAAGGCCATATATTTACACTGAGAATTTTTTTTATCCGAGTAGTGTGTTTCAAACCATAATGTTGATAGATCAGGATCAGGGGTCACCACAACTTATTCTATTGGAACATTTAATGAACCTTCAATTTTTCCCATACATGATATACACTTCCAGAGCAAGATAAATATTGTAAAGAAAAGATAAACCATCCATCTATAATATCCCACTATATTAAACACTCTTGATGAAATATTACTTGATTATTTCATAAGATTTTTCCCTATTGATCTTTAACAAAATGTTAGAACCATGATATAGTTTTTTGATACCCAAGAACATTTCATGAATCATTGAAATGGATACTTCTGTGGGTATTAACTTGATGAATCCATTCCAATATTTAGAGTACTTTTGACATGACTGTAATAGGGGTCTAATATTTATAATAATTTTCAGAAACATATATGGAATTTTTATTATGTTGATTGGCCTATAATGATTAAGAAAAGAAGGATCCTTCACCTTTTGAATGAGGATCAATGTGGATTCACTTGAAACCTGAGGTAACCACCCACAATTAATGAAGTTTTATTTAGAAATAATTAAATTCCAATTAACCAAATCTGACAAGGTAATATAAAATAAACCTAGGAATCCATCAATTCATAGATAACTCTAGGAATAAAGTGAAAAAACAAACTCCCATATATCGGGTTCCTCTATAATTATTTAATAAAACATATTAATATTGGTAGATACAAGTCATTAGATATAATTAAATTAGTAGTTTTACTATAAAGGGTATATATATTGAATTAAAATATTAAAAAAATATAATCAATTTAAGTTAATTAGTATCTATACTACCTTGGTCATCCTCATCTTATGTGAGAGTCCCACAATCCAGAAAAATATTCAAAACAATGTCATTATTTATTCTGTTATTTTATGCTAGAATGAAAGTCTTATTTTGACCCCTCCCTAATTAAATTCTCTTAAAATTTATATCAGTATAACATTTCTTATTCCAAAAATTGTTACTACTAACTGATTTGTCTTATCCACTGTTTTGAAGTAACTATCATCATCTTAGATGGATTAAAATTTCCTTTCAATGTGCTCAATCTCTGCATTAATAACATCCATATTGATGAAAAATGATGTCTTGTTGTTATATTAGGTTTTTGGGATACCTTTGAGTTTCTTAATCATGTTATTATAACCCATACAAAGGCACTCATGTATGGTCTTTCACAAATATTAGTGAACTAGAATATGAAAAATTGGATCTGACACCAAGTGATTAGAGTAGTGAAAATGGTTATCTCGCATGGACCATTGAGATAGAAAAATGAGATGGGGAGGGTGATCTTAAAATTATCGTATGATGTTTTCACCCCTTTCCTCCATGAAGGATGATACTTCATGAAGACTTGAAAAGCATAGTCTGACTCTACACATGGTGTCATGATTACCCTTTTTTTTGTTACACCAATTGAATTTTCCCCATACAAATACTTATTACAAGAGATCATTCTAATAAGAAAAATAAACAATGGGTGGGTGGTCCCTTCTAGGCTACACTACACCTAGCATGTTCTCCAATATATCAAGTATGACATTATAGTCTCCCCCTACAACCCATGATGAATTCCTGAGTTTAAAACTATATGGGTCCTGCCAATGATTTTTCATTTCCCTCCCCTCGTATATGGCATAGAAAAAGAATAAAATAAAATCCATGATACCATCACTGATATTAATCCATAAATACTATTTATAAATATATATAAAATACACTAAACTAATTTAATTATATATAATTTTTTTTATTAGTTGAAAAGATCACCACTAAAAAATTAATGAGGAAATGCCTCAATGCCAAGATATAAATATTATAAGAATTATGCATAATACTGAGGACATCCATAATGGATTTTTTAGACCATAAATGTTAAGATATGAGAAAATCATTCTTAACCCAACAACCGATTTGTAATGGATTCCTAATCATAAGAGAGATCATTTGTGAATATAGTGCCTTGTATTGGCCCTGAGCATTAAAGAGTGTCTATTTTGAAGAGAATATTTAACGTAGTTGTTGTTAGCATAGTCCCTAGTAATAAACCATTGGTTGTGTTGGAGACAATGTAATCCTCCGTTAATGGATCTTATGAAGCATGAAATAATGAATTTATACAATTGGATTGAATCATCACTGAGTAATAAAATGAACTAGGCTTTGCATAAGGATCATAGAACATAAGGGATGGGAGCGGAAGAAATATCATACCGTGATGGAATTCCTTTGATGATTCCCTTATCGTCACCTAGTGATATACCAAGTTTCCCTCAACCATCTTCTTCCATTAAGCCCCACATAGAATAATAGAGAGAATTACACTAAAATCAAATTGTGAAGGATGTAAATGGACATTACATTCAATAGATACCCTAGATTTCCATTTCACTAGGATATAACTTCTCGTTCTCCCAATAATCCCACAAAAAATTGGATATTTGTCTAATCAATCCTAGCGTGTTGGATCATTCTATTATGAGTGGCTGAAGGGGGAAGAGTTGAACCAGTGTGACCTTGGTAATATGGGAGGGGAAATCCAAATATAGAAATGAAATTATAGTAGGGGATCAAATATATTATTGAGGGGACCAATTATCTACGTTATCCAGACACCAGTACAGTTGAGTTGGATACATTCTAAAAGGGAGATGGTTGAGGAACATCTTTTCCCCCTAGATAAATCTCCCACATTAGATCAGACCAAAAGTAAAGCACAATTATTTGGTGATCATTATTCACTATCATGATAAATATTATCTAAATGAAAATTTTTGTAGAGAAGCTAATGAATCATATGTCATAGAGGTAATGAATTCCACTGGAGGTGAAAACCTTAATAAAACCTAGGTGTTAAGGTATAATTATGATTTGGATGCCATTATTACTTTCAATCAACTCAAATAAGGATCCTCAATAATATTTCGTTTGCAAGGTCTATGTCGAAAAAGATCCACATCACCATTAATTCTTCAAGCTAGATACTATAACAATCAACACTAATTAATGATCATTAGGGCTATCTGTTCCCACCTAATATGTAGATATAATTAAATGGTATGTTTAACCCTTAGTGAATGAAGAAATCAATAAATAATGATTGATCCCATCATATATGAATCTCCATCAACCATAAAAATATGAAAATCATCTATTGGTTGAATGATTTGGTGAATAAGAACCATGATGTTAAACAACCTTATTAGAAAAAAAATGCATAACACCTTTTGATTCAAAGCTGTTAGTTTGGATAGAAAATCCATATACCAAAATTTAATAATGTTTTGGATTAGTAAAGTAGAGTTATATAAAACAAAAATCATTAGAATAGATCCCATGATATCATGATGTATTTCAACTATCATCCACTTGGTTAGGGTGTTATATTATGGAATCATAGCATGTGTTCACATTACATTGTTATTTTATATTTGGGGATGTGTTAGAAAAGATATAGATTGTGTATAAAATGGGTAATATAGTTTCTATATTCATGTCTTTCTCATGTGTAATATACCATTGAGTTACCATATTGGTATTTTATTTATATTTTATTGATATATAATGTAATAAAAATCATGTGTAATCTATGTTGTTTCACTTTTTGGGAATTGTGTTCCTTCATTCATGATGTATAGACTCATATGATCACATTTTATCTATATAACTGTTGTTTATTGTATAGATATTCATTTGTTAAATGCATTTATTTTTGTTATAATTTGGTTATATGTGTGTATTATCTAGTGATACATACATGGTATCATTAGTATTATGTACAAGTTGATGATATAGGGACATATATATAATTTTGACTATAATATAGGTACAATTGTCTATATATGAGGCACATATATAAATTTGAGGTTTATAGAAATTTGCCGGTATCACTGTCGATAAGAAATCCTATATAAATCCTATATGTCTTCCTTATAAATTATTAATTTCTACTTTTATGAATTTTTTTACATCTATTGAAAATATTTTATTGGATTAAAAAAAATAGAACTGAGGTTTTTTGTGGGCCCTCATAGTGAATCATGAATTATCTTCCCACTATACATGATACTCTAGTTCTACTGTAAACTATTTACGATGATGGACATGATCATTTAACTCTACTAACTCTGGTGGTCCAATGAACTCTGTCACATCAACCAAGAGTCTTTAATAATTTTCTTCCAAATGGTGATGATGAATACGGGATGGTTATTGACTATTCTTGAGATTTCTAACTCCAACATCCAATAGACATCATGGGAATTAGAGTGAATCAGTATAATGGTGAAAATAATGAAATTATAGTAAGAATATTTGATCTATTATATAATTTATAGTAATGGAGGATGGTTCTGTATTCCTTTATGCTACAAAGGCCTTTAAGGATATGGTTCTAAAGTTTCAGCTAGAATTGAATGTTTAAAGGTCTTAATGGGTTCCCTTCAAGGAGTAGTTCATTGAGGAGTAAAATATTGATTTTGTATAGATCGATAGAGAAAAAATTTATAGTTATTTTTCATGATAAGATGTTGGTATTTAATTCATGACTAATTTTATGGATTTTATATTATTTTCACATCTGTTGGTTGAGAATGTGGCATAGAAGGCTAGGGTATTTGAGATTTTCCATCAAATGGAGCATAGATGTAGGTATACATGAATTGATTAGATTACATTTTAGTAGGTAATTAACATTGTTATGGTTATATGGTAGTACATTATTGTATGTTTTCATCAAGATTTCAGTGGGTTGAATAGTAGAATTACTAGTGATATAGTGAGTACTAATTCTAATAATAGGAATAGGAATGTTTATTATGTATAGCTGGGAGGAAGATAAGTGAATAAAAGTAAGCTTTCTTCAACTCCTTCTATATGTGGTGTTTCTACCACATACTAAAACATTGGATTGAATATAAATTTTATCACATAATACATAAAACTATCAAAAGAATGTCTCATATATACTATTGAGGTAATCTTAAAATATTTGTTTTTCAAATGCTTAATATCAAAATTATAGGAATATAAATCATTGTGTAGGTATGAATACTAAATATAATACAAAAGTAATAAAGATCATACTGAATTTGGAATTTTATGTACCACAGAAGAATAATCATTCTCTAAAGGACAATAATATTAATAAGATGGAGTATGTTCTAACTATGGGTAGAGACATACCTTATATAACTAGAGGTTTGGTTTTGATTACCTTTACACTATATAATAATGTCATTAATATATATGATTCCAATGATTTTATAAAATATCTTGTTATTGGTAAACTAGTTTTATATAATAAATTAACTTCTATGTTTCTCTATATTGGAATTCCTGTGGGAATGAATGCATATCATCTCCAATGTTGTACTATGTTTCCCATAATTTTTACTATATATGGAAAACTATACTACATAGAGATCATAAATAGGACTAGGTTTTTATGATATTCTTAATGTATTGGAGGTCCAGTTCTTGAGATCATGATGTCTACTTCCAAGTTTGTGAATCTTTCACCAAACAAAGAAGATAAAGGTTCTTAATAATTGGTGGGTGGGATAATAGAGCAGTCATTATGGGAACTGACCTAATCTAAATTGGAAAAATCATGTAACAATATGTAAGATTGAATCTTGAAACTAAATCATGATGTATACCATGAGAACTTCTTAGGTATTCCTCCAACTAAAGAAAAAATGTTTTTTATGCATCTTATTCCTAGGGTGAAAACCATACCATTTCTTTCATATCGCATAGAACTTGCTGGCATGGGAGAGTTTAGGTTATAGATCAGTGATTTGAGTTGATGGGAATTAATAGTCTAAGAACATCTCCATGAGATGTTGGGGGTTATTTTTCAAGAATTTGGATAGTATTCTATGGCTCTTTGATGACTACAAGAAGAATGATTTGGAAATAGTTAATAAAAACAAAACTTTAATAAAGAATGATGATATGTTTAATCAATTATAGAGTTCATGATGGTTTTACATCATTTATATTCATTTAAGATAAATAAAAAATAGGTTTGACTCGATAATATGCCCATTAAAAAATTTAAAAGTACATATGGAGTATATAAACATATCTTTTTTCATTTTGGGATGAAAAATAATGATCTAGTTATGTTCAAGACTCTAATTAATTGGAGTTTTGATCGATATCCTAACTTCAGAAATATTTTATTCATTATATACATCCTAATATATTCAAGGAATCAACTATTATTATTATGCACCTTGATATTTTTTCTAAAACACACTAACAAAATTAGTGTGAATGGAAAATTTTAAATCATCAAACATAATATCAAGAGGAATTGTTCCTCAATCAATTAATTTTTTTGGTAGTAATTTAAGTGGATCATAAGACAATGGAGGTTTTTAGGACTTTTGAATGATCAAGTAACATGTTTGGGTTTATGAATTTATTAGCACTTGTGGTGTACTATGGATGTTTTATCCAATTCTTCCCCCATTTAGAAGTTGTTTGGAATTATAAAACCAAAATAGAGGTAAATATTTAGTGGTTTGTTCATTGTGAAGATACTAGAGCAAAAAAGTATATTAATTAAAAATATGGGTTTGATCCTTCTTAATCCTTTAATTGATGAAACGACAAGTTTCGATGCCAGAGTTTTTGGGATGGGAGTTATGTTGATGGAGAGATATTAAGACTTCTCTTTTGGGCCACATTAGGTTTGAATCCATGAGTAAAACTACAATATTAGTGAATTATAGTTTGAAACGATGTCCTATGATCTAAATTTTTTGAGACATTATCACTTTTTCGACAATATTTCAATCTACATGGACCAAATGATCATTCATTTAATAATATAACCATATGATAATAATTTTATCCAATTTCATTTGGTGGAGTGACTATAGACATTATACATTGAGATGTCCTATTATTCAAGAAATGATAATTTCGTTATAAATAGTCACATTAGGGAAAAATTGGAGAGGTTGGAGTTTAGATATTAGTCATTGATGTAGGAATAATACTTGATGAGTTAGATGGTTGAGTGCACAGTTGATATATCTAAAGATCATAGAGTTAAAAAATATTCTCATAAGTCAAAATTATTTTTTGTTGAACTTGATAAAGATCGATTATATGTCAAATATTGAGTGTGTAGTTATGTTAGAGATCATTGGAAATGGTGATTTCATAATTCATATGTCCTTATATGATGAGGATATGATCTAAATCAAAGAGATAATTTTGGTATCAACTACCTTATAGAAGGAGGTGACAAAATAATCCAATGGTTAAAAATCTACCATGTATAATGAATTGATAAAGAGGTATCCTGACATGTAATATCATTTTTAGTGTCTAGATAAGAAGAAGTAAATCTCCAGCTTTTAATCACGATGAATTATCTTTTAAAGGATAAAATTAATCAATTGATTTATTGGTTGGTATCTTGAATGACATCCTGAGTCACTGTGAATGTGAGATGATGTGATGATGGAATTTATGATACGAAAACTTCAAACACCAAGGATTTGTGATGTATATACTGAGGTATTTCATGTGTGATGAAACTAGCCCTTTTATTTATGAATCTAGGGTAACTATTATTAAATAAGTTGTGAAAGGAATTTGTATGGAAAAATCTACACATTCATGGTGTTTCTTTGAGAATCATGTCAAATGGGGAACCATGTTTCAAAAAAAAATATTTATAGGGACTACTATTGTATTTGGGTACCCGAATAAAACTATGTACAATTTATTATCTGTAGGTTGATGGTAAATCATAGTGGATGATTTGGATATCATAGGCCATATTATAGGAATGATTTCTATACTTTTTTATAGATTGGGATGTTCAATATCCCTGTTTCAGTTACAGTAGAACTATATTTCATTGGATTCAATAAATATGTAATCATTTGGGGTTATGTATGGATACTCAGGTCACTCACAAATATATTGGAATGGAGATATTGAATCTACATTTTGGGTTTCCTTCTTAGTACATGTCACCATATGGAGAGTGAAGTTGACCTGGACGTGGTTAATTAAAAATTTGATATGATAGAGATCATGTTTCTATTAGAGGACATGAACATTAATGTTCACAATGTGTTACTTGTTTTTATTATGGGTAATCTTGGAAGTAATTCAATTTATAGGATTGATAGAGATTACAAAGCATATCAATATATTTTTCTACCATTTTTATCATCCAATAAGGTTTTTATTAATGCCCAATTTTTGTTATTTGTCCCATTTTTATATAAGTTCCCAATATAGGGATTGTGACCAAATATAGGGACATTAATCTAGAGGCAAACACATAATTATTAGATCTATAGAATAAGATCATTGAATTGAGTGATAATGTGTTGTGAGTAATTATGGATGAACATGTTATAGTTCTTAGCAGTATGGTAAGATTTAGTAGGATTCATGAAAGTGTGTGTTTAATATTTAAAATTTTGGGCCTAAGATATTATATCAATACTGGTAGAGATATGTATTAGAGATGAGAACTTATTATAGGGGAAGAACATTAAAATAATTTATATTCAAGGTATATTTTGATTTCATTTTACGAAATATTTATTTATTACTCATCCCTTAAAGGCGTGTCTTTTGGGAAGAATAGGTCTTGATGTTTTTGTTTTAAATGATTTAGTTCTAGTGGTAGGTTTAGGGACTAAAACATGGACACTAATTTTCCCATGGAGTGAATTGGAAATCTAGGGGTTCTAGATTTAGGAAATTAAAATTTTTGTATCCCAACATCCAACCGATATATTGGGATTAATTTATTTATTTTTAAAAAGCACATTAGCCTATAGGAGGCCAGTCACTAGCCTGTTAGTGTGTCCCATGACTAGTCGGTGTTCCCAAATAATTCCATCATTAAATTCATTTTTATAATTATCCCGAGTCATATTTTTACAAGGACTCTCACGCTAATACAACCCCAATATACCCAAAAAATCAAAGGTATATCATTCATATCTTTATAACTTTCATATTCTTCAATTTTTTGCACTGAATTTTAAGAAAAATCAATTGTAATTTATTAAGGTGTGATCTATCCATTCTATACCTAATTATTTTTTATTATTTTGATCTGATCATATATCCAAGTCCTTTTATAAAATATATGAATTTCCACTTATATTTAATGTGGAATTAGTCATTATTTTTAAATTGCTGATGAATTGTGTGAATTACTGACATTTCGATGATTTATCCATGATCTTCCATTTTCAATAA
This sequence comes from Viscum album, assembly GCA_963277665.1. Taxonomy (NCBI): domain Eukaryota; kingdom Viridiplantae; phylum Streptophyta; class Magnoliopsida; order Santalales; family Viscaceae; genus Viscum; species Viscum album. Next base: position 1,474,712,773 of record OY728157.1, read on the forward strand.
ATCTCTTTTTCATAATTTAATGTGAAATCCACCTCATAGAATGATAAATCATGTATTTTTTTGTGAACATTGGTGTGTATTATGACAAAGTGATCATCCCTTGAATTTTCATTTAAATTGGTATCATAATGTTAAAGAAGAATTTTCATACCATCACGGTCCCTTGCCTGTTGTTTTTATTGACTTACTGCTACTGTCTTTAATTTATCATTCTAGTTAATTATAGAATAAAACATTTTCAGAATAATAATTATGAATTGGATATTTACTTTACCATAACAAATACTCTATTTCATACAGCATAATCGACACACAACAATGGGTTTCTCTTAAATATTACGTTATACACAACACTGAGTTACACAGAAAAAATAATACAATAATATTATTATTATTTTAAATTGGTAGTAAAACACTAGTCGTTGTATTGGATAAAATAAATAAAAATAACTAAAATTTTTTTACACTTGTTTTTGAATTTTTTTTACATTTTTCGTATAAATTTAGATGCTTAAAATGTGAAGAAATCCCATTTTACGAATAAAATACTGTATTATTTTTTAAAAGATTTTTTACCACCATTTGACGGTGAACCATTTAGAAATGTAGTTTTCGTGTCTTTTAAATATTATATTAGAATAAATAAAGCTCTTCTTTATAAATGGGATATGAAAAAATAGATTTAATTTCTGTATTTTTATGAAAAAAATAATATTTTAATCAGTAGTGAAAAATGTAGAATTTTAATTCAAAATTGCATTTAATTATAATTTATTTATTTAGTTATGATATCCATTTACATTATATTGATGTGTAATTGGATTAATTTTTTATAATTTAATCTAAATATTGTCATAGGAAGTAATTTCACATTAGAATTTTATATAAAAATGCGTCCATCATTATTTTTGTTTTTTACTTTTTAAAAACAAGTTTCTCATTTTGACAATTGTTTATAATTTAAAATTAAATAACAAAACTTCTATGTTTTGGATTCAAAAAAATATATTACATAATTGGAATCAGAATTTCTAAATTTTTTAAATACTTACCTTTTATTTTTAGGCCTTTTGATTTTTATCTTTAGTAATATTTTTTTACCATGCTTAAAGGGTAAATTAGGTAAATTAGGGAAAATATAATATTATAATAATATAAAATAACTCTAACATGTTTAAAAGAATTGTTGTACGAGTCTTGGCTGATAAAAAATACATAGGTAAAACATTTTTCATTGGGGGGACACATGGTTGTGATAATGACATGACATAATAATTAATTTAATGTAACGAGAAATATAACACAAACATGTATGTCTAAAAAATAATTTGGGTAAAAATAACCAATCTACTTGACTATAATATTTCACTATAAATTTTAAAATATTTAATAAATTATGGTATTTTGTTAATAAATCTTATATATTAAAAAAAATTATTTATTTTAGACACAATGATGATTCATGGATTACATTATTAATGAATTAATCAAATACATGATATTAAAATTATTAAATTAAATATAATTTGAAAATTTAGATTCCATCCAAAAAAATGTATTATTTTTAAATATTTACATTTTGTTAAGATATTTTATCTAATTGAATCAATTAATTATGACTTTAATAAAAATCATTTACTATATACTATCAAAATTGACATAAATGAGTTTTTAAAACAAATACCAATTTATTAAATGATATAATAGTCAAAAAAATTAAGATTTGGAGAAATAAAATTTATAATGATACATATATAATTATATATCCACTATAGTTTCTATTTTCATTTTATAGTAACCATATTACCCATATAGTTTAAAAATAAAATAGGATAAGGTAAGATTTAATTTCATTAAATAATGGTTAATGACAAATGATAAGTTTAAATTTGGGACATAAACCTATCTAAAACCTATTGGTTGACAGTATTTAGAACGATATGCATCTAATTCTAGAAATATATCGCATTGGAGCTATTATAATTTGAATATTAACTTATAATGAAATAATATTTCAGGACATTCTTAAATCACCCATGATCGCTCTTATAAAAAGCCACCACATCTACCCATTTACTCACATCTCTAAAAAATCAGGGCTTGTCCAAATGATATGTAAAAAATCTCCCAACATAACTACTTTCCTCTTAGAAGCCTTACCATGTGAAGAATGAAATTCAAGAAATCCTTCTTCATTAAATCAAAAAGGGTTCTTCGATTTAGAGGTAACATCTTCTCCCAATCTATTATCCTTTATTTTCATTCTACAAAACCTATTCTCTAATAATTATATGATTACATAACAATAATATTATCTTAAATAATGTAGGTATTTTCTGTTTGGAGTTAGACCTACACATACATACACCTCCATCAAATTGATATAGAACCTACCATCTTTGTGTACAGAGAACTACTACCTCATGAAACGATGATTGGTAAGTTTTCTCCTACCACCTGTAATTAGGGACACTATTATCGAACAATATTTATATCTGATATATATTAAATTTATATTTCTACTATTCTTATATAATTATTATTTATAAGATACTTTTGTTTATTCCATGTTTTGTAAATAGTATAATTTCATTTGAGAAATTGTAGACTTCCACCCACTCAAAGCGATGTGTGTAATAACTGTGCCCCAGTGACAACATAGACACATATCTTTATCATTGTCGTCAGGTCCTACACCACATGGTACCCTCAATTTCCCCATAGACACGTATTCCCCACCCTAGTGACCTCCAACATTCTCTAATGGGTCATCTGACAAATGAGAGTCCCTACAATCCGACACATGTCATTTCTTGTGTTCCATGTCCTAACTAACACACACCCTAAGAAACTCCAAAACGGTCACCCATCATGAACTATACTCACATCCAATAACACTTAACTATGGAGATCTAATCAGATATGGTTCCCAAATATAAGGTTCAACTTGTTGTCATGAGTAATATCATTTAGTCATTTAACCCTTTATCATTATGGTGCATTACATTTACCCCATCTTTAGAGCACATCATCCTTATTGTGGGCCCTACATCTTATCCCAGGAAGTGAACCAAACTTATGGAAAGGTACCACCTCTCAAAAAAAATGTAACCACTGGGTACCGGTGATAGGAAAGACATGATAACTTAATATGGTTGTGGATTCCTTCCCCACCCGACAACCCGAGTTGCCTTGCCGACACATGGTCCCCACCCACATGCCTAAATAGGCCATCTTACAAATGACAGTCCCCACATGAAAACACATTTCCTCTCTAGTTTATGATGGAATCACTCACAAACACCTTGAGAAATGTTCTAGAATGTCACCCATCATAAACCCAACTCCCAGCCAAACATTATTAAATGTGGAGTTCTAATCAAGTAGGCTTTTTAAAAAAAATGTCTACCTTTTTGACATGTGTAATATCATTTAGTCATTTGACCCATTTATCATTTTGGGGTGTTGAAATATGAATCATTATCTCTATATATAGAACATTTAAAGGATTTTTTCATTAAACGTATGATATATATATGAAATTAATGTAATAATTTCGTTGTAAAATAAATTTACACAATTTAGCTATTATTCTGATAATATGACAGTGAAATGAGTGTAGTGCTCATGTGTATGTAAGCCCTGTTATCTTAATAAATAGTGCATTTCATTTTTATCTCCAAATATTTTTTAATATTTTAAATACATATATACTATACATATAAATATATGATATTTAAATCATTAATATTATTCATTAAATTATAAAATTTTGACCATATTGGTAATTTACATCAAAAGAGGTTCATTTTTGACTCATGTACCCAATATAGAAAAAACATCTGAAAAAAACATAAATAGTTATTTAATTTTTAAAATACACTAATATGTGATATGAATTAAATATTATAATTTAAAAATGTTCTCAATCAAATATAAAATAAACTACATTTATAATTTAAGAATAAAGGATTATACACCATGAGTCGGACTAAAGGTAATGGAAGTCGTAACTCATTATCCATTTATTGAGATAAATAACTATATCATTGGTTTATTCCACAAGAATATGGGTGAGTACACTCATATTTCTTATTCACATAATATACACCTATATTTGGTGAATTTATATTCTTAAAACATATTTATTTCATTGATATATCCTTTATCTTATGATACAATATTTTTTGAATAGACTACGTCTTAATATCATTTGATTGAGTCATATTATGATATTCCACAACACTATTATCCTATAAGGTGTATATTCATACCTTTTAACATTTCAAACCATGAATTTACATATTCTCCTAATATTTAATTTATCATTTGATGTTATTTTTTAATTATTTTTATTCATTTTTTTCCTGGTAGTAAGTTATTCTTTAACTATAACATCATTTTAAAGGTTTTAATGATTTACTCTTCTAAATCATTCTCATTAATGTCCATGTTTTCAATATGGTTTAAGGGTTTATTTATATGGCTATTTAATGTTTTAAAATAATAATTCCTTTAAAATTTTCAATGTGGTAAGGGAAAAATTGATTTGAAAAAATTTTTTGGAAATGTTTTATATGTGTTTTTTCAAAATGAATTAATTATATAAATATTTTTAAGTGATATCATATGATTTCAATGTGGAAATTTTATTTTTTTCGTTTTGTATGGTTTATGTGATATTATTATGTTATGGTTCTTGGGATTTTTTTGTATATGGATGGTTGTATAATAAAAAAAAGGGTGGGTGATCCTGTTATAACTCTCCAATGCATTGGGTAACATGATTGAAGTAAATGTTAAGGTTTATCCTATGTGATTTAGGGAATATAATGTGATGGTAATTCCAAATGTAAAAAAATGGTTACTCACTATATAGTTGTGAATAATATAATTTATGCTTGACATAGATTCCATATATTACCTATATGTTTTATAAATTCTATGATTGTTTGTAGAGATATTATGATTACAAGATATAAGATAAATAGTTAAAGATTTATGGGATAAAAGTACGAATTTATGGAATAGTTTTCTTGGGTTTTAAATATTCATGGACTAATGGTATAATTACTTATTTTAAATTCCATTCTAAGATTTTTATGCTCAACACATGTTTTTTTAATTGTTTTTCACTTTTTATAAGAATGGGCTAGAGAAAAAAAGAGTAAAATATGTTTTTTATCAATAAAAAAACATGTTTTATTTACAGGGATTCCATTGGTAAAAAATGAGATATAATATGTAATAATCCACATGTAATGTGTAGGTTTATTATGTAATAGTTATGGAATAATTCTCTAAAAATATAAATCAAATAGTATAATCAAAGTGAATTCTTAACATTATTCATGATTGTGTAATTTTTTACGATGGGGCCTTATAGTTGATATTAGAGGATGGTTTATAAAACTATGGAGACTATGATGGTTTATTAAGAGTTATGGAAAACATAATTGGTGTTTAATTTTATTGTTGATCATATTTTCAATGTCTTATAAATCCCCTTTGAGGGTTATGTTATGATATTTCTTGGTAATTTATATTATTTTTGCAGACATTTATTTTTGAGGAAGTTGTGGGTTAATACTTTTGGTGATGAAAATTCAAAGGTATTTAATAACCATTCAAGATAAACCATGTGGGGGTTATTTTGAAGATTTTATAAAGTTTTTTCAATGTTATATGAATTATAATGTTTTTTGAAAAAGATAGACTCAGACAGTGTGACAACCCATCATGTCAGAAAAGGATACGAGAATCAAAACCACCAAAAGAGTGATTTGGGACATTATCATATACCACTGGCCTAAATGATGTCCCAGGTTAGTAATATTATTTCTTATATATTAAAAGGATTTTTAGAATAAGAATATTTATATTTTTGGATCATATGTTTTATGAAATGAATATCCTTGTGATAGGAAAGTAATTTAGGGGTTAAGTGATTACTAATATTTTAGAAGACATTCATTATTATGGGAATGTTATGTGACTATGTTAAATAGAACACTATGGTATATTAATATAGTAATGGTAGAGTTTAATTTCGGAAGAATCCATTTTTTATTTTGTAATTATAGAAACTCGAGTTATTTGTGGAAATTATTAACCTATCTTAGAGAATATTTGTTTTGCTAAATTAAATTTTAGTATAATCCTTTAAAAGTGCTTTATCATATTTATAAATAAAAGATAAAATTTTTATTTAAAGAATATGATTTAAAATCAATCTAAAATTAGGGATACAAACATATATTTTATTATTTAGTGTAATTCTAAGGACATTTATTCATGGAAAGGGTTATTTTAATCTTGTGTATCAATGATCAATTTTGGAGATTATTGTAGTTTTGATCATGTAACAGTTCATTCATTTTGGGGAATTATCTTACGGTGTACTAACCCTTAATTTTTTTTATTAATATATAAATATTAGAGAAAAATATATATATATATTTTGGATTATTTTATTCCATAGATGTTGATTATTGTGCCTTAGGAATGAACATGTAAACCTAAATATCCATCAAATGGAGGTAAAGATGAGTTTGTGGTGGAAACTGACTAAGTGATAAAATTTTACTTCTGAAGTAAATATGTTACCTTATGTTCTTATTATAGGAAGTAAATAAATGATTCAAATCAATGAAAAATATATTAAAACTAAAAAAATTGTACTTACTTTTCCTACTGTGAGATCAATGAAAATTTTACATATTGTAATTTTTTGGGTTTTTTATTGTTATGTTTATCATGATAATGTTTTCTCTCAAAATCCATGAAAACTTGTTGATTAATTTTTCCTCTATATCCATCTTTTCATACATGGAATCCTAGTACGTGTTATCTCAGTTGACCATTTACTTCACTTTATTTATTTTAATGTGATAGTATTATGGACTATTTTTTCAATGTATCATTTTCAATGATGTTACCGAGCATAATTTTAAAATTACGAGGAAAAAATTTCAAAAATGGGGGAATGAGGTAACATCCTAGTTAATTATAGAATAAAGAATTTCTATATGAATAATTATTAATTTTATATTAATTTCACCATAACATAGACACAATTTCCAATATTATAGTTGAAACGAAAGAATGGGTTTCTCCAAAATATTACCTTTTACACAACACTGATTTATTCTGAAAAAATAATACAATAATAATATTATTATGTTAAATGGTAGTTAATTGCTTTCCATTTTATTAGAGATAATGAATAGAAATTACAACAACATGATATATTTTTTAAAATAATTTTATATTTATCCAATAAATTTTACAGGCATAAAATTAGATGAAATCCAATTTGAGGCATAAAAACTATAATATTTTTATAATGTAGTTTTAATACCTTTTGATAGAAAATAAATTTTTAAATAAATTTTTTGTATCTTTAATATGCTATGTTTTAAAAATTGTTATCTGTTATAATAGGGACATAAAATTTTATTTTGGATGATTTCTTGGTTTTTTCTGATGAAATTCATATTTTAATGAATAATGAAAACAAATCATTTCAAATCAAAACTGCATTTTGATATAATATATTTATATATATACATTATAATTATAATTATTTTTAAAGTATAATTGGTTTGTGTTTTTATAATTTAATCAAAATGTGGTCATTTGATGTAATATCACATTGAAAGTTGATTTTAAACATGTGTCAATATTTTTATTGTTTTTATCTTTTTAAATTACATTTTCTTGTTTTGAAAACAAGATTTAATTTTAAATTAATTATTGTAACATTTTTGTTCTGAAATTGGAAAAATAGATTCAATATTTTCAATCAGAAGGTCATAATTCTGTAAACAGGTACCTTTTATTTTTTATAATTATGAATATTTTTTCAATAATTGTTTTCATTTACCACTATTAAAGCGTAAATTAGGATAATTAAGGAATAAATAATTATATTATATAAGAAAACTATCCTAAAATGTGTCATATTCTTATTTTATTTTTCATGAGAGTCCAAGAAATTATGTATTCTGAGATTTTTTCATTTGGGAGCCACATGGGTGTAATAATGGCTCAAAATAATAAATAATTTAATTAAAAAATAAATATAGAATAAACATGTATCTTCTTAATAATACAATTATAATATGATGTTATGTAACTAATATCTATGACTATAAATATTCATTATAAATTTAAACAAATCCCATAAATCATGATATTTTTAAAAAAAAAATTAAGACATAAAATAAAAAATTTTATTTTAGGCAGAATGATGATGCAGTGATTACTTTATTAATGAATGAATCAAATAAATGAAATTATAAATATTAAACAAAATGTAATTTTAAAAAAAAAATTCCTATAAGAATATTCTTGATGATTATGACATGTTATCTTTGAGGTAATGTTGTTTTATTTGAATGGATCATGTTTTCCTAACTTTATAAAAAAATAATTACTAAACAATGTCAAAATTTACATAAATGGGTTTTCAAAAAATTAATAGTTTTTAAAATGATATAATAGTCAGAAAGAACTAATATTAAGTCAAATAAATTATATAATGTTAGAAATAGAATTAAATATCCAATTTAGGTTCTCTTGGTATTTATTGTGACAATATTAACCATATAGTGTAAAATTACCAGAAGACATAGTAAGAGTTAATAGATTTAACTAAGGGTTAATGCCAAAAGATATGGTTAAATATATGAACTAAACAATTATAAATCCTATTGTCTTATAGTATTTATACCCATAAACTATTTATTACTGGTATATATCACATTAAAGGTAATATAATTAGAATATAAATTTATAATAAAATAATATATGAATACATTCTTAAAGTGTCTCTCATCACTCTTATAAAATCCCACCACCTCTACCCACATAATCACACCTCTAAAGAACCTTGGAACATCCAAATTATACTTATATAAGATCCCAAAACAAATACCTTCCTTCTAGAATCCTTAAAATATGAATAAAGAAAATTTAATAATTATTTTGTCTCAAATCAAAAAGAGTTGCCTGATTTAGAGATAACATCTTCTCTCAAGCACCATTAATTTGTTTTACTTCTCAACTCCTTATAATATTATTATTATTTTATCAAATGAGAACAATTGTATCTTAAATATTCAATTATTTGTATATTTTAATGTTTCAAACTAATCTTACACACACCTCCATCTAATGGATATAAAACATATTGTTCTTTGTACGGTGAAATACAGCCTCACGAAACTATGATTGTTCAATTTTCTCCATCCACCTATCATGGTCATCATTAGGATGGAACTATATTATTATATGATATATACATATAACATTTATATTGTGTCTATTTTTCATTAATTTATTTTTCTAACATACATTTATTCGTTCCATGTTTCTTAATTATGATAATTTCCTTTGAGGGAGTGTGGACTACCTCCCCATAGAAGCGATATGACTAGTTTGAAAAATACATGTATTGTACAATGGATTGTTTTATTAATCCTATGGGACATATATAACATTAATATTATAATATTATTATAATATAAATTTATTTAATTTAATTATTATAAATCTATTATGATAAATAAATTAATGTACCGTTCATGTCTACGAATGACTTATCATCTCATTGACCAGTGAAATTCATTTCATAACTACATATATTATAGATTATTATAAATACACATATTCTGGATATATATTTTATTTAAATCATGAATAATATTTTTTATATGATTGTGTTTTGACCACATTGACAATTAACATCAAAAGAAGTTCATTTTTGACTCAAGTACCCAATATCGATCAAACGTCCGATGTGAACATAAATAGTTATGTAATTTTATTATCATGGTAATAAGTGATATAAAATAAATAATTAACTTGAAAAATGTTGTCTAAAAAATATTAATTAACATAATATTATTATTTTGGAATACAATGATTGTACGTGATGAGTCGAAATCGTGGTAATGAAAATATTCACCCAATATCTCTTAATTGAGTTAAATATCCATGTCATTGGTTTTATTATTCTAGGAATATCTGTGAATTTCCAATGATTGTTTTATATAAAATATCCAATTATATTGGGTGTATTTACATTTTTCCAAGTAATTATGTCAGTTATTTCTTTTAAATCCAATGATATTATCTTTGTAATGGATAAAATCTATGTATCCTTTCATTGAGGAATATCTTGATATTGTGAACATTTACTACTCAATAAGGTGTATATAAAACATTGTATACATTTAATTTCTTGATTTTATATATTCTAATAATATTTAATGTTTCGGTTGATGTTAATATTTAATTATTTTTTATCAAATGTTTCCCTAGTGGTAAGGGATTGATTAACTAAAATGTCATTTTAAATGTTTTAATGAATCATTCTTCTAAATATTTTTCATTAATGTCCAGGTATTCAAAATGTGTCTAAGGGTTTATTTATATTGATATTATAATTTTAAAATTATGATTCCAATAAAATATTCAAATTGGTATGGGACTCATTAATACAAAAATATTCTACAAGAATTTTTTTAAATGGGGGTTTTTTAGAAAGAATTTATAATATATATTTCTTTATAAAATATTTTATGATTTTAAAATAGAAATAATATATTTCATTCATGCATTGATCATGTGATATTATTTTTTAATGCTTCTTGGGTACTGTTTATGTATAATGGTGTCTTCGTGATAATTTTAGGGTTAGTGAGCCCGTGATAGCTTTCCAATGCATTGGGTAATGTGATTGACGAAAATATTAAAGTTTATCCTAATAGATTAAGGGAATATATTATAATGGGTATTACAAAATTAAACATTATGGTTTGTCCCTTCGTATTTTTTGGAAGCTACAATGTAAGTATGGAATTGATTCCACTAGTTACCTTTATGTTTTCTGATTTATATATGATATTTTGAAGGGATATTACGATTACATGATGTAGGATAAATAGTATTTGTTTTATGGGTGAAAGGTATGATTTTTAAATATTTTTTCATGTGTTTTAAATATTCATAGACTAACTACTTTATTCCCTATTTTATATTCCATAAAATGATTTTTTTCTCATCCAATGTATTTTGAAATTTTTTCCATAGGATAAATGGATGGGTAAGATAAATGAAAAATTATAGAATATTTTTATCAAGAAATAAAAATAATTTTTTTAAAGGATTTACATTGATGAATTTTTTTTTACTTAGTGTAACTGTCCACATTTAATGTCTGGGACTATAATGTAATAGTTATGGCCTAATTCTATAAAACTCTAAAACTAAAAATATCTTTTATGTGATTTTTTGCCTTAACTCCAGATTATGTATTGTTTGTGGCCATGAAATTATATTTATATTCCTATTTTAAGGACCCTTTCATGATATGGTATATTTGGAATTTTTTGATAGAATGTGATAACTTTTTTATGAATTGGATATCTGTTCCATTTTATATTTTACATTATATGTAGTTATTTCATAGACTTTGAATATTTTATAAGCTATGATTGTTCCTTATTTTGTTATGCATTAATTGTGTATTATTTCATATTCCATCAAAATATTATTATATATATATCCATGGTATGTAATGACAAAAAAACTAATTTGATAATAGTATTTGTGTCCTATATTTTAGTGAACATATAGGAAGGTGGTCATAATGGATTTAGCTGACCCTTAGATGGGGATCATGGATGACATGGGTAATAGAATGTTGCTCTAGATATTTGATCGGTTGTTCTAGAAACTATAATGTGATTATCCATTACGGGAGAACTCAATATCTCATTGAAGTGGGTTAATATGCCTGAATAATGTTTATATGAGGAAAATCCATGTATTTGTGTCTAAATATATAGACTCAGTTAATCCAATCAAGTGTTCTATAAAAGGGAAGAATATTGTAATAATCGATTAGTGAGACTATCCATTGAAGGTGTGTAAGGAGTTACTAATTAATGTAGGAATGTGTATTGTACTTTATGTTGTAAGGAGTCACATAACATGATTTATTTCATGTAATGACCACTTCTGTATTTTGTATTATATATAAAAATGGATGTTATGGTTGGGTTTTATATCAATATGATCATTGTAGGATTTCTTCATATATGATTGGTTGTATGATTTTATCGACATTTATATTAATATATTCCAATAAAAATTGTATTAATGTGAAAGTATGATAATGATGTATTTAAGGTGTTATACTATATTTATATGAACACTCCGCATAACTATCTTAATGGTTATTTGGACATTTTAATCAGGGTTATGGAGAAGGAAAATTACAAACTGGTGGGTTATTAGTTGTCTTAGAGTAAGGATATAGACGAAATACTTCTAAATAAACCTAAAATAAATCACAGTATTTTTAATTTTTATATTTATAGTTGTGGTGATTATACTTGTTTACAAACAAATTGGGGATATGTTGTTATGATATTATAAAACATGACATTAAACCAGTTATAGGTTCTTCTTTATGTTATAATATAATGTACATTTTTGTTGATATATTTATATAAATATTATGGTTTATAGATATGAGTAAAGATGAAATAGTATCCTTAAAACCTATCTATACACACACCTTTAGTTACTATCCTCTTACATAAGTGGATCCACACAATAGTGAATGTGTAACTTTTCATGAAACCCAAATATATGGGTTAAGGTGATAAATCATCCATCTTATGGGAATGAAATCATTACTCGTGTGTATAAATGGATTACCACCTACCTAAAAAATATTCTTATTTCATCATAGTACCACAAATGAATGCTCAAAATTATAGAAAAAATGAATATATATATATATATGTTACTAAAGATATAAATAATATTCTTGAAAGATAATATATTAAATTATTCATTATATTTTTATCCATTAGATTGTGAAAACATCCCTCATGCGTACATGTTGTCAACAACTTCCATGAAGTGGCATGATTTTTTCGTATTTTATATAATTATTGGATGGTTATAAAAATTGGTTAAATTTATAAAAATTAAAATTATATAATAACTCACATTTTTGAGATGATTAGACCATGATATCATTTACCATAGTCATATTACCAATGCTATTTTGGACGCATAAACTGAATATCCACTAAACGTCATATGTGAACATCATCATTGTGTAAATAAATAATATATGGTCACAAATGAAATAAATAAAATGATTATAATGGAAGGAACATGTAAAATTATAATAATAATTTATAAAATAATTTTTTTTATTACAAAAGAGGTTATACATCTAAATGAAATGAGTAAGGACTCAATTTAAGGGATGTTATTTTAATAAAAATGTCTTAAGGATCCCCCACAATATTTATTTTCAATTTTTGAGGGGTTTTTCTTGTTTCATGAATGTTATTTTTTATGCCTCAATTTTTGGTGATTTTTATGTTAAAATAATTTCAACTTTATTTATAAGGGATTATAAGTAATAATTACATTATTTTCTATATGACTCATTTTTGACTTTATATAGAAAATGAAGAAAATATTATTTGTTTTAATAATAATCAAATGAAAATATTTTCCCACTATAATTAAATTTATTGATTTTGGTAATGATTTACTTGGTTCCATGGTTATTTTTAAAGAGAATTTATTATCAATATTCTTGTAATTTTTAGTTTTCAAGTTATTTCTATGTATGAAAAAATTATGATTTTACAAGAAAATTGGTTATGTTATTGTCTATAGAATTGAATAAAAAATTAAATTTTGTATGGTTCAACTACATTTTATATTTGTTTTATGGAAATTATTTTTCTTATAATTTATATATTCATGATGGTTTGTAATAATTGTTAATTGATAAATAGTTTATAAAACATTAGAGGTTATCACGATTTAAATGATGATATCATAAGTGTTTTATATACCATTGTGGGTTAATAATTCTATCGTTTATTAAAATTTTAAAGGATTATATACCCCATTTAAAGATGTATTCTATGAGAGTTCATGAAGATTATGAATATTTTAATAGAAATTTATGGAAATGATACCCTTCTATTTAGTATTAATTTTACTGGAAATTTTATTTAATGAAAATTTCTTTTCTATTATTTACTTATAAGTTAAAATTGTAAGATATCCACAACAGTTAATATAATATTCAATGTTTCATTTTTTATTGGGATAAAAGGTAAATTTAGTTATATAATACTCGTTATATCACTAAGATATCCATGGGGTTGTTATGTGACCTGATAGAATTGTGATTAATTTTATTTTTAAGAAGTTTTCAATTTGGGAATCATTAAATGTTTAATGTTAAAGGTGATATTATTATAAAATATGGGATTATACTTGAGAAATTATTATTCAATTATCTTATTTATGTAAACATGATTTCATTATTATTATAGAGATTCATCTAATTTATGGAGAAGAAAATAATTTTTTAGATATTATATGACTATATCATAATCATTTTTGGAAAATCAATTTAGTAGCGATTGATCTTATTTTGAGATAAATATTTAGTTTTTCAAGGATGAATATTCGAATAAATATTTCTAATATTTGGTAACCAATTTTCATTTCTTCTATTTGTATTAGTTTTACAGTTATTTATTTATAGACTCTTTTATGATTAACTTTGGGTCTTATTATTTCTGTTTTTGAGATTAAAGTATTATTAATTCATATTGGAAATTATTTTATCTTATGGTAAACATTTAATATTTTGGTAAATGAGTATAAATATGGGGGAAAACATGTCAACATTTTATGAAACATATAATAAAATAAATATAAATTTTTTTATCAGCCATTATAATGATTTGTCTTTCATATCAATAATTCAAAATATAAGGTAAATCTAAGATAGAAAATACTGAAAACACAATCAATGAAAGAAATATTGATTAAGTTATAAAATGAAATAATATAAGTATATTTTTTATGATTATCTATCATTATTATATAATAATACTTCATATGAACAAAATTTAATAAAAATATATCAATATTTATATAGATAATAGAACATCATTATAATGATATGAATTATGAAACACTTTCACAAGACTTTTTTTCATTTTGGTAAAATCATAGCTTGAGAACAAGTTAATAAATATTATGTTTAATATTTTTAACATATCATTTAATTACATATTAATAAATTAATGTTATTAACATTTATTAAATTTTATTTCTTGATACTTATATGTTTATGTATTCCATTCCTTGGAATTAATTCTAATTTTTTTATGATAATTTAATCTAACATTATATAACTATAGAATATAAACCAATAATATTTTATAATTTATAATTTTTTGAATTTTTTTAATATATTTCATTTCATAAAACACAGAATTAGAATCATATTTTCTATATTTTATTATGATTAAATAATATAGTTCAAGAAAAAACTTCCAAAGCAACGATGTTTCTATAATAATTAAGAGAAAGAAAAATACATTTGGATCCAATAGAAGATATATATATATATATATATTTATGAGAATATAATATTAATTTATATAGTATTATCGGAATATGAGAACCCCTGCCACAACTATATATACAAGATTAATATGTAAAATTATTTTAGTTATAGTGATGTTGATGTAATGATTATAATTATTTATGGGAGATTATATATGAAATTAATATGTTCATTGGTATTATATATATATATGGAGTAATATATTCATAGAATTATATTTTATTTATAAATATATAACTATTACTATTATATCATAATTCTGTATAATATCGTAAAATATTTTTGAAATAAAAATGATTTATATGAAAAAAAATTCTTATAAAATGATTTTATTTTTTTATTTCAGTTTTTCATAATAAATAAATCATTTTCGAAATATTATTTGGAAAATATTTTATATTTAATCTTATGAACTAATATCTTAGCTTTTATCTAATGGTGGTTACTATATCTATAATGAGTATAAATTTATTTTATACATCAAAAATACATTTTCTCCATGATTCTGTTATATTTCACTTTGTGCATCAATATTATAAAATATTTTTATCTCACTTTTTAGTTTTAATTGATTAAAATATATTTATTATTAAAATTATAATGTCAAAATAATATCAATATAATTCTTTAAGATGTTATTAATATTATTTAATTTTTTTGGAAATAATAGAGAATAGTGATTTTGTTAAAACTGTCGTCTCTCATCATTTAATACAAATAAATTCAATATTAATTTTTTTTAAATTTTTTTAAATAATAATATGCTTTATTATATTAAAATAAATCCAAATAATTCTACTATAATCATCATTAATAAACCAATTTATGTAAAATAATTATTATCCAAAAAATGATAATTTTTCTAAAAATGGGTTTTTATTATATTTTGAGAACTTGTAATAAAATTAATTAATGAAAATCAAGGAAATTTATTTTTGAAAAATGGATTTCCTATTTTTAAATTGTATTTTTTTAATTATTTGTGATATTAATTTCATTTACCATTATAATGAATAGTAACAATACTAAATAAATGTTTCCACCATGATAAATGAAGATATGAGTTAATTAGGGGTTATAAATTGTGATATAATCACAAAATAACATCTTAATTTTATTTATATATGATAAATTTGGATATTTTCTGTCTATCTTTTATAAATGGGATTTCAGTGTTCATGTTCATTGATTACGACCTATATATTATTTTATGTTTTGAATAATTTCAAAATGTTCACTATCTTTTAGTATTGTATTGTCAGGACATAAATATAGGTAAATATTAATATATAAATAAATCTTGTTAAAAAAATTTGTTTAATTTTAAAATATAATTCATTCATATAATTTTTTTATTATATTAAGCTATAAATTGAAGAATTACTTTACAACTATGTTGAATCACTTATGTTAAAAATAGAGCAACCAATAAAAATATTTTACACACTTTAAATGAAATGTTTTGTGGCATAATTTTTATGTTCCTAAAATATATCGGAAAATTATAAAATATAAATTTCAAATAAACTGTTAATATTACGATTCATTTATTATGCCTTTAAATCGAATTTTTTTGGAATAGTCTTAATAAAGATATTATGATTTTTTAATGATTAAAAAATATTTTTAAATCATTATGAAATTATTAAAAATATTATAGAAACTCTATTGGCAGGGAAATTGTGTAACATATCATTAATGGTTCATCTATTTTCAGTTTATAAATTTAGAAATTAATTTTATGACCCATAAATATTTAATAATTATTTTAGAATTTATATGGTTACATTGGTATAAGAAAGGGGTAAATCCAAATGATAATTTATAATATGACACTAAAATTTGACAAAAAAAATATTCATTTACTTAATTTCTAATATATCAAAATAGAATTTTGTATATGGGACTTTAGATCCATTAATCAAGAGTTTGAAACATATTATCTAATAATATTTTTTATTTTTACATGATTATATCTAAACATGTTGTGGGGGTGGGGATTGCATGAGTGGTAAACCCCATAATCCAACATTCAACTGACTATTTTTCAAATCCCACGAATCCCCAAGGATGATTTATTGTGACATTTGGTGTAGTGGAACATACATGATGTTGGTGATAAAATATGAATGCATGCTGCAAGAATCATTTACTTGGTTTTATAGGATATGTAATGGGTATTCATATATCCAAATAAAATTATGTATTTTATTTCATAATATAAATGGGATTTATCCCTATTAGAAATAGATATTTTCAACCACCCCACATATAAAAGTGAATATCCTCTCATATCATCCTAAAATATTTAGAGTCATTAATCCCAACAACAACCTACTCAAATACTAAAATATTTCCATCCACATTTATAATAGGTTTTTCTCTGACAAAAATATCAAGCTATAATGCCTAGTTCATAATCTAAATGAGGATTTTAAATCAAGAGATATAAAAATTAACTAAGTGTTTTTAGGATTATTTATTCTTCCACATCCTTAAAATATTATTTAAACTTGCTCATATTATAACATTTTTACCTTACATAAACGAAAATTTTATTATATATTTTTAATAAAACTAATATAACTCTTCATTCATTTTATAAGAAATGAAAAAATCTCATGTGCATACACGTAGGCTATCATCATAATGATGAACAATGTATAGTTTTT
This sequence comes from Viscum album, assembly GCA_963277665.1. NCBI lineage: Eukaryota > Viridiplantae > Streptophyta > Magnoliopsida > Santalales > Viscaceae > Viscum > Viscum album. The sequence goes on from OY728157.1 coordinate 1,474,730,920, forward strand.
AATCACAACCTCACATGCATGGTAAAAAAATGGATAAATTTGATATATATTATATTGATGACATATTTTTCTTTAAAAAATTAACATATTACATACATTATTACATTTATATAAATTGAATAAATGATATCATCACTCATTTGTACATGTGGAAAATAACCTCCCTATAGTGAAGTGATCCTTTTTCCCTCTATTGGATAAATGGTTCTAAAATTGTATTTTATATTTAAAATTATAGTTTTTAATTATAATAAATAAATATATTTTGGTACCATATTCCATTTTTACCATTTTGAATATACTGAATTTATTTTAGACATATTATCTGAATCCCCACAATACTACTAATTTGAACATAACCATTTTGGTATAAGTAAACATTGTTACAGATGATATAATTGGACTATTGATAATGAAATGAATGATAAACCTTTTTTTAATAATTTCGAAATATAATAAATTTATTACATTTGAGGGTTTTAATACGAACAAAACATGTTAGGGATTTACATAAAGGGCATGTTTATAAAAACCAAGTTTCAATGTTTATGTTCTAAATATTTATCTTCCATTAGTATTTTATATAAATTGTAATGAAAAAAATAATTTTTTATGCATCTAAGTTGGTTAAAGGTAATTTTTTCCAGATTATTTGTAAGGGTTAAAATAATATACATTCAACGTGTAATGTACAAGTAATTTATTATTTTGTTTAAAAATCGGTAAATATCTTGATTGTTTTAAGTATTATAAAATTATTATTTCTCCAAAATCATAACCCTAACACCTATTATAGATTCCATTAATTTTTTCATTATTTATTTACATTGATAAAATCATTCTCAATATTATTGTATTTTTAATTCTGAAAAAGAAATTAAGGATGTGAAAATTAAATTTTATTTTTATCACAAAAATGAACGAGTTAAGACTTAATTGATTGAAGGAAAAAATAATTAATTTTTATTATTAAATTAAATGTAAAATGTGTTCTAATAAAGATATAATTCGTAAATTTTTTATATGAATTATTGGTGATCCCAATATAGATGTGATTCTGGGTGATCCAGATATAGCTCCCTCTTTATTTGGGTAATGTTATGTAGGATACCATTTTAATGTATATCTTAAGAGATGTGGGAATTATCTGATTATTTGATCCTTTTATAAATATTATTACATTGGTTAATGTATGAATAATGTCCCACTATAGCTACATGACAGGCTATCAAAGGTTTATAATGTAAATATGTTGATTTAAAATATGATGCAGTTGATATTATACTTTTAATGAAATTTTAAGAACATAAAAATATAGATTGAAATGATTATCTTTTGAAGGATATATATTCACATCCTTTATTACATTACATGAATCCCTTCTATTTATGATTTCACCCTTTCGATTTCATAGTAAATGTTTTATGGAAAATGTGGAGAAATTAAATTTTATAGAAAACTAAATGTATATTGGTGCACAAATGTTAATCATATTAATGTATAAAGTTCATACAGATGGTATGAGGTATACAAATGGGATAATGGATTTATTTTATCATGTGACCCATGAAATTTTTTTCCCTTCTAAATTATCAAAAAAAAATTGTCATGTATGGATGTGTAATAATTTTATCAAATTTATATTCTAGTAATGGGACTTACACTGATTGATGAAAGTATATATTTTTAATGAACATGATTGCAAGGAAAAAAATTATGTTGAAATATGAAATTTATAATGTAAAAATTATTTTAATTATCTAAAACTAAAAACATAATGATCTATTTTTGATATAAAGGGTGAGATATATTCTATGAATAATAAAATTTATTAGATATTTATATATGATTTTTTATATATGCTATGTTTTGGAAAGTAATTATTTCTCAAATACACAAACTATAATAGTAAAACTATTATTTAAAATACTAGTTGGTTTATAAATAAATAAAAATTCTCAAATAAATACAATAAAAAATAAAATAGAGTAAATTAATAATTATTTCATGAACAATTACAAAGAGAACAAAAAGGTAAATTTAAATACTTAATTATAAAATTTAATGAAATTTCAACAGTTATTATTAGATAAATTAATATACTTCATTAATGATATTATATAGATTTTGAAAACATATTTAATAGCAAAATTTCCATTTTTTAATAAATCATTTAAATATGGACAAGTGTTATTGTTATACTTAAATTAAATTATTCAAATCTTATAAGTGATTGTATCACATGTTTGATTGATAATATGTTTTATATTGATTATCACTCTTCCATAACCTTTCAAATTTTGTTAAAAAAATATCATGTTAAAAAAAAGAAATATAAAAAATATTTATTAATAATGATTATTAAATAAGATAATTGTTTTGGGATTATTTTATGTAATAACCTCCGGGGTTTTATTAGAACTACTTATTTTAAATATAATTATTGTTAAAATAAGAAGAATGTAATAAAAATGATTATCATAGTTAATTACCAATTATAACTCAGTATATTAAAATCATAAAATTATTGGCATATTTTCCAACAATTTCAATACTTATTTTATGAAATTACATATTTTTTGAAGTAGTATGAGAAATAATTGATTCAATAAATTTGAGTATCAGGATGCATATAATACTTCATTGTAACATTATACACTACACGTAATAGAGGGAGAAATTATTACAAATATTCATATTATATAGCAAGGATTTCACCAAACAAGTGGTATTATATTCCCAAAAAATCATGATATGTTATTTTATATGAATAATGAATCCTAAAAATATGTTAAGAATGAAAAAACCTACTACTATATTGATCAAATAGATTCATTATGGTTTTCATGTGCTAAAATATAGTTCCAAATTTTTATTATTTTAGTAGTTCATGTAATGTTATTAGTGGGAAATTTAGGGAAACTCGAAATGGATGGTATAAGATTTTACTAACAATGATAGACTACTTTAATAATTTTTTATGAAATTTGTAGACCCAATTTATTAAAAAATATTTCATTGGGTGGCATAAAACAATATATTTTTAATTTCAGTTATTATAATCGCAATATATCATTATTGATTTTTTTAATTAATTTCTTACATGTCTTTATAAAAGGATTGGGGGAGTGTTATTTTTTTTCCGAGGTAGAATTGTTGAAACAAAAATGTTTATTCTTATAAATAACATATTATAAGTATTTAATATCCATGAATGACTTATTTAGTAATCCATTGAATAAATAACAAAGTTTAAATATATTTATCTGCTGTGTTTCATATATTAACTCATAATATATACATTGATAAAGAACATCTTCCTATATCACATGGATAAAATATTTAAATAATGATAATTGAAAATAAAATAGTATATTATAGTGAAATATTAATCAAATATTCCTATGTATGCATTTGGAATCTATCTCATGTGCTCAGATATGTTCCAATATTTTATTTTTTATATAATGCATAAAGTGTGATTTTCAAATAGTACATGGACAATTTCATAGTCTAGAATTAAAAAAAACTTGACATTACTTTATAAATTATAATTTTTTGAGTTTATGTTTACAAGAGAAATGAGAATACTAGTAATCAATGCGATAAAAAATATATTTATTTTAGATCATATAGATCATTTATCATTGATAGAAAAATATAATTTAAAAAATAAAAAATACTAAAGCCACTTAATAATATATATATATTTGAAGACTATGATGTCTTATCTCTTGATATTGCATTAGCTCTGGGCTTTTAATTTGTTTGATCCAAACCATGGTGTTTAGCTAAAAAGACAAATCATGAATAAGGACATACCAAAAATACATGATGACATGACCTCATATTGATTTTTCAAAGAGGTAACAATTATTAGTAAGTAGAAAATCCACTGGAAAGTGTTATTCATAGATTATATAGCCATTTATAAGAAAAATAATGGGTATCTTATAAGTGTCATTAGATATTACTACTCTTAAATATTTGTATTAGACTACATATATAATATTAATATCAAAATATATAAACAATATCATATGTATATGTATTAAATATTTCCCTTATGATATATGATTGTGGACAATTATGATACATTTTGGATGATATAAGTGATATGGAATTAATGAATAATTCATGAAAGTTTTTAACTCTCCCAGTTTAATTTATATAGATATATCTATATATTTTATTTAAATGGAAATGTCTAATAAATCCAAATCATTTTTAATATATCATCATATTTAGTTTAATAAGTCAAATAATAGAAAATTAAACATGTAGGTTGATGAAATGTAGTATGAAACCTGTTTAATGGGAAATCATGAATTTTCCACAGGTATAATTCTTATCATATTGAAATCAAGAATAATGTTTGCTGATTAAATTTATCCCAAAAAATATTTATTTCATTGCTTCATTATAAAATATATACCATTATATTATCATATAATAAACATCATTTCATCAACCACAACATGTAAAAAATATAGACACAATAATGATAACCTCAATAAATAAATCAGGATATTCACCCTAAAAGTGATCTATTAAATAAAAAACTACATTATATTGAATATTATTTTGGGGAGTAATATTACCCTAAATGAAATGCATCATATAATGTTGTCCCATATAAATTTAGTTATTTTCTAAAACTCTACAACTTTTAAAAGATATCATAGATAGTTAAATCTACCTCTTCAATTTTTGAAATCCACTTTTACGAAAAATAGAAATACAAACACTTAGAGTGTCTCCACATATATAGGAAAATTTTTCCAAGATTTAACACATTCAAAATCACCTATAAATAAGTAAGATTATATGATATATTTTTTGAATATATCCCTAGACAATCAATAACAATTGTAAAAAATAAAAAAGAACCACAATATTGAATGAAGAAAAAGTACTCTCATATAATATGATAGGGAGTGAACTTAGAATAACTTTCTAAAATTTTAATTTACATAATTTAATAGTATATTTGACAATATATTCTTTCCATGATCTTTTATCAAAACATAATCCAATGTGAAATCTCATTACTTCACCTTTTCCTTGATAATGTGGTATTTAATATCAACGAGTTTGGATATTGAATGTTAAACCCAAATCTTCTATGAAATGATAGTTCTATTATTTTTACATCCAATCACCAATGGATATCGAAATATCCTCCCCAAATCATCATGTTCTGATTTGATTCAAATAAATTTATTTTCTTATGAAGAATTATCATATATAGTCAATTATTTCTTAATGTGAACAAATTATACATTATATAGATTCCTGAAAATCACCTTCCTCTAATAGATAATCCAACTACAATTGAATATTTCATGTCTCCACCATTTTTTACACAATTGAAATTTTAATATCCAAATAATTAATGATCTAATATTTACTGTACCTCAATCCATATTAATTTATGAATTTCATATTGTGTAGGATTCATATTTTCATTACATATTGTGACTCATAGGGATGATATCTAACTATTTTAAAACAATTTATAACCAAAACTATAATAGTTGTGGATGGTATCATGTTTGATAGACAGAATTTTATAAGAATACTTTTCATCTATTCCATTTCTATCTTCATAAAAGAAAAATATGATCCTTAATGGAAAAGGATTAGAGCACTACTAGAACACTTCCATTTCGAATTTTATAAGTATTTATAGGGTCTAATTTTATTATTATAAAATTGTTTCACTTATTTTTTATTTCATGTTAAACCCGTTGAAAAAATATTACTAACTATGCCTTAACATTTCAAAGTGCTCATTCATTTTGGAGTAAATATCCTAACATTCTGTCACGTCATTAATTAAAAAAAATATCGTCAATTTTTATAACTAAAATTGGTGAGTTTCGATCATCTAACATAACATATATGTTACAATACCTATTTATTTTTCTATATTACATCCATCTATGGATATTATACATCATAAAATTATATTTTTTAAGGATTATTTTTAACAACTCTATACCTTCATTATCATTTAAACATTAAATCTTTCATCATAAAAAAATTAATTTTCATGTTTAATACTTCTGTTGAGGATATATATATATATATATTTTATTTAAAAGTTTTATCTATATAAATTAAATTTTAATTTTTCAAGGAAGATATTGTAAAAAAACACTCAGATTGTTTGATGACATGTAAATGAGGAAATTATCACATCAATTTCAATAATCTCAAATTGAATGAATACAATATTGAAAAAAACATAATTCCACAATGATGCTTTACCTTTCTCATTAACTGTGTAATGATATAATCACATGGTACATATACCATTTCTATAATTTTTATAGATAACCAATTCACATGTATTGGGTTTATAAATTTCGTTTATCTCTTCAATATTTGATGAGATTCAATTCCGAATACACGGATCATATTTAAAATCCTCTAGCTCAACCCGTACAAGAATGATTAATGATAAGGATTTATCAGGATTTTATGTTTCTTAATAACCTTGATGGAATCAATAATAATATTATATGCATAAACATTTATATTATCCATTAAATATTCTACTCCCACTTGAGTAATGCATTCCTTGTTATTGGAAGTTACAAAATCTATTTGATAATTTTGAGACACTTTACATCTTTTTGATTTTAAAATTCGTCTTGCCATCTACCTAATTCATCTTGTACATTATTATACTTTTCATAATTATTAAATGATATATTTTTCATCTTATTAGCCTTCATGGAATCGAAATCAAACTTTTCCTTTGTCATCAATTTTTTTAATCACTGGTACATCTTACTGTAGGGAGTGTCTCAAAGAAAATTAATTCATTTGGAAGATATATACTTTTAATTAGAAATATTACTTTCCCATTAATGGAATGTGTACTTAAAACCCCTATAAATAACTTCATGATATGATCACTTCTAAACCACATGTCATATAGTGTATTCACATAATCTACACTAATAATGCACCGATTTTGGAATGTAATTAAAATTGAATCGTCCCATCATAAAAATATATAAATTTTATGGAATAACTGAACAATTAATTACATATACACCATGGATATATTATCTATTTTCATCACTTTTTCATTTAAAGAGTATTTGGTTATCTATATTTGTGTAAAATAGAATGTTTTTTCGGATATACATAAATCTATTAATTTTTATATTTGGATCTATTATCAATTCAAAAAAATTAATATCACATATCATATTATTTTCTATATAAATATTAAAAATTTTAGAGAGATATTTTTTTATTGTCATTATATAAATTATAATCATGTAGAATGATTAAAGTCAAAAAAATATAAATGAAATTAAAGTCACTATTCATGGATTAAAAATTCATTGTACAAAATTAATCTAAATAGAATTATTAAATGTTTTATTTAAATTAATATTCACACACATTGTGGATTTGTTCACTATGATTCCTTCATGAAACACATCAATTATTTTGTTTCATTCAATAACATGAATTGAATGATTTCCCATAGGTTTATTTTTGACAATATTTTAAATATTCATTTAACCTTCATTATCATGTATTAAATTACATAAGTAATTATACTCTATAAAACTAAACATTAATTATTAATAATTTTTTTTATCTAAATAGTTTACAGTTGAGCCAAAATCCATTCAATCAAATAGAGAAAAAAATTCACTTTATCATAAAATGTCCTTCCTCGTAGAGGATAACTACATTCCCAATATAATAAAATTTGATATCCTTTTAATATATTGCCTAAAAACTCATCAAATTAGAGAATATCATTACATTCTCCACTTTTTCAACATGTTTTACTAAATATAGTTCACATTAATATTTAAATATCGATTATTTATAATGGTAATGGCTACATAATTCTACCATTAGATTATTTTAAGTATTTTTTATCATCTCATGATGTAAGAATATTCCTTCCATAATAAATAGTATTTTCCCTTTTTGTAGAAAACCATAGAAACTATAAATTCTAATGTTTTATCATCTTTTATATATATTTACAGTTCTCTTATTTTTTTCATTTTATATGGAATTATTTTAATAAATTTGTTACAATTTTTCTAGATTGTTCATACCTTCTAGATGTCTTTTAATGATAATTAAATGAATCCCATATCATCACTATTTTTTACTTTTTTAACTTTTTTAGAACATTAACTCTTTATATAGATTCCTATTTAAGTCTTCAAAACTCAATTACTTTGGGAGGTATTAATTTATTCACTATAAAATATAATTATGTTTGTATACTCCATGAAACATGTACCTCTAGTCTACTCGAATTCATATTATTTAGAAAAATTATTTTATAGATAATGAATTTGTAAATCTTTTGTAATTGAGATTTTTCTAATTTTTCACAGTGTAATTTTTCTCTATTCATGCTGATATATTATAGAAATAAATTTTTTCAAAGAATAATATTCCATATTAATCATACACACCTACAATTGTTGGGATTTTAATCTAATTCACTTTGAATAAAAATGGTTATCTATCTTCATTGTTTTATTCATTATGTTCTCCCTTTTATTGAAATGACTTCCATTATTTTGATGGCTGCAGACAATGAAAAGGTAAAAAATGGAAAATAAAAAATATATTTTTAGGATTAACAACCTTCTAATACACATTTTACTATAATGAAACATCTTTGTATGAAAATTGAAAAAATACCATAAAATATCTTCAACAGTTTTACATTATCAAATTTCTCTAAGTGATTAAATGTTATATATTCTTCACTGAAGGAAAATTATTTTAGTAATCTCAATCGTTTTGGCATGATATTCAATTAGGGAACTATGGTCACATATCATCATAGAACATTGTTTTTTAATATTTGAAAAATTATTGAAATTTGATTCATTATGAGAATTATTCATAAGATAATAAACTTTTTTAAAAAGCTAACTTCTGATTTTTTATCTTCTGGTTCTGTTTTAAGAATACCATATGTACTGCTCCTAAATGAAACATTGTTTGAATTTTTTGTTTTTTCTATTGATTACTCCATTCTTCTTCATGAGAATGGCCTTTATTCTATTTTGATATATCCATAAATAATTATAATCTTCAACCTATCATTATAATTACAACCTCCATTATTTTATGAATTGTATTGTTTATAGATAATATTTCAAATAAATTTTGTTTTTTCCATTGACATTAAATTAGTGAACATCCATATTTGAAGAGAACTAAATGAATCCTTACAGATTAATGATCATTTTTGTTGATAATATTTTTCACTATATTCATTCTTATAGAAGAATTATTTTGAAAAATGATCGATCAAATAATAGTTGTTGTTACTAAATGGTATTATATCATTTTACCTACATCGTCCTTGTTATAGGACTTTTTCAAGGATGTAAATAACTCATGAGAATTAATACTAGTTTCATATTCATATAATTCTTATTTAATATATTTCATAGAACCTCAATTAATAGAACACATAAAGGTATTATAATAGGTCTCATTGTTGACATATTTTAGAGTTATCCATTTTTAAAGGTTAGGGATAAACCTCATTTTATTATTAAAGAAATGAAAAGAATTAATTCATCATTTTATATTACATTACGTTTATTTCTATAAGGCTTAATTTTCATTCAGTAATATGATATGAGTTGGAAATCATTCATTGTTATACCAAAAAAACCTCATATAAGAAAAAGTGGACAGGGAACCATTCATTCTATTTAAATCTTAATCTCATTCCTACCATACAAAAGAATCACAACTAAAAAATGCATAATATATAAGTATATCCTTTATCACTGATATAAAATGGCACTCATGAATGTTTTATTTTTATGAATGAAAATAATAATGATAATGGGATACCATATGTTCTACTTTTTCATGATTATAAATTATAACCATTAACTAAACATAATTTTTAAAAATTATAAAATAACCCATTTATCAATACCTTTTTAGCACTGATAATTGTCATGAGCATGCACTAAGTCCCACATAGAAATCACACAAGTGATGCATCTTCTTTATATATCATTCCACTGCATATGACACATAGAATCATGTTGTGGGGATGGTCCTCCATATACACTAAAAATAGATATACATGCCCCACACTTAAAAATGTTGTCCATGGCTTAACCTATGATTCATTTGGTACCTGGCCCAAATTCATACTCTTATTTATGAAATTGGATAATAGGCCCAACTATGTTACCAAATACCTAGAACATCTATAGATTTTTATTATACAAAACAATTAAAATGTACAATTATTTAAAATAGTAAAGAAATTTAAATAACTAAACAAATTGAAATATCATAGGATTAATTCTAGAAAATTAATTTTTTTACTAAATTATAATTCGTAAATTTAATATATACATATAAATATATTATTAATATTAAAAATTATTATATTTGAAATTTTATATATTGTGAATGATATTAAATAATAAAATAAAAAATAAAATAAAATTAAGTAAATTAATAAAATATTAAAAATTTTATTAATAAAATAATTAGTTAAAAACTGATTAAATATATTATAAATACATATAAATTATAAATATTAATAAAGATTATTATTTATATATTGTTATTGAAAATGAATTAATTGAAAAAAATGAAAAAACATCTAAATTAATTTATTCTAAAAAATGATGAAAATTTTAAAAATATAAAATTCACAGAATTACGAAAAAAAATTTAAGGAAACAATTAATAATAAAAACTAAAAAAAACAATATATATATATATATATATCAGTATATTATAAATTGGAATATATAATTTATAGAAATTATAAAGAAATTAAATGAAAAAATTTAATAATTAAAATATTTATATCTTATTCATTTTTAATGGTTTCTATACATAATTATTCAGTAATAAATTTAACATAGAAAAATATTAATAAATAAATAATTATATATATAAACAATTTCCCTAAAATATGATTTATATAATAAAACATTATTATGGACACATTAAATAAGTCATATATTTTATGAAAAATGGTTTATAATTAAAAATTAATATTAATTCAAAATATTGAGTAATTGAATCATGTAATGTATATTAATTGACTGTTAATTTATAAATTTAACATCTATCAAATTTGTGTTACATTAATTTCCCACACATATATATGTGTATTTTCTTTTTATATACAACTCACTCATACACAAATATTTAGCTAATTAATGAAATCTTATATAAAAACACATACCTCTAATATTTATGTAATTTATTCATATTTTAATATTCCTTTGAGAATTTCATTTAGTAACATGATTAATTTTTTATTTTGATATTATTAAATAAATTTGATTTATTTATTTTATTATTAATTTAAGAATGTATTAATTAATTATCTATAATAAATATAATTTTTATTTAAAATTGAGTTATTCATTTTTAATAGTTTTTTATAAATATTTTTTTATTATTTATTAATAATAAAAATATGACTATCTTTTTCTTTCATGTATATCCATATTTTATTAATAATTATTTATCAAAATGATAAAATGTTTCTATTTTTTAAATATTTTCATTTTTAATCATTTTTAATTATTCAACATCACTTATTTTGGACACGTATGCAATTAAGAATATATATTCATTAATAATGATAAAAATATGAATTGAAATAATATTTATAATTATGTATATTTATAAATAAATATTTACTATATTTTAAATTAATATATTTAAATTTATATTTGAATTAATATTGTTATATATTTTATTTATATATTTATAAAAAAATAATTATGCATTAAAAAATTATTAAATCATAATAAATGTATATAAAAAATTAATATATTCACCATATTTATATTTATATTTATATTTATATTTGTTTATATATTTATATTTATTCATTAAATTTATATAATTATAAATATGTCAATTTTAAAATAAAAAAATAATTATTTGAATAATTAAAAAAAATTATTTATGTTTAAATAAGTATAAAATTATAATAAATATAATCTAATAATTAATATGTTTTCTCCAAATATATATAAATATATAATGATTAATCATATAAATAATTAAATAAATAAAACTACACATATAAATAAATTTAAAATTATAAAATTAGAATAAATATATTAATACGAAGAATATATTTTCTATATCTATATTTATATTTATTTATAATTCATATAAATATATTTGGATATAAATATATTTCATATTAGAAATAAAAAATTATAGATATATTTTGAAAAATATTATTTATAAATCTATACATACTATATTAATGAAATTTTGTAATTATAATTATAAATTAATTAATTAATTTTCTTAAACTATTTATATATTGATAAATAATTATATATATTTTCAAATATTAATTAATTTATAAGAAATATATTTAAATAATGATGATGATGATTAAATATATAATTATATTAATATATATAATGATATAAAAAAATTTACAAAAATTTACAAATAATTATAAATATATTTACAAATATAATTATTTTAAATTTGATTTATAAATCTATTTTTAGTGGATAAGTATTAACGCTCATAAGGATACTTTTTATTGGTGCTTAATATTTTAGCATTGACGGAATATGTTTTTATCAGTGTTGATTTTGAAGCACTGATAAAACCCTCCCTGGCCTTCTTAAAAGTACACTAATCAAAACAATATTAATTGTGTCTGTAAATTATTCATTAAATTCAATACATTCATTACTCATTCTAATAATTAATAAAAGAATCAAGCCTAAAATTTGAGTTATTGTATTATTTTCTTCTTCCCCTATAATTTTTTGCTTTTTCTAGTTCAATGTTTTTTTACAATGGCATTTTATTATCATGGTACAATCATAGGGTCCACGTTTAGTGTATATACTTATTATCATTTTAGTCTTATTAATTTCCCATGACATGATGATAAAAACCTCACCCTTTGAGTTTAATGATACACATACAATTGATTTTGGTGCATTATGATTTTCTTTTTTTAGGAGTTATATTTTTATTTCAATATCAGTTGATGGGTTTTTCCAAATTTTATTATATAGGATCTTGTTTCATTCCTATAAAAATATTCCCATAATATCCACTAATAAATTAATCATTTTGTCACAATATATTGTGCATATAAAACAACTAACAGTCTAGAGCTTCCTCAATGGTGAATAAGAGGTTTTATTGAAATTTTTATAGATTCTTCATGATTATCTACACGGTAGATGCAACACAATGAACTATTCATTTTCATTAAGTTATAACATAATGATTTTGTTATATTTAAAACATTGAATATAAACATGGTACTCATGTAATTCTATTTATAATTTTTTCCACTAGTATTGAGGTTAAAATATATAACTTTGTGATAAACAATTAAAATAATATTGATCTCTTCATCTTCTTTCTCATTTAATCTTCATGAAATCCATATTGTATTAAGTATTAGACAATAAAAATATAGTTTTGTACATGAATGAATGGATTTAGAATTATAATAATTAATTTCATAAATTGGTTTTTAATTCTATAAACTCTAATTAAATTTGGATAAATTATCAAATTTCCCTACGTTCTAGTGATTATATAGAATAAGGAATTGTCTTAATTCATTGATGATTCTTGATTATATAGTAAATTATAATACTTTAATATTAATTTATTCTTACAAAAAAGTGTAATGTTCCCTAAATAGGCTGTTTGGTAAATAAATGATGCTGACACAACCTCATTATTTTTTAATTAGAACAATAAACATCCTTACATAGGTCCAGATCAGGTTTACATATATATTGAAAGATGTTTATGTAGGGTTAATCTATGGTACTGTTAGATAATTAATCCTCAAACATATCATAGTTTTTGGCGACATCACTTTGGATTAGTTTTTATATAGATCAAGACTTTTCTAGGTTGTATACTTCTTTTCTTAGAAATTCCATCATTCATTAGATTAATTTGGAAACACATCAAATCATTGATGACCCATCTCAAAATCACTAATTATACTTAAATTATCTTCCAATAATTGTGGTAATTATCAATCAATTTTATACCCATTTTAGGTCATTTTAATTCCATTAGAAGTTTATAAAAAACTCGTGATAGAATAATGCAATATCCTTCACTACCTCCTCCATTACAGACATAATGAGCCTTCATATAAAAAATAATAATCACTTATTTTAGTATCAAATATACTAATTAACTCAATAATATTTACCTTGAAACTCAATCTAGATTATCCCAATCATTAATCCTTTTTAATAAATTTTAAATACCACATATACAAGCAATCTTGAACAGTTCAACATCTTCCATAAAATTTTTAAAATAGTTAATATTTTAAAATCCTTCAACACTTTTCATTATCATATAAAATATATTATCATTAATATTATGTGGAGGGATGCTCTCCCAAAAGACAACTCATCCACATTCTATTTTAAATATACGGAAATTACATCAGTGCAAGTCCAATTATTTCCAACATCAAATTTCATGTACATTAAAATAACATTCCATTCATTTACATGAACAATGAAGTGATAGATAATATATATTAATCCCATGTACACTATAAGGATTAATTTAATTTTTTTTAAAATTCATAATAAATAATAAAAAGAGTTATCTAAAAAGTTATTTTTAATATTAAATACTTTTAACTACATATTATAAAATATAATTATTTATAAACAATCCATTTAATAAATAGGTATTTGATACATATTTTTTAGTGATTAATATATTAATATATATCATTAAGTTATTATGTTGAGTAACAAATCTATTTTATTAACTATTTTGATATACTAATTTATAATGATACATGGAATAATGATTTCAAATCTATTTATTTGTTATGTAAAGTATATAAAAACATGGTAAATTAGATTTTATATGAGGGGAATAATTTTTGATCGATGTGGATACAAGTCATTGGTATGATATCATAGTTAATGGAATGATGGATCAGGGGTTTACTAATATATTCCTATAGTAAAATTTCCTGTATGATTTTAATTGCTCACTTAAATTAATGGATAATAAAATTAATCATACGTGGAATTTGTCCACTGACTGGTAGGAGTCACCTAAAAATTCCCACTCGTGTTATGATTTACTTAGATTGTCAATGAAACTCCACTGGACCCACAAATCACCAATTGAATAGTTAAATATACATTAACTCCTGTTATATGATTGACACCAACATGGATGGTTATAGAAACCATCCTAGAATTTCCACCATTCATTTACATGAAGCTATAATTTTTTAAAATGCATTGATCAGACCAAAGTCTATTTAATTTTTATATAGTAATTGAAGGAATTATTGTATTTTTTAAACATAAATGGTTGTTTCAACTTCAGTGTTGTTAAGTTCTTCCAACTGATCCACGTCAAAGATACACCAATTAAGGAGCCCCATGTACTAATCTCACTATTACAGTTACTTTTTATTATGTAACAAAAAATTTTATTCATCACTAACTTCTATCCAAATATCATTTATATTTATGGATATTACTATCATCTTCATCAGATTTATCTCTTGAATATTTAATATTTAGTTTTTTACTTGATAGATCTACACTGTATCTTCTAGACATTAAACAATGATTATTGAACTACACGGAGCAGTAGTAAACCCATACCACTACATATGATCCTTTTTATTGATATCACATTGTAACACCTAACACTATATTATTAATTAATTTAAAAAATTAATTAACCATTTCTTTCAAATCATATGGACATTATTTAAAAAATGTTGGTCTCCTTGTTTTTAATTATCTATAATTTCCCCCCTTTATTGTTAATATAATATGTGATTGTATTTATTCATTATAAAAACTAAATATTTTTTAGCTTAATAAGGTACATATTTATCCAAAATGGATGCATGATATTCATATGTAAAATGATAATGATGCTAGAATTAAATAATTCATCATGTTTTATGTTTATCATGAATATTTCCCTTCTAAAATTTATCACTTCTATTTATGTTTTTTAATTCATGGAAATTAATTGCCAAAGTATTGGAATACCATTTTATTTTCAACAAAATATGTCAGATATATATTTTTCTGAATAAATACTAGAAAAAACCAAATGTGACAAAAAATTGTAGTAGTACTATGATTTATGTGTCATTTGATATGAATACCAGTGTAAATGATGCTACAGACCATATAGAAAAAATGATAATAGCAATTTAAGTAGATCTTATTTATTCACCAAATTTGTTTGAAAATTTAAATATCATTTCTAAGATACCATTTAATAGTTGATGTACTAAATACCATGCATTTTCATCTGTACTGAAGTTATATAATTTATACGGTGGTTGTAGATGGAGCTACCCCAACATTACCAAAATTCATGGTCTTCAGAATGATATAAAACTAGAAAAAATTGTACTTACATAGCAATCATATGATCCAAAATGAATGATTGGTAAAATTATAATGTTCTTTTAAAAACTCTATTCACCAAATGATTTCATATTTTTTCTCAAGGAACATGAATCACTCGTTAAATTCCCTATCTATGTTGTAGATCAATTCTATTATACTAAATAAATTTATCCAAAATCTATATAAACATAACATATAATTCTATGTTTTATAAGACTATATATATAAATTTGAAAAAAATTATTATTGATATAGAATGAAAATGAATAAATTAATAATAGTAAATAATATCATCTAGAAAACCCTCCTTAATGGAAGAAAATTGTTTTTGAGTATCCCAAATTTGGAAATGTGTTGAGTAACATATATAAAATGTAATTTATAAATGGAATAAATATTTTGCGTGTCTGTAGATATATTAACAGTATATTGCCTTTCATGTATGAAAATTATAATAAACTTCTATGGTTTGCATTAATAACAAATAATTGTTTTTTCTCTATTCATATCAAGAGAAAAACAACTGGATAATGATATAGATAAATACATGGCTCCACTAATTATTGATATAAAATTGATTCAAGATACATGTGTAACAATTTATGATTCACATAGTGGTGTTGAATTCAAATTGATGTCTATATTGTATTGGATGATATAAAAATTTATTGTGATTGGAGATTTTTAATTCTATATAATTAAATGAATATATGGGTGTCCCATTTGTAAAAAATGCATACAATAAATTTATTTGAAACATTCATTGATGTATAGGTGATTAGGAAATTAATTGTTTTTTACCTAGTAAAAATAAATACCAAACATTGAAGATTACATTTTGTGGGAATAAAAAACTAAGTATTACATTACATCCAGTAATGGGTGTTCAATAGTTATGTAATATAAATCATATTGAAACTATTTTCAATAAATCCTTTTTGATGACCCATACAAGATCTAGTTGGAATAAGCGAATAATTTTCTTTGAAATAAAATTTTATAATGATTTGAATGTCCAAAATTTCCATGATTTCATGAATGTAGATTACAATTTATTGATAGTGTATTTGGAAAATTATTCAATGTTCTGGGAAACAAAATTTGTAATACACACTAGATTAGACATGATTGGCATGGGGTATAGGATGAGCTAGCACTATTGTAGGGAAAATATTGGAATTTGCTTCCTCAAATAGCTTACACTATATCATGTGATGAAAATTATCAATTTTTTATTTTCATTAATTGTGTAAATGTTTATGATGGTTGGACATTAAATTTTTGTAATTCCATAGAAACGAATAGTTTTATGTTGTATGGACTAAAATCACACACATTTCATGTTTTGAAGAACTATTTTTTTCATTATCTCCTTATGATTATTTTTTTTGAAAAAATGTAAGATAATATTAGTCATTCTCTTCATTATTTTTGAATTCATATACAAAAAAATTGTCAACCTAATTATGTTAACAATAATTAATTATAATTTTACAATTATATTTTTTTTAAAAGATATGTCCTTCGAATCATCAATTTATGATTAAATCTTCCACCTAATGTTTCACATTGTTTGAGATGTTCAACTGTGATTTCATGTTAATTATTGAGTGATGTATCTGATCGAACAATATATGGATATTTTAAAAGGTTTTTTCATGTATATATGTAATTCAGAAGGTTTTATTATAATATTATTTATTCTTGATGAATCTATTGAATTTTTTTCCAATTACCTATGAGGTGTTGATGTCCCCTATATCCAAAATCTCATCAAGGATGAAATATTATCCTCAAAGGTATTTTCAGAAGGTATTTTATTATAATTACAGTAATAGAGACCGAAATAGTGAGACATTATATATTACATAATATTAATGATGTTGATCTATATGTTGAATTCTGTAATGATATTCATAGATACATGTTTCCACTAATAGTAGAATTATAGATATCAAATTCCCATAATCAATAGTTTGTTGGATGTTTTTGATATACTATTAATATGGTTTTTTAAAAAAGAATAATTCAAATATTGAATGACTTTAAATGATAGCTAGAATTAAAATTAAATATTTTACATTGCAGTGGTTTTGTAATCATATTTTTAATGTTCTAAAAATAGAAAACAATGAATAAATTACAATAAAAAATAGTGGGCGACAATTATTGACATAACAATGTACATATATGGTTCTAATGATTGAAACCAAATTTATAAAAAAATTACATATTTATTCAATATTATTTAATAATATTTGTTAGAATATATATAATTTCAATTATCGGTTTTCCATTTCAAATGGGTCAACCATATGATTGTAGTGAATTTTGAAAAAATCGGTTTTATGAAGGAATATTTCATAATGTAAGGGAAAAAGAAAAATACATTTATAAATTATTTACAAGAAGTTCAATTATTTTTTGTCATAGTTCTAGAAAACTAATAATTGTCTCATTATCATACATGTGAATAAAACAATGACATTGTCAAGATGAAAATTCAATCAATGAAAACACTTTCATTTGGAGATCATAATCAGTTCATAGAGAACCCATTGTATACAATGTCTTGTATATTAGATGGTTCTATAATGAGGGTATTTGAATTATATAAAGAGGATAACATTACATTTGACAAATAAAAATCTAATTATGTTAAATTAGAAAGCTAATGTGTTCTTTAATATACTATGTTTTTCATCATAATATTATTTTTTCTATACTATATTATCTTATTATAAATAAAAAGTATGACAAATAATGTTGAATTTTTTTTAGCCTGATATTGTTGCCTATATTAGGGATGAATAGAAGGTTGATGCTAAAACTATATAATTTTACAGGGGTCAATAACAGGATGATGAAAAAAACTGAGAATGCCACATCTTATTAGGGTTGACTAAAATTATCAATACAACAAGTATGAGTATAGAATTAGTGGTTATTTGGAATCAATATGACGAACCTATTGACCCCAATATATCATTGTTTAATAGTCATATTGGTGTCACAATTAGAATTAAAATTTTGATTGATATTGACTCATGTATCCATGTCTAGTTGAAAAAAATAGACACATTGAGAATATATAATGGAAATGTTGTGATAAACTCCATCTATTTTACTAAAAAATAATATAATAAAATATTGATTTAATTTATTATTAATTGTATATTTTCATTATTTTATAAAGTTTACATAATAAATATGTTATAATAGCCACTAAAAAATCCCATAGAGCCTTCCTAAGTCTTCTTACCATTTTATATATAAGGTATGATAAGGGGAATGTACATCCAAATCCACAAATTTCATTATCACACATTTTAAAAAAGGAATCCTGCAATTTATTTGTTAATATTTATAATGAGAAATTATTTGAGGTTATTTATAGTAAATAATATAATATTTTAACTTATTATTTATCAAATTTTCTTAAAAATAGTTAATTTTTGATAAAGAAAATATTTAATTAGATTATAAACGATGCATGAAAACCAATTTACCCCTAATGAAATTTCTGGATGAGGTCCATATCACAAGATAAGAAATTGGTATGTGGTATAAAATAATAATAAAATTATTTGATGATATAAAACAACATATATTCCATTTTTAAATATATATTGTTGGGTCAAAATCTGAATCCACATTCATCACATGACAAGTGTTATGGATGGAGGATCACATAAATTATGATGGTAAAATAGTTGATGTAAATACAAAACCAGTATGAGAATCATGTGTAAAAATGAATTAATACTAATTTATTATTTTTTTAAAATATATAAATATTATATATTTATATATATTAACATGTTATTTATATACCTTAGAAAAAAGTATCTGATGTGACTATAACAGAAGAAAAAATACTTCATGTATCATTGAAGTGGATGAAAAAATATGGTCATGTAATAGGTATATGTTTTATACTATCTCCACGAACATATTTCATGAATAAAAACCCACAAGGACAACCCAATAATATGATGACTTTATTAGAGGCACAAATAGAATCATTACAGTATATTATTTTCCAATCTTTTTTGGTATTCTAATATATTCAATATGATCAACAATAATTGGTGGTGGAGTATATATCATCCGATTAACTACCAAATGACCCCTATATCTTTGAGGTATTCCATTCAACTAAACATCATTCCATAATTGAGGATGTAAATTTTTTCATTAATATATCTCCTAAATGGGAAAGAAAAAACAACCAACAACATCATATACATAAAATTATATAGGGTGATTTAGTATGTGATTTTTGTCTAATTACATCTATTCATTTAATTTTTATGAGGGGTAAGGAGTATAATATCCTGGGATATATGAAATGTATAATGGAAGAACCAAAAGATCACATTATATTAGGGACTGAGGTATCCCATGTGCTAACCACATAGTTTCCTATCTCACATGATGATCCAAATATCTAACCCCTGAAAGATGAAATTTTAGTGTTCACAATATCACTATACAAACCAAAAAAGATACATGTGGTATGTTCTGAAGAAAAATTTTCATATAAAAATCCCAGAAAAGATGATGGAGAAAGGTATGATAAGAGGTATGTAACTAAAGATGGATAAAATAACGGATAAATCTATGGTTGGATCAAGAAAACTTGTGCATCGTATAGGAAAACAAAATATACATTTCTAGAGTTACTTTCACCCTCTAGATCCATGGTATAATATTTTAAAATTACATATTAATGAAAAAAAACAAATAAAAATCGAGATAATTTATACATTCTTTATGAAGAATAAATATTTCGAACATTCATTAATGATTTGATAGGTATATTGAGTAAAAAAGTAAATAAAAGTATTAATGGATGGTCTTCTAAATTGTGAACAAATAAATAAGATTCATTTTCCTAATACACTATTCCAAAAGATTAATTTAATATGTTAATTAAATAAAAAAATTATTCATATAATATATAGGGTCTTATATTAATATAATATAAACAGAAATCTATTCAAATCATGATTTTTATTCATAAATCATATTAACATTTCTATGGAATAAATATCAATGGAGATGGAAGAAATTGATATGAAATAAGATGTTATATAATGGTATTTGAGAATAAAATAATAAATTAAAGACATATTATAATGTAGAATATATCGTAGTAACAAATTAAAATATAATCATTCAAAATTTATTCTTAAATTATTCATTTATATTGCTATTTTTTACTAACCTATAATTTATGATTAGGATTATTTTAGATACCAAAAAATTAATATTTTTGAACCAATGCATGTATATCCAATAAAATGACCACACATGTTGTTTCTTGTGAATTTATAATGTAATAAATTCAAAATTTAATTGAAAAATTTGAACTAAATCTTTCAGTCTATGTTATAAAAGGAATTCTGTTATGATAGATGGATCTCTAATGATAGAATAAATAATTGTATAAAGTTAGTGACTGAATGAAATAAGTTGGTTTATTACATTAAATAGAAACATATTATGGAATATATAGAAATATATACATCAATAAAAACATTTATCAAAATAGTTTACATATTTTTTTCCATGTCTATGTATAGTTTTAAGTCAAATAATAATAATGATCGTAGATATTATGTATGAAACTTAATGGAAAAAAATATTAAAGCAATTATTGTAAAACATCAATGAATAGTTAATTTATTAAGTTATTAAGAAATTTCATGAAAAATAGTTATTAATTATTTTGTTCCAATATTTTCCAAGTTATAAAAATATTTCCATCAATCATCATACTAAAATAAGAATTATGTTTTTCTAGAGAGGAGTTGGATGATTGGATTGTGTAAAAAATAGTTAACATCAATGTTATGTTATTTCAAGCTTCATCTATGATCTCGTACAGGGTATGTCCCTAGTAATATATATTGTGTTGAGAATCATTTGTATAATAATTCTTATATATAATTTCTAATGCGTTTATACAAGAATAATATAACAGGGAAATTCAATATCATTATAAATGAATTAGGTATATGATTTTACAATGTATAAATACACCATTATGTGGTGACACATTATTTCATATTTAATTAGTCTTTTCATCATTTATCACTTATTTTATTAAATTTCCTTATCATTTTATCTAAGACATATTTTATTAATTATACACATTAATTCAAGAATCATGTAACATGATAAAAACTGAGAAAAGGTGCTTAGATTGATTTCAATTGATAGGAAAATGATCCCTAGATAATTTGGTACATGTATATATTGAACTCACATCAATATAACACTAGATGTGGTGAGTATGGCTCAACTATTGTGTTTTTAATATAAAAATTTAATTTTAGATTGAAAAATGATAAGATATTTAAAATTAAGAAAAACAGATATGAATATTTTAAAACATTGGGAAATCGATCGATAATTAATTTTTTATGTATTTTAAATGATTACAGAACCTTTCAACACAATATTCTGTCTTTAGGACTCGAGGAATGTGATTTTAATACAAAATAGTTTTTTTGCATGAAATACACATCAAGTAGTTATAAGAAGGGATAATAGCTAGAATGGTTTTTAGACTTTAGAAAAATGATCCATAATTAAAATATTAAAATTAATATGTATTTTGTTTATACATTAGGAAGATTATCCATAATCCATTTTTGATGTATAGGTTTTATCTTCACCTCATTCTGATAAAAATTTCTCTTGGTATGACCCAAATTGTCAGGTATGAATGTAAAATGACATGTTTTGTTTAAAAAGGGTTTCACTCACTAAAGCATAATAAAACAAGAATATATTTTATTTATAATATACTATAATGGTTAAATTTATTTTTCCTACACCTAGGAATTACTCTCATGTCAAACCAACTCGTGATTTTACTAATATGACTATAGTATGTGTTTCAATTTAAAATGAAAATTTTGAAAAAAAATGTGACAGAATCCATACAAAAAAAACCTGAATTGTTTAAATAAATTTTTTCAATTATTTATAGGTCATTTATGATTATTAATAATCATATGTTTCCCAGACCAATTTACGGTGCACCGAGTAAGAATCAAAGTGTCTATAGTGAGTTTAAATATGAAAATTTGTTTAAAAATGTGTTTAACACACTGATTACCCTTAAAACATTCAGGAATTGTTCTCAAAATTAATTTAAATAAACTATAATGTGTCTAATACATTTATAAAATAACCACATATCAATCTACCATATTTTCTTTTTGGAATGACCAAATATGCATGTTTCTAGTTGAAAATGAAATTTTAGTAAAAAATACAAGTGATGTATTCAAAACCTATTAAACATATCAGAATTATTTTGTGACATTATAAAAACAATACATAAGTAATTATTTATAATTATAAGTAACCACACCTAAATCCAATACAATATTTACCCTGTATAACTCAATTTCTTAGTTATTTGTTTAAAATTGATAACTAGGAAAAAAATTGGGGTCACTCAGTATATTATAAGAAAACATGCTGGGATTATAATGTTAATTCAGTACTATAAATCATAATTCATTTGTAACATATAAATATTTTTTACACATCCATATGATGAAAAATGTATTCTTTTTGGCTTAATGTGAATGTTTTCAATATATAAGTGCCATTTCTATTTAAAATTAACATTAAATCACCAAAACGAAAAATATGATTGTATATTTTTTTCTTTTAAAATTATATACTATTACTTAATGAATTTTCATATCATTTTTATCCTATAATTATTTAGATAATATTCATAGAGATAATTCATGAATAATAATATGAAATGTTGTATTGTGAAACAATAAACCACAACTTAATCTAATACACAATGTCTCTGGTATGACTCAAAATAAATATTTTTAGTATAAAATTTAAAAATTAATTTTTATATATTTCTTTATAGTATTACATACATATGAGTTTTTTCATATAGTGTTGAATTACTTCCCCCTTACTGAGATTATTTTTTCAGAAGTAGCATGATTGGGGGTCGGCTTCCAAAAACAATAAAAAATTATTATTTTTTAATGTATGTTATAATTTGTATGCAATTAGGTAATTTGTTAAACCAATATTTGAAATGTTTATAATATAATATTGTTTTCTTTTATTGGTGCTCTAAATATTGTTTCATTCAAATTTTTTATTTTAATCATGTATTGGTTATTATTTTATAATGTTTTTTTGGATATAGTGAGATTGAATTAGAATAACACTCAACAACATTATACCCCATTGATAGTACTATTAAATGTGTTGAAAAATGGACCATTTATCAGTGAATTTCTATCACTGATAATCGAACCCTTTTTTAGTTCGTTCAATAGCACTGATAAATTTTTTCATTTATTAGTGTTAAAGAAAACCACTGATACAGCATCTCCTTTATGAATGTTTAAAATGGTGCTGATAAAGATAAAATTTATTAGAAGTTTCATATTTCAGCTAAAATTTAAGGGACTTAAATTACACATTAGTAATAATTTTTTTTTGAATAATGGTGAGTATCAGCACTATTAATGTTCATTTTTACAGTATTTAATTCATTTATTATTTATAAAATTTATGATTTCTACATGAAATCAATCAATTAATGATAACAATGAACCCAAACAAAAATAATGATGAAAACGAACCTTGAACCATTGCCTCGAATGATCTGATACCAACTAAATTATCTATGAATGTGTGTAAAGAGACGATGAGGATGTGGTGAATTAGTCGATTGAAAAATATTATCCATTATGTATTTTCAATAATATTTCCATGTTGGTTATTGAAATTTATTATTGTCAAACATGTGATGAAAATTTTAAAAAAATAAGAAATGTTCTCAAATAATCATGAGGGATTATTATATGATTCTTAGTATCATTTTAATAAGATGGGTACTCCATAGTAAAAAAAAGATTGCATTTTGTGTGTGGATATTTTGTTGATATTATCAATGAAGAATGGATATATATGGCTTATTAAAATATCCAAATATTTTTATATATATTAATCTTTAATTTTTTATGATCTGTGGGTTTTTCACATTTATAAACGAAGAAAAATTTATAAATTTATGAAATAAAATTAAGAATAAATTCATATTTCTAAAAGTAATTATATTTTGAAATAATTATCTAAAGGATTATGAATGGAATATAACATTGGTATTATTCATTATGAGGATAATTATTTTAGAGTTTAAAGGATTTAGTCTCACAAGCTTTTTCCTAAATCCAATCCAAATTTTAATCATAAACCAATGTAACATGATATAATGGACTACAAGATAATTTCTTTCTCACTGAAATCATGAAATCCTCCATGCAATTTAAATCATCAATCATAACCTCCACCATTTATTATAATTCAACTATATATTATATAGAGAACTTGAAGGTTTTTTTAGTAGATATTAGAATGATTTAAACATGTACTTGATTATTATTTTAAATATTCTGTAATTATTTAACATGGAATTTCATACTAAATTTAATTTTAATATAAATTTAATAGGTTTTATTTAATATGTATTTTATCATTAATTATTAATAAATAAAAAATCAAATTTAAAAATGTTGAACAAAATCTTATAGTGTAAGAATTATCAATTTTCTATGGAATATATTTTTCTATATAAAATGTATTATTATATTAATAAAAAATTATTAATATTTAATAATGAATTTAATGAATTTCATGAAATTTCATGATTATATATATATATAACTAGTTAATAAAAATTTAATTAAATAACCAAAATTTAATCATAATAAATTGATTTCACAATTAAAAATACAATTAAAAACATTTTCATTCATTACGCTTTTTTACATTAAAATAAATTTTATCATTCTTAAAAATTGAATTGAATATAAAATAGTACATATTTGGATTATTTGTGTTCAAATTGTATGGTAATTGTATTTATTTTTATCCACAACAATAAATTATGAAGGTCAGATTCGGTCAAACTTATAACAGCTAAAATTAGGTAATGGTGTCAAATTATTTTTTAATAAACAAAAATATCATAATAACATATAACTATATAGGTTAAGGTGGGATTTTAGGACCTAGCCTCATCTAATATTAATTATTTATAAAAAATATAACCACATTCATTGAATACGAAAATCTATTTTATATTATGTAATAATTATTTACAAAAAAAACCCATCTCACTTAAATAAGGAACACTCCATCATCCCTTGAAATACACACATAATATTTTAAATCACCTTAAAAATATGCTATATTTTCTACCTTAATTTGTGTATATTTTATTGGGTTGATTTTTTCCCTTTAAAGTTCTATATTTATTTCTAAATATCTATGTTTTTTAAGAAGAGCTATGATTTATTCAACTTTAGAAATAACATATTATCATTTTATTAGTCGTATTCTTCATGAACCAATTATAAATACTAATTTATATCTTTAATAACATATAAATAAAATAGATATTATTTTTATTACTGACATTATAATAAAATAACTTCACTATCTTACTTTTCCATTGATTATACTATATTTGTATGGGAGTTGGTTTGGCCACCTACATGAATGATTATATAATTTTCATTATAGTTATTGAAACATAATTTCTAGTTTTCTATGATATAAATATCTATATAACGTTCTATTTATTCATCAAAATATTTTTAAAAAAATTAAACTCTGTATTAATATAAAACCATTATTAGTTATAATTAATAGAGAAAAGTGTCAAATTTAGTTTACCTTCAAATATTGTACCCAAAAAATCATGGTGTTAACATTGAACTGAATTTTAAATTTTATATATTCCATTATAGTACATTTATTATTGTATAGATATTTAAATATTGAACATCAAATTATATCTAGAATAGTTATATTGAAATATTCACTGAAAAATAAAAACTATTAATTCTAATGATTAATACTAACTAAAAATATGTAATAAATATTTAATAAATTATAAAAATAAATATAAATGATTATAAATATGAATAAATTTATAATAAACATGGATCAAAATAATTTGATTATTATATAGTATTTTAATTTATATTAAACCTAGAAGGAATTAAATATAAGGATTTTTTTCAACTAAATTTCAATTTTTAGTAGGTCAAGATCATTCTTCCTTGACAATGCATTTCAACAATTATTTTATTCTAGTAATTCTCTATTCTAAATTCTATTTTATCCATATATCATTATAAAATTCATATTTACATCAAATTATTTTTCATTTGTTGATTAGTTTATATATATATGATGTAGTAATGAATAATTACCATCGTTTCTAATTGATATTTTTCATCAATGACTATATTCATTATAATCATTCAAAAATATTAATATTTACCCATAAATTATTTTTATAATCCTTTTAAATTATAATTAACTAGCATACAATGTTATTAAAAGGAATATTTTTAACATTTTATATATTACTAATTTTTAAAATTCCTTAAAAAGTGTGAATATAATCAAATTATTAACGTTTATTATAAGATATATGTTTCCCATAATGATAATCAATTGACATAATAAAACATACTCTTTATGTTTTCATTGATTAAGAAAATAATTTCTATTATAATATTTATGGATTCATTCATTTTTTAAAAATATAGGATAACAATTTGAAGAATAAATAAAATAGGTTCAATCCAAATATTTTTATTTTTATATTTCACTAAAACATTGGTCTCATTAAAATAATTTATTTAAAATGGTTTATTATTATTATGTACATTATAATTAATTTCTTAACATACTATTTTCTTCGGCGTAAAATATAATTTTCTGTACCTTATATGTTTACATAAAAAATCCATTTTGCAAAATCCTTATGAAAATTATTTTTATTCAATTACCCTATATATCTTTTGGATTTTCTTATTATAGATAACTGACCATGAACATCCTCTAAATTCTGTTATACACATTTTTAATGATTGAGTATCTAGAAATCAACTTATCTACAATTGATGTTATGTTATGTAATTCCTATATGAAATGAAATGAAACCTATTTTCATTATGATGGGTTTTAATGATATATTTCATCATAAGTAACATATGGAAAACATATTTATAGTTTAAAATTTTGAGAGAAGTGGTTCTATTATAACCCTCTATTGCATTGAGTAAGGCTTTATATCTCATGAGAGAGTATTGTTTGGCACATTCATGATTGCATTAACTCACATATTTTTGGACATTATTGTGGTCATCTATGTTCACATAGTTATGTGTGGGTGTGAATTATGTTAGATATTTTCCAAATATTGCACATGAATATAATTCTAAATATATATCTTCATTATTTTATAATTTTACAAGATTAGGTTTATTCCACATTATTTTTTTTCTATATTCATATGTTATACTTAAACTGTTCATGATTATTATGACATATATCAAATAAATATATAACTATTATACTTTTATAATGATCATTATATGGCCTTATGTTTCTATTCCATGATTTATTATGTCCATTTATGTCTTATAATTATCGCATATGATCCTATACTCCTTTTAATAAAATATTCCTCCCATGATTGTCCAATCTTACATGCTTTTGAAAAGTTCTTTTATGAATCTTTTATTTCTTTTCCTTTACTAAACATTTTTGGTGATCCCTTTCTTTATTCTCCATTTCTATGAAAATATTTGTATGATTATTTATCTAATGATGTATTCAATAGATATTTTATAAGTTATGTTGAATAAATAATTTTTTCTATGTTTTTTATATATCATGTTTTAAAATCACTATGAATTCATGTTATGTGATTTTCAAAAAAAATTTGAGATATAATTTTTAAATTATTAAAATGATTTAAATTATATATACCTTTATATAGGGATATACCAATTATTATAAAGGAAATTTTTAGTTTCATTTTTTATATGATTTAGTAGTATAATAGAGACGAACTTAATGTGACCAATATTGAACCCAATGTTCTTTTAGATAAAATATATGTTTCATAGAGTGGGATGTCATAATATATAATCTCAAATTCATGTATTTAATTACTCACTATTTATTAGGATATTATTGTTTTTTCTTAGGATTACCCTTTTTCCTTTTCGTAAATTATCATAATATATAGGATTCATGCTTAAAATGGGTTTGAAGAATAATGAATTGGTGGCTTAAAAGAATAAAATAATTGGATGAGAGGAGTAAATAGCATCATTTATATTCTCTCTCAGTTTATGAATAATTACATAATACGTATTTTGATCCCACAAATGATATTATACATGAAACATGGAGTCTATTTATTTATATTAAAAACAATCATTATTAATTAGTGGGTCATGGAATCATATAATAACCAACTAATGAATCAACACAATATTTTTTTCTATTATATAATGTTAAAATCCTTAATAAATGATTTATTAAATTTGTAACATTGTAATTCAAGTTGGATAATGATGGAATCTCATTTAGAAAATTACACAAAATAAAACAAACTCTACAAAATGGGTTGAGTTTATGAAAAAATCATTCTTAAAATATTTTCCTCAATTTAATTACACAAAAATAACATAGAATTTATGTACATGATGTAAAATGAGGATGATTATATTTATACTAATGAAGTGAGTTTCATGGGACTCATAATATATACTAATACGTTTATTAAATTCTAAAAATTAATGATCATACATTTTATTAGTTTCATAAAACAATGTCTTCAAAAATAATTTCTATTATAGACTTTCAAATCTATGATAAAATTAATCAATGTGTTCTTAAAAAACTAACAAATTTTCACTTTTGTTATTATCTTGTATTATGAGGAATGAAAAGGAAAACGAGATTTTATGGAAACTCTATTGATAATTCATTTGTAAGAATTAAATTTCAACCACAAACATTTTTAATATAACAGAGGGAGAACCAAGGAAATTAGGTCAATGAAACTGGATGGTTCTTAAAGTATATAATAGTTATCTATCTTGACCATGATTGTTATATAGTAATGAATAGACTGGAAAACAAAAAAAGGGGAAAATTACCAACTAATTAACCACCCACACATTTATTATTAGATTTTAATGTGTATGGACATTATAGTAATCAATTTCATAAAATGATAAAAATAAAGGGAAATATTCATCATCATTATATAAGTCCAAGGGGAATGGAATATGTCATTCAATCAATATTATTGAATTGGAAAAATTATTGTAATGTTTTTATTAGTATACTTGTTCTCTACTCTAGATCTCCAAATGTATTATTCATTCTTGTATTTCACATTATTTAATATCATGCAAGTTTTCTTTGAATTTTCACCCAACACCCCAAAAATTTAATATTAATTTACTTGTTAAAACATATTTTTGTTCAATGATTGCATCCAAGGTATATAAATATATTGTAATCAAGGATTCTCGTAGGGTATTTCAATATTTATATAACTACTTCCATTAGATTTGTTTAAAGTTATATTTTGAATGGATTGAATCTCAATATACTCAAATCATATCAATTATCAAAAAAATTAAACTCATTTCATATTCCAAATTTTTTTTAATCAAATACGAATTCCACTACTTACCTACTTGTTTTAATGATAATAAACTATTCTTGTCACAATATTAATAAATTTATTATTAACTGTAGGCATCTTATAATCTAAGACAGGTGATGTAATATTTCATATGTTTGTGAAATTATAGTGGTTGATAAACCACTAATGATAATTCAATGTCGAGACTGACTAAACAACTGAAAATGTCGCACCATCTAGACATCATACCTTCAGAATGAATTTTTTTCAATGTATGAGACACAATTAACTATATGTTTCTATTTATTATGTCATGCCACTAAATATGAAACTAAATAATGTGTGAGTAACCACCATCCTGACTTACCTTATGTGGTTTCACTACCTGAATTATGATTCACCAACATCTAAGACACTTCCATCATGGACATTTTTATTTATATAAAATTTCACACCAGCAGTGCATGTCTCCAACAGCATTGGCACACAATTCAAATCTTTCACTACCATACCTAGACACTTTAATAAAGAGACATCCTTACAAAGACACAACTCTTTAATCTCATCACCATTCCAAGACACATCAATACTATTTCCCAAAAATATATTTTAAAAAAAATATCTCTAATTCCTAGTTTATTGAATTTTATGTAATGTGTAATATTATTGATTATTTCATAATGGCATTATATAATGAATTAAAGAATGTTTGAACCCACAATATAAGGATACAGGATATGTAGATACTCACTTGGATACTCAATAATTATTCTAATAAAAAGAGAAGTATATTACCTCATTAATTTGAAGTGATATAGTGTGATGTACTTGAAGAACAAAATTCATAAATCTATACATGAAACATGATATGTAGATAATTGGAAGATATTACAAGACTAATATCTCTTATAGAAGTGGAATAAAAATAAACACTCAATGTTTACCTATAATCAAGAAATAAAGTGTCTTTTAAACTCTACTATTATGATTCTTTCATTAGAAACCAATTCAAGCTACAATTAAAATCAATATCAAGAGTCGCGATCTTCACTTCAAAATAAGTAGAGCATCTCAATCCGTTGATACTTAAATTTCATTATTTTCTTATTAAATTTATCATAATGAGTAGTTTTTGTTGTTAAATTTAATTTAAATGACACTATTTCCTATTATAACATTAAGATAATTATCCACATACATATCTCTTTTTACACCTTCTTTCCATGTAAAATCATGGAAGGGGTCCTCTATGACATGTAGTATTTTTTACTCTCATTGATAAAAGTTGAAGATCCCTTCTACAGTATCGAAAGATGTACACTATTGTAAAACTCAATCTAGGCTACGGATCAATATACACATTTACATAATGTTTTGGGTTATAGGAGATCCCAATATGGAGGTGACTAAGTCTCGTATTGGGAATGATCCTATTAGATAAAAAAATCTATTTCTTGTTTTACATTGTTATTTTTTGAATATATTATTTAAAATAAATTTTTTTGTTAAACTGTAAATAATTTATATATATTGGAATTTAACCATAATTTTTTCATAAATTTTAATTAACTAAATTTATTTTAATCGAATAAGTAAAATTGTATATTATCTACCTGATATCTAATAAATGTTTTGAGAAATATTTTGAAAGGTTGAAATTTATAGTGACATTATGTTCTCGTTAACTAGTCCATATCTTTATTAATTGGGGGAATAAATATTATTACCATTTTAATATAATTTTTTATTGGATACGCATTCACCCCACCTCCATTCTTAGTTACTCACTCAGATAATCATTTGGTATCAATTGTATATGGTTTGGTATTAATGTTCTTCAAAAAAAATTTGACCTCTAATTTTTTATGATTTAAAGATATATAAATTTCTTTTATTCCTAAATTTAGTTTTATAGATGGATAATATTTAATAAGTGTCTTCTATTAATAGGCCATTCTTTTTCAATGTTTACAATTATGATAAATGCAAAATAAAAATGAAAAGTCACATTGATGTTATGGGTTTTTTGAATTTTAGACTATTTTTAAAGATTAAAATTTTATCCCAACCATTTATAAAATGTATTTTAATGATTAATTGATTATTTATTAAAAATTTACTTTATTAAAATGAATTCCTTTTAATATGATTTAGGATATGAATTTTTTTACAAAATATCTTCCAGAAAAAAAACGCATATGAAATTGGGGATAATTAATCTCTTTCAGGTGAGGGAAAAATTTTGTTCTAGATATGAGAATTAACACATATAATATTAAGTAGATAAATTAAAAATTAATATTATTGAACCTATTTCTTAAATTTACATAATGTTGGATGAGATTTTGAACAAAAAGACATAACTAAGGAATGAAATATCTAAAAATGTCAAAATCAGGCAATTTTGTAGATGTTTACCTAAAAGATTTATAGGCACATCAATGTTAATTATATAGACATGTTATATCCACATGTTACATTGAAATGTGCTGATTCATACACTAATTACAGCTCACGAAGAGTTCAAGGTTAATCGGTAAATGATGAAGATCCAAAGAGAAAAAATTTTCCTTTTATCTCTACTGCATTTAAAAAAATGAAAAGAAGAATGATCGTGGTTCTAGTTCATGGGAAATGGAATCACTACTAGATATTGTTGAGGAGATGCCCAAATAGATAAGATATTCAATATTTTTTTAGGAGGCAACCGTTTTTTTAAAATGGTGGAAAAATGGAATTTATAACTCTAGTATAAAAATTATGAAATATTGGAAGAAGGATGAAAATGAAGTCACCGGTTATGAGTAAAAAAATATGGGACATGTTAATGAAGACTGTCTGAAACTAAAGTAAAAAAATGATATGATGAAAAATATAGAAGCAATAATAAATAAATGAAATCCACGTGGAATTATTATGAGGATATCTCTAGTGATTCTGACACTACTCCTAAAGAAAAGTTTAACAGAGAAAATATGTTCTCTATGATATAAATCACAAACATACATACTTCATCTTCAATAAATATTTTTGTTAATTATTTGAATGAATATAATAATGATCATATAACTATATAAGAAATTTTTGAATACCCAAATATGTTATAAGATACATTCAATAATCTTAACGATAAATATAATGTACTTAATAGATGCCATTTTTTATTTGGAAACATTAAATCTGATTTTCCTATTGAAATGTAAATAAATGATCAAATATTAAAACATTATGATAAAAAAGAACTTTTAAATGATTAGCTAATGAAATAATTGAAACAATTATCTTATGGTAGAGAAAATATCAAACATATATTAGGGAAAAAAGTTTAAATTAAATACGTTATAGATTATGGATATCGACCTGGATAAAGAATATTAGTAAAGAGTACTTTTTTACCTAATATAGAACCTAAAATTTTTACTGCTACATATTTTTATAATTGAAAAATTAATGTCTTTATTCGAAAATTTTTAATTTTATTTATAGAAAATCGATTAAGAAATTGTGGGTTTCAATATATTTAATTACTAAAATCTATGTACCCAATATATATTTTGGTTACCTAAGTCATTTTATGTATAACATATTGTTTATATCACATTTGTATTAAGACATCTTTAAAAAGTATATGGTTTATTAAAGTTCATGATAAATACATATGATAGGAGATTATTCTATCCTCAACAGGCTCATTAATGATGATGGCAGTCATGTCACATTTAGTGATAATGAAAAAGGGGAAATCATTACATTTGTCCAAATTGGTAACAATAATTTGATTGTAATTTTTGAACTAATATATGTTGATGAGTTGAAATATAACATGCTCAGTTTCTCAAAATTATTTGATTAAGTTTTTCATGTAACATTTGAGACAAATTTAGTTAATGTTTTTTATTATAAACATATTTTTGTATTTAATATTTTATTAGATGATAATTTTTATGTTTTTTATCATAATTCATTAATTTCTCAAAATAATTTCTTCTTTGGTGACTGTCACAAAAATCATGGATTACGAATACCATTCCATTCCATTATGACAGTCACTCACTTTTCATGCTTACTATAAAAGGGTTAGTTTAGGATCTACCTAATCTAAAGTTCCCAAATGACAATTTCGGTAACCCCTATCAAAAAGGGTAACAACACAATGTTAATTTCAAATTAATCAAAGATGTTTCAACTTCTAAACCTTTTGAGTTAGTTGAAATGGATTTATTTGGATCTTCTGGAGTATTATGTATTACTAGGAAACACATTGTATATAAATTAGAATATTTCTTTTCAAGGTATAATTGGGAGTTCATTTTACCTATCGAAAGGTAATTTTTCCCCATTTCACCATGTATGTTAGATATATAGTGAACTCATGTAGAAAAAGAATTTAAAAAATGTCTCGTGAACATTTTCATGTGGTTGAGAACAATGAATTGGAAATGAATATCCCAAAAAATTACTATGGGAATATATTCTCAAATCATAGGACTACTAAGTTGAATGGAGTTGTATAAAGAAGGAACAAAACTCTTCATGTGATAGCCCAGGACATGTTAAATGATTATGTATTACCTATCAGTTTTTGGGTATTGTCAATGAATACGTCTTAATACATCAAAAATAGAGTTTTTATTTTACTAACATTTATGAAGACCCCTTATGAGGAATTAAAAAATTGAATTTTTATGGTTAATTACTTTAGAGTTTTAGGTTGGAAACTGTTTTTCATAACACTAAGTATTATCCTGAAGAAATTTCTTCCAATAGTGTTAAATGAATTTTCATAGGTTATTCAACTTATAGTAAATCCTGTAGAGGTTTCATCTAATTGAATATGTCTATAGAAGTATATTTCCATATAAAATTTGATGAAATAGATCCACATGAACCTATGAATTATTTAAAAATTATTGTGGATGGTTGGTCATCTTTAAATGTAAATTATAATAATATTGATTGTATTCAGTAATAGTTAAAAATTTTAGTTTTAATGATTTACTAGAATTTCATGAAATTGAACATACAAAAACCATGAAGTGAAAATAATTAAATTATCTAGATCCGTTATAATCCTTTTGTATCACCCAATAGATTTGTTTATAGGAGTTCCAGATAATGATACATAGATATGAGATTATATTATAAATAATGTTGAACATCAAGAATTCATTTCTCATCTAGAACCTAATAACATAAATGAATCCATTAATGATGAATTACGTGTGACAGTAATAAAAGATGAATTTATGCTTTTTGGATGAATGAAATTGTGGGAATGTGTAGATAGACCGAATGAAATCATAACTATTATAACAAAATTGGGGTTTAAAAACATCGTAGATGAGTTGGGTTCAATAATTAGAAACAATGATGGACTATTTTAAAAACATTATATTCTAGAAGAATGAAAATAATGTGGGGATGGATTGATAAAATTATCCATACATGAATACATTAAAATTATACATTCCTATGCAATAAATTTAAATTTATAATATTGTGAAATGGATGTCAAGAATTCTTACTTAATGCCTTTATAATTGAGTATTTTGTTTGAACAATCCACTAGTTCTCAAAATCCCCATTTTGACAACATGTTTTAAAATTAACTTAATCTTGATAGGGTTTAAAATGGGTTCCTTAAGCATTGTTTCATATAATCATCAATTTTCATATTTCAAAATGGTTTTCATAAGGAATAACTAATACAACCCTTTGTATAAAAAACATTTAAAATATTTTTAGTATTATAAATATAATTTGATGATATAATTTTTGGTTCTTCTAAGGACTCATTATGTAAAATTGTTAAAAAAAATAGTGAAAATGAATTTGAAATGATTCTTCTTAGAGAAAATATATTCTTTATTTGATTTTATATATTTCCAAATTAATATTGAACTACATTAAATCGATGTAAATATACTGAAGATATCTCAAAAAATTTATCTTGGATAGATCTATAGGTAGTGATACTCTTGTAAGTACCATCTTTATGTTGGATCTTAATATATTTTGGAAATGAGTAGATCAACAAAATTACAAGGGAATAATGGGAAGTCTTCTCTATTGGGAAACTATTCATCCAAATATAATGATTATTGTGTGTATTTGTGATCACTTTAATGATAATCCAATATATCCCAACATTTTTGTTGTCAAAAAAAGTTTCAAATGCCTCATATATACTACCAATTAAGGATTATTATATCCTATAGGACAAAAATATTAGTTAAGAATTTTAATGTGTATTTTGGTGGATTTTTATTAGAAATAAAAACACCTCTAGAACATCATGCTTTTTAAGAATGTCTCTTCTATATTGGTGTAGATAGAATCAAAAATCTATTGGATTTTCTACTACTGAAGCTGATTACATAGTTGTAGGTAACAATTCTGCATAAATTTTTGGGATCAAACACACATTACTATACTATGTATAATAATTAATACACATCCCCCTTAATTTTATATATTACAAGTTATATTAAAATGTATAACAATATGGTTTTTCATTATAGATAAAACACTTATTGTAGTAGGAAATCACATTTTTAGGGATAATTTTCCAAATTATGATATCAGCCTTGAATACATTAATACAGAACATTAGTAGGATGATATATGTACAATGTATTTAAATTATATGATAAAAAATTAACTAAAACATGAATTATGTATGATAAATTATAATTTGGATTAATTTTAATATAGTAAACCATTTTGTAGGACACACAATTATGAAGGACACATAGATGGAAACAGTAACGTCTCAGTTCCAAAAGCCACACTGAGGTGCCCCATATCCAGTTGGACACATTGCCTCAAGAACAATTCCCCAAATGCTAGAGGTTGCCGACTTGCAGGGATGGACTTGGGAGTGATAGTGGGAAAACGATGCCCTCATTTTTCAGAGTACACAGTGTAAGGAAAAAAAGAAATTGCAGAAGTATTGAACATCCATACAAGAGGAAACAGTAGAAGAGCGATAAATGAACAATTAGATAAAAATATATAAATGATGCATGATACATAGGAGTCTAGGAAATCAGCCAAACAAGTCACAATGATGAAAAAAAATACTAAACCCAAGTACAAAAACAAAATAGTTAACAACCTCCCAGCATCTAAAGCATCAACCTGGTCCCATGTTCAGTAGCTTTATTACAATCAAAAACCTGAAGTAGTTGGGATCTTGCCCTTATCTATACCTGCAACAATATAATCTGTTTAGGCCCAAAAGCCTGAACCAAATAGGGTTTGAGACAAAATCCTAGTAGGAAACCACCCGAAGATCTTTTCCTAATAGTCAATGAATATATGGTAGGAAAAAGTACAAAAACTAGTAAACAATAAGGTACTCAGCAGTAAACAATAACCAGTTTCTAGAATATAATTTACAAACTAGTGAGAAGCCACTCATGTAAGTAGAACAAATAGGTAACCCCCTGGGAAGTTCTTATAGCCTAACCCCTATTGTTCAACCAATAGGTACTATAAACCCTCTGGGAGGCACACATAGTCTAAACCCTCTGGATAAGATAAATAATAGACTCTCTAGGGAAGCACTCACCATCAATTTCCTCCAATAGTCGTGTATCATACTAAAGTTACTCTGGAGAAGCACTCAACGTCTCATTCCCCCTATGGCCCATGAAGAGGAACTACAGACACTCTGAGGAATAACTCAATGTAAATTACCCATGTGGTATTGCATTGTTTTATAATGACACTCTGGAGAAGCCCTTACATCCATTATCCATGTGGTCTACTACACTAGGTTCTCATGACCCTTTGTAAGCCAAACATGTATAGGACACGTATCGCCCCAAGTAAACATCATGAATTACTTGTCTATCATTCTATGGCATGTTAGCATAAGAAAACAAAATTCACAATATCCATATGACTAGGAATGGGAAAACTACAACAGTTAAAAAGGTAAACTAGACCCAACGGCCCGGACAAGAAACAACATCCATGGAAAACACTTACAAATACCAATAATTTTCCCAAAACACAATCAAAATCCTCTACTCTAGAATACATGAAATATGTAAATGAATGGCAATAAACTGGTAAACATACAATACCCCTTTTTAAGGGTATTGTTGGAATTTGAACAAAATATTCAATGAATTTCAATAGAAAGGCACAAACCACCTACCTTTAGGGTTCCGGCGAAAACGATCCACAACCAAACCCGCCCACAAAATCTGACAATCTCTTTATGGAAGACCTCTCTAAAACTCCTTATTTGTCATCCATAAGCCTTAAAATCAACACTCAAGGAAAACACACACAAGTTCTACATGAAACAATTGTAGATCTAGAAAACCTAGAGAGAAGGAAGAGAAGATCTAGGGAAAACCAGGGAGAAACCAAGAGGAGGGAAATACCTGAGAAAACCACCTTCAATCCACAAAAAAACTCCCTTCGATTTACCTCCAAAATGAGCCAAGGAGCTCACCCAACATCTGAAAATCGCAACTTCTGTGTGATCCAGGAGTGGGATGAAGAATAGTGGAGGAATGGGAAATCGCTAGTTGCTCGGGTCATAAAAACCCAAACAGTAAGTGGCCACATGGTTACACTGCATGGTTTTGAAAACCGTACGCCAACAGTGTGGTTGCTACTATACCATCCAGGGACTTTGCATGGCTTGCACAAATGGTCTGACCAAAAGTGTATAGCCTTTATGGAGCCCACTGTCAAGGGTCCTCGATTTCATGGGCTGGCCGCACGGTTTGTTCAGGCCATGTGCCAACCGTGCACCAACCGTGCACCATTGCACAACCTCAAGAATCTCCTCTTTTTCTCTGAAATGACCAGAGAAGGAAAACATGCAAGAAAATAAGGTCTGTGTTCTTTTAAACTTCCCCCATTAACGAAATTTTTCCCTGAATTTACCTTGTGCGGCGTAGAAGAAGAATCCTTGAACAGCTATAGCCACTGTTCACATACATCGGCCTCCCTCTC
The DNA here is from genome assembly GCA_963277665.1 of Viscum album. Classification (NCBI taxonomy): domain Eukaryota; kingdom Viridiplantae; phylum Streptophyta; class Magnoliopsida; order Santalales; family Viscaceae; genus Viscum; species Viscum album. The sequence goes on from OY728157.1 coordinate 1,474,770,880, forward strand.
CCAAGTCTTGTCCTATACCCGCCCATGCTGTCATAGCGACCGTACCAGAGGAACATACCAGTCATGAAGAACCTTTTTACTGTGATCAACAATCTAGATAGGATTCTCCTCAAATGACGCATCCACCTCGAGCTCAAACTCCTCAGGTTGAAAGACATGAGATGGGTCTTAAAAGTAACATCAGAGCTGAGAAACGTGGAAAACGTCATTCATAGCCTGGTACCTCTGATATAACTTCAACTGATAGGAAACTATCTCAACTCTCTCCAACACTTCAAATGGCCCGACATACCTTGGTAGAAGCTTACCTTGCTTCTTAATCCTCCTATTCCCTATCCACAGTGTGAAACTCAGTCAAACCTAATCCCTAACCTCGATCTCGAGGGGTCATCTCCTCTAATCAGCATAAGACTTCTTCATAGACTGTGCAATAGCCATATTATTCCGAGTCAACACTATCTCCTCTATGGTCTCCTGGACAAGATGAGGACCTAGCAAGGTTGCCTCTCCTACCTCTAGCCAACATAAGGGTGATCGGTATAGCCTACGGAACAAAGCCTCAAAAGGTGCTATCTGAATAGTTTCATGAAAACTATTATTGTATGAAAATCCTACAAGAGGTACAAGCTTCTCCCAGGAACCTCCAAAGTCCAGAATGCATGCTCAGAGCATATCGTCAATCACCTGAATCGTACGCCTAGACATGCCATCTATCTAGGGATGGTATGATGTACTCTGAAGTACTTGTGTACTTGAATCCTTCTCAAGCCCCTTCCAGAATAGAGATGTAAAACGTGAATCCATGTCTGATTCAATGGAGTGTGGAACTCCATACAGACATATAATCTCTCGGATGTACAACTGTCCCTGCTTATCAACACTAAAGGACTCCTTTATTGTCATGAAGTGAGAAAACTTCATAATCCTGTCAATGAAAACCCAATCAACATAATTCCCACGATGTGAACATGGAAAACCAATCATGTAGTCCATCCTGACATCGTTCCACTTCCACTACGGTATGGGTAATTGTTGCAAAAGAACTTCTGGTCACTAATGCTCTGCATTCACCTACTGATAAGTGTAAAACATCATTACAAAACCTACAACATGTATCTTCATACCTGGCCACCAATACTGGCGATGTAGATCATGATACATCTTGGTGATGCTAGGATGAACTGCCCAAACTGAGGAATAAAAATACTACATTAGCTACTCGCGTATGAATACTGTCACCCATACACGTCCCTAGAAATGAATGATCTCATCATCACATACTATCTATCAAGGAAGAGGGTCCAATCTTGCACACTCTCCCACAATACAAGGATTTCTGAGTCTGATAGTTGCCTCATCCGTACCCAATCATGAAGATAAGAGGTAACAAATTCCTAACAAAGAAACGTATACCCTTTACAGCCGTGCACCTCCAAATACATCTCAGAGTATATAGCCATTAGCTGCCACTCATTGCTGGCCTCTTGAACAGCCTGCATCTAACTCCTCCTACTCAGTGCATCAGCCACTGCATTACATTTCCCAGGCATGTAGGCAATCTCAATGTAAATGTTATGAATGTACTCAACCCACCTTCCATATCTCAAATTCAGATCACGCTGAGTGAAGATATACATGAGAGTCCTCTAGTCGGTGAAAACCTCAAAATTATCTCCCATAAGGTAAAGTATCCAACAGCGTAAGGCATGGATAATAGCTGCCAAAACTAGATCATGTGTCGACCAGTTCCACTCATGTGGCCTAAACTGCCAAGACCCGTACGCAGCGTCTCTATCTCCCCGCATGAGCATAGCTCCCAGCCCGATACTTGAAGCATCACAATAAATAGTGTATCTCCCGCCTGTCTATGGAAAGACTAGTATCAGTGCTAAATCCGACATCCCTTTCAAACTTCTATAAGGCTGACTCACAAGTTTTCAACCATAAGACCGTTGCACCCTTCCTAGTCAGAACTGTCAGTGGTGTTGCTAAGTGTGAGATGTCCTGAATGAAACGTCTGTAGAATACAGCTAGCCCGAGAAAACTCTGCACCTCAATGAAGTTTTTTGGAAGCTCCCAGGAAACTACAGCTCTCACATTGTATGGGTCTACTGATACTCTTGCCTTAGAGATAACATGAACCAATAAGTGAATCTAATCCATCCAAAAGTGGCATTTTGAGAGCATAACATATAAATAGTTCTATTTAAATGTACTCAGAATGATCTAATGACGTGTGGCATGGTCATGTCTAGTGTTAGAGTACACCAACATATCGTCTAAAAATACAAGAATGAAAGCATCCAAGTATGGATGTAATACTCGGTTCATCAGTGCCATGAAAACTGTTGGTGCATTCGTGAGACTAAACGACATAACCATATACTCATGTAGACAATACTTGCTCTGGAAAGCTGTAAGAGGTATATCAGATGGTCTAACGTGCAACAGATGATTATCAGACCTCAAATAAATCTACGAGAATGTCTGGGCTTCTCAAATCCAATCAAAGAGGTCAGCAATCCTAGGCAAGGTATATCGGCTCATGATCGTCTACTGGTTCAGATTCCGACAATCCACACAAAGCCTACGGGTACCATCTTCCTTCTTCGCAAACAGGACATGCGAAACTCAAGGAGAAGAACTGCGTTGGATGAAACCCTTGGCCAGCTACTCCTCCAACTGTTTCATGAGTCCCCACAACTCTGGTGTATCCATCCTATATGGAGGAATGGACACTAGTGCGACCTAGAAAAAGCTCGACAGAAAAGTCTACCTCACTCTCCAGAGGAAAACCTGAAATGTCCTCTGGAAAGACATCTCTGAAATGATCGACCATTGGTGGAAATTCTAACTGTGATGTCCCCTGGTATTCTAGACAAATACTAACAATTAAGGATGTAATTGTGCCTAACCCATGATGCTTTGTTCTTGCTCTACTAGCATGGACATCCCACTCTCCCTTATGAAGAACATATCCACCCTTTGAGGATATAAAACTCACCCTTTCAGCATTATCAGTTGATGACTGCCTGGAAGGGGACTAGCCAGTCCATTCCAAGAATGAATTCATAGCCGGTCATCTCCACAACATAATGATCCCAAAAGAAGTGACACCCTCCAACCTTGATAGGAAACTCCTTTCATGGACATACACTAGTTGTTCTAGTCCACAACGGAGTGTCTAGAATCAAGACATTAGTAGAAAAAAAAGTTGCAGAGACCAAGGATCTATACAATAGAGACATATATAATGTTATGGGAAGCCCCTATATAGAAAAGAGCTGTAGATAAATATGAGGCTAGTAAGATCGTACTTTGAATTGTTGAGGGGCCGAGATCCTGCTCCTGATGGGTCTTTTCCACTACAATAGTCTGGTTATCTCCGCAGCCTTGTGACCCTGCCTGACTACTCTGAGCGGATCCACCCTGCTGTCGCTGGTAGCCTGGTGACTGACCACCACGGCCAGGACCACTACCTCAGCCTGAACATCTGGAATAACTCCAGTTCCTAGACTAGTGAGAAACTGGTGGAGATGCTCTTGTATGAGGAGTCATAGAAGAATCCATGTCACTAGCAGCTGATGAGAAGACCTGATATAAGTGCTGAAGGTGACCCATCTTTCCACAATATTGGCACTCCACTGGGTCTCTCTGGCACTATGTCCTCGCATGCACACTCTTCCCACACTCGTATAATACCACCTTGCTACTAGAAGATGTGTCTCATTGCCTTGGATCACTGCATGAAGAATCTCTTCAATGCTTCATATTATTAGTAGAAGGAACACTAACTCCAGATATGGAGCCTCCCTGGCTCACAACTCTGGATTCCCTCATTTTCTGCTCTTTGATAAGTGCATGGTTGACGATATAAGTGATGGATGTCAACATAAAGATAATCACCTGAGATCAAATGTACTTTCTTAGGCCATCCTCAAACATCTTTGCCAGCAATAACCGATCTCCTCCTAGGAAGTGTGTGAAATGTAGATGATCTGTGAAACGAGCGGAATACTCCATTACAAAAATAGTATCCAGCTTCAGACTCATGAACACCTGGTCTCGGTCATCCCTAAAGGTCTTCAAGTAGAATTAGTCATAGAAGATGTGTTTGAACTCCTCCCAAGCCATAACATACTGCTGACCTACCCGTGAGATCACATCTCACCATCTCCTGGAAGAATCTCATAGCATATAGGTAGTTATCTTGAAACTCCTCTCTTGATACATCTTAAGATTCCCAAAGATCATCATAATGTCTTCTATCCATGACTCTCTAGTCTAAGGACCTCCTTCCCTTGAAAAAGTGGGAGGATGTTGCTACTAGATGACCCATGTCAGATTATCCATTGACGAGATGGGAGGTAGCGCTCCCTGAAATGTTTGCATCATCCTCATAAATATTTCCATGAACTGTGCATCTTCACTGGTAACCGGTATAACAACTTGTGACAGGACTGGAAAAATATGAGGATCTTCTGGACATCCCTGATCAACCAAATCCGATGTCTGATCACTGCCTTGTGGCTATCATAAAATGGAGAATGTCTCAATGGCATGACTCTGTAAGTCCAAATGCACACCGCAAATCAAGATGAACATGGACTAAAATATAGGAGTACACGGCGTGTACTTAAGAAATATTATTAGTTCCCCAACAGAGTAGTCAAAAATAACTGGTGTGCATTCTGGTTTTTTGTGGACAGTAAGCCTCAAAAGCTACTCTGGATCCCAGAGAGACACTGAGATGAACATTGAATGTGCCAAATTCTAGTCCATGAGGGCCTATACTCCCCATGAATCAATATGTCGCATCTTTCACATGTTATAAAAAAGAAAATACATGGCGATGATCAACTATGTTCTGGTCCATGAGGGCCCAAAACACCTCAAGAAACAAAATTTGGCATTCATTCATGCAAACCACTACAAAAACTACACCCTATCAAACATCTGGTATTCTAATCAAGGAATTTGTCACCAAAACATGCATATTTTACTCATCATCTATCACAACAACATGAAATCACTAATGCATACTAGATGGCGTGGAAAAAATGCATAACATGTGATTTATAGAAAGTTCCTAAATGATGCATTCGAGGGAATACCCTCATCTCTTTAGGATGCAATAGATTTAGAACCTCAATAATATCAACAATAATAGCACAAATCAAGTAAATCACCCAACGGTGAAATGAAATAAACTAAAAAATTAGAAACATGAAAAATTACAATAAATGAGGTAGATTATATTTTCCCATTACACAGGTTAGGTACTCCCGAGAAAAAACTTATTACCAAGTACTGATTCTATCGAATCCCTGGCTAATGGCTCCAAGTAGTAAATGAAGAGAAAATAATCCTTTGATACCACTTTTTAAAATCCCGGTTCTGAAAGCCACCCGGATGAGCCTCATAATTGGTTGGTCACATGGCCTCATGTGCATTTCCCTAAATGCCAGAGGTTTCCGACTAGTAGTGAGGGCCTTGGGTGTGATAGTGGGGAAACAATAACCTCATTGTCATAGTACACAGTGGAAGAAAAACAAAAGCAACAGCAGAAGCGGTGAACATCCATATAAGGTTAAACAATGGAAGACTAATAAATGAACAACTGATGAAAAATATATAATTTATGCATGATACATAGGTGTCTAGTAAAGCATCCAAAAAAGTCAAAAATCTGAATACAATACTAAAAAAAGTACAAAAAAAACAAGTAACAACTTCCCAGCATCACAAGTCTCATCTTGGTCCCATGCCCTCCTGCTCCAATGCAATAAAGAACCTGAAGTAGAAAGTCTCCTTCCCTTATGTATACCTTCCAAAATATAATCTGTTTGGGACCAAAAGCATGACCCAAACAGGGTTTGAGAAAAAATCCGAGAAGGAAACCTCCCGAAAAAATGTGCCTAACAGTCAGTGAATATATGGAAGGAAAATGTACAAAATGAAGTAAATATGAAGGTACTCAGCAGCAAACAATCCACAATTTCATTCATTTAATTTACAAACAAGTGAGCATCCACTCAAGAAAGTAGAACAAACTGGTAACACTCTTGGTATTTCTCACATCCTAACCCTTATGGTTCAACCATCATGTACGAGCAACCCTCTCGGAGGCACACACAGTCTCACCCCTCTTGTTCAACTAATGAATTGACACTGTAGGTAATCACTCACCATCAATTCCCCCTATTGTCTTGTATCATACTAAAGACCCTCTGGGGAAGAACTCAACATCCCATTCCCCTTATGTCTTGCATCATGTAACTACAGACACTCATAGGAAGCACTCAACAACAATTCCCCTTGTGGTCTCACATCATATTATAAAGACACTCTTGAGATTTTCTTACATCCATTCTCTTTGCAGTCTACTACACTAGGTTCTCACATCCTGTATAAGTAAAACATGTATATCATGCATATCGCCCCAAGTAAAACTCAAGAACTACATGGATATAATTCTAAGGCATATCATTATAAGAGAACAACTGTCACACTATCCAAAAAAACTGGGCATGGAAAAACAACATCAGTCAAAAAGGTAAACTAAATCCAATGACCCAAACAGGAATGAAAATTCATGGAAAACACTTCCAAAGGCTAACAATTATCCCAAAATAGCATCAAAATCCCATACTATATCATATAAGAAAGAAGGAAATCAATGGGGCTAAAACGGTGAACCCACAATACCCCGTTAAATGTTATTGTTGGAATTTCCCAAAATATTCAATGTATTTCAACAGGAAGGCACAAAACACCAACCTTTAGGGATCCGACAAAAACTAACCACAACCAACTGCACCAACAAAATCTGGAAATCGCTTTATAGAAGACCGATCTAAAACACCTTCTCTATCATCCATAATCCTTAAAATGAACACTGAAATAAATCCCATCACTAGATATACATTCAATGGATATAGATCTAGAAATCCTAGAGAGAGGGAAGAGAAGATCTAGGGAAAACCAAAGAGAAACCCGGAGGATGGGCTTACCCAAGAAGAACCACTTTCAATACACCAAGAAAACCCATAAATTTTCCTCCAAAATGAGCCAAGGATCTCCCCCAACCTCTGAAAATCACAACTCCCATGTGAGCCGTGAGTGGGAGGAAGAATGGTGGAGTAATGGGAAATCTAGAGTGGCCCAGGACTTAAAAAACCAAAAATTATGGGATTGCACAGTTACCCCGCACTATTTGGAAAGACATGCTCCATCCATGCGGTTTCTACTGTCTCATCCAAGGACACTGCTGGCTTGCCTGTATAGTTTGACCAACCTTGCGTAGCACGTATGGAGCCCATTATCAAGGGTGGATATTTTCCTAGGCTGGCCGTATGGTTTTCTCAAGACGTGTGCCAACCGTGCGCCAAACATGAGCCCCGACACAAACCTCCAGAATCTCGTCTTTTTCTCAGAAATGACAAGAAATGAAAGAAATACATAAAAAAGAAGGTCTGGATTGTTACAAAAATGACACACCATTGTGTGTGACACATTATTGGGTATGACACCCCATATTATTTGTCTCACCTTTTTTCAACAACATTGATATTTTCTCTCCATTTTGATTGGATCACTATTTTTATTGTCTTACCATTGTGAACATCTCATAATTGGATTTCATGCTTTTGAAAAAATTTGGCTTTGAAATTCTTGAACCGCCGATTTATAAATTTTTTACAGTGTAATTAATATTTAGGACTCATTTAAAATTTTATTTTGATCTATGTATTTTATTTTCTGATCTCTAATAATCCAAAATATTTATCTATGTCTTTTCCAACTCATATATTTCCTCTCACTATTTATCTCGAGCCTTGTTGTACCTATTTTGTCTCCTGATATTGAACCATTGAAATCCCTTCTTCTGAGTATGATGTCATGATCTAAAAGGAAAACATGATGTTCTGTTCTAATTATACACCGTATGAGTCTTATTCATTTAGGAAACATAATGTGGATTACATTCATTAACATGTTGTTGAATAAGATAATTCGGATTCAGCAAAATGATTTTTAGTGCCTGAAAATGAAATTGATTCATAATTGTTACTTTTCAGTGCATATTTAGTGTAGGAATTGATATAGAACCAAGGATGGATTGATTGGTTTTCTTCAAGTAAGAGACCCATTTATTAAAAAATACTGAATTTGTTACATCAGTATGTGGACTTTAGTTTTGATGAAGATGAATAATATTAGCTAGTAAACCGGGGTGAAGGTTATAATGTTTTATTTTTTTCAAAATAGTTGGAAGTGTTATTAAAAGTCTTACATGAAGATCATTTATGTGATTATCAAGGAACCATCCCAGATGTGTGTGACAATTTCATTTTAGAAGATTCACATATCGAGTTGATTGTTGGTGTATATTGGGGATGACTGATTTCTTCCGAGTTAGAATTTGAATGCATGCTACTTTTTAAATTTACAACACACATTCTATGCCTAGGGAAATTTTATGTTTCCACTCTATGGTATCATAAAATTAATTTTTTTCTATATTATGAAAAGGGTAAAAAAGATAATCCTTTTAATGTGTCTAAATATTCATTTATAAAAAATGGTCAAGGCAACTTCTAGATCAAATTTTATCATTTCTCTGATGATGGATTCTAATATGTTGAATGTTGGATGGATTGTTCATAAAAATGATGAGTCATATATGGAAAGTGGAGGGGTTTTATGTTAAAATAGATTTGTTCAAAGTTAATGATCAGTTGGAACCCGTTAAAAATAAGTGTGTACAAGACAGTGAAAAATGCTATGTTTAATTAAACAATATAGACAACCCTTCAAGGCCAAAGGTCCTTATTGATCCCATTTTGGTTCCCTATTAGATAGTAGAGTATTATAATGAGGTAGAATAAGATTCTATTGGTGAAATGAAATAAGTGTAATATCCTCTAGATGAGGCTAGTGACCTGGAAATGTCTCCACCTTCTTAGTATATCATTTATGGAGGTCCTATAACACCTATGATTCTACATACAATAGATATGTTTGTAAAAAATAATTAATAAATGATTTAATTCTATTGAAAATAATATTTTAATTGTAGTTTCATTAATAATGATAAACATGATAATTAAGGATATGGATTTGATGATGATGATGAAGGATCAAATCTTGATGGTTCCAGTGTGAAAAACAAAAGAGAGGATGCAGAGGCTTCTCAAGATCTTGTTATTTCATTTAACAGGCTTATTTCCAAGAATAATATAAACTGAGTTATATTGGATAAATTTATATTTCTAGAAATTTCGGAGATTAATATTTTTATGGGGAGTAATACCCATGTCATGTAAGTCATAAAAATGATAATGAAGTTAAAAATATATCTTATACTACTGATCTGATAGAGACAGATCTATCTGTTTTTATATAGATGATTATTTTTGTTTCTATTGAGTGTCATGTAGATGAGATGATTTTAAATGATTCCCAAGTTTATTATTAGTATAAATATTTGGCTACATTATATAATCCTTTAGAATTAGGGAATATGGATGATGTAGCTTTTATTGAACAATATAATGTTCAGACCTTTATTTGTATACCTTTTGTAGTTGTAACTACCACATCCACTTCATCAGTAGTTAATGTTTTGGAGAAACCTTTACATAGATATATTGATTCGATGATAGAAGAATTTGATTTATGCTCTAGAATGTTTTTAAATTCACAATGAATATTGAACAAGTCATTCAAGAATAAGGTGACTCGGAAGGAATGATGGTTTCTCATAATGATGTTGCTAGTTTACTAGAGGGGTTTTATTTTGTATGTGGAACTGCTCCTAATATCCCTCTAGTTAGTATTTATCTAATAACAAAATGGGATTTGTAATCTTTCAGGAAAAAACATGTTGTCTGATTTTGATGTGTAAAAATTGAATTAGGCTCCATAAATATTCTATAATCAGTGAGAATGAAGACACATATATTGTTACATTGGTGATTCAACACATTAAATAAAAAAAATTCATTATATTCAAGAGGTAGATATTGAAAATAGATGGTTGTAAAGTGAAATTGATTCCTTAAAGTATTTTATAAAAGGAATGATATAATATTTTTATGATATTATGGATTCCCTTCATGAAATAGTTTAAAATCTATCTTTTATTGAATTTTTTTCTACTACACCTCTTCAACTAGATGTTGATGTTGAGTTTCTCAGATCAGTGGGAAAATAAGATCATAGAGAATTTTCCTCATGTAATTTGAGTTATTTTCTAGTATATCGTCAAGATACATTAATAAAGATAAGATATAAAACTGATCGGGATATCAGACTAGCGATGTCATATTCTCATGACATAAAAGCACAGTCAGCAACTATAACCAAGTTAATTATCTATTTTATCTCTAAGATATGAGAAAACCATTCCATGGATACAAATTTCCTGTTTTAGGATGAGAATATGTGGATGCCTCATATTACAAAATCTGATAGGGATAAATTCATGGAGTTGAAAGAAATGACTTCAGTTATTCAAAGATATATGGAAGAGAAAGGATAATTTTTCAATGTCATTTCGAGTGGAGGTCAGATACTCAGGGACTTTATAAATACTATGAAAACATTTCTTCAGGTTTCTGGGACATCTATTATGGCTCACCATTCCATACCAGCGACTATCCATATGACTCCGCTATTCAAAACTCTAAAAATTTATGTTGAATTCTCTCTTCATTCAGAAGTAACCCAAGATCCCCTTACTCCTATTCCAGTATGTTTCCATCAATTTTAATTATTTCGTATAGAATCTATTAATAACTATAGAAACATAATTATAGGAGAACCTTAATCTCTACCTAGTGTAACTACCACCCTTCCTCAACCTCATTCATTTCCTACTGATGTTCCTCCTAAAATCTTTTTCCCCGTTTTGAATACCTGAAACATGAACCATGGCAAGGAAAATGGATAAAAACTAGTGGACCATTCTACGAAGCCTTGAGATTGTTGTTTGATTATACTTTTTAATTTAATATGAATTTTTATTATATATTTTTTTGGTTGGACATGTGTAGTATTTAATGAAACCTTTTATGATCAATTTATTTTCATGAATTCTATGGTTTTATTTTTTATTCCAATTTTGATAATCCTAAAAGAGGGACAACTCTACTATGGAATTTATTTCATTCATTCTATGTGATTTTATTTCATTATTTTTTATAAGAGATATATATAATGTCTTTATTTATCATTGATATATTGTGAATGATATTCATGATTCAATTTTTTATTTTAGCTATGATTCCTTTATTAGAGATCGTCAAATAGGTTGATATTGTAGATGTAATTATTTTAATAATAAAAAATTCATGCTTACTAAAATATTAATGAGTTTCATATTTTCTATAAGAGTCTTACAATCTGAGATATTTGATGAAATTATTCCTAACTGTAAGTCACCATTGAGGTTGATACACTTCGGATGATATGTCATCCTCATGACCGATTCACCGCAAGACAAGGTCTCAACGTCAGGATTTCATACCATCATTCCATAATTTTGACAATGTAGAAGATAATGACTGATATGTAACACCCCCAAAATTTAAAGATATATTTATTATATAATTCATGGATCACTATGTCATTCCAATGACCACTTTGTTATAACCAAGCCAAGTAAACATATTTTTTTCACTTTTGTGATGTGAATTTCAAAAATATGACATACAATTGCGATCAGTAGGATATTAGGATTCTGATAAGAAAAACATAATATTTTTTGAATAGTAACCTACCCTTACGAATGGTAACATAAGATAATCAATAGTAACTTTTCCTTTGATATTATATAAATAATATTCAAGCAAAAGTGTGGTATACCTATGTTTTGGATTAAGTATATAAATATATTAAAACTATTATTAAGAATAAATAATTATTTTAATTAAATAATAAACTAATCATACTAAATAATTATTTTTTCAAAATCGACTTCATTTTTCGATTCTACACTTCAAAATATTTATTGATATAATCTATAGTATTTTTCAGAAATACGCGAATTTTCAATGAATAGTGAAATATTGTAAAATACCATATATACAAATTATTAGTTAAATACACTATTTATGACATCATAAGTTATTTAATCAGACATTTTTCAAACTCACATGAATTTATAACAAATCTTGGTCACAAAATCATCATTATTTCCTGTTATGAAGGAAATTAATAAACTAATGACTAAAAAATTATGAAAACCCTACTCTCCTCCCCTATAAAACTCCCCTCACTCCCTATTCTCTTCACTACTCGAAGCCTTGACGCTCATTAAATTTCATCCCAAATACACCGCCTTAGTCACTACCCATGTCCAATATGATCTTGTTCTTTCCAAAAGACCAAAATAACTTTTCATAATGAAGATATAAATGATGTTATTTCAAGAGGGAGAGTACCTTTATTTTTCATTTAGTTTCATTTCATTTTTTATCCTTTTGTTTTCTTATATTCTCCTCCTCTATCAAAATGACCATGATATATCTATTATCATGTATATACATGAATTATATCATGTTAATGGAAGAACCCTCATCAATATTCTTACTCTCTGTCTTATATATTAAAAACAAAATCAACTTCCATTATGTTCAAACATATAACCTTCATGAACGATGAAGATTATTTCTTCAAGAGAGGAACACATTCAAATTTAATGTTAGGTTTTCTTCATGTCACTTCCATTTTTTTGAGATTTTTCATATTCACTACTAATACATGTGTCGGGTGTATTTATACTAACCATTGATGCAACATATCTTGAATATCATAATTTTCATGGTATTTTATACATCATTTGAATATTATTAATTTTGGGGCATAAAAATTGATTGATTACAAAGTGGATAGATATTTCTACCTTAAACTCCATTTTCATTCAGGATATGCTTATTCTCTACTTACATCAATTAAAATATTATTTATCGTTATGAAATACACAAAAATTATGTTGTAATGTCATATATATTTTTACCATATAAAATCCTTCTTTATTTTATCGGGATTTACATTTCTTAAAAGGATCATTCATAACATTTATCATGATAAACAAACCTGATTCAATTTATATTTTGATATACTTACCTATTTTCAAGTGTACACTGGAATATATTATAATCCTCCAATATTATTATAAAAACATTCATTTTATCATGATAAACTATCTTGAATCGTTTCTATATTTAAGAGAACAAATGTAACTTTCCACTTTAAAATTCTCTTTAATACATTCCTTAAAATGTTGTAAAATGTTTTATTTATAAATAATTTAAAGGACTATTTTTACGTGATTTCATTTTAATAAGACATCATGTATACCAAAAATATAATTTCAATTTCCTAGGATTTAATATTATGGGATATTTATGTTTAAAATTTGATTTCATGGAATATATTAATGATTTCCAAAAGAACATTTCCTTCAAAAGTTAAAAAAAATACTCATGACACCTAAACTTTAATGAGATATTTTCCAAATTCACAACATATTTATTTCATGAGGTGTATAAAATTACCTTTTTTTATCGTATCAAGTGTCTCCTATTTCTCATGATATTCTAATGTATTTAGATTTGAGTATTTCCAGGTGTTATGTGGAACATAGGAATGTATAAAGATTATTTCTTCATTGATTTTTCAATGGTCTAATTTAAATGTATCTTCATCTATGTCAATATCCATTATTGATTATTATACATCATCACTATTTATCTCTTATGATATCATATATCGTATTTATTTGAATGGTTTATGATTAGTTTTATTATGGATGTTCTATCTTAAAATCATTCACCAATTTACTCTGCATGGTTGGTGTTTATGCTTAATGTTTAGGGCATGTTAATTACATTTCACATGTTAGATTTAATATTATTTTCTATGTTGTATATATTTATCAACGTTTATATGAGGAAGGCATTAGAAATTGTTTGTTTTATTAGGGGACTACAATATCCCCTCAGTGCATTGGTAGGTATCATGGGACAAACTACGGTCTTGGCACAATGCCTTTAAAAAATGATTATTTATGGTCTTGGCATGAGCCCTTGATAGTATGATGAGTATGTCCCACACTATGCATTTTTTCATTATGAAAATAGTCTTTATTGTTCATTATGTTATTTTACTAGTAAAATACACATGATTAGGTTTTATAATAAATTATTTAATCATCTCTTATTCCATCTATATTGTGTTAAAGTTTCTTTTTTGTAAAGGCATGTGTTTTCATTTATTCACTATTCCTAATGTTTTTGTTTTTGTTATCTTCTACTGTATAGCTTACACTTTCTGATAATATTAATGCACCCCTTTATTATGTTTAATTTTTTCAAGACATGAATATATTTATTATAAATAAACTATAGGGATAAACATATAGTTGTGGATATTATAAATAAGATTTTTATGTTGTTTTTTCTACTTTCAAGTTGTAATTTTAATCATATGTATGTATCGGGTTTTCAAAATCTACTATACTACTCGATCCATCATGATTTTATTCCATTTAATCAGGGAAGTGTAATAATATATTGCACCATCTATGGGATTTTTGGTTGTGGCATTAATGTTGGAATCAAAGTACGTTTAGTAAAAACCTTGGGAAAAAAGATTTTGAAAACGCGGGCTAGGGAAAAAATACCTAAGATAGTCATTGAAGATAAACAAAAAAGAACATTGTAGAATGTTTATGGAATATATTATGTGGATAATTCAATAAAATGCATCCCTGTCAAGATACAAACAAGTAGAGGTGGCTCGGGTACAGATGTACCTAGGAGTGAAAACTCCGACAATGAGTTTATGGCTTGACCAGGGGTATCTCGGTACACGATAATATTCCTTGTTGCAATCTTGGTATTGAAACTCCCATGGGATATGTTTAGGATAATTTAAATTTTCTTTACAAAAAATTATCAGGGGTCAGTTCCCTAAAATAACAAAAGTATATGGTTTTAGGATTTATGATGCATAATTGTTTTTTATATGTTATACCTTTTTTAGTGATAAATAGAGTTCATAATTTTATGAGCTAATATATATTAGTATTTTGATTAGAAAAGGAACCTAGTATTAGGAATGAGAACATCACCAATGCAGTGATGTAAATGGTAAGAAAGATCATATCTCTAATGGTCTGCAGATATCATTTCAAAGGAATATTGTCACCCTAGTTTCCTTTACATATGAGGAGATAGTATAATGGGTTAACAAGGTATTTATAGACATATATAAGTCCTATATAATTGATGGGAAGAAAAAGAATAAGAGGATTATTAGGAAATAAATTGATAAAGGGAATAAGGTAATTACATATTATCCTAAGTATGATAATTATGGAAGGAAACACTCGTTAGCCTATTTAAAGGGAAAATGAGTATGCTATAAATGAGGATACAAAGGCCATCATGCTAGTGATTTCAAGGGTAATAAAGAAGCTATTAATGTTTGATGATATAATTGGTGTGAGATGGGGCACTATGAGAATCAACGTACAAAGTGTCAAAGGAATATATTTCAAATAATGATTTTGGATAATGACCCATTTATGATGATACCACAGATGACATAAAATGATTAATATGCCTAATCAAGAATCATGCTATGTGAATATTTTTTTCAGTAATGTACCAGTTTTATGAATTATGAGATATATAAGGATTGTACGACAATACATTTTTCATTATCGATTTGCTATCATATGATTAATGGTGCCAAGGAAACGTTATTCTTTAGAAAGTTAAAATTTTTAGAAAGAAAATAAGATTTAAGGAATGAAAACCATTAATATATATCTGATGTTGAGATATTTATTATGAAATTATTCATTTGGATGAATACTCACTACCTTTGAACTAATTATTACTTGAGGATAACTAGTATTTGTTATCATCGATATGGTTTACATCACCTTTGGATTTTAGGATCATATACAATAAAGTGTATCTTACCAAAAGATTATGAATGTATTCTGGTTTCCTACCTGGTTTTTACGGTAATTCATGTTATTAATTTATTTCAAGAGGATTCATGATGAATTTATTCAGATGTTTAGAATGTTAATTTTAGAGGTTCTTTATGTTTATTAAGTATTATTAATATTTCCATCATGTAAACTTAGAGACCATCAATATAATGTGTTGAATAATTATAATTTGGAATTTTTAACCCATTAAAAATGGTTTATGTTGATCATTTTGTGGGGATTTAGTGTTAAATATAACTACATGAGGGTTTGATTATCTGTCCATATCTTTTTTGTTCAATTAGAATGTGTTGTTCTGTAATAACCAATGCATTTTAATTTCCTATAATTAATATGATATTTTAACCATATTCTTGATGTGGGTTTCCTACAAGGGATTTTTCAATTATCAACCACTAACTTTTTTAGATCAATTTAAAATTTTGCGGAAGGAAATTTTGTAATGGGGTATAATGTAACAAAATAAGAATGTACAAATAGATTTATTATAGAATTCCTTAATCAATGAGTCTCTACAAACCTCACATTGTTATAACCTCGCTATGTAAACCTATTTTTTGTATATTCTATGGTGTGAATTTTGAAAATATGACACACAAAGATGCTATTAGTAAGTTATTTGGAGTCCGATATGAAAAGCATGTTTTTTGTGAATAGTAGCCAACTCTTACAAATAGTGACATACCCTTATGAATAGTGATATATCATAATGAACTGTAACCTTTCATATGATAGAATATTAATAATATTCAAGTGTAAGTATGATATAACTATGTTTTGGAATAAATAAATATATCTAAACTGTTTTATAGAATTAATTATGATTTTAATTATATATTAAATTAATCATATTTATAAAATTATTTTTGAGAATTGGACATCATTTTTTGGATTATTCTCATCGATAAATTTTTAGTGTAAATTTTTGGTATTTTTCATAAATACATGAATTTTTTATGAATAGTGAAATATGGTAAAATACCATAAATAAATATTATTAGATAATACACTATTTCTGATTTCATAAGTGATATAAGCCTACTAGGTTTGGACTCACATGCATTTATTACTATTATTGGTCTTGGAATCATCACTGTTTCTAGTCTTGATGAAAATTAATAAACTAATGATTTAAAAATTATGAAAACCCACATCTCCTCCACAATGACCCCCCACTCCATATTCTTTTTTGTCATGACCTATCCCCCAGGGCCCTTATTGTGACTACCCCAAGCCCACATTTTATAGTCTAGGGGCTGGAGACTAGTACAAAAGGTGTAAATCCCTAAACTAGAAAGGCATTGCATTTATAACTGTAAACAAACACAATAGAGTACACAATTTGAAGAAAACACCATGTAAAATTGTATACCAAGATGTGCTGGAAAGTAACAGGGGACAAAAATAGAATCCCAAAAGGAAAGTACAAGTATAACTGAATGAATGCACAAATGAAGAAAAGTTAAACAGCTAATAGGTCGTCCTCCGGGGTTCCTACATGATGGGTAGGTAAAGATGGCCTCCTCATCACTCGACGTCTGTTCATCCGCTCCGTATATCATTATGCCGAGTGGTCCTCCTATGGTTATCATCCAGCCCTGCTACTCTATGCCTCAATCAACATTTTCCATCGTCTACATCTAACACAACGAGGTGCGGTCATAGCTCATGCAGGGATGAGTATAACGATACTCAGTTGGGACCCCGAGACCCTCAAGTCTCGTAAAATCCAACAACGATAAACCACAAAGTATGAAAACAACAGATAACCATTACATAGGTATATGACCATACATATAACTAAGTTATCTAGAAACCCATATCCATAATGAGGAAAGCTCAAAAGTTAATGACTCATCTCAATCTAAGATTTTATTCTAGGGGTAGTATTGAATAACAACCCTAGTCACTGTATCAGAACTCAGATGATGGTTTACTCCTCCTTTATTTCTTATAGTTGGCCTTCCACGTCGCACATAGGTTCTTCCCACTATCCTTGGACTACTGAGGTACTCCTCTTGTTGAGTATCGTGGGTCTGCTGCGTCACACAGAGGCACTACCCACCACGGCTCTACCACGCTCACACAAAGGCGCTTCACCTCGTAACGTGCTGAGGAAATCCTCCTATCGAGTACCATGGGTTGTCAATGCTCACAAATAGGCGCTCCCCATTGTGGGTATACAAGGTCACCCAAAGGCACTCCCCGCTGGGCCAGTAGAGTAACTCTGAGTCGAATCGGTCAAGTAGTCGTTTGGTCTCATACTGCTACTATGTCTCTGTACTCTGTCAGCATACCCCTAGAATGATCCGCACCACAAGATACTGGTCAATACACCAACTGTCAAGAAGTCCCATGTATAAGTATCTCAAAGGTCTGCCACATCATGGGGGTCTCAACACAATAGACGGTGCATCAATCGGACACCTAGTCTGTAAGTTACTGGCATTTTAGTCCTTGGAGCCCGATTGGATTTTAGGTTCAAACCAACCAGACCATACCCCAACTATGTCCAAACCAAAATTGGGGTATACTAAAAGAACAGTCTCACTCTAAGCTTTCTGTCACCACAAATGGTTCATTGATCGAAAACCCATAGCCCACGATATGGGCGAAAAAGTGTATTCGGTTGAAACAGGTTCCGACTGGGGTCTGGCCCGGTCGACGCGTCTGACCCGGTCAATGGGGGCAGCATTTTCATAGGGGGCGGCCCGACCCAAGGGTGGCCCGACGGCTCACTGGGTCCGCCTAAGCTGCCTCAAAGGGGAAACTGCTTCACCCTATAGATCCACAATGGAAAATCCATTCAGGTGGGGGTAAAACCAGTGCCAGGTGGCGCCCGTCCACACCACATGGGACCCAGAGGGGTCCCACTCCTCCTGGCTGGCTGAGCGGCCAGCCACTCCCTCTCTCCCGGTGGATGGCCCAACATTGGTGACCCCTTCGCTTCCGTCATGGCCTGCCCTGGCTATGGTTCTACTCCACCGTGTGGCGTAATGGCATCGCACCCCTCCATAATAGCATGCCCTGGCCGTGGCTCTCCTCCTCCACATGACACAACTGTGCCGCCCACTTTCAGTGATCCGGCGGCCTTGCGCCACCGGTTTTCTTCACGGCCGACTTGTCGCCGACCGTCATAGCTCCGCCACGGTTTACTCTTCCAATGGCGCCGTTACACCACCAACATCGTCAATAAGTTATGAAAATGAAGAGGTAGGGTCGGGGCATGTTAGTGCAGCCTGAGCCTTTCATGTTATGGTGATATCAAATGGAAAAATCATATCCCAATATAGAAAGACGTAGAACAGAAACAAATTTAAAATCAAATTCTCTACCTTATATTTTTTATTGTTAACGATGTTGAGGAAAGGCAGATATCATTCCATTGACATTGGAAAGAGGACGAAGGAGTTTTGGATGAATTCATCAGCATTCTTCAAGGACTGCACTTCCCTTTCTTGCCCCAGTTGAGGATCGTTCTTTGTTGGGGGAATTATTTCTTCTATGTTCTTCCAAACCTTCTTCTAATGCTCCACAAAATGAATATACCAACCAAAAATAATGGGTTAAGCGAACCAATTATTTAATTGTTGGACAAAATATTCAAATGATTTCAAAATTAATTTCTTAATGTTCAATTAATTAATTTGAGTGTATTTTCACTTTAATGAGAGAAGTTCAAGGGTTCTATCCACTTATAGGGAGTTTCAAGGAGGTTTAACCACTGGTGGTCCCCTCCCCATTTAATTAATAAGATGTGTTTAGACATCAGGTGTGCCCCACCACCATAACCTCTCATAGGAGGTTTTGGTGTGGTGGCACCTCCTCTAACATCCTCTTTGATGTTTTAACCACCAAATAAATAAAAATAAGCTATCACATTATTTTTATTTATATTTTATTAGAAACCCAAAATCTAACTTCCATTCTTGACCAACTGCTATCATGGTTAAAGTATTCTTAAGAGAATACTAGCACTGTGAGTTAAACAATATCCTCAGATTACAATTCCATACACTGGTTCAAAAGTTATAAAAATCCCACTCATATGTTTACTGAACGTACCTGAACAAAACTTCAGACATTAATTTCGCACTCACCAAGCCTTGGAATCAAGCACAGTAAATTTTCTAAAACTCGTAAAAATCCAATGTATTTATGAAAAAAATTTCCATGGAATTTCTGGGTATTTATATTCTCCCCACCTCAGGGGTTTACATCCCCGTATGCTATAACTATATCTATGGGAACAAATGGGGGTACAAAGCATGCATCTGATTCTCCCACTCCCATGTGCTCTCATGGAGGTTCTTGTACTACCAGCGAATGCATACTAGTGGTATCATCCATCAATGTGGGACCTGCTCCCATTGATCCTCAATATCCACTGAAATCTCCTTGAAATTCTCCCCATCATTGACGTCTAGCTCTCCATGGCCGATGATGTGGGATGGGTCGTGCACGTATCACCTCAGTTGAGATATGTGGAAGACATCGTACACCCGATGCAACTGAGGTGAATGAGCTAAGTAGTAATCCACCTTTCCTACTCTGCTGAGGACCTGGAAAGGTCCAATGAATAATGGATATAAATTTCCGCTTCGGCCAAATCTCTATAGATCTCATCGAGGTGATACCTGTAGGATGACATGGTCGCCATCCTCGAACTCCATAGGTATTTGCCTCCTATCAGCATACATATTTTTTTCACTCTGTGCAGTCATCATCCACTCCTGGATGATCTGCATCTTCTCCGTGGTAGCATGTACCATCTATCGTTCCACTAGTGTTGACTCCCCAATGTCGGTCTAGCATAGTGGTGATCTACAAGGTGAACCGTACAAGGCCTGAAAAGGTCCCATACCAATGGTGTAGTGATAGATGTTTTTGTTGGATAACTTTACCAATGGTATGTGATGCTCCCAGCGGTGACCAATGTTGAGGACATAGGCTCGAAGGATGTCCTTGAGTGTCTGAATGGTCCGATCTGTCTGACCATCTGTCAAAGGATGGAAGGCGGTGCTCAACCGTAGTTGTGTCCTGAAAGCCTCCTGCAACACCTTCCATAGCCAGGAAGTAAACTGTGTGTCATGGTCGGTGACAATAGAAGAAGGTACACAATGTAAATACACAATATCCTTCACGTAAGGGTGTCCCAAGCTATCTATTGGGCCCTGATCTCTGATCGGTGGGAATTGGGCCGACTTGGTGAGTCGATCAACGATCACCCATATCAAATCAGGAATCTTGGATGTATGTGGAATACCTGTCACGATGTCCGTCGATATCCCATCCCACATCCACTCTGGGACCTCTAAGAGCTGAACCAAGCCTGCAGGTTCCTAGTTCTCCACCTCCAATTTCTATCATGTGAGGCACCGAGAGACAAACATCACTACCACCTTCTTCATACCTGCCCACCAGTGTTGTTGTCGTAGGTCTGGGTACATCTTCGCCACTTCCTGATGTACCGAAAGAGAGGAACTGTGTAACTACCTCAACACTTCTTTTTAAGTGAAACTGGTACCAAAGCATGTCCTCTAAAGAGGATGACATGCCCTCCACCTACTGAAAATCCATCAGGTGTCTGTCCTATGGATATCTGATCATGTCGTGTCTCATAGTCAGTGTCTCCATGTTGTGCCTCCCTAACTCACTGAGAAAGTGGAGGAGTGACTGTAAGAGACTGAAGGAAACCTACTCCATCTCACTCCACCTAAGAAATCTTTAAAGAAGCCAGCTGCACTTTTTCCTCTCCTTGCAACTATATACTCGATCTTTTCATGAGTGCATATGCAACAATGTTCCCCTTCCCAAGATTATAGACTATCTCGAAATCAAATTCCTGGAAGTACTCAATACAATGCTGCTGTCTCAGGATCAGGTCCTTCTATGAGAAGATATTCTTGAGACACTTTTGATCATAGAAGACTGTGAAATGCTCTCCAATCAGATAGTGCCTACACATCATCAAGATGAAGACCACTATTGCAAAATCCATGTCATGGGTAGAATAGTTCTAATCGTGTTGTCTCAGCTGCCAAGAACCATACGTGATAACAAATCACTCATGCATCAAGACACACCCGAGCTCAGTCCCAAATTTTTCGCAGTAGGATACTTACCCTATGAGTTCCTATGGAAGCCTCAAGATGGGGGCACTAGTCAGCCCCTACCTCAACTCCTGAATGCCCTGATGACATCTCTCCGACTACTCAATGGCTTTCCCCTTCTTTTTAAGCGATGATAGTGGTGCTGCAAATCTGGAGATGTCTGGAATGAATATATGGTAGTATCCAGAGAAGACTAGAAATCTTCGTACCTCTGTCACACTCCTGGTGGATCCCAAGAATGTACCACCTCAATCATCATTCGATCTACTGCATCTCCAGCCTTCGAGATGACATGTCCAAAGAAGTGAACTTCTTGAATCCAAACTGAAAATTCTAGAGATTACAATAAATTTGGTGCTATTTGAGTGTTTCCAGTACTACATACAACTGGTGGTCATGCTCCTCCTCAGTAGTCGAGTAGATCAGAATGCCGTCGATGAAGACTACCAAAAAGTGATAGAGTAATGTTTGGAAGATCATGTTCATGAGTCCCATGAACACTGATTGAGCATTGGTTATGACGAAGGGCATAACTAAGTAGTTGTAGTGGCCGTAGTGACACCTAAAGGCCATCTTCTACACATCCTTGTCTCAAAATCTGAGTTGGTGATAGCTGGATCTGAGGTCTATCTTCGAGAACCACTGTGCTCCCTTTACTTGGTCAATGAGGTCATCAATACTCAGAAGTGGGTACTTGTTCTTTACAGTCACCTGGTTCAGGTGATGGTAGTCAACATAGAGCCTCAAGCTTCCTCCCACCTTCTTGGAAAATAGAATCAGGGCTTCCCAGGGAGAATCACTAGGCCATATGAATCCCTTCCCCTGCATGTCATCTAGCAGTACCCATAGCTCGCGAAGCTCAGTGGGAGCCATCCGATATGCTGGAGTTGATATCGGTGACGTCCTGGGGTACATGTCAATGTACAAGTCGACCTCTCTATGAGAAGGTAGTCCTAGAACATCATCAGGAAAACATTCACATACTAGTCCACCACTACAGGATAAGTCAGACACACCACATCAACTGCTCTGAGGGTAAGGCATGCCAACTGGTGAGTGATTGATTCCCCCCCCCCCCCCTCCCCTGAGAAGGTATGTCTTGTACTACAAAGGTTCCCATATCACCGGGGAAGCTAAAACTAGTTCCATACGTGCAAACACACCACACATTCAATGAATATAGTTAATCTAAGCATGGACTATAGATAACCTTTCCATTCCAAAGATGATGTCATAAAGGCCTCGATTCCACTACGAGTAGATCCAAGCTACAACTATCACCTCATAGATTAAGCAAACACAGGCGACACCAATGGGTAATTATCAAGTATTCTCCCATAGGATTCTCTAGCCATAAAGATCGAGTCGACGGCTCTGTCAGAATCTCTGAGCTCCAAATGAGGGCAGTGGTCCGGAAAGAATGACTGACACCTGTGTCTACAAGAACTTCAGCTATGTTGGAGTAGAGACAGATCATACCTCGAATCATTTCTGGAGTTCCATGGTTGTACGCCTCAGCTACCTAAAGCTGAACTCTCCACTATCCACCTACACCCTGAGGTCAGGGTGGTCCTCCTGGTGGTGGTGGTGGTGGTAGCACCTCATAACGTCGTCCACCACCAGCTTCTCGACCAGATCCTCTACCATGTCAGTCAGTGATTTGTGGACCACCTCGATCAAACCTCTGCCACTACCTGGGAGGTCCCTTAACTATCTGGTGATCATCTAAATGGTGGGTCAGATAGTAAAAATTCATGTACCCTTGCCCATCGCTTGAGTAACATTACCTTCTTCTAGTAGGTAAGTCACTACCTCTGGTGCCCCGCACAACAGATACTAAGTCTAGCGATTTCCCACCCATGGGTCCAGTCCTCCTAGACCTCTGATTTATCTATCTACTGCCTTCTACAGATGAATCCACAACATGTCAGCTAGTAATGGTTCTTACTGCTGGTGATAGCTCATCATGGAAACTCTCAACTAGAAGGTATATCTCTAACACCCCCGCCTGTTTTGTGATGTTGAGGGAGATCATCGATGCCCTCATTTCTCGCCTGATCCCCTGCTTGAATGTCTGGGCCCTAATGAATGGGTCCCGCACCATATCTATGGAGTAGCGCGAGGGATCATTGAACCTCGTTGAGTACTGTGCCACCATCATTATACACTACTAGAGATGCATTAGCTCCAGCATCTGTATCGCTCATAGGATCGGTGGAACAAAATCCTCTTGAAACAGGCTCTCGAAGTCGGAATTGAGTATCGTTGCCTCGTCATGCACCAGGATCATCAGGCTCCACCATCTGCCGACTGCTGCCTAAAGGAGGCTGGCAGTAAGGATCACCATGATGTTTTCTTGTGTCCCTACTAGCCTGAAGACTTTCACCATAAACTCCTGCCAATCCTTAGCTGCATGTGGGTCAGTCTCTCCCTGGAACCTGGGTGGCCTCTAGTGCTGGAACTCATGCAACGTGCTCATGCTATGTGCATCTTGTGCTGATGGGGATTATGGCTTTGGTGGCCCAATGAAAAGTGGTACAACCGATGCCTCTGCAGTTAAAGGGCCCTACACCGAGGACTCGTTGCTCAGTGGGCTGTCAGAGCGTATGACTCTCAGGGCTCTACGGGGAGGCATCCTGAATGAAATAGATGTGATACGGTCGAAAGATTATACCTGGTGAGCTGACCTGGTTGAGCTGACTTAAGAAAACATTCAAAGACATGCACGCAATAAGGGTTTTCTTGCACTAAGTCAGAAATTGGTACTCAGGGTCCTCGTGTATGGATAAGTCATGCACCCGAACCATCACTGGACTACCTAAACTGAGAACCACACTTAGTTCCCAAAACACAATTTTTTCACAAAAAATAATGATCAGAGTCCTCAGTTCTATGCTAGAGCCGACACCTCTGATACGAATTTGCCACGACCCGTCCCCCGGGGCCCATATCATTACTACCCCAATCCCGCCATCCATAATCTAGGGGATGGTGACAAGAGTCAAAGGCATAAATCCCTAAATTGGGAAGGAATTTCCTTTATAATTGTAAAAAAACAACAGAGTACACAACTGGAATCAAAACACTAATTAAAACTGAATACAAAGAAGTGATGGAAAGTAAAAGGCGCCAGAAATACAAGCCCAACAGGAAAGTACAAGTACAACTGAATGTATGTACAACTGAATAAAGTAAAACAACTACTAATTTGTCTTGCGGGGTTCCAACCTAAAGGGTAGGTACATATTTCCTCCTCGACACTCCACTTCTGTCCGTCCGCTCCGTATACAATTACGCGGATTGGTCCACCTCTGGGTACCATCCAGTTTAGCTACTCTCTACCTTAGTCAGTTTCATCCTTCATCTGCAACCAATACAATGATGTGCGGGTAGACCCCGTGCAGGGGTGAGTATAATGATACGTAGTAGGGACCCTGAGACTTTCGAGTCTCACAGAATCCCAAAAGGATAAACCCCAATGTATGAAAACAATGAATAACCACTACACAGGTATATGAACATACATATACCTAAGTTATCTATTAACCCATCAAAATAATGAGGATAAAACAAAAGTCATTGACTCAACTCAAACCATGATTTTATTCTAGGGTTACTATCAAATAACAACCCCAGTCACTCTATCAGAACCTTGGATGATGGTGCACTCCTCCTCTATCAATTATATTGGGCCCGACTCATCACACAGATATGGTTCCCACTATCCTCGGACTACTGAGGTACTCATCCTGTCGAGTATCGTGGGTCTGCTGCGTCACACAGAGGCGCCCCCACCACGGGTTTGTCGCACTCACCTAGAGGCACTTCCCCTCATAGCCTGCAAAGGTACTCCTCCTGTCGAGTACTGTGGGTCTTCTGTGCACACATAGAGGTGATACTCTCTTTCGGTCTACCGCGTCACATATAGGCACTCCCCTCTGGGCCAGTCGAGTCACTCCGAGTCGAATCGGTCAAGCAGTCATCAGGTCTCAGCCAGCTTCGAGGTCTCCATACTCTGTCTGATTTCTCATGCATGGATCTACTCCATGAGCTATTGATCGATAATCAAACTGTCACGAAGTCCCATGTAGAAGTATCTCAATGGTCTTCTTTATCATTGGGGTCTCAACTCAATAGACGGCGCGTTAATCGAACGCCTGGTCTTTGAGTTATTTCCATTTCTGTACTAGGAGCCCGGTTGGATTTTAGGTATAAACCAGCCCAACTGTACCCCAACTATGTCCAAAACCCAAGTGGGTTATTGCAAAAAAAATCATATCTCTATATTATTTTCATCGATGCAGACGGTTTGTTGATCGTAAACCCGTAGCCAATGATATGTGCGGAAACGTGTATTTGGGTAAAATGGGTTCGGTTTGCATGTCCGACCCAGTCCGCGGGTCCGACCCGGTCCACAGGGATGGCTCGACCTAAGGGGGTGGTCAGGCCTATGGCTGGTCCGGCCCGAGGGATGCCTAGCTCGAGGGGGTGGCTTGGCTCAGAGGACCGACGGCCTAGCGGCACAGAGGGCCGACAACCTGGAATCTCACGGTGTCCATCTAAGATGCGTCCAGGGGGTAACCGCGCCCCCCATGGAGATCCCGAATGGAAAATCCATTAGGGTGGGTGAAACAATTGTGCCAGGAGGGTTGGTCCATACCACACAGGACCCAGCGGGGTCTCGCTCTTCCTGGCTGGCCGAGTAGCCAGCCACTCCCGCTCCACCGGCGGGCGACCCGACGTCGGCCGCCCCTGATCTCCTATTGTGGCCCAACCTAGTCGCGCTTCTACTCCAACACACAGAGCAATGGTGCTATGACCCTCTTCCACGTCCCTCCCGGGTCGTGACACTCCTCCTCCGAGTGAAACGGTGGTGCCTCTCTCATTCTGCGACCCAACGGCCTTGAGATGCAGGTTTTCTTCATGGTCGTCCCATCACCAGTCACAGTTGCTCCACTGCGGTTTACTCTTCCTGCGGCGCCGTTGTGCCACCGTCATCGTCAACAATTGATTAAATGAAGGGTGAGGGTCGGTCCGTGTTTGTGTAGACCGATCCTTCCATGTTATAGTTATATCAAATAGAAAAATCATCACCCAAGATAGAATGATGTAGAATGAAAACAAATTTAATCTCAAATTCCCTACTCTGTATTTTTGTTCATTGAAGATGTTGCAGAAAGGAAGACATTTTTCTGTTGATGCCCGAAAGAAGACGAAGGAGTCTAGGACGATTTCTTCTATGTTCTGTAATGAGGGAACATCCCTTTCCTGCCTCGGTTGAGGATTAATCTACATTGAGAGAATTTGTTCCTCCATGTTCTTCCAACCCTTCTCCCAATGCTCCACCAAATGAATATGCCTACCAAAAATAATGGGTTAAGCTAACCAATTATTTAATTGTTGGTGAAAATATTCAGAATATTTTAAAAAAAATTAATTGATGTTCCATTAATTAGTTTGAGTGGATTGGGACTTTTTTGAGAGAATTTCAAGGGTTCTCTCCACTTATGTGGAGTTTCAAGGAGGATTAAGATCAGGTGGTCCCGAACACCTTTAATTGATAAGAGGTGTTTCGACCTTAGGTGGGCCCCACCACCATAACATTTCATGGGAGGTTATGGTGTGGTGGCCACCACCACTAACCTCTTCTTTGAGGTTTTAACCAAAAAATAAATAAAAACAAGCTAACACGTTATTTTTTTAAATTTTATTAAAAACCCAAATTCTAACTTCCATTCTTGACCTACTATTGTCATGGTGAAAGTCTTCTTAAGAGAATACTGGTGCTACAAGTTCAACGGTGCCATCAAATTTCAATTCCGAGAAGCGGTTTGAAAGTTATAAAAATCACAATGGTGTGTTTACTGAAAATACTCGAACAAAACTTCATAAATTGATTCCGAGCACATCGGGCCTCAGAATCACCATAAAATTTTAATGACTCAAAAATCCCCATTTATTTAAGAAAAACATATCCACGGAATTTCCAGGTATTTACTCTTTCAATCCTCTTACATTTGATGCCTCTAAAATTTATTCCCTAGTATCATTCCTTAGGCACTCCCCATCTTCAATAAGATCAAAGTCTTTCAAAAATACCAAAATCCCTTCACATAAGGAGGTTATCAAGGAGGTTATTTCTACAGGTAAAAAAACTTCTTTTTTCATTTAGTTTCATTTCAATTTATATTATTTTTTTATCCCCTCCTCACCTGCTCAGAAAAAATGACCAAGATAAATCCAATATGATATAAATATTGAAATTATATCATTTTAATGGAAGAACCATCAACAATATTATTACTCTCTCTATTTTATTTTATAAACATAATCAAAATCTCTGAGGTTCAAACATATAGCCTTCATGGATGAAGATGTTTTATTCATCAATTTCTCATTTACTAATGCTGATGAAACAATTATTTATGGTTTAAAAAAACATTAATATATATATTATAACATAATAAATTTTCAGAAACTATTATACATACATATTATTAAGTAATATGACCAAACTAGTTCTTAAAAATTAAAATACCGCTAAAATAGTCAATGTGAATGCCATTAATACATTATCAAACGATTCATCATATTTAAATGTAAACAAATGATATAAATGACCATTAACTAATCCAGATATTCATATATTTTATTTAATTTTAATTCTTGATATTTACATCCATTCCCCATGATCTGTAATAATTAAATACAAGTGAACTGTTAATGAACACTAACAAAACAAACACTCTAGAACGACAGAATTCAGTATAATAACTTATCAATAATGACATAAATGAAATAAAAAGAAATATTATAACCTAAAAACATTTCTAATAGGATCATTGATAATTTATTAATAATCCTAATTTCATATTCTAGGAACTTATGATCAAGAGATGGACCCATTTGGATTTAAGGTAACAGTTTCTTCATCTCACTTCCATTTTTGTGAGATTTTCCATAATAAATACTAATAATTGTGTATGGTGTATGTATAATGACCATTTATTTAAAAAATATTGAATATATTTATTTTCATGGTTTTTAATATATCATTTGAATATTAATAATTTTGGGGCATATGAATCAATTGATTAACAAGTTGTAAGATATTTCAACCTGAACCTCCATTTCCATTTGGGTTACTCTTATTCTACACTTACCTAAATTAAATATTTATTTATAATTATGTAATCCACATAAATTATGTTTGAATTTCATATATATATTTACAATCTATAATCTTTTTTTATTTTCTTAGGATTTACAAGTTTTAAAAGGATTATTTAAAAATTTAATCTCGATAAACAATGCCTTATCGAAGGATATTTTCAAATTCATACCTGTTTTCAGGGGTTCACCATAATCTGATTTAAGCCTCAAATATTTTTATAAAAACAATAATTTTTTAATTAAAAATTATCTTTTATCACTTCTGTATTTATGATAACAAATTCTCTTTTCTGCTTTAAAATTATTTTTTATACTTTCTTTAAAATGCAAAAAATTGTTTTCTTCTAAGGAATATTAATAACTATTTTAATAGGATTTCACATTAGTGGGACATAATATATTCCTATAATATAATTTCAATTTTCTATTAATTTTTTTATTTTGTGATATTCTTGTTTACAATCAGATTTCATGGAAAATATTAATGATTTTCCAGAAGAACTCTTCTTTCAAATGTAAATTTTTTTTCTCATCTCACATTTACATTTAAGAGTTTTATTCCTTGTACACCACTTATATTATTTTTGTGGTTTATGAACATCCCTTTGATATTGAATATTAAGAGACTCTTTATTACCATGATATTCTATGGTATTATTATTTGAATATTTCAAGGTGGAATGAGACACATTGGAATGCTTAATGATTATTTCATCAATGAATTTTCAACTGTCTCATTTAAAAGAATATTAATCTATGTAAATGTACATTGTTTATTATTTTACATTATTGAGGTAAACTCTTATGATATCATTTAACATATTAATTTAAATTTTTTATGGTTTGTTTTAATATTGATGTTCTAACTTAAAATCATTCACCAATTTACTCTGAATGGATAGTGATTATGTATAATGTTGGGGGAATGTTATTTACATTTCATATGATTGATTCAATATGACTTTGTATGTTGTTTATGATTATCCCCTTCATATGAGGAATTCATTGGACTTAGTTTGTTTTTGGTGGGGCCCACTATATGCCCTCAGTGCATCGGTAGGACCGATTAGATAAACTACGGTCTTGGCACCAGGATTTGACAAAATTATTATTTGTGGTCTTGGCTTAGGGCCTTGATGGTATGGTCATGATGTCCCACATTATTAATTCCCTCATTATGATAATAGTATTGATGGTTCATGTGGTTATTTTACTTGTATAATACCCATGATTAGGTTTCATTATGGAATTACCTATTCAGCTCTTATTCCAGCCATAATGTGTCCATGTTTCTTATTTGTAAAGGAATGTGTTTCCAATTATTCACTATGACTAACGATTATGTTTATCTAATATTTTATAGTATTTGAAACTTTTACTTAGCATTTGATCTCACCCCTTTCTTATGTTTCATTTTCTCATGACAAGAATATGTTTATTACCAATGATATAAACGGATAAATTTAGAGTTTGTGGATGTTCTCAATAAAACTTTTATATTGTTTTTCTCTATTTGTGTTCTCATGTTGATCCTATATATGTAAATGGTATTCTAAATATACTTATGTACTCGGTCCTTCGGGATTTGATTCCTTGTAGTCATGAAAATGTATTAAAATATTTCATCGGCTTTGGGATTTTGTGGTTGAGGCATTACTAATTTATATCTCATCGTCAGATATATCATTCTTAGAGATATGACTTTTAGTAATGTGTGAATCTCAAGAAACCTAACCTACCATAAGAGGAGTCACCACTAG
The DNA here is from genome assembly GCA_963277665.1 of Viscum album. Taxonomy (NCBI): domain Eukaryota; kingdom Viridiplantae; phylum Streptophyta; class Magnoliopsida; order Santalales; family Viscaceae; genus Viscum; species Viscum album. The sequence continues at coordinate 1,474,801,962 of OY728157.1, forward strand.
AAGGATGACTCGCTGTCATCCAGGAAACCACTTGTATAGAATTTTGGATAATTATATGATGTAACAATACCATTAAAATTCACCACAATCATTCTAACACCATCCCAATGTCTCTCTACAAAAATTAAACATTGCTTTTAAGAGACACCATTACAATGACAAACCACTGCAATCATGTAATTTTTCCAACACTAATCACCTATAGGTCTCAAAATTAACATTTTAAATTAATTATCTTTCAGAACACTTATATTTAATTTAATTATAGGTTTTATTTTTTTGCTTTTAGTAAATGGATAGGCATAATTCATTAAAAAATTATCACTTAGTACGAGGAAACATAATTTTTTCATGCTCATGTGGATATTCATGTTAGTGTCTAATAAAATGATATGTATACTACCTCATGAATGTCAGGTGATATAATTTAATACACTCAAATGGGAACATGATGAAATATATACACAGCACAAGAGAAGTAGATAATTGCATGATATTACATGACTACGCTAGATAATAGAAGTAGAATAGCAATACACAACTAGAGTTTTTTTAGTAAACAAAAAAAGTGCCTATGTATATCTTTTCAACTAATGTTTTTAAGAGAACCTGGGTAGAGCCACAAATCAAATAAATCCCATGTTTCAAGATCTACATTAAATTACAATCCAAGATTCAATATCAATTAGTAATTTTAATATCTCTGGATTGTTATTATATTTTACATTATGAGAATTGTATGTGTTGCTCAATTTATTAAATATTAATTGTCTCCTGATATAACTAGAGGATATATAAACCTATTAGAAACACATTATATGCCTATTTTACCATTTATACTATGGATGTGATCCTATATTTCCAATTATTTTTTTTACTCTCACAAAAAATAGTTGAACATGACCTATATAGTTTGTATAGTTGTATACTATTGTAAAACCAGATCATTGTTTGATATAAAACTATTTATTTATAAAAATTTATTTATGGAGGGTCATTACAGAGTGGATAGGACTCAGTCTCAGTGTTAGACTGAACATATTTTAAACAAAATTATATTATATGTTCTATTTTGTTTTATATGGAATTTATTCTACAAAAATAAAAATTGGTTAAACTGTAAAAAAACTAATACTCTGATAGTTATCATTAATTAATATTTTATATTATTGAAATTAATTAAAATTAATTTAAAATACTATGTAATATAATATATTATTTACTCATGATCTAATAAAAAAATTTAGTGATATTTTGAATGATTAAAATTTAAAAAGATCTAGTAATTTGATTTAATGGGAAATTTTAATATTTATCGTGGGAATCTATATTAATACATTTTGAGAAAAAATTAGGTACTCAGTCCATCCCCCTCTTGAGTTACTCACTCCAACCAACAATATTGCTAATTATAAATTATAATTGGTGGAAGATTCTTTAACATCGATCATTATAGATAATAAAAATGTATAAATAACTCAAATGGATGAGTATCAAATCAACTAAATATATATTTCAATCATATCAGAGGGTATTGATGTATTCCCCAATGACGAACTCAGAAATCCAATCAATAGATAGATGGATTTTTAAATTGAATTTATATATGGCTCCAAGAATATTTTAAAGACCCCTCTTAGAAAACCCCATTAAAACGGAATAATCAAAGGATTGACCTTAGCATAAATTAGGAAATGGTGTTGTGTAGACATGTACTTCACCATGGGGTGAATGAGTCATATTTTTCAGAAATAATTATAAATCGCTTCTACTTTTCATTGATTATAGTCATCATAAAAATCAGGAATAAGATTAAGTATCCTCTACCCCATGATAATGATCAGTGTGATCAACCTACAGGGAACAATACATATCAAAGGTGAATCTTTGATCAATACCCCACCCATTAAAGGTAAATTGGAATGATATACTAAAGTTACTTTTCAATAAAATATATAAAAACTATAACTTAATAATATTTCATTTCAAATGCATAAATTCCCTTAAAATAATCATTATTATTATGAATATTTTAAGAACCTGGTTCTTATTCTTGAGGTAGATGTTTCTTCTTTTCCTTTTTCCTTAAGAGTTTTTGAGAAAACACGGGAAATATTGATAAATCCCCAAATTTATGGTTACACGCTGTGTAATTTTCTACACATCGTGTACTCTGGCCTTGTGGGATGAGAATATGGGGCATGTAGGCTTGTCGGTGATTTAGTTTGTAAATACTAACAACATGTCGTATACATAGTAATACATGCCATGTAATCAATTAGCATATGAGCAGTAAGATGGTAGAGTAGCTACCATATGAATAGTAAAAACGATGTTACGTGTTGTGTACTTAGTATTACGCACCGTGTAATTAGTTGGGAGATGAACAGTAAGGCGGTGGAGAGTTGCCAATAGTGAACAGTTAAACAAAAAATACACACCGTGTACTTGAGATTTCATTTTGTGTAGTTATTTTTTGAAAAAAAGGCAGTATCTACCTCATTTAATATGGAGGCATAGAACTCTACGGGAGGCACACAAGAGGACACCTGAACTTTGAGGTGCTACTAATCGCACACCAGGACTCTGAATCCCCCATTGTTGATCTCGTTTGGACGGCGCTGGTATGGAATTCCATCTCCTATAGTCTTTACTTCCAATTATTTCTGATGGGATGTTATTTGAGTTTTAATGGGTAAATTTGTTTCCCAGGTCTACGTCATCATCGATTTATTCGGGAGGTGTCGTTCACATAAATTGATCAGAGGAGATCAAGGTTGGTGGCCATGTGTTTATTTCCAATTGTCGAGTTGATTTTGTGTGCCTTCATGCTATGTGTCCATGTTTGGGGTGTCGTATGGATAAGGCCCTGACTATTAAGATAACTAGAATTGCATAAGTAATTTAATAAACATGTATAAACTACTGTTTCAGATCATTTCCTTGATCCAGGGCCACCTAGTTGGTGTGTTTTCCTTCTTTTTCCATTTCTCTAGAAAACCCTTGGGTATGCCATGTTTATAGAAAGTTTTGAGTTTTCTTGAGATTAATAATATATAAATTGCTTTCTTATGTGTTGGGCTCGGCCCAATTAATTGCTTAGCTTCGGGGTAGTGTTTTGGTTAGCCTAAGGATAGTGTTTCGTTTAGCCTGGGGGAAACTTTTCTTATGCCTGTGGGTTGTAGCTTCCAGGCCTGAGGGAAATATCTCATATTCCCGTGGGAAATATTTTTTCTGCCTAAGGGTAATCAGCTGAGGGTTTCATTTTTGTATGACCGAGGGTATGGAATTGTATGTCGGATGACAATGTGACATCAATAATCATTGTGGTGGTTTCTTATGTTATACCTTCCAAGCTAAAGCACATTATTTTTACTGTTATTACCTTCTACCTGTTAGATAGCCCGTTGTAGTTTTTATTGTGGTGATGTAATGGAGATTTTCGGTTGAGGCCGAGACTCGAGAACTTAGAAATCAATTATATTTAATTGATAAATAATAAATAAATGGTAATGGAACAGGTAGGAGTAGCTACATTTGAGTACATCCTAGATAACAACATTTCTTTATTGCATACTACAGTTGCACATTTTAAACGATAGTTGGTCACGTGCCTTTGGTTGTTGCCTACAAGGATTTATTTTCCACAGCCTGCTTGGGTCATGTCTTGGGCCCAAACAGATTATATTGTTGCAGGTGTTGATAAGGTAAAGAGTCTCTATATAGGTACTTGATTATTGCAGGGGAGTAGGAGAGAATGGGACCAAGCATAGGCTTGCTATGTTGCTGATTTCTTGCTACATTGTTTTTTTTTCATTGTGGTACTTATACCTTTTTCTGTATTGTTTTAGATTGTGGTGTATCTTTTTCTGACTTCTTTCTTCTAATTAGGGACATATTGCATCATCATTTATACGATTGTTGGTTATCTTTTACTTTAGAATCGTTATCCATTTCATCTTGGTATTTTTTAATATTTCTGCTTTTGGTATGCTTATATTTCTTTCCACTGTGCTACACATGATGTGCCCAGTATGATTAAATGTGGTCGTTATGAGTTTAAAATCACCATTTTATATAAAAAAATTTTACTTACTAAACACCAATAATAACCACTTGGATTTTATTCATAATTTAATAAAATGATTCATATTTAAATTATAAATTATTGGAAATAGTCTCACAACAAACCGATACATTATGTGATAGGTATGAGTCAATGTACGTGTTACTAGTCTAAAATGACATTTTAGTAAAAAAAAAAAATTCTTCCTCAAAACTGATCAAAAATATTCGCATTGAATTGATACATTAGAAAAAAAACACTATATGTTATTTAATATATGAAGGAAATGTCCCCACCTCAATTTTTTTGTGTGGTATGGCTAGTATGACCTGAAGTGTTTGTTTTTATAAAAAATTGACAATAATGCCAGTAAAATGGGAATCTAACCTACTCAAAACCATGAAAAATCATTCATATTTTTTTAATACTTTATATAAATGACCCAAAATTTATGTTTTTGATTTAGTAATCAGCTTCACCAAAATCCAATACATCATGTTCTCGATATGATTCTATGTGTCTTTTATCAGTTTAAAATTGACATTTTATATCAATAATTATAATTCAATAAAAACTAACCAAACACACTGTAATTTTCATGATAACATAGGAAAAGTATTCATAATTCAGTTTTGAAATTTAGGAATTAGTCTCGTGCCAAACATATACATGATGTTGTCAGTATGAATCAAAGTACATGTATCATGTTTGAAATGACATTTTTTGTAAACAGAATAAATTTATGTCCTAAAAGACATGAAAACACATAATGATTATTTTCACTATTTAGGAAAATTATCCATTTTTTATTTAAGACATTTAAGAATTAGCCGCATTAAATTGGATGTACGGTGTGGCCAGTATGACATCACGTGTGGGGTTTTTTTTAAAATTGACATCATTTTTTGGGAAATGAAAAACTAGCCTACTCAAAATATAGAAAATGCATTTTTATTGTTCTGATAGTGTATAGAAATGATCTAGAAGTCATTTTTCATGTGAATGAATTATTCAACCTCATTATGATATACGATATAACTAGTCGAACTAAATGTGTCTATTATCAGTTTAAAATAGACATTTTAGATCATAAACTATCACTCGCCAAAGATTGATCAAACACAATTTTATTGTATTTATAATTTAGGATAATAATTAATAAATCATTTCGGATTTTTTGGAATTGTTCACATATAAATGTGATACATGATGTGAATGGTATTAGTTAGTGATAATGATTTTAGTTTAAAATGAAATAATAGTAAAAAAAGAGATGTGATGTCCTCAAAAGAGAAAAAATTCATTCAAAAAAATTCAAACATTAATAAAATGATCTAAAAGTCATTAGTAATTTGTAGGAATTGGCCTCTCCTCAATCTGATGCAAAGTGTTACATGTATGACCTCATGTGTGTCCTTTTATTTAAAATTTAATTTTTTTATGTAAAATTGAAAAATGACCTAATCAAAACTAATAAATTGAATTTATATTAGTTTTATACATTATATAAAAGATTTATAATACATTTTTTGACATTTAAGAATACAAAACACATCAATATTATATATTATATACATGTTATGACTGAAAGATTCCATTATCATTTTAAAATAATTTTTTCCATAATAACATTCAATCATTGAAAACAGATCAAATACACTAATATATTTTTGAAATTTTGGTAAAAAGTTTCATATGTCATTTGTGATTTCTAATTATTGGTATCATATAAAACTAAAACATGATGTGATTGTTATGAGTCAATGTTTGTGTTTTCATTTCAAATTGTCATTTTAGAAAAAAGAAAAGTCATGTACAAAAAAATTTGAAAACAAATTCATATTGTTTGGATAAATTAGGAAAACAGGCCATAAATATTTAGTGACATGTATGAATAATTTATAGATCAATATATTGCATGATATAACTATTATGACTCCATGAGAATCTTTTTATTTAAAATTGACATATATTTTAGTAAAATAGAGAAATGTACTACTGAAAAATGATCAAACTCATCTCGATTATTTTAATAATGTAGTACAATGATCCATAAATAATTTTCTTGTGTATGAATTTTCTTTATCACAATCCAATCCATTTTCTTATTAGAATGACTGAAATTGAATCTTTTCATTTAAAATTGAAATCAATAATTGTAAAATGAGTTACCAACCTACTCAAAACTGAGAAAGTGCATTTATATTTAAATTATACGATACAATTGTTATCCTTATGAAATTTTTGATGTTTAGTAATCAATTATATACGTATATGATACATGATGTTTCTAATATGACTCAATGTCCCTATTATTAGATTAAAATCAACATTTTAGTTTAAAAACATTCAAACAAGCAACCACAAGGATGTACCAACGATGATTTTTCTTATCCTTATTTAATTAATTTTGTTATAGATAATACATGAATGTGAAAAATAAATGGAATGACAAGTAAGAATCAATTAAAACTCAATCTGACACATAATGTTCTTGGTATAACCGAATATTTAATTTAAAATTAACATGTTATATTAATTTATTTCTTTATATTATTAAAAACAAAATAATTGGTCTCATATATACACATGTTTATTTTCAAATGTAAGAATGGTTTGTATGGAAATATCATGAGTCAGGTTAGATTCAAATAGCAGTAAAACAATAATGTTTTTGAATGTATTTAATAATTTATACTTATGTAATTGTATAAACCAATGTTTGAAATGTCTATAATATTGTTTTTCTTTATTTTTGTTTTAAATTTTGTTTCACATCAATTATATATTGGTAAATGATTTTTTTAAATCTAATGGGATTTTTTGTGAAGTGGTTTATTGTTACAACACATTACACTAGGGTTGTCGTTTTCTGTTACAAAATACTACAACGAAACCCTTTATCAGGGATTTTGAAGGTTTTTATATATTTATACTTTATCATTTCATTTTAAAGCACTGATTAATGTTCATTTTATCCTAAAATTTAAAAATTCTAAAAAGTTACTATTTATCATCACTAAATATAATCACTCATAAATGGGTCTATAACCAGAATTAAAAAAGATCTGATAAATAATCTATTAATCAATGATTTTCGTGCACTGATAAATGAACCATTTATCAACTCTTTTTTAAAGGGAATAGTTTTCAAAAAAGTTTAATCTCTCTTTGGTTTTCAAATATTATCTTGAAATAATAAAGGCCATTTTATCACTTTTAACAGCCTATTATTATTACTGTAACCATCAAAAATAATTATATTAATAGCCAATAAACATGGAAAAAACTATTACAGTTGAATAGAATCCCACCCAAAACCATCGTAGTAGTCAATTTGAACTCCCATGACTATCATTGTTGGATAGTCTCTTAGAGAACTAAAATCACTCTTAATTGCATTTTTTATCTCATGACATATTTATCATTACAAAATATATTAAAGGGAAATATATTTCTATAAAAATCAATCTGATAATGAAAATCATACAGATGTGTATCACAAGATCGTAAACATTCCTCATATCGTAACCCATTAAAAACCCAATATTTATAATAATTTATTTAAGGAATAATTTGTTGAAAAAGAAACATGTTCCATAATCATTCCATCAATTGATCACAGCAATACAAGTGAAATAAGTAATGAGTTTCAAAATCATATAGTATTCATAATCAAAAACCATGTAAATCAATAAAATGGATAGTATTATTAAACCATATCCCTTGTATAACATAAGTATAATCAATGGTTTTTTTCCATTGATTAATAGAAATATAATTAAATTTTCATTTAAAAAATTCTATAAATAAACACATTTCTTTTTTTTAATGTGTTTTCTAAAATATTACTGAATCCCAAAAATTAATGGAATCATTTTCATATAAAATATAAATAGATAATTTCAATGTATGATTCAATGAATTAAGTGGTCATAATGGTATGAGATTCAATTTATGTTATTGACGAAAAAATAAAGGCTTCTTTCAACTTTTCAGAAAAAAGTAAAATATTCCTCATTAATAGAATGAAAATAAGATTCATATTAAACAATTTTTTAAATATTCCAATGGGGGTAATAATTATAATGAAATTAATAGGATAACTATAATATAATTCTTGAATGTAATTTATGAAATCATGTAAATGAATAAAAATTATCTTAATCGAGGAGAGAAATTAAGGAAATTTCTATTAAAACATTATTTCATTATATTTAGTGCATGAAGGGTGGAAAATTAAAAGGAAACATTTAATCTAAAGAAATAAATATATTATAATAAACACCAATATTTTAATGAGATATAGATTATAATATTACAACATTGGATGATTAATCATAAATAATCTCAATAAACAATGAAATTTTAACCGCAAACCCTTACCAGATTAGTAAATTTTATATCATAAGACCCATGAAAGAATGAAAATTACATTTATATGTATATATATTAATATTAATGATAATAATAATCAAATTACATCATGTTCAGTATATACACTATATAAATGAGTTAAGTGGTGAATATGGAATATGTCCCATGGAAATAAAAGTGCGATGAAAATACCTTATATCACAGATCAAATTTCTTCATACATGTTTGAAACTAATATATAATAAATATATGTTTATTATAAATACATTAGATGAAAAAAAAATTATATCATACCCTAAACTATTTACTTATACTTGTTAATAATATGTTTTTAATAAATCATTATTAAAATCTTTGTTATGGGTGATAATTGATTTGTTTTTCATACATGTTTTGGGTTGGCTGTTTTAGTCCTTATAGTTTTATTATGGATATAAAATATTTATAATTTTAATCATTATATTTATATCATATAGTTTCATTTAATAAATATTTATATTCACCAATTAAAGAATAATATAAAAAAATCATTCAATTGTTCGTTGAGATAGTTGGTTATCTGTATGCACGGGCGTTGTATTCATTTTTTAATGGACTGGATGAATGAATGAAAAATTTAATATAACCTATAAAAAATTACTTTTTTATATTATATATATATTATATATTCATTATAATTTTTCTTGTTACCAACAATGTCAAAATAAAATGAAAATCACATCTTAATGCTTCATTGTGGTGATTGGGAACCTATATGCATGAGGGGTGTTTTAGTTATTCAATGGAATGGAGGTTAAGAAGTTATATATTATATTAGAAAAATATATATTTTATGATTTCCAATATTTAGTATATATAATTTATATATATCGTTATATTCATCATTAATAGGTAGTGATGGAAAAATAATTACTTCAATTCGTGAGGTGGTAGTCCATCGGAGACATGATGGATAATTTTACATCCAATTTTATAGAAGAGGATATTAATATAATAAATGTAATTAAAAAATTTATATTTCATCAAATTTATGGTAGTTATGTTATAATGTCAAAAAAATTGAAGGGTTTTCTAAGGAATTTTAGAAACAAATAAGTAAAAAAATCTAGGATAAGCACAATACCTCTACTTCGGATAACCTCTTTTGGTTTTCTAAAATATAATTCAATGATGTATTATCCATTCAAGATGAGGATACTAGGATGTGGGTTTTGAAAATTTATTTTACTATATATTGTATCTGATTAGGCTAATTTATTTTTATATCTAAATAAAAGTTCATTGTGGGTTACCTTTTAGGAATGAAAAAGTGTGGCATTTATATATATACGAAATGAAATTCAATAATGGGAAGAAAATTTCAAGCCATGTGCCCCAAAATATGATACAAAACGTATTTATTGAATATATGTTTGATACAACCCTAAAAAAATACACTCGTTTTATACATTTTATGCCCTGAAAATGCTTGTTTACTTACCATTACTATTCTTCTTTTCACAGTGGTATCTTGTTTTTTTCCTTGGTAATTAATTCAGCAAGTATAATACTAAAATGAAGATTCTTATATTACTTGTACCAAAAAATTATAAATATATAATTACATTTATCCAATAATTATCCTATTTGTTGAGCCCTATGGAAGATTGTTGATTTCATGTCTATGATTGATGTTTTAATAATCACAAATCATCGCATAACATTAATGCTTAATCTGGTTTGATTTCTCATAAACTTAATGACAATCTGTTAATGAATCTGTTATCATGTTTTTTTCTATGCTTATTGACTTACAAAGTATTTTAGATGTCTTCTGGATTCAACAGACATCGGAAGCACCAATCCAATATCAATAGACATCGGAAGCACCGATCCAATATCAACATACATCAGAAGCACTGATTCAATATCAACATACATCGGAAGCACCGATCCAATATCAACAGACATCGGAAGCACCGATCCAATATCAGCAGACATCGGAAGCACCGATCCAATATCAACAGACATCGGATGCACCGATCCAATATCAAAGGATAATGGTCGCACCGATCCAATGACACACCGATGCTGATCAAAATGAGCCACCGATCCAATGACACACCGAGGCTAATCAAAAAGAGCCACCGATCAAATGACACACCGATGCTGATCCAGATAAGACACCGATCACACTGACTCACCGATCAGATGACAGACCGATGCTGATCAGTCTGACTCACCGATGCTGATCAAACTAACTCACCGATCAGATGACAGACCGATGACGATCAGTCTGATTCACCGATGTTGATCTATCTGAGTCACCGATCATTACTCACTAATGCTGATGACCTACCGATCACTTGATTCTTCAATAGTCATAAACAACTGTTTGAATTTCTTTATCTTTATCTTTATTTAATCTAACCAACAGTCATATCAGGTATATTTTAATGCTCTGTAAATTAATTAATAAAGGTTTTCGGATGTCAAGAAACTGTACCTCGTACCTGCGGAAAGGAAACTTTTTCTGTCTTCCGAAGAACGTGATATAAATACAAGAAGACTCTGCTGCCGAGAAAAAAGCGCATAGAAGAAAACAGTTGATAGAAGAACACAACAAGAACATAGAGGAAAGAGAGACGAGGAAGAACCAAGCAAGACAGAACCTCATACACAATCAAGCCTACTCAAGAAGAGTTCTATGCATATAAAATAACATTGAAGAAATTCATCGACTACATCTCACTGCCTTTGAACCTGAAGCATATGACACTCTTCTTCTTCAACAAAAACGAGAAGAGGACTCCGAATAAATTCTGACCAAATACAAAAGAGTCCAGAGCTACACTGAAATCACCAGAGCCATTTCTAAAACTCTACATCTCTGCTCTATGATACATTTGTTTTACATTTTGAGAAGTGTGTCTTATCTGTTGTATTAAACACACACACTAACTCCTGTACTTTCACTGGAGGATCTGTAAATCCTCAGAAAACCTTTTTACACTTCATTTCCCACTGTGGATAGTGGTAGAGGTCATGTGAGACCTGGACAGCTCTAAGCTGTTGTTTGTTTTCCCACGCAGAACGGTGGTAGAGGTCTTGTGACATGGACAGTGTGTTCACTGTTGTTATCCCCGATCCAGGGTGTGGATCATTTTTATATAAACTTTTGAGAGGACTAAGTCTCGTCTTGAGACTGAACCTCTTGGTTAATTCTCTCTGTTTGTAGCTACATACTATATCCATACTATACATATTTATTTCATATTCCGATGCTATTAATTTGAAATATAATTTATATTCAAAGCTACTTTGATAGATAAACTCGCAAGTGTTTATATTTATTATAAACCAGTAAGTTAGTTTCAAAAGTTAATTTAATCATAAGATTATGTTAACTAATAACTAATCAATCTTTGAGAAACTAATTGAACCTTTATAATCTGTATAAATTCAGTACATTTTAATCTCTTTTTGAAATAGGGGGATTTTAATAAACATTGTTTTTAACAGAAAATTTTAATTGGAACTCAATTCACCCCCCTCTTGAGTATCCACTCCGACCAACACTATTTGTGTAAAAAATATATTTAACACAAGCGATTGTAATGTAATAACCCCTATTTTTTATCTTAACGTATGTAATTAATTTTTATACCTATTATGATTCACCAGGACAAAACAATATCTTCACCTTATTACAAAATTTTCATTATGATAATAAAAAATATAGAATCCATTTTACCTTATTCAGTTTTCATAATTGTATGAATGTAAATTAAAATTTGACCAAGAAGCACTATGAAAGTGCAGTTTTATGAAGAAAAATTTCAGTTAAGTACCACAGGTTTTTATATAAAAATTCATCATTAAATTGTTTCTATTTAATATAAATAATTTTAAAATAATAATTAAATTTTTTAATTATTTCATCAATATTAAAATGTGAAATAAAAATAAATAATTTTTCACTATTCATGGAAAAATAGATATTTAAAAAATGTCTCAAAATAACCCTAAACTATAATTTTTTTAATTTTATTCCAATTTTTTTAAAATTCATTAAATGTATTTTAAAAATGTGAGAAAAATAATTTTAAAATATTTTGATAAATGTGGTGATACGATTTTTTTAGAACAATATACTTTTTAACATTACAAGTGGAGATATTATTATATAATGTTACAACATCGAAATTTCAAAACAGTTTCCTCATATAAATATTTTATAAAATAGATTTATTTATAATTAAGACACATTATTTAATATTTTGAGTTTATATTTATTAAAATGAATATTTTATAATTACATGTTATAATTATTACATTAAAATAATTATAATTATTATTAATAGTTTTCAAATTTATTTATCTGAAAAAAAAATTGATCGTTATTTAAAATGATATTTAAATGTAACTATAATTAATTATTTATTTGTGTAAAATATAATTTATTTTATAAGGATATATAATAGAATCTTATAAATTGGTATTTATATTAACAATTTTAATGTTTTTCTTATTTTAAAATATTTTATATATGTGTGTTTATGAAATATTAGTTTTTAATTAATTTTAATTATATTATAAAATTATTAGTGTTATATATTTCCTATTGCCAAATTGGGATTATATATTAAATAAATTGTGTATTTTATGAAATATAATATGTTCTTCATTATATATATTTTTTATTTTTGAATGATTAAAATATTTATATAGAATTATACTCTATATGATTTTTTTTATAATTAAATATCCATTTAAATAATAAAAGTAATAATAAATAAAAATAATGTTTTAATATAGTAATAATGATAAATTAATAATAATTATAAAATGAATAAAAAATAAAATGGGATAGGGTTTTAGCGAGGGAGAGTGTCGCGTCTTTGGATTCAGAATCACAAAGAAGCTCTTCTTGGGAGCCAAGAAGGGGATAGAACCGCCATTAGGGTGTCACAGAGGGAGGGAGGGCAGTGATCCATCATCATCGCGTTGAGCTAAATCCAAGCAATAGAGGTGGATGAACCAATATAAATATCCAGGTTCCATTAAACAGTTTGGATTTCATTTACCATCGATGGTTTCTGAAGGGATATATGCCTTTAGTGTTTTGATTTTTCCATAACTAAGGAAGGTATTTCTTTTATCTGTTTTTGGTGTAGAAATCATTTTATTTAGTCGTTTTCTTTGAACCCTTCTCATTTCATTATCAAGATTAGGTATTGCTACCAATTTGGAGTATTTTTTACAATATATATATAGAATTGTCTTTTTATTTTAAAAATATCATCCATATAGTTTATTTAGAAAATGAATTTTCTAACCTGTCAATGTTTCGAAAATGGATTCTACTGATTTTCATTGATTTCACTATGTAAGTCATTTTAAATTATAGTTTTTAAATAATGCAATCAATTTTTTTGGATTTCTTGTATGGATTGAATTTAATATTTCATTAGTCTGCCTGTTTTTTTCCCATTGTCTTTGTAAATCATTCATTTCACTATTTATGTTAACTTTGGTGTGCCTAATTTCTTATTGTTTTCTTCTTCGTCCTATTCAACATTCTCAGAATGCTTTGTGTGAGTTGTTTTATAGTGAGTATGGATAATGACTGTAATTTCCTTATTCTTTTGTGCAATTTCAAATTGGGAAAACCTATTTTCGTCCTGATACATGTATTCAAGGTAACATAAGTGGATCAACATCATTTTTGTAAACATGTTATGGAATTAGAATTTATTTTTATATATAAACTTATTAATAAGGGATATACTATGATATTTCATTTTTTTTCTCAGTTATGAATTCATTTTCTAAATGTTTAATTTATTAGAATGTTTGAGTTTAATTTACCAAAAAAAAATAAAATAAAATCTCAATAATGAAAAAAAAATTCAATTTTTATATAATTTATGTTTTGGAATGTCCATTACAATGTTAATTATATATTCTAGTGTATAAATTTAATTTTATATGGAATTAATTTTAAATTTATATTTTGGTAAAGGATTTTATTTTAATAATTATGTTTAAATCCTTTGATGATAATTAAATATTTATCTTCATATAATTGTATTTTATTCTTAAATAATTCTTTTTATAGATATATTATTTATTTTTGAAACTTTTTCTAATGTTTTATTTCTATAAGTGTGTAGAGGAATTTATTTTTATTTTTTCGATTGTTTAATGTTTATTAAATTACACATGGGGAAATGTTTATTTTTATGGTTTTATAGGGGTACATTTTATTTTTACCAGACAATGATTATTCTTGAAACAAAAATACATATATATGTATATATATATATATATATATCCAACCATGTTTTTTTTCATAACTAAAAATGAAGTGGTGTATATTAATTTTGTCACATTTTTCTTAAATTTAATAACATTTTTAATAGTGGGTTGTTTCATTAAAATTATAATTATTTTCAAGATTTATTAATTTTAAGTATGATTTCAAAACAATTATTCCACTGATATATACGTATTTAAAAAATCTTATGTATTAATTTGTTTTCACATTAATGCTGCTAACATATATTAACATTTATCAAAGATTGTTTAAACATGAAATTAATCTATGATGATGAGTGTTTTATAATCAACGCCAATTCTATATATATATGGATAAAATGGTTTTTATTGCTATTATAATTTTTTTCAATGTTTCTATTTAAATGATCATAACATGTCATCTTGTTATTTAAAAATTTTGAGCATCACATATACATATAATCCCGATTATATGTCTATTCATTTTATTAAAATTCATTTCTCTCGTAAAAAACTCATAATTTCATGTTAAATATTAATTTTTATCTCAATGATTATCGATCAAATGAATTTCATAACAAAGTTGATATTTTTTATTTAAGATGTAAATTTATAATTTTTTGTGTGAAATATAATTATAAAGGTTTTATCAATTTTTCATATTTTTAACAAATTTATTACATGAAATAATGTTTTAATGCATGGACAGTTCATGAAAAGGCTTATGGAATGGGGTTTTTTTGTAACCAAACTCACAAGTGATATACAAACAACATTCATAAATTTATGTAAGTATGTTCTTATATATATATACATACCATTGGGAATGTGAACCATAATTCAGTTACATGAATTCAAAATTAAAAACATCAGTGAGTGTATATATAAGTATAGAAGCTTTAAAGGTTTTTAGAAAATTAGACATTTGAATGTGGTACATAAGGAAGGTCATTGGGGAGTGAACCCAATATTCATTAAGTTGGTAAGCCCATGATAGACTTAAAAAATTCATGTGGCCTCATAATTGTGTATAGTTTTTGTGAATCTTGTGTAATTTATTTAGAAAAACACTAGAATATGTCTATGAAATTTTAAAAACTAAGTATTTACTAAAAGGGTATAGTATTGTTTAGATATATGTAATTTGAAATAATTGTTTTTAATACAGACTTTTTAAAATGATTTTTCAAAATTATGTCCAAATAAATAACTTAAAAGGATTTATTAATAGTTTTTAAAACACTTACTAGGAAATTTAATTCTCCCCATGATTTAATTTAATTTTCACAGGTGTCATCATTTACCTAATATGGATGAAATCATATTCGATGTTAGCACGCGTTGAAGTGTAATTAGTTTATTTCATTATTTTATTTTTGATTCAACACTATTAAATGTATGAATCTTGTATCTAATTCTCCAGAACCATGTCAAGTAAGGGGACCACAGTTGTGTAATCGATAAGGATGGGTCCTTATAATTGGTATCATAGGAATGAGATAATCAATATTTAAGATATGATGATGTCGAGTTAATATGTTTTGCAGTATTATTGTTTTTTAATTCTAAAAATAAAAAATTCAATATTTATTTTAGTCAGAAAATATGAATTTGAAGTGAAAAAATCTTCTAATGAGTGAATAATATAACCACCCATTAAATTCAAAACTATTTTATTATATAATTTTCTTATATAATTTATTTATTTATAATTAAGACCAATAAAAATATATTTTGAGTATATTTTTATTAAATTTAATATATTATAATTATGAATTTTAATTTATACTTATAATTAATTATACATAATATTTATATATTTCAAAATTAATATTATGAAAACAAAAAAATGATCTTTATTTAAAAGTATATTTAAAACTAACTATATATTTTTAATTATTTTTGTAAAATATTATTTATTTTATCAAAGATTATTTATTTGGATTTTTTAATTTGGAAATTATATTAACGAATATAATGATTTATTATTTTAAAATTATTATATATATTTATATATATGAATTATTAGTTTTGAATTAGTTATGATTATATTATAAAATTATTAGTATCATAAATTTTTTATTATGATATTGGGATTATATATATAATAAATTATTTTTTTTTCTGAAATATAACATGTGTTTCTTTATATATATATATGATAGATTTGAATTATTAACTTATTTTTATAGAATTATACATTATAAATATTTTTCTTCATAATTAAATATCAATTTAAATAATAAAATTAATAATAATAATAAGTTAATTTCATAAATTTATAATAACTATATAATAATAATAATAATACAATAGATATAATGGGATTGTGTATTAGGTTAGGTGAGCACCACAACCTGGGATTTGGGGACACATAGTAGCTCTTCATAATGGCTGAGTATAGGAGTGAACCGTCATATCAATATCGCAACAGGAAGTAGGGCGGTGGTCTGTCGTCATTTTTGGGAGATGAAGCCAAGTGAAGGAAGAGAATGATCTAAGAAACACCATCGGTTTCCTTTCCGAGGTTAGGGTTTTGTCCGCAATCCACAGTTTCTGAAGGGCTATGAATCATTAGTGTTTTGTTTGTCCATATCTATGGATGTTATTTATTTTCACATTTTCTAGTGTCTAAAATCATCGAGTTTAGTCATGTTCTTATTATACTCTTTGAGTACTCTGTCAGCACATCTTGTTGCTACTGATTTGTATTAGTTGTCATGATATATATACCAAATCATAATTTTCTACTAAATATCTCTTCCATATAGTTAATTTCAAAAATAAAAAAGTAATCATGTTAATGTTTTGAATATCAATTGTGTAGATTCCCTAAGATGTAAATGTGTTATTTATTTTAAATTATAGTTTTTCAATGATGCAATACGTTAGTGGTTTCATATTTGTATAGAAAGAAAAAATGTTTTTCTGTGCATATGTTATTTTGCACTTTCTTTTTTCGTATTTTAATAAATCATTTTGGTTGAAATTGGTGTGCCTACATTTGTATTATTGTCTTTCTAATCTTTACCAACTTGTTCTTCAAGTTGTTTGTGTGTCAATGTATACATAGTAGAGAAAATGGCTATAAAGACCTTATTTATTTATGTAATTGTGAATGGGGGAATACCCGATTAGTAGCATGAAACATGTATTCAATGAATAAAAAGTGTATCAACATCATTTTTTCAATCCTGTAAAGGGATTAATACTTATTTTTAAGACTAAACATATTTAGTAATGGAGATATTGAAATCTATCATTTTTATTATATATTTTGGAATTAATTTGGTAAAATTTTAATTTATTGGATAGTTCCGGTTTTATTTACCAACAAAATGCATATATAATATCAATTCAAAAAAATGATCAATTTATTTATTATCTAAATTATGATTTACAAGGACTATTATACAGAAAATTATACATTCTATTGTACAAATTTTATTTTATAGGGAATTAATTTAAAATTTATGTTTGGGTAAAGGATATCATTTATTAAAATTATGTTTAAATATTTTGATGCTCCGTAATTATTTATCTTTATTTAATTGTCTATTATTCTTAAATAATTCTTCATAATGAAAATTATTTATTTTCAAATGTTAATATGAAATTTTATTTATATATGTGTGTAAGGAAATTTATTTTAATTATTTTAGGTTATCAAATCATTAATGAATTCTAAATTTATAAATGATTATTTTTATGGTTTTAGAGTGATATTTTTTATTTTATCCAATTTTTTTAAAAATAAGTATATATATATATATATATATACATTTATATGTATATATATCAAACATTGTTTTTTTGGAACTAAAAATGATAGGATGTTTATTTATTTTTTCATCATTTTCATAAATTTAATTTAATTTGGTATATCCAGTTATTTCATTAGAAATATCATTACTTTCAAGTATTATTAATTTAATATATGATTCCAAAATCATTAATGCACATATTAGTACATAATTAACCAATCTTATGTCTTAATTTGGTTTAACATTAACTCAACTGTTGGATATGTTCATTTATCGATGATTGTTCAAACATGGATTTTTTTCATGATGGAGAGTTTTATATAATCAATGTCAATTATATATAAATATTAATTAAATGGTTTTTATTGTGTTTATAATTTTATCACCATGATTGTAAAAAATGTTCATACCATGTCATCATGTTATTTTAAAATTAGGAATGTTGCATCTGCATAAAATCATGGACTTCTGTCTATGCATGTCATCGGCATTAATTGATCTAGTAATGAACTCATATTTTTAAGTTAAAACATAATTTTTATTTCAATTATTATAAAAAAAATGAGTTTTTAAAATAATTTAATTTTTTTTAGCTTTTTTTTTTATAATTTTATTTACGAAAAATAATTATTAAATTATGTTCAATTATCCATGTGTATATCAAAAGAATTACATGAAATAAATATTGAATTCATAGAAAATTTATGTACAGGCTTATGGATTGGGTATCAGTTAGAACGAAACTCGTACGTGATATGCAATAATGTTCATAAATTTATATATATACATAGATATATATATACATACTAGTGGGAATTTTTTCATAACGTAGTGAAATTTTTTCAAAATAAAAAACACTATTGAAAGTATATATATGTTTAGAAGAATTTATATGTTTTCAGAAAATTTAGTATTTGGACATTATAAATATAGAAGGTTATTTGGGGGTTAACCGATATATCATTATGTGGGTAGGCCCAATAAATCCCTCAAAGATTCATGTGTACTTAGAATAGTTTTTTTAGAAGGTTTCATAATGTTTTCAGAAACAAAATGGAAGATGTTCAAGTAATTTTCAATAATATGTATTTTCTAAAGGGGTCTAGTATTTTTTAGACATATGTAACCTCAAATATTGTTTTCCATAAAGTATTTTTTAAATATTATTAAAAAAATTTATCCAAATAAATAACTTCAAATAATTTATAAAATGTCATAAAACCCATTATTGGGAAATTTAATGCTTACTCCTTATTTTAATCAATTTTCACTAGTCACATTGAAGTCCAAATATGGATAACATCATTTTTAGTGATAGCATGGGGTAAATCATATTTGGTTTATTGTTTTCATTTTTTTGTTGGATAACTGATAAATCTAATAATCTTGTATATAATTCTCTTGAACATAGACCAGTAAAAAGTCCCCTTTTATGTAATCTGTGTGGTCGGGTCTTTATATCTGAATCAAAAAAATAATTGATGAATTATATAAATTTTAAATTAATATATATTAAAAAAATTCAATAAATTAAATAATAAATTGTGATTAAATTATCACATTGTTATAAAAACACTTTTTTCCAAAATATAGTTTTTTTGAAAAAAAATTACTTTCAATTGATTTTTATTTTATTTTCATCTCAATTGATAAGAAGTAATTTTTTTTCATGTGAAAAAATATAATTTGAAACATTTGATAAATATATCCATACCTATAAATTTAATGATTAGGTTCTAACAATATACTATATTATTTTTTTAAATCTTATTGTTGTCTATATCCTAATCTATCGATGAAATTAAATTTATTTCAAAAATAATATTGCATAATATAATTAGGTGTCACATTTAAGATGATGAAAAAAAATAGATATATCAAAATTAAATTATTTTATATTTGACCATTATAACATTGTCATTTAAATGGAATGTAAAATGAAAAGTACATACATAATGAAATCAATATAAAAATGAGAAGTAATGGAATATTAAATTTAGATTATTCCATATAAGTATCATTTTTAAATCATAAAATATAAGTAGTGACACTGCTTTTTCCCTAGACTAAGGCAAATATGAACTCTAACTAGTACAGATTGACCCAAATCATACATGAGTTATGTTAAATCTTCTTAAAATCACTATTTGTCAGGTCCTGGATGAATCCCCATCCAAGAATACAAGTATTAGTTATATTATTGTTGATCTAATAGGGGGACATCAGGGGGTTTGTATGTATAATCAATGATGATATAATTAGGAAATAATTAATAAATTTTTTATTTGTTTTATTATTCAATAAAAACACATATTTTGATTACATTTTAGTGGAATTAAATGTTTATTTTTTATATTATGGTCATGAGTTAGTGGATTTTAATTTTGAACATCCATTCTCAACATTTGTGCAATCCGTGCCTAATATCCACCAATTTAGGCCTAATATTTCCTTTGATTTTAAAGAATGTAATTATCCATATTTTAATTTTATATTTCTAGAAATGGATATAAACTTAAATATGAACATTTTTAATTCAAGGATCAATAGAGGTTTCAAAAATAATGATTGGGATATTTGACAATGAAAGGAAACAATTATTGAGAAGGAAGTTTAGATATCATCCCACTAATGAGAATATGGGGCCCATAATATAGTCCCAATACAGCCCAAATTTCATAGAGGCTAGAATACATATAGAGGAACAAATAATTATTTCCATGACAGTGCTAATTCTCCTTACATGGTGGTGATTAATGCGGCCCAAGTTGAAGATGCAATTCTGGGCCAGATTCTATGGCCCTGAGAAACATCCCACCATTTAAATCATATCTATCAAACGACTTATTATTCTGGGCTGACATTTTACAGTATCTTATTGGGAAACATGGGATTTATTTAAGTATATTATGGACCACTCAAATTCGGTTTTCTAGAAGGTCCTTTCGGTGTGTCTTTTTGGTGGATGCAAGCTGGATGCCACTTCATGGAAAGAATTGAAAAGTCCCATCTCAATTAATTTTACACCCACCTTTCAACAAAAAAATTAATTAATGGCACATAGGTTGATGGTTGCTCGGCCAATGATATAAAAAATTCATATTTAAGGTAGTAGTGGTGGAGGACATGAAGGATATTTAAGCTTTTTATTGATTGTAATGTCATTATGGAAAATTGACTTTGTAGAATTTTTCCTTCTCCTGTAAGTTGTTCGAATCACCTTAGTTTTCAATAAAAGGCCTTATTATTCTCTTTATATTTTCTTATTCATATCAAATTGATACAATTTCCTAATGGTGTAATCCTTTTCACACCAAACCTTGTGATTTATCACACAATGGTGGAGTGATCAATTTTTTTGTTGTTGTTTTTACTTTTTAAATTCCACCCCTATGAGTCTACGTTTCGCTTCTTTTGATATCATAGAATCAATGGAGGGCTTAACCATTATGGGTTCATCCTAGGGAGTTGCATGGGGAAGATTGGTTGTTATTTTATGATCTTAATTTCTGTAATCATTTCATTATTTTAAGATTTCTATTTGATTATTTATTGTCTTCTTTGTCTTCGCCAACTTCAACAATGACACATTTCGAGTGCTAGTAAGATCCAATTCCTTGGAGTGGTCATTAAATTGATCCTATAAGTTCATTGGTGATTAACCTTGGAATGGTTTAGAGATTAAATTGGTGAATTTTGTTGATGAATTATATCAATTTTTTCATTCATCTTGAATTAGTGAAATGAATGTTATAAGAAAATAATTACATCCAAACTAACCCAAGTAACAACTTAGTATAAACTTATATGAATTAATTCTTTTAGACAAAGTAATTGTGTTTTTCTTTTTTATTTTGTTTTATAAATTAAATCATTAGTTATTAAAATCAATTCAATCTGAATAGTTGACCACTTCATAGACAAATCTTTCAAAAATCAGAGTGTCTTTAGGTTCCCTCTTCCGTCCCTGTGGATTCGACCCCTACCTATAATTCAACAACCACATACCTCTTGGGTAAATTTGGGCACAACCATTGTTCCCAATATTTTATTTTCAATTTTTATAAAATTTATCTTAAAAAATATAATTTTATTCGTTATAGTTTAAAAAATATGTAATAGATTTTAATAATGGGCAATGATGAAATTAATGATAAGTTTAATATTTTTTACCCAATTTATTTTTATATATATGATTTATTTTTTATCTTAAGAAAATAAATGAATTACTATTAAATAATTAATTTAATGAAATGTATTGATCATATATTTAGAAAAATAAATTTAAATTCATTTATTGATTTTCATTTATTAATGAATAAAAATAAAATCATTTTAAGTTCGAAAATATTTTTTTTAAAGTAATTTTACCCAGTTATGTGTATTTGTGTTAATATTTATTTGATTATATTTTATTAATTGAAAAAAATTAAACCAATTTTTATTTTTGATTAATCATATAGTAATTATGTGATAATTTTAAATAAATATTTAAAAATAAAAATAACTTACCAAGGTAAAATGTGGTCATTGGAGTAAATTATAAAGTAAGTAAACATTTTTATATCAAGGTATACATACATAAAATATCATAAAAATTAATCATTAAATGGGTATATTGGGGATTGATTATTCTCTCATTATAATATATTTAATATTTTTCAAAATCGGACCTACTTTCCTTAAATATGACATTTCAATTTATTTTAATTATTATGTATTTAAAAAAATATAACTCATCTCACATATAAAAGGATATATACACCACCCATTCAATGAAGAATTAAAATTTTCAATCTTACTTCATACACATCCATATTTCCTACCCTAATAATACTCTCTCACATTTGGTCAGTTTTTAACAATTACCTAGAAATTTATTACATATATATTACATTTGTTTACAGGAATCTTAAATATGATACACAAACAAAGCCCATGGGAATGTAGTATTGTTGTGGATTTAGAGAATAGGTAGACAATATTATAATTTAGTGAATAATATTTAAATTATGCAACAAATATATCAACACATAGTACTCTTCATATTAATACCATAAATAAAACCATTCATCATAACCTTTAGAAATGAAAATTTTGAAAGTGATTTATCATATACCCAATATGGGAAAAAGAGATATATATATATATAAATATAAAATGATTATATGAATATTATCTAATGAAAATAACATATGAAAACCATACCATTCCTATAATAGATCAGAAATATGAGTAACAGAATAAATCATGGTATTTCAAAAGTCATGAATATTAATAGAATCAAATTACATGTTCAAGAAGAGAACTAAATTTTCATGAGACATTTTTCCCCGTATATATTATTATTGAAAATCATATGTTAATGATGACCTCCAAAACATCAATAACATGATTGGATTTGGATAACCACCTGTGTACCTGAATCGGGATTGGTATAACTTCCTGTGCGACCTCATTTTGTTTTTAGAGAACATCCCATGTACTATCTTTTGAGAATTAGGTAACCACCCATGTACCATCATTCCATACTGGATAACATTTTATGTACCCAATTTTGGTCATGAGATCTCATATTTTATACCCACTTTTAGGCTTGTGTAACCTCAAGTATACACTATTTCTGTCTTCATATAACATCATTTATGCCCATTGAGATGATATAACATTAATCATTACACAATATATTATAAAAAGATATTGATCAGACCCATCACACGATAAAAATAATATATACATGTTCTACAAGGTAATACAAATTTATCATATTATAACCCATGAAAATTAATGGGTTTCATAATAATTTCATTATATACTCGAAGCATAAGATATGGAAAAAAGTTGGATTCTTAACAATTTTCTCATTGTATTATATTGGAAAGGGATTAAAGTTTTATTATAATACATTCATCATAATATTAAACCATAAAGATAAATTATAATAATTGTATCCATTATTTATATCCCCATTAAAACATATGTAACATTAGATTATATAATCTTATATGAAAAATTATTTTAAAATAAAAAACACATTGACTATTTATTGATAAATTTACCATTTTCACATTGAAAAATGAATATTAAAAATATAAAATACTTTAAAAATCATTTTCTTTTAAAATAACCATGTAAATATATACATTAAGATTTTAAAAGAATTTAAAATTTTTATAGTGAAAATGTCCTTCCAATTTTTAAAATCAATTTTTAAAAGACAAACCATCTTTAAAAATATTATTTATTGAAAATAACCTTGATAACATATTATGTAAGATTCAAGGGTCATAATATTCCTTATGGAGAGGAATTAAATTCATGTCATGTATGTTAAAATAACAAATTTGTTATCATTTTTGAAATAGTCAAAAAAGATATGATTTTGAAAATGGCATGAATATTACACTAAAAACATTCTTTAAAATGCCATATATGGAGAAATGTTCTTCAAAAAAAATTAATATTGTTAAAATCATTTTTCAATGGAATCCATGGTTTTAAAACAAAATAGTTTTCTGACCGAAGAGATTAATAATGATGATTTTACATAAAAAATTATTTTGAACAATTTAGTATATTTAGAAGGTAAAATTTTGGTAAAACACGTTTTATCATGACAATAAAATTGTATAATAAAACTCTTTTATTTATTGAGTTATGAATAATAAAATTTCATTATAAGAAGTATATTAAAAAAGAGTCTGGATAAACATTAAGATTCTAACCTAAAACTCTTACCACATTGGTAAAATTGAAGCCTAATATGCCGAAAATAAACATTAAAAAATTATAATACAATTAAAATAAGAATATTAGTGATATAACATGTTTCTATTGTCTTATATACTCATTATATAAGAAGATAATTAAATTTTATAAAGTACATCTCAAAAAATACAAATTGAGACAAAACTTCCTTACCGCTTCCGTAAATTTTGAACCTTAAACCCTGTGAAATAGAGATACTAAATAGATATGTAAATCCCAAAAAATATATGGAAAATAATAATAAAATAAAATCAAGGTAATTATATAAACGAGATAAAAAACGCATCATGAATATGGATCGTGTCTTAGATGAATATAAATGTTTGATAATAATCTCAAACTATATATCTTGACATCCATCATACTTGTTATAACCTAATGAATAATAAATATAACTTTATTTTATACATATTA
This sequence comes from Viscum album, assembly GCA_963277665.1. Lineage (NCBI taxonomy): Eukaryota > Viridiplantae > Streptophyta > Magnoliopsida > Santalales > Viscaceae > Viscum > Viscum album. The sequence continues at coordinate 1,474,827,630 of OY728157.1, forward strand.
ATTAACCCTGATTAAATATACAGTTCTATATGTTATTTACCCAGGAACGCTTATTATCAATTTATTAATAATTCCATGCTATAGTCTCACTCAGGAAATAACTACATTTTTTTAATGTATATTTTGATTTTTTTTGTTTTTATGGTCCTATTACATAGATCGTGGTTCAATAATTTACATAATTATAACCTTGCATAAAATATCATATATACCAATTATATATATTTATATAATTTTTTCGAATTATCTTATAGAAAAATAATTACACTGTTCATGGTGGTGATAGGACGTTTGTATGCATGAACTTCATTTACATTATCACAATGGGGAGCAATAATTATAAATTATAAAAACATACAATTATTGAATTAGTTTTATTTAAGATAAATCATATATGTACATAAAACCCTTTTATATTACCTTTAATTTAATGAATGGATGAATATCTTCAGTTCATGAGGCAATGGTCTGTCGTACCAATGAACGACATTATTGTTTTCCCCCGGTATACAAATGAAGAAGGAATATATGGTATCATGATTCAAGAAGAATAATAATATCATAATTATCATATATAATAATATATCTATTATTATATTTTTCATCCATAGGTGGTGATGAATAGGAATAACATCGGTTCAAGAGGTGGAAGTCTGTCATACGAACAAAAGATGAATTCATGACCCATTTATTGGAAAAATATAATGATTTTGGTTATTCCATAATAATAATAAAATCAAATTATATGTAGGATTCTTATTTTATCTTATAAACATTGAATAATTTTAATTTAATGAGGTGGAGGAAGAAATATAATAAAATGCATGATTATGGAATGTACCACTTCTTCAAAATACATCATTTTGTTTTCATAATAGGATTTTATTGTTAGATTTCTGAATGAAAAGTATTATTTGATTATAGGAGGGATGGAAATATTTTACATGTGTTGGTATTGGCTATGAAAAGAGGCTTTTCTGTGCGAAGAGGAAAAGGGAGTGGACAAATTTTATATGTGAAGTGAGTGTAACAATATTAAATTTAGAAAATAAAAAGCTCTAGAAAAGTTTTTTATATATCAAGAAAGATGTAAAATATTCATATATAAAATAATAATAAATAAAAATGAAATAAAGCCATCCAATGGGTTTATAAAATGTTTTTTTAATTTTAATCCACTATCATTTTCATTTAACCCCTGATACACCAATAACTACATTAACCACTGTAAATAATTTTTAATATTTTTATAATGGGTTATGGTAAGAAATTAAGTTTAATAAATTATATAAGATAAATTATTATAATTAAAAATATGGAATCAATATTTAAAATTTCCATTTATATAAGTGGAATTTTTTAATATAAAATAAGTCACATAAACACAATTAGAATACATATTTTCAAAAAGAATATGTAGAAACATTTGCTGTGATTTTATATAAAATTTATAATGAAAATTATTCCAATAGACTAAATTGGATTTATATAATGTAGTTTAACGAATTTATATTTTAAACCTTTTTTAATACATTTTTTATGTTTTAAAAAGATTAAAATGTAACGAAAATTCATATTAAAAACCATGATTTTTCATCATATCTCGAAAATATTAATTTATCAGTATTATATATGTAATTAACCCTAATATAATTTTAAAATATTGATTTAAAAACTAATTTTTTAATTAATTTATATAAAATATTCAAAAATTAGTTTTTTAATATGTTCACAAAAGGTGAAAGACATCTTTTTATAAAAATAAAGTTTTATCCTAAAATGTTATTAATTCCTATATATTCCCTAGAAAACAAATAATAAATATTTTAACAATTTGATTTTCAAATTTATATAAATATATATAATTAAAGTCATTCCAAATTTTATTTTTTCAATTTACTGATATATATTGTCTTTTTAGTAATAAAAAAAATTACAGGAAAATATTTCCATTATTTTCAAATTGTTTTTAGTTATATTTAGAGATAATTTATGAGGAAATTTTTTTAATACATCTGTTGACCCAATATTTTTGTAATTTAGTTAATCATATTAAAAAAAATATTGAAATGATTTATTGATATAATTAATATTAAAAAAATTTATTTTAATTGTATGCCTTGTTTCATTAACATTTTGTGTTGTGTGTAATGCAAGATGAATGTAGGGTTTTATATAAAACATGATAAACATGGTGTGGTATGTAATATAAAACTATTAATAGATTAGTTATTTTCAAAAATATCACTAAATCATGGGGTGATACTTGATACTACCCTTAAAATTAAATTCTTCCTCAAAATTGGATGCTTTGGTACCAGAACCGAGGATATTTCGGCCCCATTACATCCTAAAGTACCCACATATCTTCATCATGTTGTTGATTTATTAAAACATTTACAATTTTAGTGGTCTTATTTTTTAAAAAATAATTTATTTGATCTAGAATCCTTCTCGATTTTTTATTATAATAAATTTCACACTATATTGGTATGAGCATCGATTTCAATAAATTTCCAAGATCAAGTATTTACTTTTTTGGAGAGATATAAAAAAAATAATGAATAAGATAGAGGTTAATGGATGCTCCAATCCAATGATTCCATAAAAATATGATCATTAAATTTAAAGTGAATGATATACCATGGTCTTATAAATTTATTTTGTTGTAAAAATTAATATATCCTTTAGTTGTGATTTGTTAAATTTACACTCCATCTCTTAAACAAGAAAATAATGATTAATTTATTTATAGTTCAATCACCTAAAAATAAAAAATTTCAAAATAGAATGATAAGTAACACCTTCTATCTATTCTTATAATAAAAATTATTATCAATTTTTATCTAATATGGAAAATATTTCATTTATGTAGTAATATATTAATATCAAAAACCCCATACAATGTTCAAAAAATACCATTATATAAAGGTTTAACCAGAATACCCTTCCAAATGATTAAAAAATAATATTTTTTGAATGGAGGTCACTAAATAATTGAAATAAAAAAATCACTAAGCATCTAATAAATATGATTTATTTCCTAATTTTCACATAATAACCATTTGAATACATTCATGATGTATTCTATTAAAACATTGTAATAACATTAACTATTATAAAATCTTTTCACAAATATATATGTTTCCTTATTCATTAAAAACCCCATTTTATTAGATATATTCCTTAATTCTATAAAATGATTTAAAATCCATATATGATAGAATAAACCTCTTTTTGAAAAAAATAACTAATCAGTTCTACATTCACTAATAAGATCCAATTTAAATAAATTATATACAACAACATTTTATCCGAACATCATTATCTTAGAATAAAAAAAAATTATGAGTGATCATCTCTTAATCATTAATTTTCCATAAAATATCACATTTACAATAATTGAATTTTATAGTCATTGAAGTTGTTCAAAAATTTATTTGTAAAATTTAATGAAAGACATATACATAATAATCATTATATATTTCATTATTATTACAACTTAAATCATTAATTAAAAAAAATAGTTACATAAATTATCACATTTCATTCTTATACCATTAACACGGCTTAATCATATTATTACAAATACATATTTCCAAAAATATGAAATATGAATAATGTATTAACATTCATCAACCTCAAATTCATTATTCTTCTCACGTTTAATGAAAAAAATACAATGTGAAAGTCATAAACCATCCCAATGATATATTTTTTGTCATCAATGGTATAAATTTTAATAGTACCACATTAATGTTTAAATTACTAATAATTCCACAGAGGGCATAAATTCACATAATTCCTATACATACCACATTAACACATTCAACCGTTGAGGGTACATTAGGGTGACTATTTTTCTCATCCATTATATATGCCATACATTAATTTATTCCCCGATAATTAAATGCATTCATTCCTTCATTCCATACTCTGAAAATCATAATGTTATTCTTGGACATTCCCTTGGGTACTTATTCGCACATTATTTACGTATAATAAATAACATATTCTTTTATATATGGTCTCCACCACAAAAAATACCCACAAAAATACATCCTTTTATTGTTTTTTGAGTCAAAGTGTTGGTTAAAGTGAATATTTTCCATTGTATATTAGGATATCTAATGAAGATTAAAAAATATATCCTTCACTCAAGTTATCATACAATTTTGTTTCTCATCAACACATTATATTACACATTAAATGTTGATCCAATTATATCTTTTTCATTCTATAATATAATGAAAAGAAGCATAGTTTAAGATATATTAATCATTTTGGGAACCCAAAATATCATGAAATACTAATTATTCGATGTCTAAGTTATAATATATTATTTTTATTTTATAAAATATAATGTTTATACTATTTCATTCATATTCATAATTAAAATACACCATGATTATTTATAATGTGTTTTGGAGTTTCCAAATCGTAGGGCATGACAGTGTTAAACCAATTGTATAGGAAGGCTTTTTTCATCCCCTAGACGAATATTGAGTCAATATTTATTATCCATCTTCAATGATATTAAACTTACGTATCTCAGTACAAGATCCACATAAAATATTGGCATCTAGAAAGGGTTGTAATTACCTGGAGACCCCTTTTCTACCCATTTACAAATTCAAGGACACTTTCTTGTAATTTTACTTATCCTTGGACTTTTCTTTAGAGATATAACTATAAATATCCAAATAATATCCTTATTGATATGAATAATGTTTTCTCATCCTATTTTATTGTAGTTTAGAAATCCTATCCATTCATACCAACTATAAAAACCCAAGATTATCACACATATATATTAAATATTTTCATAAGAAAATTTAATACATTACAGAGACACATGACTATGGAAAATAATATATATATATATGTATTCAGATCCTAGGTACGGAATAATCAAAACTATAGAATGATATTCAAAATCTTTAATAAATAACATTATAAATAGTACTCCTCCAGAATATACCCTACATTAAACCAATGATCATATTATTGGGAATGGAAACATAAGAATGTTTGAGCTCTAACTCATAGTAAGGGTTAATATGGGAATTATAATCATGAAATAATCATGTGGTTATAAAAGATTACATTATAAATAAATATCCATACCCTTAAATCATAGTTCCAAAACATTATTCACGGCATAAATCATGATATTTCATAAGAAATTAATCATAATGGATCCAAAGATTGTGATACATTATAGCATGAACCTAGTATAATTAATATATTTTTGTTATATAACTAATTATATAAATTTTAATCTTTTGGATTACCACTATGAAATTATTAACATGTATTTATTCTTCAAACCACCTATGTACCTTATTCAATAATGGGATAACCCCTCATATATCTACATTCTGACATTGGATATCCTCTTGTGTACCCTCATTTAGAATTAGGATAACCTCCTATGTACAGTCTTTCAGAAGTAGGAAAAAATCATGTGTTCCCACTTACAATATAGGGAAAACAATATCATGTAACATTTGTGCTCATATAACATTATTCATTAACGAATTCACTAAAGGGATATATTTTTCCCACCTATCACACGATGAAAATAAAATATCAATGTTTTATGAATTTATAAAAAATTAATCATTCCAAAACCCATGAAATGAAATGGGATTCAAAAATAATTTCTTCATTTTCTCAATGCATACCATTTTGGAAAAATAAATAGTTTTATAAATAATTAATCACGGTATCATCTATGGATGATAAATATGTTTTACAATCATATTTTCATTATTAAAAAATCTAGATAAATAGTACTATAAATTTTATCCTTTTTTCATATCCACAGGAAATCATGATAAATATAAAAGTATGTTTTTTTATATAGAAAAATATTTTGAATGAGAAATCACATGGATTTATTATATGGGAATATAACCATTCAAAATTGAAAAAATATATATCATTGAACATTTAAAAAATAATTTCCATTAAAAATTACCTTGTAAATTTATAAAATAATATTTATTTATTATTTAAGCCATTTATTATGTTATATATATTTTTAATACTAAAAAAATACATTATTAGAACATAAATCATTTCGAAAATAATCTTCATTAAGGATAACCTTGGAACATATAATGTTTTATTAACCAAAAATAATGATAATGGTGGAGGAAAATTCTTATAATGTTGTGTGTGTTAAAAAAATTTATTTCACGTTTTTTGGAAAATCACAACAAAAAAGTAATTGGAAAAAACATAATGAATATTATAATAAAATTTTGTAAAAATTAAAAAATGGTTATAAATTTAATTGATAACTAATTTGAAATATTTATAAAAAACTTTCTGAAATATTTTTTTTTGAAAACATAGATTAAAAACGGGCCTTCGATCAAATATATAAATAAATATTATTTTTAATAAACAAATAGTTTGATCTCATGAGTAAATAAAAAGGGAAAAATGTATGGGAAAAATTTATTATAATAAATAACTAGGGAATATTAATATTAAAATGTTTATTTATTGATAGATTGTACGATTCAACATTTTATTCATAATCATAAAAAATCATGAGAATGTTGTGATTATAACATTGAACTCATACTATTAAGGAATCCTTCACTAATAATCGCCATAAAAGTATAAAATTTAATAAATCATATAATATCATGAAAATAATTATATTATTTATATATCATGTCAAAGAGAAAATGAAAACACCTTATAGAACTATATAGGTGCATAATAGAAGTTATTTACCATTCAAGGTAATTTGAGAAAATAAATTCTTTAATAAAATCGTTACTTTTGAACTATAATCCCTATTAAAAAGAGATCACTAGATATTAATGTACATATAAAAAAACATTATGTTATATGATTAAAAAATAAATTCAATGTAATTATAAATTACATATAAAAGAAATATTTTGTGAACCGTGAATGTGGCTTATGAAAAAAATAAAGTGTGATGATGATCTCATACCTTATGGATCAAGTTGCATAATACAAATTATAGACACCTATATCATAAATATACATTCATTACATATATTATCATTATCTTTAATTAGATATATTATACAATCCATTATTTTCTTATGAGATTTTACGTCCCATTTATTAACAGTTTCATGTTAAATTCTTATTCGGTTAATAACTAAAATTTATGCATGTATGTTTTGATTCTTTATTTTCTAGTCATCTTAATTTTTTCATGGTTCCATATGGTCCCATATATTATCAATGATATTAATATATTATATATTCATTATATATTTTTTTATATAAATCTATAAATTATATATATATATATAATAACATTCATGTTTTCTTTTAGATGGTTGGCCATATATATGTATAAATATTGTAAAATGTTTCATAAGGGGTTCAAATATAGAAGTTTAAATATTATATTAACATTCCATAATCATTTTTCTACAATATATATTACAAATTTTTATCTAAAACATCCATATTATATTCCATATAAAAAATGAATGAATTACATTGCATCAAGATGGGGTAGACTTTCGTAAACATGAACGATGTTATCAAATTCCCACGAAATAGAAAACTAACAAAATGAATAGGTGATATCATGATTTAAGATGAATAATAATAACATATATATATCATACATAATCAATAAACCCATAATTATATCTTTATGTGTTATCTAGTCATTAAAAATTAATAAAATTGGTTTGTGAGGTTGTAGTTCGTCACACTCACGAATAATTATTTTGTAAACCATTTGATGAAAATGAATAAAAATTTTGATATTAAAAATTAATATAATAAAATATCAATATATGAAATATTCCAATTTATTCATATCCTACGAAATAATATGTATTAAAATATGTGGAGGAATAAATAATATAAAACTCTCGATTAGGGATGCAACATATTCTTTATAAAAATTATATTTGTAAAAAAAATAATTTTTGGTTATATTTTTGACAAAAAAATAAGGATTATACTATAAGTGGAATAACATATGAATGATATTTAGGTCGGTATTGTCCAAAAAATCATCTAATCAATAAATCTGTAATTATAACTTTAAATGAGATGTTGTGACACTAAAAAATAATTGTAATTAGAGGCAGTTATTTAGTGGTATAGTGGTAGTTTAAAATACCGCCTAATTGTTTAGAGGGTTTCGGAAAAACCAATGTGTATCACATAGTCCCTAGATTAATAGTGGATATTTATTTTATTTCCGGGATCTATTCTATGTGTCATTATTTGAGAATTTAGCAGTGGTTTATTATTTAATTAGAGGTAGTTTTTAATAAAAAAATATCCATAAGGAATATAAAACCAAATAAAATTAACCTTCTCAACGAATTTAGCGAGTGTTATTTTTAGTAGAGGATAGTATGAACCTTTACGAGATACATTCAATATAATATGTTTGGTGGAAGTTACTAAAAACCAAGGATAATTATGTTTTGAATTTTTTATAGAAATATAATAAAAAACTATTATTATAAAAAAATTGACATTATATAAACAAAAAAAATAAATATATGATAAACTCATTATTCATACATTACACATCCCGTCATATAAAATTGCAATAGTCATCACAACATAAGTTGTTGTCACCCCTCAAATCATCCAATACCTCACTTTATAATATATACATATAAAAAATGTCTAAAAATAACCCATTCCAAATATACAACCTTGTCATTACCTCCACTGGATCTATCTATCTCCAGATCATCTCATTAACTAAAACCGACCATTTAATATCATTAGAATTAACAAAAAATTAATCAAATATTAAAAATAACCATAATAAATCACAATCATAGTATAATATTGGATAAAAGTTTAATATAACATGAAAAATAAGAATCATCACGAAAGCCTTCAAAAAAAATTCATCAATTAGAATTTCCAACCGCAAACCTAATACAAACGTTTTCCACCCACAACCAAAACCAGAATATTTTGTAAATGATATGGGAATGAAAAGAGAAATAGAATATATTAAGAATGGTTCAGAATTTTTTCTTTATAAATCAAATTTTCATAACTTTAACAGAAAACCAATAATAAAAAATATAATAAATCTAACATTAGAAACAAAATGTTTTACAATCAGATTCAACACATAAAAACAAAATGGTATAAGTAAATATTGAAATTTATTTTTAAGAATAAGTGGGATGTTTATGAAATTTATTTATTAAACAAATATTTTTGATTTTTATATCACAATATGTTATATATTTAAATAAAATTAAAGGAATTTTTCCCATGATTTCACATCAATTTAAGGTCATTTTCTATATTTTTTACCATTCCCTGCACGTTTTAGTGTTTTAAATCACTAAAAACCACTTTACATCATTAATACACATATTGTCAATCCAAATGACTTGTTTTAAGTTCCTAAATTTTACTATTAAATATACGGTCATTTTCAACAGATTTAATGACAATACATTGTCATTTCCCAAGCTTTGACCATTCCCCCCATGATTTATTTTTTAAAAACACTAAAATCACATTTTCAATCACAACAAGGAACCTATCATTTTAAATGTTGTACCATCAGTTTAATGATTTAAAACATAAATCTATGGTGTGTTTCCAATGAGTTCAAGACAATACGACAACATTTTACTTGTTTTGGTAGTTCTATGCAAGTTTTAGTTTTATAAAACACTAAAAATGAATTTATTTTGATAACATAGAAATAATATTTCTTAATGATGTTCCATCAGTTCCAAAATTTTATAAATAAATATTATGTTATCCACATTATTTTATGATAATTTGACATCATTTTCCTATATTGACTATTCGATGACTTTTTTAGTGTTTCCAGACACTAAAAATATGTTTACGGCTATAATAGCAATACCATTATTCAAAACAATGCTCTTTCAAATTCAACATTATACTATTAAATCAATGGAGTTTTTCATCTCATTTTTATATGATAAGACATTATTTGTTTGGTTTTGACCATTTCATGCCTGTTTTATTGTTTTATAAAACTAAAAATATGAATATATTCATAATAGAAAAATAAATATTTAGAATAAAATTAATTAAATTAGTTTATTATAAAATAAAATATATATTTAATGTCCCATTATATAATGAAAATCAAACATTGTTTTTTGTTTTGACCATTCAATGCATATTTTTGCATTTGAAAACAATAAAATCATGTTTACATCCATAACATGAAAAATCTACATTATGAATTATGTGTCGTCCATTTATAAAATTCTCAATTAAATATATTGTGTTATTACCATGATTATATATATTTATAACATTTTTTGGATTGAATTTACTATTAAAAACATGTTTTTGTCTTTTAAAACACAGCAAATTCATTTCCACCATAATGGGAAAACCATCTTTTAAAATGATGTGTCCTTGGTTCTTAAATTTCACAATGAACATTGTATTACTAATATAGTAATATAAAAAATTGAATAAAATAAATTATAATTTATTAGAATCATATATGAATTAGATGAATTAAATAAAATATGATAGTGTATTCTACCCTAGTTTTGTAACTATTGAGGGTTTAAACCGTTAATTAGTTAGATACATTGATAAATGTCTAAAGCACATCCCATGATCTAACTAAGGAAAAGAGAACCCATTTAAAAAATATTAATGAAATGTATAATTTATTTTAATATCATGACATATTATGGATACCAATAATATTCAACACTATGTGTCTATATTATATTGAACACATGTAGTGCTACTTAATGTTGTTCCATTAATTATTTAAATAAATTATATTTACATATCATCAAATTGGATTTCCTTAAATTTGAGATAAACCTAAAAATAATTATAGTATCACAAATTAAAATATTATTTATTATGATTTTCAAATCGAATTATAAAAAAATTAGACATTTCTCAAAATTGAATACAAACTACACGATATAATTAGATCTATTAAAAATTATTCTAGATAAAATAAAATAAATTGAACTATGTTGGAAGTTATAGTTACAATAAACAATAATCAGTTATCATGCATGTAAAACATAAGCCTGACTACTTTATCATTATAAGAGAGATTTTATTTAGCTAAATATTTCCTCACATATGAATAAAATATTTTAAATAATTGTAAATAAAAAAACATATTAATATCACATTTTCATGGTACTTAACTATTGGGACCATTTATTTTTATGTGATTAAACCATGTGCAACACCAAAACCTATAACTATTTGTTCAACAGATGGAAAATAACTTCAGTTATGTATCTGTCAAAGATTGGAAGCATTAAGATATACAGAATAGAGTGGAGTTCATTAATTTAAAATTCAAACCATGTAATTTTGAAATATCTGGATTCCATAACTAACATGTATCATAATAGAATATAATTATTATATTTAATAAAACAAATACTGAAAAATAGGGATTATTATAACACAAAAAAAACAAATATTAAAATCTGAATAACACATTCTATAAAAAAACTAAATATATCGTTAATATCCATTTAAAAAAAAGTTTTCTATTATGTTTATCACCCATTATTTTGTATCTAATTATAATTAATAATAAAATTATGTTTAATATTATGATATCTTTATGAGGTATTCATTACTATATAGCTGGATATTTGAGCTAGGTAGAGGGAACTCGGAGTGGGGTTTGCATCGCTGCCAATTAGGGGAACCGAACCAGGGTGAGTCAGGTCAGACGGGGAGGGGGTTAACATCCCCAAAAATCCATCCAAATATGAGGTATAAAGGATAGGGTTGCATTGTTCATTAATGGAGGGTGTCATGGAGGTCTGAGATCATGGGTTTGAGGTCACATTCTCAGGTTTTGGTGCTCTGGGTCGTCGTCGAGGAGAGGAGAAGAGTGGTGGGGGAAAGGAGTTCATGTGCTGAGGTCGCCACTAGGGACAGGTAGTGAGGAGGTTATTATAGTGGGTTGGGGTGTATGGATTTGTCATGATCTTCTAGTGGGGTGGGATTGTGGGTTTCTTAATGTTTAGTATGAGTTTAATTATAACCAATGAAAATTGAAAAAAATATTGTGGAGTTTTCACGAAACCATTGCAATATTATTATTATTCTTTAACCAGATTTTTTACTAGTGGTAACATGGCCCACCATGACTAGACCTCCCCTAAGAAGACCTTTTTTAGTTTGATTAAAATTTAAGTACATCTGTTTGTGATGTGGTAGTTTGATGTAAAATATAATGATTATTTTATATACCATTTAATGGATGAAGATAATAATTGGGATTATAAAATTTACAAAATAACATTTATTTATATGTAATAATGATATTTCATCATATACACATTGTTTAATATTATCTTGAAGAGGTGTATTATGTAAAAACATAAAATAGATGATTGGGGATGTTACCTATTCAATATAAAAATTCATTTGGTTTGAAAAAAAAATATATTATTATAGATTTTCGGAAAAAATAAGGATTATATGATGGGGGAGGGATGTCAAAAAATTATTAATATAAGTACTGTCCAAAAAATATGTTTTTTATAGTGATGTGGATAGGATAGGTGTTGGCCATTTATTGCTTTGGTAATTGAAACACTTATAATATTATAAAATATAGAAGTGTATCTTTGTTTTCAAATGCCACAACAGATTAAAATAATATGTTATGGATCTTATAAGATATATGGTCTAAATATGTCTAGTTCATGGGTGATTTAAATGTTTTGATTCAATTTTATTCTTTTATTTTTTGTTTAACCACTAGATAAATTGATGTTTACAATCACCGCAGTAAATAATTTTTTTAATTTTTACCATTCATTATGGTTAAAATGATATTTAAATTAAGAGATTAAAAAAATATTCCAAATATTAAAACCATTTTCTGAAATTAAAATCACATAATTTGAAATTTATCTCACACACACTATGTAAATAAGGTTATTAAAATTATATTGATTAAATTTTTAATGATTTTTTATAAACAGTTAATATAATGACTATTAATGGATATAAATTGGAATAAAATATATATATTTTTAAAAATATATCTTGAGACCATCATAAAAAAATATTGTGTTCTAGAAAACTATAAATAAATAAAAATTCATAATAAATATATTATTTTTCACGATTAATAAAAAATATATTCTCATGATATTCTCAAAACAAACACGAATATATTTTATAAATATTGAATTAAAGAATGAACAGTTTTTCTTAAATATATTTTCTAAAATTTTCAATAATAAGTATTATAATATGTACTAAAAAGGATAGAAAATTTCATTTTTGAAAAATACAGTTGTCAATCAAAAAATATGATATATTAAAAATAATTTTCAATAAAAAAAATTTAATCTTGAAGAAAAATTATTTAATTGATAATATATATATAATTAATATATCTTCCTAAATTTTCATTGTATAGTTAAATTATGAAAAGAAATCCAACAAAAAAATTTGAGAAATAGATTTACATTGTTTTAAATTAGTATTAATTCTTATGTATAATTAACTGCACAATAAAGAAAGAAATATATATACATGTGTATAATAAATATTTTTATAATTTATTTAATTCTATTCATACTCAATATTCTAATGACTTAGTCTTAAATATAATATTAAATGGTAATATTTAAATAGTATATCACATTTCACTTAAACTCGGGGTCGTACGAAACACAAGTTAATTGAAATTTTGTGTGTAATGAAATATATTATTGGTGTTGTGTGTGACGAAAAATATAAAAAAGAATACATTTATTTAAATAAAATATTTTACAAAATATCTTGGTGTTTTTTCCATATATATTTCATAAATTATATTAAAAACATAATGTTTTCTATGTTTTGATATGATATTCTCATTATAAGTAGCAACTCATTAACATTGTTATTCATTTATCTTCTTTATCTGTATCTTCTAAATTTTTATTTTTCCATTAATAAAATATAAATAGTATCATTGTGGTTCTAAAATGATGATATTATAATAAAGTCACTTTATAATCATAATAATTATACAATTAGAGCAGGTTCATGATTCTGATTGTTTAACAATATACATGAATGTTTTTACAATTATTTTTCATGTGTGGTTATAGAATCATAGCTACCATGAAAATAATATATTAATATATGAATAGTGATTTTTTATTTGGGAATGGTAATATTATTATATTAAATCATTCTAAATATACACATTTCTTCATTACAAATTTTCAATCCATGACAGTTGAGCAATTAATTTCAAATAATTATATTAAGAAATATCCTATAGTGAAAAAATCACTTATTAAATGATTATATTTATTATTTTATAAAACATTTATAATTATGTTAAATATAATATCAGAAATAATTTATAATAAGTAGAATTTTTGTATCATTATAGTCTTGAAAAATTAATTATTACTAACATCAATGGACAATACTAACTAAAAATAATGTGTACGTATTTAATAATATGTATATAAGATTATTTTTATAGAGTTGTCTAGAATTTCCAACCAAGATTGAATCTATGGTTAGTGTTTTTATTGGATAATAGAAATTCTTTATGTATTATGATTTTATAATTTTATAATTTTATGTAATTGAAATATTATATATTGTATTTCTGATCTTCTCTATAGAAATTAATTTTTTACATAAATATATTGTTTAATTTTTAATTACATTGTATATAACAATACGATGTTATTAAAAATATTTCCCTACAATTCTAATGGATATTTTTATTCCATTTATATGAAATTTATAATGCATAAAATGTTCTTTTATATGATTTATTCACTATTTAAAATCATTTAAATAATATTATCAATTACTTTAAATGTTTTAAAAGGAATATTCATAATTTTTTATACATGGGAAATTGTTACTATTATTAACAAAAGAAAGAAAATAATATCAATTTTAAGGTTTATTATATAGGAACATTTATAACAATTGTAATTATTTTTATTAATGAAACATACTCTTAATGTGTTCATGTTTTTCAAATGTATTTTCTACTCCCACTGTTTTATGAATATTTAGTTTTAGAAAATAATGGCCAATAATTGGTAAGAATAAATAATGGTTTATCATTTCACTTCCATATATTTTTGTATTCCAATACACATTTATTATCCTTAAATTCATATCATTTGAGGGGTCAAATATTTAGAAGACATTTAAAATTTAGATTTCAATTTTTCAATTTTAATAAAATGTTACTAATTTTTTTGCAACATATAAATTTGATTTACCACAATTTTATAATGGCATTATGAGGTTTTTTCTTACAACTTCCTCTCTACTAATGATGGATAATCCAATTATAAAGTGATGGTCATTATCATCCTCAATATTATATTATACTACATTTTGGATATTTATTTTTAGGTACTATGAAATTTAATATTGATGTTATCTTATAAGATTCCATTTGAAACTAATGTGATCCCTATTTTATATCCTTTGAGTTTTTATGATATATAGTTTGATTCATTACATATTGCACACATATGTATATTTTACCATTATAAGGAAGGTGGATCTATTATATCATTCCAATTCATTGGGTTATTATTTTTATCTCATTAGATAATAATTTTATGGATTGAAATTATTGGGATTACCTATATACAATATAGACATGATGAAAACTAACTAAGTTAATATCTTTATTCATGGGTGTCATTATGGTATTATAAGATCACAATATTATCCATGCAAGTGATTTTATTCAGCTATGTTCAAAATTATTCCGTTTTCATTTGATTATGAAACATTCTGATGTTCTTCTACATTCTTATGTTATTCTTCCATGATTCATGATAATTGTTACATGTTTTTATGCCATTGTGTAATTTTAACTATTTCATGACGACCTATTTGTGGCCTTATGTTCAAATTCTATGATGTATGAGGAAAATTGAAGTCATTTGATGACAAAATATGATCATATAGTAATTATATTTAGATATTTAACATCAAAATTCCTAATTGTATGTTCAGGCTCTATCATATTCTGAGTGATAGATAATTTTTTCAAATTATGATAATGTAAGATCATGTATTATTTTGATTAAATTTTTTGATGAATTATATGTAGGATTATATGTAGAAGTAAGTCATCCAAATATTTTTTCTTTGATATTTTTTATAAAAAATGTGTACATTTATGTTTATTTATCCTAACATTGAACAGATTAATCCTTTCGTTTTTGGGAATTTGAGTATTTAAATTATAAAAATGTTAAATATTTTTTATTCCATTCCCTAAAAAATATAATGATTTTATTATAATATTAAAAATCACGACCCAATTAGAGTAGATATTGTCATTAACATTATCATATTCCTATGAGGTGTGTTCCATTTCTGAACAACTCAATTTCACCTAGAATCATCATAGAAGGATCTCATTAGTTCAAGGGTCGAGTCAATAAATGATACACCACTCCTATTAAATATTTTATTTCATGTTTTCATGAAATAGACATATAATATTAATAATCATTTCATTTGTTGTATCATGATGACCGGGACTATGTTATTAATACTATATTTGTATGATATATAAAAAATCCAAAATATAAAAAATTGTCGCTGAGAAGAATCAATATGTTAACATTTATACTATTGTGTAAAGTGTTTGAAATCACAAAAATAGAAAATCACCATGCTACATTAACACTATGCAATATATCATAATCTAGTAGCATGTTGTGTAATGACCCCAAAAATCATAAAACCCTAAATTCATCAAAATATAAAAAGACTATTTTAACATGGCAAAACTAGTGGACAAATTTTCTCATTGTTCATACAGTCTAATGTTGCCATGAATTTTTGGTCATATAAAATAATGCCATGAACTATTTTGTTGAAGACTTACAGATATGATTTTGGTGTATAGTTCCAAAACTCCTAATAAATTGCAACACAAAAATCCTATATATTATCACTATGGAAAAACCCCTTTAATGTATTATCAGATAAATATTTTCATGTAACAATGTTATGTGTTATAACAGTACTCTTTATATGTAAGAGTAAAAATTTCAACAACAGCATCCTTGTCATGGTATAATATGTATAAATACAAAGTGATGAGATTCATCTCAATAAATATTCATTCCAAATAAATGAAAAACGTAAAAAAAGGTTATATTGAATCTTAATTATATCATAATATGATATGAAAAACAAATATTACACTCTCAGTAATGATCATTTGATGTCAAAGTCATGATAATATCTCTAAATTTGACATAATCCAAACACAATATCATTGATTTTAGGGTTGTTTTTTAGAGTTATCTAAACTTCAATATATATAAAATCTTACCATGTTGAGCTATAAAAAAGAGGTCTTCTTCAGAACCCCATATCAACAATGAAAAAAGGGGAATTATTAGAGTATATTAATGATCTTATAAATGTTTTCACATGAAACAATGATTTTTTAATGTGCTTATATATAAGGGCTATGAAATTATTTCATGTATCAGGATATATAAACTCATTACATCAATATAAACCACACATACTTTTAGATATTATTTATTTCCTTACATTAATGTATTAATAATATAAATAACTCATTATTTTTGTTATAATACAAAATTAAAAATTTAATTGAATAAGTATTATTTAATTATGTAATTAAAATGTGTGAAACCAAAGATCCTTTTTTGTGTGTGACAAATTTAAATTTATTAAAACTAGGAAAAATCACATTGGTCCCAATAATTTCATTTATAATGGTCTTTTATGCAATTCCAAAACTGTTGGAAACATTTGATATGATTATGAATATCATTCATAATCAGAGGCTAATAAATGTATATACAAACACAATATTTCTACCCAATTTATAAATGGATTTAGTTTGATGAATCAATCACATTTTTATTAATATTTTTTATTTTTACATGGCATTGAGGTTAGGTATGATCAAGAATAATGTTTATCTTTTTTTATTGTCACGTTTTATCTGCTATCATCACTATTAAATGATATATAATTACATCACATGAAATTATCTATTCATTGAAGTGAAATTAATTTAAACAGAGTTAATTGTAATGAATTCATTAAACCATTATACAATAAAACACTTCCAGTCATAGATAATTAAATCTATATCATTTATTAGTGTATTTACTAACAAAGTTTCTATGAAAAATACTCAAATAATATATGATTTGTAAAAATATAAAACATAAAAATTAATAACTATATTGAGAACCTTATGTTGAAGGATACATAAAATATGTATACATAATTGACTCCAACAATAGATAAGATAATCCACATTTTCTAATTTAGAGGGGTCAATTCAGATACATGATTACCAACATGTATCCCATGAGCCATTAGTTCTGTCTCCAAACAAGTTATCAAAGTTATATTAATTTTAATATATGATTATAACTATGAACCATGATCATTAATTAAGAATAATATGTTAATTCAAATAAACATGTAATTTTTAATTTCATATCCCAAATTTTACATAATATATATAAATAAATAATAATGAATTCCAATTAATATATATTACATGATCAAAAATAACCATATGACAACAACACATGACAAAAAATAGTGAAAAAAGATATCATTTTCTTAAATTGGGTATTTTATATACCTAATATAGTGGGTGAGAGTATGAACATCATGTTTTACTTTTGAAAGGCGTTTTTTCAAGGGATATAAAATATTATATATCAAAGGAAGTCAACTTAGCTTATTATTTCCTCTCTGTATATCATCACAAATAAAATGAATTTAATAAATAATTTGATTGGATATCTCATGAGATTATAGTCTAATATAATTTTAGGTTGGGGGTGAATTTCTATGTTATTAGTCATATTATATATGTTGTTATAGTATGTTCTATGAATTAATATAGAATCCAGATCTATCAAGATGGTTTTGGTATTTATGTGATTTGGTTTGGGCATATGGGTCTTAGGGCCTTTAGCCCACATGCCCTTATTGCATCTGTGAAAAATGAACCAATAATCAACATGGGAAGACCACACATGAGTAATCCCAAAAGTGGATTTAGCTCATGTTTCAACAACCATAGAAGAGATAACTATATTGGAAGAATGGTAGGGTATGTAATTTTTCATCAGTACTAGGAAAAACACAACTTTTCAACAGGGAATGTAATACGATCGGTCACGCAAGGTAGATAGATAGGTTTTTTCAATGATGAAGATATTGGGGAGGGTTAGTTAAATGTGTTTTGTTGTCTTAGGCCTTCAATATTATATATTAGGACTTTTGTCTATAGGTTTTTGGGTCTTGTATATTCCCTATGCCATTATCTATATGGGTCATGTAAGGGTTCCTCTTCAACCCTTATAGAGGGGGATTATCAAAAACCATATAAACATTTAAGTCTATTGATCTCTCAATGTAGACCACCCATATTTATATGGTAAAATTGGTTTAAAAAATCATTATTTATATATTATGTTATATTTTTATTATTTTTATTTCTGAACATGAAATTACAAGTTTTTTAAGGCTTTTATATCTTATCACATCATTATTCTAGGAAACAAAAAATTTCTAACTACGACATAAAGTCATGTTTGTTATTTTATAAATATCATGTGGTAAAATGTTTCAAAATATATTTGACTAACTAAAAAACAATATCAAATGTACATACTAATACTCAATTGCTTAATTATATTCTTTACATCTATGTAATAACTCTCATGGGCATTTACCAAGTATCCACTCATCTTGATTAATTCACATGATAAAATAAGATGTGAAATATAGACAAATGATTGATCTGGTACTAAAATAATATTGAATATTTCTCTTTCATAATTTCCCAAAAACTATTAAATTATAATATGTTTCTGGAAGAATTTTTTTATAGTACCTTCTATTTTTAAAATAACCCTATTTTTGGTAAGACACAATATACATAACATCAATCCTAAAAGAATAGTGAAATTTTATTATTATAATGTATATGTTATAACTGAGATGTTAAATTGGTGAGTATGAATATGATTAAAATCTTTTAAAATTACTTATAATTACCCAACTAAATATATAGGTTTCAAATAATTTTTAGGAAATATGCATTCATTTTTTTATTAAAGTCATTTAATTCTCTAGAAATATTTCTTCAAAAAAATATTATATTTATTTTTTTGATAAGATAATATAGTTAATTTTTTAATTTTTAAAAAATTTATATTATAAAATTATTAACATTTTTGAATCATGCTATCAAAATTAACTACTACTGATTTTTTAGGCATTTTTTAGAGATGATTGATTTTCTGGTGAACAGGTAAAATAACGATATTTTTTAAAAAGTATATTTTGCTTCATTTAAGTAATATGTTCAATTTATTCATAAAATGCTATTAAAATGAAATTAATTTTCAAATATTTTAGATAATCCAATAATGTTCATTGGAATCATTTTATTCATGAATTATCTATAAAGTCATATCGATAAATACAATGTCATTTTTCAAGAAGATATATTTTTATGCACACAATGTGTTTTATATTAATAAATTAAAGTGACCACTATTTTAATTTTTTTCAATTAAATAAATATATTAAATATTAAATAAATTATTTTAATATTCATTTAATATTTTTCAAGGCAGGGGATAAGAATAAGCCAATCATTATACATAAATTTTTTTTCTTCTAAAAAGCTGTTATCATAGAGTGTTTTGTTGATATTTTAAAATTAATTCCTTAAACCTATAGAAATTCAGTATCATAAATTTGATTACGTACTTTTAATTATGTGGTTGAAATTTTTTAAATAGTTCCATTTAATTATGTGTAAATATGTATTTTAACTGTGGTAAAATTTATCTTCACAAAGAAGGGAAAATATGGTAAACCTAGGACAACAATAAGTTATAAGGACATATGTTTTCTTTGTAATTCTTATTGGAAGAATTTTACTTGACCCCTATCACAATATTCATGAATTTATTTATTTTATTTAAAATATTCCAATGAAATTACCAAAATAATATTTAAAGTAACTAAAGTTACAAAATGTAACATTCATGATTTCAAATATCACTTATATGTCCACAAAGGAATAAACTTTTAAGAATGAATTAAAATAAATATATTAAGAATTATAAAAAAATTGAGATATAAATTCATTTATTATTTTTAAATATTTTATAGATATATTAAATCATTATAAAATGATGATATTGAATTTAATCAATTATATGAAAAATACAATGATAGATTTTAAAAATACATAATGTAATATAAATTTTGTTTTTAATATTGTTATAATAATTTTTTAGAATAATATTTCATATTATTGTAATATTAATGGATTATATTAAAATTATATCTTTGTATTTAAAGATTTTAGGTCAAACTAAATAAATAGTGTCTAAATTTTTAATAATGATGTTTCAGAAAAATAATATATTATTAAATTGAATAAAAATGATAAAAATTCTAAGATATGATATTTTGGATAAGATATGATAAAAAAACTATTAATATATCATGTATAATACATTTGGAAGAATTTCTCATTAAATTAAATATATATATATTTAATTTTTTTTGTAAATCAGTAGACAACCCCTCCAATCAATTATGAAAGGACACATATCAATTCCCTTCCTCACAATACTATCAGTATAATATCTTGAAACAACCAACCGAAATCCAATAAAAACATCCTTATCTCCATTTTATTTGTTTTTTTCATGAAAATATAGCATCCCTATGATCCATAAATGGGATCTCTAAATGCGTTATTTCATGGGAGAGGTAATCGCCTTAAATAATATAATTATATTTAAATATTATATTTCCTCATAAACATCTTTTATTATATACATAAAATAATATCTATTTATCCAAAATAAAACTGAATGTAATTATAATTATTAAATGACCTTTATTCATCCTCATTACACGAAATGGGATGGGAAATTTATGATAATGTGTTTGTATGAGTTACTACCACCACAAAGAGGTAAAATTAAATTCTCATCGCCATATTTCATGGGATGTATTAAAAGGTGTTTAATATATATATGTGATATTATAAAATTATTATACTTTTATAATGATAATATAATATCAAACTTCTTACAATTAATATCATTGAAAAATAATAAGGTTGACTATGTGTACGTATGTATAACCACCTCCACAAAGGGATGTGATATGTTTTTCATTTTTGTTATACATGGATAGTAATTAGGATGGATTGAATAAATATATATGATATATATGATATAATTATAATTAATTAATGGTGATATATTATTTAACTCTATTTTTTCATCTGTCAATAAATTATGATTTTAGTCATGGAGTTGTACGAACTACCATCTTCATGAATGAAATAATATATTTCTATATATATATTATTTTATGAATTAATATAATCAATTATTTAACTATTATATATAATATCCTGATTAATTTTTGGATATGATGTTACAATGATAAAATTACAAGTTGAAAACAACTTACTCAAAACCAACTCGAATAACAATGTGTAGATCACACGAATTTTTTTTAATAAAAAATTGTAAATAAAAGTGGGATAAAATCTTATAAGAAATAATATATGGTATTCAATATATTATAATGGTAAATTTTAAATTTATAATAAAACCATATTTATTAAAGATAATTTTCATACATTAACAGAGGAATTATGGGCCAACATAAGGTATTTTTGTCCCACCATTATTTCAGTGGAACACATTCCATATTAACAAATTATTTATTTCTGGTGATTTATATACTTCCCATAAATGTATTATTTGAATTAAATTATGAAATTTGTGGTCATTTGAATATCTATAAAATTTTCTTTCATTTATTAGGATTAAAATTCATAATATACCAAAGTCGTAATTGACTTCGGTTCCAATCTATTTTAAAAATGGTTATTCATAGATTAATTTATATTATAGTAATGTAGACAATAGAAATTTAATGAAAAATTATTTTTTATTCTCTATTTATTATTTATCATGAGTAATATTTTTTCTTTTCATTTTCATCTCTTTAAATTCACAATATATTAAGTGAGTATTTTTTAGAAAGATCAACTATGGTTTAATATTCTCTAAGGAATATTTCTCTTCTATATCCTTATTTCGTTAAATATAGTTAATAAACAGATTCCACTGTTATACTATGAATTTTTAAATTTATTTTTATGAATGCATTATTTTATTTTAAATTTAATTTTTAATGAATATTGATATCTTTCTTTAATGAGGTACATTTTGAATTTTTATGGATAATGTGAAAGGATTTTTTTCTTTTAACACATATTAAATAAAAGGAATTTCCTCCCATAATATCCTCAAAATTATTTGAAGAATAAAATAAATGTTTCAATGGATCATTTCAAATAAAGCAGATTCCATGAAATTTTGTATGTGCTTTTATTTTAAATGTTATTTTCAAAATAGGAAGTTTATTTTCCACACATGATACTACAAGGATATATGAAATGAATTTTCATATATGGCAATATCCATGAATTATTTATATGATTTAATAGTATATGATACAATAACACCATTTTTACTCTTTCAGTGGATTGTTTATACTTTGTTTTAGGATAAGATTTTGAAAATCATTTTTTTATAGTATGGTGTGCTATGATGAATGAATGAAATGTAATGGAATCTGATTTTTTCCATAGGGTATAATCTGATGATATGTTAATTGTATAGGATATTTTGGATCCCATATGAATATATTTATTTATGATTTTTTTGTAATGTTAAAAACCATGGAAAATGGTTATGTTAAATCCATTGAAAGTGTTTATAGTATAAACCTAGATGGTGGATACATTATAAACCATGGATGGTGATTATGTTATAACTAAGGATTCGTGGGCTAAAAAGTATAATTCCAAATTATTAATAGGGTAATGATTGATATATAATATTATTAATGTCAATTTAAAGTGATGTGGTCCTTATATGGTAACATAATTTTTAAACAATGATCATCTTGAGAATGAACCATTTCAACTATAATTTTTTTAGGAGTGTACCCAGTCTACTATGATAGTATAGCAAGAGAATAGTTGAATACTAAAAAATTATATTTTATTCTTATGTGTATTATAAATTCTATGCCTATGACAAATTTTTCTCTGAAGGATCGTGTTCATTGATTCCATTATGAATTATGTCTTCTGAACTTCCATGATTCATAGAAAGGCTCGAGATTATGATGTATTATACACATGATAGTTATTGAAAATGTTATTCACAAGTTCTCATAACCTTATACTCATGTCATACATATACTATACATGATATCTCATTTTTTTACCTTTTTTTAGAATCATATCTCAATCTTTATAATTATTACATCCCTTAGGGTATGAATAATGGTTTTAAAACTGACATGTCTATGAATGGTGAGAGATATAAAGAACCAAATGGGAGACTATTATGAACTATATTTTTATGAGTCAGAGTTCCAAAATAAACTAGAATGATATGGTTTTGGTTTTTATCATTGTGTAATTCAATTATTACTCTTGTATAAAGATGAAATATCTATTTATGAAATGAATGTGACCCAATTATTCATATTTGGGAAAACAGTCGTGAATATTTTGAAACTAAAATGGAAAACAATAATGTGAAGCTTGGGAGTAGGGATATAATCCTTATCATTTTGTAATAATCATAGACTCACAAGGATTGATATAAGGCATCATATTTTGAAAATGGTTTTTCTGGATTTAGACACATAATAAATGATTTATCCTAATTCCTCAATATGGATGTTTTCACTAACACTATAATTTATGGTTTCAGTCATTTGATGGTAAGATGATTCATGTTAACACTGATGGACAATGGAAATATTTTCATAAAGAGAAACAAAATTAAATGGGAATTAGAATGTCAAACCTAATGATTATATCCATTTATTTCTCTCATGACATGATAAACAACTAATAATTAGTTAAGTATTTCAACACACCAAATAAGGGAAATAAAGAGTATTTTGAAGATCATGGAGAAATGATTATTCAGCTACCTATGTGTTGAGAATGATAGATGAATCAATCAAGGTAATTTCACAAGGGAATGGGAATATATTTCTATGTGTGATAATGAAATGTATAAAGTATTTAATTGAAGTGGAAAAATTAATACCTCCTCAGAAGAAAATAAATTCCATCGTATTTTAGCAATTATAGATCATTGTCTCAATAGAGGGTGGTGTAGGAATTATCCAAGACAATCCCATAATATAATGGTTAACTCTTTGAACATGGAAATACCTATGGAGTGAAAGGATTTATATATTTATATATTATGAATAGTGAACTATATTTATAAGGATCATGAAATATCTATTTCATTTCCCATTCTAGAATATGAGAAAATATATTTATCTTAGATAATTTCATTATTGAAAGTGAAGGGATAATATTTGTGACCTAAAAATTCGGAAATAAATTGATATCAACGTGATTGAGGTCATCGTTGAAGATGTTTGTTGAATATTTTTATTTATAGAATGTAGATAATAATTTAAGATATTATTTGAGGGATATATAATGTTCAAATTTTTCAGTGTATACAATTTTAATGAGTGGATTTTTCAAATATTAAAAACACCATCATGGTGCTATATGTTTAATGTTTATAAAAAGTTCAATGGAATTACAACCCCCTGTTAATGTTTATTTTGATTGGATTTTGAAGTGATTGGACACGGTTGGAGGGTTATATATAGAATACTCTACTGAGGATTATATAAACTAGTAGTTTGGAATATTATTTGATTTTATGTTAATTATGTACTACCTGATAGGGAGATATATTTATTTGTCATGGTTAAAAATGATTAATTGACATGGAAAAATATTCAGATATATTTAGGGTCAAATTAAGAATTACATATCATGTAAGTATCTAAACATTATTAATGCTATTTTGGTGATGTTTAACAGTAAATGATAATAGGTATTTTTTTATCAAGGTGTTTAATGAAATTTGGGATATTTTCCATTATATTGAGTTTTATCTAAACATTATTTTCAACAGGAAATTTATCATGAAAAGATAATTGGGAATACTAAAATTGATATTTTTGAGCTGTAAGATTAATTTTATGATATCACCTCTACGGTTAAAAAAATTCATTACCATTGAGGTTAATAATTTTATTTTAGTTATAATGTCCCTATGAAATTATATATGTGGATAAATTTATTTTATTTTTTAAAAATTATGGAGTTAAATATATTATATAATTTTTTACTAATTTTTTGAATGAACATAAAATCTTCCATTAATTATTTGATTTTATTAATCAAAAAATATATTATAAGAAACCTGATATACTTTTTCTATCCATTGGATGTATATTATAGAGATTTGGGAATGAGAAAAAACATCATGAATACACATTATTTCAAAAAATATATTTGTATATAGTTTTAAATTGATAAAAGAATAATTTATAAGTATCAAGTATTTATATTTTATTAAGATATTTATCAAGAGTGAAAAGGAATTCCCCACCCATAGTATGGGGATATTAAGGCCCATAAATTCATATTACCTTAAATTAGTAAGAATTTATGGACTTTTAAAACCCCACTAATTAATTATTTTATTGTTAATATAAATATCCTGTTTATATTCTCTATCACTCTCTATTAGTCTTTGGGCTTTATATTTTCATAAATGTTCCTATTTTCACATTAAACTAATTTTATTGTATTTGTAAAATAAATTCGGGAGAAATACATATTTCTATTTCCCTCATTTTGAGAGGATGTTTTGTTAACCCTTTTTAGGATGTGAGTTTTCAATAAACTAATTTCAAATTACCAATCTAGTGATTGCTGAGATAATTTGAAATTATGAGGAAACATTTTTTAAAAATTGGGGAGAATATAATACACTTTTATTTTAAAATATTACAATGTCATATATCCTTAAAGATATGAAACACCATGATTATACAAACCATGAAATATTATTATTTAAATATTATTATTATAACATATCCATTGAATTATAGGGTATAAATATGAATAAATAAATTATCAAATATATAAAAACCTCTTCATCAATAGAAATTATTTAAACTTATTAAATAAGAGAAAAATTTTTTATTAAAGCAATATTATTCATAAAAATAAATGCTTTCCAAATATTGTTTTTTTGTTTTGTTGGAAAATAATATGTTTAATTAGTGAATATTTTTAAAAAATTATTTTAGAATATTTTATAATTTATTTTTATCATCATATCAATGTTTTATAATGCTGAATTTATAGAATTTCTCGGAAAGGAAATTTTTTTAGTAAATATAGAGAATTAAGAATTTCTAATTTATAGTGTATTTTGTTTCATGTGCATGAAAAGTTATATTTTATTTTGAAATAGTTTAAAATTTAAATTATTCTCTCTTATATTTTATATAATCTAATAATGTTCAGTAGAATAAATTTTATGTTTTAATTTGTTATAAAAGTAATTTTTTACATAAAATGAAATTTTTCTAAAAAACTATTTTTCTGCCCACAATGTGTTGTTATCTATATAAATTACATTTCTAACACTTTCAGAATTATTTTAATTATATTTATATTTTATATATCAAGTCAAAAAAATTTCAGTTATTTAATATTTTCAAGTATTTTGATAAGAATAATCTGTGTTTTATTCCACGAATTATATTTATCTAAATAGCAATTTTCATCGTCTTTGACATGATTTTTTAAATTAATTTATGTGACGTGTAAAAATTAAGTCTGAAAAAGTGGATTCTATATTTGACATATTGATTCTCAAATTTTTTTAAAAGGACCCTTTTAATCTTGTTCAATATAAATAGTAATTGTGGTAAAATATATCACCTCAGTAATGGGTATATTATGTTAATCTATGTATTTTAACTAATGAGACCATAATTGTTCATTAAAATTCTTATTTGATAATTGTAAATTGACTATTATCTCTTTATCCTCGAAACTAGTTTGATTTAAGGATACTAATCTATAAACATCACCTAGATAAACTGCTATTCAAATAATGCTACAAAATGTCACTCTGTTAGTTTAAAATACCTCATTTATGACTACATTGGGAAAACAATAAGTTATGAATGAATATATATGAATATTTTTAGATTAATGAAATTATTTTCTTAATAAAAATTTATTATTAGAATTTAAATATTATATATAAATCTTAAATTATTCTATAACAGTCACACAATAATTATTAAATTATTTGAAATATAAAACTAATAATGTTAAATATATTAATATATATATATAGTGTTTTATAGTGTTTTGTGAATTTTTAGATGAATATGACATTTATGGTTAATTTAATGTATTAAATTTTAATAAGAAATTTTTTTATGTAATTAATTGGATGTAATGATATTATATGAAAATAGAAATTAATTATATAACATAAAATCAATAAAATAATAAAATATGGTAATGGGGAGAAGATATGGTAAAAATTATATATCATTCCCTTTTATAAGTAATAATTTATTTTTAGAATTACTTAAATATATTTTAATGTCTTAAGAACCTCCAAGAGTGTCCCAACCCTAAACTATAAAAAGGAAACATAACATTTCTCTTCCTTACACCACCTTGAGTATTCTATCATCAATATAACCTTCCAAATTAATATTTAACCATTATTATAAAGACTATATAGGGATATTGATTTTGAAAAAACTGTAACACTATATGAATTAACAAAATATCCACTGGGGTTCATTTGAAATATATTAAATTACCTTTATTGATTACTTTTTTATTAATTATTCATTTACTTCTATTAAATCTATTATATTATTAATAAAATAATAAATTATGGTTCATAAATATGATAAGAAGTTATTATTATGACGAAATAAAAAAACTTCCTTGTATTTCTAACAAATGGGATGTGAATGCATTGATTTTTCCAACATATGACTTACTATCACCACATTGTGATACAATTTATTTGTCTTCACTAAATTATATGGATTATATTTTTGTTGTGAATAATTATTATATTGTGTAATTAGGACATAATTGTAATTATATAGTTATAATATAAAATCTACCTTATAACAACCCATGTCTTTTTAAAAATATTTCTAATTAAATAATTTGATCTCCTCGATTTTTTGTTTTGCTCACATACACCACTAATAAACACAATGTGATATAGAATTATATTATTATTCTGTTACTATAATTTTGTTGATTTCTTATTTATGTGTATGAATTTAAGATAATATATTATGAAATTTATATGATATATATGATGAAAAAAATTAAATCATTAGTTATAAAATGATTATATGTGTAAATAAAAATTATTTTAAAATAAAAGTGATATTTTTTGAAAATATTATATTTATGTTTGTAATGTTTTTTTATGTTAATAAAATAAATTAACGAATATTTTTGAATTATTTTCATTATGTTTATATATTATATACTGAATAATAACATTTTACATTCCTTTAATATTTTTCTTGTCATGAGACAAGCATGAAAAAGTAATATCTACAATCTGTCTTTTTTTAAATATACATTATTAATTGAGTTTTTTCACACATATTTTATAATTAATTTATTCCTTTTATAGGTGTTTAATATTATAAAAATGATTACATATTTTTAATTAAGATGTTCAAAATTAGTAAATAGTCTCCTTTAATTTTTGTTCGAAATTTATTATAAAATTGGTAAAATTCATTATCATTGAAAAGTGTAAATCAGGATAATATAAGTATGAAATTTTTGATAAAGGTAAATTTATTAAAATTAATTAATAATTTATTAGTATAATTGGACCTTTATCAAATTAATATTGAATTTTTTATTTGTCTAATTGATAAATTTCATTGAAAATAAAAATTATATTATATCAATTAATACAAATTACAAACTCTCACTCTTAGGGTTTTAATTATCATTTATTTGTCCATAAATGGAAAAAATAATGGTAGAAATGAATATAATTTTCTAGTTATAGAATAATGACACTACAATAATTACTGTAATTTTTTATTCTTTTGTAATTATTAAATTATTTCAATAAATGTGTACAAAATGACAAAGATTCTTCTATTGGTTCCTTACTGAGTATAACGACTATTTTTTTTTGTAGATGCCTTATCAGTTTTTCTATATTTGTTTATGGAAGTTCATCCATGAGTCTATAATATCAACAAGATCGATAATGGATTCTTTTTTATGGTTGCGGATCCAAAATTAATTTAATAGGTTAACAACATCTTCAATTTTCTATCTTCATGGTCATGTGCTTTTTTAAAGTAGGGATAACACTATTATTATATAGATCTCATGGATCAAGTTTCTCATTGATAGAGAAGTAATACCTAGAAATGTATTCAAATGGGTGCATGATTTTTCTTTTTCATCATCCAATATGGCGAGGATCATTCAACAACTATAAATAAAGAAATATTAAACCTCGAGCTGGTATAATTCATATATCATATTAGGAAACTAATTTCTGTCCCTTGACTCGGATGAAATCTAATTCTCAGGTATCGATTCATTTTCATGGGTTGAATTGGGTTTGTTAGAACACTATGATGCTTAATGATTTGGATTTTAGTCTAGTTTATCTAATCAAAATATATAACTATTCTCTTTAAGGTAACTTGGAGATTTTTTCTCATAATCTAGTGGATGTGAATTTTGATTCTAAACGACTTGACAATATTACTCATCTCATAAATGATAATAAAATTGTGGTCAGAGTAGAGTATTAATGTGATTTAACATTCCATGATCTATGTAAAATAGTGGGTCATTCTATTTAAAACTGTAGTGGCATTTATAGAAAGGTTAGAGAATCTCTAAAACCAATTATTGTATATAAGTGCCAAAAATATTCATGATTGAAGTTATTATTCATGAAAAATGTGGTGCATCCAAGGTTTCAATAGACCCCTTTTCTCTAGAACATCCCCTCCTAGTGACGTGATTTTTTAAAAACATTCCAGATATCATTGAGGAAGATGATTCTCATCCCCTACTCTATGCTCTTCAAAGAGGATTGTTCATACGGTGTATTCTGAGAAAGATAGACACTCTCGTGATCTCATTTTTTTTTGAAAAGGACATGGTTATCTTGACTAACATGCTATCTAGGAGGATATTTAATAGGATATTAGAGATCTTATTCTATCTTTACAAATTGAGTCACTTGTTTTAAACTATGTTAGCGCACCTGTCAATTTGGTGGATCCTTTAATAAAAAATGATTCATTTCGTTATAGTATTCAATCTACTCATACTCATGCTGATAATAATTATTGATCTCTAGGTGATATGTGAATTTATGATACAAAGGTAAATACTCAAACAGAGCATCCAGACCTAGTAAATACTTTGTATCTGGTAAAATATGTAGTATCCATGAATAGTGTGTCTACCTCTTTGAGTAATGGGGTTGATATTTACTTGATTTTGATCCAGAACCATATATTTTCGATGAAAGGCCTCCTAAATAGTTATCTATGAAATGTGGAGGATAATATATGGGGGATTGACCCCATGAACAAATCCAAACGAGGGCCCTTTTTTAGAATTGCATATGGCTGTCCAATAATGAGACAGAAAAATCCAATAGGCTTTATATTCTGAAAAACAAGACTGTTTTTATTGGTTTAGATGGCCCCAAAATATGTTTTTCTTATACTACTCAAAATATTAAAAATTTAGGACTTCATTTATGAGATACTAATAGATGTTTTTTAGAAGTTAAGAATTTTTCGGTCACAGATCATTATTCCTTGGTTAATCCTATTTTAGTGGCCTTTATTGATCAATATGTGACACTATTAATTTTTTATATAGGGATTTAGTATAGTTTCTCTATTAATTATGATAATTACTCTTATCAATAAACAAGAGTAATTTGTTTATAGATTAATTCTGTAAAGATAAATATATCTTTTCATTTGGCTCTGATTGTGGATTTTATCTTTATTGTGATTCTTAAAGAGAAATTGGGTGTTTTGAACTTTTCCATTTCCCCCATGGATTAAATATCATGCTTTTTATGAAACAATTTTTTTGAGTTAAATATGATTTTTATAAAAATATACCTATTGTTGGAAATATATCACTGTCATGGTTTCTGGTAAACTCTATATAGCCTTTACTAATGATGTTTCTTTAGTTACATGTGACTCTATATCATGGACTACCTTGTAATGGAATAATTCTGATCATCATCATAATCTTCTTGAATTCTTGATGAATGTTTCCAATCCATATTTACCTATTACATACAACAATTCTTGGCTATCTTCACTAAAATTTGTAGAATATCTTTTAGATGTTTGGACAACTATTTATTTCAGATATGAAACGTTATATTGTTTTCTAAAATAAAAAATTATAAAAAAGTTGTTAAATATTAGGGTATGAATAATATTAGTTCTCTTGATGGTGATATTTACTTCCTGGTGTCTTCCTATTATTAAAATAAAAATAACAATACCTATAATAACTTTTCTAGTGGTATTTTGAATGACATCTAGGATTCTCTTAAGTTCCATTATCTTTTTATTATTATGTATTATTTGTAAAGTAATTCCATTAGAACTAAGTGGACTAATGATGGTGATTAGAACACTAATTTCATTAATTAACTTCAACATTCTATAAGGATCTCTAGGCCTATAACTCTTCTTAGAAATTGTGATCAGATAATGGATAATAAGATTGATATATTTGCTTAGGTGGTTCATTATTATACTCTTATTTTCAATGGTTACTCTTTCATTTCTAAGACTATAGAGGGTATTATTCAATATCTTTTCAAAGAAGATGATAATTTTTGCATCACTTCTCTTTAGTTGATTTTATATATTAAGGAAGTTGTATTTAGTCTAAATTCAGAAATATCTCTGGTTCTGGATGGATTTGGATTTTTTTCTTCCAATCAGTTTGGGAGTTCATTCATCATGACCTATCTCACCTTGCCCTACATTTTTTTAAGATTTGTTATCTTCCCCTCTAGTTTAATTATGAATTTTTTCAACTTATTCTTATGGAGGAAAATTCTAATGAAATTCATCTCATTAGACCATTTTCATTTGTCAATAGAATTTATAAAATAATCAAGAAAATTTGGATTACAGTGTGGTCTCTATCTGAAATACAATTTCCTATTCGAATCAATATGACTTCATTATGGGTCAAACTATTAAGGAAATTATTATTATTGCCTCTGAATGTGTCAATAATCTATAAAATTCAATTAGGGATGAAAACATATACCTCATACTTGATATCATCTAGGCTTTTAACACTGTGTATTATACCATCAACAATAAAGTTCATTCCTTTCTTGGGATCGATAGTTAATATATCAATTGGTTTAAAATAATATTAAGCATAGTTCTTATATTAGTTCTAGATAATGGTTCCCCAAAGGGTGATTATTAATTCTCTATAGGAGTTATGGAAAATATCCCTCTAATTTCTAATCTTTTATCCATTTTTTAAAATTATCTCAGATGAATTTTCTACTTCATGGTTAATAATGGTAAATCAAAATCCATTAATATTGGAAGATAAATTTCAATTGCATCACATCATTTTCATGTGGATTAAATTAATATCATCATTAATGTTGATAATACAAATATAATTAACATTAAAAAGACATTATTTCCAAAATAATAATCCTCTAGTCAGGTTTTCAGAAAGAAATGATCTTTTGGTTACACTGGTAGGGGATACCTAATTATAGAAATATTGTCATTGTTAAGTGATTGGGAGTATGAGAGGGGGAAATCATTTTATTTATTTTGATTTAACTATGTTATATGAATTAACACAGGATTTCTAAATTTTTTGTATCATTTGTTTGATTAAAATATACCTTTCTTTCGAGAAAGGTTTGTCTCTATTCATGGATAAATGTACATTTTACGTAATATCCATCATCTCATCAATGTTTGTTTATTTATTTATGGATTATGAATAGTATTATCAATTATTAAGAATATTTTCATCATCGTTAAAATTATTATTTGTATAGTTAGTATTCATGAGAGTAAGATAGACATTGTTTCCTGAAAAAAAATTTCACATGCCTTTAGATTATGAGGGTCTTAGAATAAAAAAACCATAAATTTTTTAATCAGTACTTATAAGATCATTTTATATGAGATTGGTGAATTTAAAATCTCAATCACTTGAATACCTTCCTACTATATTTCTATGCAATCATAAAACAAGGAATCATTTTCATATAACTTCCTCTATTTATTGTACTATCAATTATGTATTTTTTGGAATTGTTTTTTAGTCAAGTTGGTTGGTTTCTTAAGATTGATATCTATATTTTTAGACTTTAAATTGGATAGGTACTCTCTAGGAGGAATCCATCTAAGAAAATGAAATTAACACAAACTTATATATTTCAATTTCAAAAAAATTTACCATATTAGATTCTCTTACAGAGAATATTAGACATGTTTTTCTATAGTATTGGTTATCATTGAGAAACAATTTCTGGATTTGGGAACCAAGGAAAAATAAAAAAAATTAATTTTTTTTATTCTGCATGATGTCTCAAAATTAAATTCTTAGTGTCATGGAAAATGTAATATGAGTTTATTCATCCCTCTAGTCCAAACTCATATGGCGATTGGAACTAGTCAATTTGTCATTTATTTAATTTTAAATGAATTTTGGTATCATTATGTGTTCTATGTGTACCCTCTTCCATCCCCAAAAAGATTACATCAAGATTCTTTTCATGATCTATTCCATGGATTCATCAATGTGGTCCCCATTTCTGAGATGGTCATTATCTCTTTACCCTATATAGTCTCTGTTAGAAATTTCATTAATAGATGGTTGTCGTTCTTATATCATCCAAAACAAATTATTATTTTTTGGATGCAAATATCGAGTTATTATTCAACATCTTTTATTCTCTCAAAAATTGGTTACATAATAATGTTATATTTGTATCTAAAATATCTTTTTCCCTATTATTGGTCATTATCAGAAAATCTAACCCATCCAAAAAGGGTTTTTATTTTAACACATCACATTACCTCTTTTTATTAATGAAACTGGGTATTACTGGTAACATACACCCACCTTTTGGAATGCATGAAGAGTTATAGAACTCACCTTTTATATGGAGGATGAAAATTAACACGAAATGTTCTTAAAGGGGAAATCAAGTTCCTTCAGGTTATGATATAAATCTTAGAAACCACCAAGGGGATGCTTTAAGTTTTCATTATAGTTCTTATGGTTTTTCTTCTCCACTTTAGGAAGAAATTTTTTGTGTCATTGAGGCCATTGACCATGCTTTTACTATTGGATGGGGTTTGTTTTAGTTAGAATGTGATTATTCTATTATTATTATGGATATCAGAGCATGTTATTTATTTCTGTTATAGAAATAATCCTCTATATGGATTATATTTCTATATTATCTCTCTTTAGTTGATTATTTTTTCACTCTCACCTATAGTTAGCCCAAAATTATTGACGATGGTCTTAACAATAAGGGTGATTTTGAAAATATTTTTTGTGGGTGTAATCGGGGGCTTGATGATATTTTATATCATCATCATATGGGTAACTATAAATTTTTTATTTTTAGACTATTTTAATCTAAAAATTCTTTTAATAATATAATTGACTTTCTCTTTTGGGAATGGTATTATATTTCATTATAGATATTAATAGATTCTTTATAGCCAACGAATATGTACCCTTGTGGTACAGGCTCTTGCATGGAATCTAAAAGACCCGTGATCAAATTTGTGTAAAGTTAAATTTCCAGGGGTACTATAGAAGTATTGTAGTAGTGGTGACACTATAGCAATAGAGGGACTATAGCACGTGTCATAGCACCAGTGATACTGTAGCAGGTACTGTAATAGTGTGGGTACTATAGCAGTACTATTCACTGAGGAGTCCTTTGGGCAAAAAAAAATCAGCTTTCAAGCCTTGTATTCAGGCCACGTGTCCATGGTCCTTCGGTCTATGTAATGGTTCACCCTCTACCCAGTCTAAAGAGGTCTTTTATTTAAATAATAAATTGAGTCTTAGGCCCCAACATTATGAAAAAATTATATTATTTTATCAAAATCAGTATTTTGTTAAATATTTCAAATTAAAAAAAATATTTAAATAGGTCATGGATGATACAGTATGGTCCAAAATGACATCACCTGGCCATTTAAGAAATATTTTTCACCTTATTTGTTAAATTGTAACATTTTATGTTTTAATAATACAATGTTAATATTTAGGGTAAAATATGTTAACCACATGGTTAGTCAAATAGACAATGATTTAAATGACACATAAACCTGTCCCAAAATTATTTTATAATTTTATTAAAACCATATCCTATTTTATACAATTTTTGTTATTATATTGATGAAATGTGGGATGTGGAAGGAATTTTTTAAATTTAAATATTTTCTTTACAATATAAGTGATCTCCTCAACAGAATAATAAAAAATGCACATCCACCATCAATTATGTACCCCACATTTAGTAATATAGCTGCACCGTTCTAAATAAGTACCTTTTAAACTTCGTTATCCATATTTTAGAGGTTTTGAAATTCCCAAAATACCAACCCTATATTTATTTGGAAGAGATCTATAGGAACACTTCAAATAATATTTAATCACCTAAATTGATAAATTTAAATTTTTTACATCTTCTCTACCTATAATATATAGAATTAATAATTCAAAAAATAAAAAAATATTTATAGTAAATATTATTAAATATTTTTATCAGTATTAATCCATAATTATCTACCATATTTTCAATCAAATGGGAAGTGATTTTATTACTCGTGCATATGTACGACTTTATATCTTCATGTAGAAATGCAATTCATTTTTCATCACCATATAAAATGGTTGGTAATTATAATGGAATTAATTTAAAATATATTATTAATTAAATAGTTATACTATTGAACTCAAAATATCACATCTACCTTCTTAAATTGAAATTTTTTGTAAAATTATAAAATAACTCGTGTGTACATGTAGACTACCAGCACCACAATGTGATGTGATATATTCTTCATTTCTATTATTAACTCATGGAAAAAAGAATATATTTAATTAAATTATATAATATATATCATATAATTATTATCTTATAATGTTGAATATTTATTTACCTTTTTTCCATCTGTTGAAAAATGAAAATAGTTTTGCCAGTATGTAGATATACCCTCTCCATTAATGGTGTGATACATTTTTTATCTCTATTTTTTTAATATACTAGAAATATCTATGTAATGAATAAATATAATTTTTATAAATAATTTAAAATTGAATAAAGTATATAACCATGATCAATTTATATGGATAAGGACTGCTGAATTGAAACATGCTTCAAAAATGAAGCAGTAATCACCCTAAATTGTGATATTAATAAACCATTATTAATAAAAATGTGATAATATGCTAAATTATTTATAAATGGTTTGATATATATGAATAGTGTTCTGGGAAAATTATATACAAAGTACATATTTATTATACAGTATGTTTGAATTTGAATGTGGTATGAAGTGATAGTATGTTATGGATTTACATTTCAATAATATTTTAAAAACCTTTTTCATATTTGAATTTATATTATTCAAAATATATAATAAATATATGAGTATTCCAATATTTTTTTCTCATTTACTTATTTAATAAATATATATGAATAATTTTTGTTTTCCTTACATCAATAATTTAATATATCAAATGATTTTTAAGGAAATTTGTCTTTATTTCTCTCTCAAGTCTAATATTAATTCACTTCATCATACATATTTTCTAAAAGAAATCATTAATGATTTTACATTCCTCCTATTATTTTTTATGAGTAATTTTTAAACATGGTGGATATTATAAATGTAATGTTTCAAGGATTCATCATTTAATTTTCTAAATGAGGTGTTTTTCTATTTATTTTACAAAAAATATAAAAAGAATATTTTAATTTAACTAATATAGGCTGGATGTAATTTCATGACATCTTGATCAATCAATACATTTAATATTCATTTTAATTCTTTCAATACTATTTTCATGGAAATTTATTTCCATTTTATTTTGGAAATATTTATTTTGGATTATTTAATTTCAATTGAAATGTAATTTGTTTTAAGAAATATATTTAATGATTTGTTTATGTAGTTATATTCTTTTATGACAATATCCTTTGATGTTTATTTTGTTATATGATGTATGTGATCCAATGATACCATAAATATTATTTTCCAAATATGTTTCATTTTTTTGATGATGTTATATTTATTAAACCTCTTTTACTATGATTTCCTATTATTTTTTAAAATAATGAAATTTTTTTCCTTTTTTGGGTTATGAAATGATGATATGAAGCCCAATTTATGATATTATGGAACATGTATGTATGGATATCATTATTTGACAGTTGGGGAAAATATCTCCCTCTAATTAAATTGGTAATTTATTATATCTCATGATATTTTTATAGAAACAAAGTTGATGTGTGTGATATATTATGGGAAATGAGTTGAGGTAATTGATCCTTTATGGGAGACAGTTCAGTGTGTTTGATAAAAAATTCTGAATATGTTTTAATTCATTATGAAATGGTATTAGTAGTTATCCAAGACTTTTAAAATGGTTTCAATACCTTTGATGTTCCCACACATTTATATCATGAACTTGGTTTTATGATTGAGTTATGACAATATATCATTCTATTGACTTGGGTATTTTGAAATGAAAAATTTTTATATAATACCTCTTGTTTATGATTTTATTTCACATTTTTTATGAATAGTGAATGTTATTTTTAAAATCATACATACTTAGAAATTTATTTTCATTCATATGAACATCAATTGATATCTCCTATGAATTCATTTATTGATAATCTCAGATCATCCTTTCTTATATATCAACTCCCTAGGTTATAAATACTATTTTATTTAGGGTTTGACTATGAATATTACAATGAGGGAAGATATTTATGGTGGATATTGATGGTAATTCATTAAATATGAAATTTCTATATCTAGACTCCATTGAATATAGACCTTTAAGGTTCTATCATAGATCAAATAGTTTTGAATTTAATATTTAACAATAATTATGTAATATTTATTCATGTAAATTTGTATTTTTTTATATATTATAACCTTCCTAGTCATTATAATAATATAAATTTGCTCAGGTGCACATATAGACCACCACCTCTACAAAGCGATGTTGGTTTTTATCATTGTTGTTTTTCATGAATTGTAATAACGACGGATTTAGTGAATATATATGACATATATGATACATTAATGATTCTGTAATTTTCATTCATTATTTTCCATTGTTCCATTAAATATGTTAATAAATGATAACATTGATTATGCATACATATGGCCTACCATGTCCATAAACAATGTAACTAATTTTTATATCTATAAATTTATGACTTTCTCTCAAAATTTATATAATAAATATATAGTATTTTTATATAATGATTTCCATTATTTTACTGATGGAACCATGACCAATGAACCAGCACAAAAACAACCATACCAAACCATAATTGAAAAAAGATGTAGATATCACATAGAATTGTGATTGTAATAATGAATTGTTAACAAATGGTAGATAAATGGTTATTAATAAATCATATATCATATAAAATATATTATTATGGACATATAATAGAATTATGATAAATATAAATTTATTATATATGTTTTTCCAACATTATTGAATTTATTTAGTCATGTGTTTAGGCATTTTCAATTTACATTTTTTTTGTGAATCACATGCCATATTCATTACCTATTTCTTTTTAGGTAGGTTATATACTGATCATGAATGTATCTTATTATTAATTTATAAATTTCAATGTATTTAATTAGGATTTTTTCATTATAACCAGGTTCTAAAAAATTAATAAATATAAAAGTGGTGGATGATTTATGAATCATGACTATTTTAATTGGTATTCCCTAAGGTTGTATTTACATTAGTGGAAATTAGATGATATTTTTATGATTAATAAAAATAACTATTATTATCCATTAGTTATTTATCAATAATTTATTTATTTCTTTAACTTCCCCATCTTGAAATACTAAAGAGGCTAAATAAAAATTTATAAGGGAACCCAACAATGTTATAAAATTATATTAATAAAACTTTTATTCAATTTCTATGTTTCTATATAATAAATTAAATAATATTTTTCATACTACTATATGACTATTTAATTTCATTTAAATTAATTAATTAATTTTATTTGAAAAATTAATAGGAACCATTGATACTTTTTGAAATAAGGTACTTTTTGAATTTTTACATAAAATTTTAAATAAATGTATTCGGTTAACATATACATCCTGAGATGAATTTAGAAATATAAAGACATGTAAATGTTTTAATAAAATCCATTACATATTCAATGCTTATTTTATATTAAAATATATCCCCAAATGTTGTGGATATAATTTTTTATTACTTATTTTTAAAATGGAAACGTTATTTTCTTTAAGAAATATTTTAGGTTTATTTTAATGGAATCCTCACAAATGATATTCTCATTGGATTATAATTATGATATATGGTAAAATTTCCATTTACACAATTATTCTAATTAAATGTAATGTTAATGATTAATTTTTTTATTATTATGAATCCAATTTATTTTCCATGGTTTATGCAATGATCAGAAAATCAAATTTTATTGAAACATGTTTTCCTCTCATTAGTTTCTAGGTGGTGATATGATGAATGTTTTACGATATTATGTAATACATTTTTATGATTTTAAAAATTTTATGGGTGGAACATTATAATCCTATGACGATAGTAAACCTACATCACTGTAATAGTTCTTGTAGTGAATTCGTGAATACTAATAATGTAATTTTAATGATTTTAGGTACTCCATAATTTAGTTTCATAAATAAATTTTATTCTATTATAGATATTTTCTTTTTTATTTATTAATTATTTGAGCCATATTAACTACTATAAATTAAATCATGGCTTAAGATAATGTTTAGTGATTTTCATAGAATATATTTAAATGGTTAAAAACAAGTCCTCAGTCCCTTACGATCATGTTATAGTTGTATAGTCATTAATATATCTCTTGATTAATCATATTTTGAATTTTTTCACACTGTTTATTATATTTCCTATCCCTATATTATAAATAAATCTTTTACAATTGATATGTCTGTGAGGTGTTATAGTTTTGATGAAAATAATGTGATACTCTTATGAAAATTATTTTAATGTGACCATTTTTTCATGTTATTAAAATTTTATAATTTTTTCCTATAAAATTATGTTACATAATGAATAATCATCTAAAATTCAGATATTTATGTTTTTGAAATTATGTATACTATAATTTCCATATAACATTATTAAAACTCCAATATATAGTTTTCAATGTTTATATTTTATAAAATTGATATTATAAGTGTTTTTCCTATATAAAATAAATAGATTATATCAATTTATTTAGATATTTCTAAATACTGTGTATGTCTCATAATCAGAATAATTTATTAATAAGGAATATCTTAACGACATTATCACAGATACAAAATTATTGAATCCATTCCGTTTGAGAATTATATCAACCACATACAACACAAAAAAACATATCTCAATAATATTTTTTAATAAAAAATTATATTTATTTTGTTTAATAAATTCTATATCATTAATAGGTTCTTTAAAAAATATCCCCTCATCATGAAGAATTTTTTGTCCCCTAAATACATCAATGAAAAATAAAAATTATAGAAACATCACATATATATCAATAAAATTGTGCTTTATTATATATATATCCATAAAGAAATTCCTATAAATGTATATAGTTTTGAAATCCAATTGATATAATAAATTCCCATAAAATATATTTATATATAAAATTATGAAAATGGATTTTATCAAAACCATATGAAAAATTCTTATTAGTAAACCCCAAGAATTTATTTAATAATATTTAAGAACCAATACATATTACTATAGAAACACTCTAATATCTATGTCAATGTAAATATTAATACCCCAACATAACAAAATGGTTTTCACTACACTTAGTTCATCTACTAAGTTTAAAATCATATTTTTTTACCTGGATTCCATATAATATTCTATTAGTAATTTGAATTTTAATTCTACATTTTATTAAAGAACTAATCGTATATTTATAAATGAAAATAAATAATATGATCCCTTTCCAATATAAAAATACTTACACTACATGGATTTCAATAATAAATTGATTAATGTAAGTTTACATTCAAATAGTCTAATTATAGTGTAGAGAATCTATTTGAATTAATGAAATGATTTGTTGGATATTGAAATCTGTTTCTACTACATTTCAATTGATAAGGATCGAATTTGGTAATTTAGAAATACAATTAAATTAGAAAATAACTAAGAAACTATATATGTGTTATCAATAATGAAGTATAATGACTATATTGATTAACAAACTCATGACATAGTAGTTGTTTTATAGTGTTTGATGATCATAATTGATGAGGCATGGGAGTTCCCTAAAAAGGGAAAAAATAAACTTTTAATTTTATATAATTTTGTAGTTTTGATGGTGTGTTTTGGTAAGGATTACAATATTCTATTATTTATTTATTTTTTATTTTTATTAGTTGACATAATTATATATTGACAAAGAAGTATCAAGAAGTTCTATGAAGCTATAAAACTATTTACAATTAATTTTATTATTGTAGATTTTGATAAAATTTGAAAATAACATTGTATATAAGTTTCACCCATGTTCTCTAAGATAAACATATGAATATCTCCATGAGTCAAAGTTATATACATGTGTAATCTAGAAAATATAGACATGAAAATTTAATGTGTTTGAAGCCACCAAGATAAATAATGGTTTTTTAATCCTTGAATACTATAAATTAGTAAATAAAATAGGAAACTATGGGATATATTAAGGTATATTTACCAATACATAAATGAGACCACAATCATCAAAGGTAATTTGTAATTTTTACTCATAAGATAATGAAGAAAAAATGGAATGTTATCAGGTTTCATTCTGATGTGTCAAGGTAAAAAGTGGGAATTTTAATATTTGATAAAATACAAAACTCTTTATGAGATAAAAGAGTAAATTTCATGATACATAAGTGTTATTATAGTTACAAATGTAAAATATATATGGGTAGTCATAGTAAGGTATATTAGGGTACCCATAAAGCATACAATTTTATATGTACTCAATCCTCAATGCGATAAGAAAATGTTTCAACCTAAACCATATAAGAAAACATATAATACATAAGATTAATCTAGGTGGCATGTATGAGTCAAACAACGGTACATTTAATAAAAAATGGATGATATGTATGTAATAGAAGGACTTATCCATTGAAAAATAATTACATAATGGTTTATGTAAATGTTATATAGTTTTACTTCTATGGAAACATGAATGTGTAATAATAATAAGATTATAGTGTTAGATTTGAATGTTAATAATTTGGTATAACATTTTATAATTAGAGGATGAAGTTATATTAAAAGGATTTTTTTCATTGGTAAAATATAACGATTCATTGAATATCTATGATATTATCCATGAATAATTGATGTGAGAATTTAATAAAAAATATGTGTTGTAATGAGGATATATACACCATAAATATAACCGGTATGATGAAATGATATTCCATAATTTCAGCATTCATGTCATTATTGATTAAATCCATATTTATTTTATCGAATTTTGAAAAAAAAATATCTAGAGTCACTTGGATTAATCAATGATGATATATTTTAATATGATGGATTTAGAATATTTTTAATTAGTTTTAAATGATAATATGAGTATTTATATAATATTAGTTTGGTAAATTTGTGTCGATCCCTATGTCAGTAATAATATGATTTTTATATTAAAAATATTGAAATTGAATTTAGTGAACTCTAGTATTATGGATGATAATATGAAGTATAATATTTAATTTTAGGTCCATAACAGATACAATTTTATTCTGAATATCATTTTTTAATATAAAATTTTAGAATATATAACTTGTTATATGACATTAAAAAACATCATACATATCAAAATATAATAAAAATAAGAGAATAAAAAGGTAGATAATGTGATACTATTGAATACCTACAATCATAAAATGAATAGGAAATGAAATAAGAGAACAATGAGAACCATAAAATACATTATTAACAATAATTTACATATACATTATATTTCATACATTATGATATATATATATATATATTATTAATAAGAATAATTATAGAGATTTATGTAGTTAATGTTTTCCTATCTCTCACTACAAATACATTTTCTATGGTTTGTGTGTCATGGTATGTGAAGAGGAATGTGGAAGAAGAGACAATGAAGTTAACTACTATCTAGTGGAATATAGTAGCTAAAATGAGGGCATGATTTATAGTTTTCGTGGAGGATAATAAAATATAGTAAATACATAGTATAATATATTTCAAACTATTTGTGTGAAAATATACTGGGGGTAATTCAAATAAACTAAGCCAAGCCCCTATTATTTGGCTTATAAATATTTATATGGATATTGATGTTAAACCTACAAAAAGAATTAATTATGATTAAAATCTATTATAATGGATTTTAGTTGAGGATAATACCTTCATGAAACATTTTAATTAGTCTTTAAAAATATTGATATTTCATTCTCTAAGTCGATACAAACACACATGTTATTATATTCA
This sequence comes from Viscum album, assembly GCA_963277665.1. Lineage (NCBI taxonomy): Eukaryota > Viridiplantae > Streptophyta > Magnoliopsida > Santalales > Viscaceae > Viscum > Viscum album. The sequence continues at coordinate 1,474,872,490 of OY728157.1, forward strand.
TGAATTGGGGTCGATCCATGTACAAATGATTCATTTTATTTTTTATTTTACATCTATTGAGTATCGTGTGGTGTTGTGTGCTTGGAACATATAAATATATATATATAATAACTTTTATAGTGGTTTGAATATTAATAGATAATATTTAAAGAAAAAACTCTCCAATAAAAATTTGTACACTAATAGACCCACATAGATGAATAGACGATCTGATGGGAAGATCAAGTGGTGTCATTTCTAATCTAGATTTCTCTTTAATTTATCAATTATTCATACATATTTTATTATTTAGTAACAAATTATGTGTGTAAACGATGAGGATTAATAGTTTCTTAATATAGAAAATATAGTCTCCATCCCAATAAATTGAAATGTTAGTGTCTCATCTAAAACCATTAAAACAAAAAGTTGCAAGATGAAATGAATATTAAAATATTATTATAGAAAAATGTTGTTATACAAATAATGTAAGTATATAATGTAATTTTTTTTGTATTAAATTAGTTTTGGAATAATAAAATTGATGAATTCAATACATGATATAAATAATATGATCATAGTGAATTAGATTCCAATAATTATATAACAGTAAAGTGAATTTGAAATGTATCCCTAGAGATGTTTTCACATATATTATTATATTTGTAAAGGTGATGCACCATTAATAATTATAGAAGATATTGATGTAGATGTAAAATATAAAAAATTTATGTAAAATATAATAAAAAATTCAACTCTCATTAATGATATGGATTTTGAATATTTTATGTTATAGGTATATTAGAAATAATAAACCCAATCTAAATGTTATTTTTCTAAAAATAAATTTGATAACTATTAGATAGAAATATATAATGTTATAAAGGCCAAAAAATTAAATGAAACTTAAGGAAAATATATAGATGATAAACATATGTAGTTTGAGATAACGAATATGTTTATAAATTATATTGAAACATAATATAATGAAACGAATAAAATCAGTTATTATAATATATTGGTGATTAAAAAATAATGTTAATAGATGATAAAATCATTGGTAAATTACAAAAATAATGTAAACATGAATATTCTTGATATTGATGGTAAATTAGTAATTATAGTTAATTTTTAAGATGTGTATTAAAAAAACACCAATACAAGATATTTCCAACATTTTTCTACAGCAGAGTTTTTTTATAAAATAAATATTTTTTTATTTAATTAGAACTTGAGAAGATTTTACGATAATCCAAATTCATACTCACCTATAAGGGTGAATCATAATCTCAAAAATTTCTCTTCCAAGATTTTTTTACAGGAAAAATGGGGATATTTATTAAAATTATGAAAAAATATAAAATGAAAAAAAATCAGGATGAACACAATACTACACAAAATGATGATGAATTAATGTTCATTATAGTTTTCACCATATGTGGAGGCTAGCTAAATGAATTAGTGATAAATAAATAATAAAAATGTAAAATCATAAAATATTAATTTTTCAAAGAGAAAATTATTTTTTTCCAATTGATAGTGTTTGGAATGTAAAAAAGAAATGCTCCTAAATATTTTTATATTATTTTCATCAGAATATTTTATTAAAACCAAACATAATGTGTATGTTGTGATGATTTAATGAATATAATATAAGACAAATGTAATTTTTTTATATCTAAAATATTTTGGAGCTTTATGAATGTTTGTAGTATTTTTAATAAAATTGGTCAACATAATTAGGCATGGAGGATTAAATAAACAATGAGTGGACCACAGTATATTAATATGTAATGATAAAAAATATTAATAAGAATATGAATAAAGTTTATTTTTCCATAGGATGTATTCATGTCATTAAAATTTTAAAAAATAACACAAAAAATAATAATTAAATTGATTATACACCATGTTAGATATTCTTCTACTAGAGATGAAATCTGAATATCATGGAATATTTAATAATGAACAAGAATATCAATGGAAAATTATGTATAGGATAGAAATATACGGAATAAATCAATGTAATAAAAAAATAATTAGTGGTGTGGAAAATAACAATGGGGAAAATTTAATGATTTTTCCCAGGAATGGTAACTTATAAATGAATGATAGGTTCTGTAGAAGGTCGAAACAAGATGGAAACACTCCTAAAAACATGAAATTTATACTCAGATAGAATTAGAAATAAAATAATGAAAATGAATCAATGACAACGTGTTCTGAGAATAAATTTGTGAAAATGTAATGTTAACAATATTTGAAATAATATCACATCACTAATGAGTATTTTATTATCTAACAATCACAACAACACAAGGATAAAAAAATTATGGAAAAAATTACTTATTAATTTGAGGTGAAAATCCTATTCAACATAAGATTAATTCTAACACCCCATGGTTTTATAAATAAATTGAAATTAATGAAACTTTTTTTAATTAGATAGGTATAACTATCCTTCATGAATAATTTTTGTACTTATATGTATTATATTTCGAATAATGGTCATCTACAATTGTGATCAGTAAGTTATTTGGATTTTAATGGAATAAACATTATTTTTGATGAATAGTAACATAACCTTATAAATAGTAATATGAATACTGACATGACCATCATGAATAGAAAATTTTATTATTATTATATTTTATTAAGGCTTTTTGATCATGATAACATGATTTATTTTTCAAGGTGTTAAAAAATAAGCTATTTATTCAAAAATATTATTTTTTAATAATTTATGATTTTATTTAAAAAAATTAATGTAATAATATTAATAAAATTATTCTCAAAAAATGGAATTCATTTTGGAACTCTACACATTGATAAATGGTTTTGGATATTTTTGGGGATTTTTTCTGAAATCATTGATGTTTTTACGAATAGTAAAATATGATAAATTACGATATATGCTAAATAACTGATTTACTACATCACAGGTGATGGAATGGTAATGTAAGAATAATTTTTTTGATTTTAATTGTAATTTGTGATATATTGGTTAACATGAATCAAGAATATTAATTGACATGAGAAAAAAGTAATAAAATAATAATAAAAATAATGTCAAATTCATTTTCTCCTCCATAAAAAATACCACCATCATTCCCCTCTTCCTATCACACCTCTAAAGTGATTAAAATTTACTATGTTCTACTAAATCCCCAACCCAAGTCTCTTCACTGATCCATATAGATGATAGTCTCATAAAAATTCTAAATCCATAGGCCTTAAGGATGATATTAGTGAGAAGGGATGAAGAGGTAAGAATCCTCTTCATTTTTTATGTGTTTTCTTTCAATGTCATTTCGTTAATTATACCCTCTTCCCCTACACGTATCTAGGTAATATGAAATCTATAGAATCTTATATATTATGTATTTTACCATGTTCATGTAAAATATTTGTCACATTTCTTTTGATCCTCTCCCTCTCTTGTACTAAAAATAAAAACACTATTTAAAATGTGTCGAATAACCGAAACCATGGATGATGTGTTCAAAATATCCATTACGTCCTTCAAAGCATATCATCAAACCATTTTAAATGATGAGAAAAAATTTAATGTTTCTTTTTTCAAATATTATATTTTCTGTAATGAACATAAATTCCTGAAATTAAATTATATAATGAAACAACTTCGTGATTATTGGGGAACCAACAAATTTGTTCTAAACAAATATCATTACTATTTTATCTAATGATACAACATAATATGTGATAAAAAATGGATTATGGTATCATAATATATTTTTGAAGCATATGAATACTATTTCATTCGAATAATATAATTTTATTTTAGTATGACATGAAAATAAAACACAAACCATCCATGGAAATCATGTAAAGAACGCAACCAAAACAACGGAAGGAACAAAATTATGATTATTAATGGCTAAAATGAGGTTATTAAATGATCCCATAAGATATTAAAAAATGAATATGTTTCCAAAAGATATAAATAACACTATTTTAACCATTATACCAAATTTTTAATCTTTTTTTATGTAAAAAAACCTGAGGTAAATGAATTCTCAACCCGATTTCCAATCGTTAGGTTAACCATCAACTTCATTAATTATGTGGTAATAAATTTTTTTTGTGATTAATTTTATTTATATTATGTTGAATAATGCGTACATAATGTGTTTGAACATATTTCATGCACTATATTATGTCTCACTTCAATTATATGATGTTTGTAAGGGTATTTCTATTAAAATGATCTTTTATAATTATATAATACAAAATTAAAAAGAAACGTTATTATATAATTATTTATGTAGAATGATAGTGTTATGGTTCATAGTCATTTTTTGTGATGAAGTCTGGGACTTATATCTCCCTTTAATGCATTTGGAATATATAATTTGGTGTTCAATGGTTACTTCATGTGTAACAAAAATGGTTACAAAAATTGTAAGGTATTTGTGATGGTTACAAATTATAAACTAGCTAATAGTTTTACAATAATATGTAGGTAATTTTCCAAGATACCTTTATAGTTCTATTTATGTTCATTGTGTTTTGTTGGAATCTCATGTTTCACTAAGTAGGTATGTATGTTTGATAGATATGTTTTTTAAATGATTCTATGAGTTATATGTATTCATGAACTAAGGTTTTCTTTTCTTCTTATTATATAACCTAATGAGATTTTAGTTCTCATACAATGTTTTTAAATTATTTTCACAGGTTATAATGTTCTGTAGCACAAATAATAATGCCACGTTTAATTCTATGAATATTTTTCAATGAAATCATGTTTTATTTGAGAAGTTTTATATTTTAGAAGAAATTTATACTGTTTATAGGGAACCTTCTCTTTGTGAATGTGGAATGTTTTTTTATCTGTTATACCTTAATTATCTAAAACTCTACATATGAAAACAAAATCCTATATATGAAAGGAAGTGAGTTCTTGACTAAAATTCCAGATTATATAATGTAATATGGTCATGTTTTAATAGTAGGTATCATAGGATAAATTATGTAACTTTAGGGGTTTAGATGATGTTAATAAAATATGAGAAATGATTTTTACATTATGTTTATTTTGAAATGACATAGAATATAAAGATTACCATGTTGGTTCAACTGTGATTTGTTTGTTCAGAATGTTTTTCCAAAGAATAAACAAAGAAGCTGAAGTTGAAAGGCATCGACATAATGATATCCTTCTGAATCTCTAGCCCAAAATAGAAGTGATTGGATCCAAGAAGTTTGTGATAGTAATGGATTAGCTGATGTAGGAAGTAAATGGTGGTGACATCAATGCAATAGAACAATGATATGTGCCACAATATAACATGAAGACAATGGACCATTTTATGAGATAAAACCCTCTTTAAATCAATGGATCTTATGACCTAAAAGCCACTGAAAGATTGATTAAGTCCCTTGTAAGGATATTTGATGTTATTTGTTATTCAGAAAATCAAATGGTAAGTCTTTCCATTTACCGTATTGAATGTAATGATGATTGGTGGTGGTCGATAGTCAAAAATATTAGAGATAGAGAGGAGATTGATGCCTTGGAGTGGTATGATTATAAAATTATTTTCCTTAAAAAATATTTTCCTTATGTTGTGTGACATTGGATGGAGAAGAAAATCCTTTAATTTAAGAAATGGGAGGAAGATTCAATGTCTATTTATAGAGAAAACTTCACCTGACTAGCGGGTCATTCTCCCAATATTATTCTGGATCCTGAAAGAAAGAACAATCACTTTTAATCACAATTAATGAAAATGCATTTAAGGGAATTGGCCTCCTGTGAATTCAAAATTTATGAGAAATTTTTAAAATATTTTAAGAGGATAGATATGGTATTTTTTATGATCACATGCTATTTGAAACAAGGATAATAAGTGGTCAATATGGAAAGTGATCTGTAAGATTCAACCAATGAAATCTGATGGTATGATATTCCAGTTTTCAATTCATTAAAAGTGTGGAAAAAGCACCGTGGGGAATGCATTACCAATCTGGGAAGTGTATTTGATGTGGTATGTTTGGACATATATCTTGATATTGAAATGAAAATGATCCTAAGACTAATCATGATATGAAAACTGAAATGTGTTTTAAAAGTGGAGAGATGGTTTATTATAGAAATGCATTCCCAAAGAGAGATCTAAATGTTTAAAAAAGCTAGAATAATATTATAATGGTGTAGAGAGATTATATGCGACTACCTCACCAGATTTAGGGACATCTAATGATGTTGTATTAGGTACCGTGTTTGTTTACTAATATTTTTCTAAAGTTTTGATTGGAGCGATGTCTGCATAGTCGTTAATTTTTAAGGAAATTTCTGGTAAATTTGAAATATCACCTCATCAAACAAGACTGAAATATATTGTTAAACACCATGGAGTAATATTATAGCAAAGAATAATTATAAAAATATTTCTATTGTGGTATGCAGAATTTCATTACCAAAAAACCACGATATTTTTCTCTTATTAGAGATTGATGTCAATCTCAGAATGGATTGGCTTTATGTTTCTCAGGCTATTCATGACTGTAGAGCTAAGGAATATGTTTTTCAAAAAGTTTCTCATTTTTTTAGAAAAAAGAACCCAAAAAAGTGATAACATATCAGAAATATGAGAAACTGTTGAAAGATGAAAATGAATGTTTTCTTTTCCATATTGTTGAAAATAAGTGAACTATTCATATTAATGATGTGTCAATGGTAAATGAATAACATTATTAATTTATTGATGAGTTACCTAGTGTCATAAATGATAAAAATGATTAATTCCAAATTGCATTAGTTACTGATGATAAGACAATTTCAAACCCCCATATTGAATGGCATAAATGGATCTTCCTGATATGAAAAATCTGTTAAAATACTATCGAGATAAATTATTCATTCATCCTTGAACGTCACTATGGGGTGGTATTGATTTGTTTGTTAAAAATAAATATGGTCTCATGAGACATTAAATTAATTATATACAATTTAATAACATCACTATTAAATACAAGAATCATTTTCCTAATATTAATGACTTATTTGATTCGCTCTAGAGAGCATAGAAATTTTTGACGATTGATAAGGTACATGGATAGCATCAGCTGATTTTGATGGAGGATGACATAACAAAATTAGATTTTCATACTAGATATAGGCATTAAGAATTTTTTTCCATTTTAGTATACTTATTGACATTCATTATTCATGAAAATCCTAAATAGAATATTTCAGCTGTTCTTGGATAGGAATTTAGTGGTGTTAATTGATGACAATTTGGTATTTTCTAAGAGTATAGAGGAGCATGAAAACATATAAGGGTTATTTTGAAAACCTAAATTGAAATGAAAGTGCATGAAAAATTCAGAAACTGGGATTTCAAGTTACAACAGATTACTTTTATTTGGAACATTGTAAATAGATATGGAATAATTGTTCACCCTTCCAAAATAAAATTTGTCGATTAATGGCCAATACCTAAAAATGTAACCGAGATTTTTCATTTTATTAGATCAGTTGGATATTATCAATTTTTTTATAAAATGATTCATGTTTATCTATCCCACAAACTATGTTAACATGAATATGAGTTAAATTTATTTGGACAAAATAATGTGTTGTTTTTCCCAAATTGAACAACAAGTTGGTGAATGCTCTAGTTTTTTCATTATCTTTTTGAACTAGTGAGTTTTTCATCTAAAGTAATTCTTTATTGAGGGGGCATGGTTGTGTTATGATTTAGAAAGATCAGTTAATTTCTTATTCATCATGTTAATTAAAAGCTCGGGATTTAAATGATCCTAAACATGTTTTGGAATGTAGAGCTCTAGTTTTTTCATTAATGATTTGGAGGCATCATTTATACAAATCCATATTTAAGATATACACTGAACATAAAAGTATTATGTATATATTCAATTAGATGGATTTAAATATGAGGCAAAGAATATGTCATGAACAAATAAAGGATTGTTATTCCATGATCAATTACTATCTGGGAAAATAAAACACAGTGGGAGATTCCTTGAGTAGAAATCATCATGCATCATTAACAATGTTACATTTTGAACATGATTCCTTCGATAATGATTTGATGAACTTTTTCTTATATGTTGTTGGTTCAAGAAATACCACTGTAATGATTTAGGATTTTGTGGAGTCATCATTATCAGAATAAACTATTCAAGAACAAAAGGAAGACCATGAGAAAAAAAATAAGGTCGAATTGGTTAAAATGGGTATTTTTCTAGAATTTTACTATGATAGAGATTTTGTATTATGATTTTTAAAATTATTGTGTGTTTCTTGTGTTTCCATGTTGAAGAAATAGTTTATGTGTAAAGCTCAATGTTCTCAATTTTTAGATCATAATAGCAGTAAAAAGGTGTACAAAGACCATTGGGAGTATTACTAGTTGGATGGATTGAAAAGGGATATTGCTAATTTTACCATGAAATATTTGACATGACAATAGGTTAAAGAATGGGGGTAGTTACCGATTTGGATGCTTTATTATTTCCAAGTTCAAGAGTAGGAATGGTATAATATATCAATGGACATTGTGGTGGGACTACCTTGAACTTATCAATGTAAAAATGAGATTTGGGTTGCTGTTGTCCAGCTGACAATATCTACACTTTTTATTTTTATTCGTGATACAATGTATATAGATTATCTTTCTTGACTATACATCAAAGATATTTTAATTTTTAATGGAGTTCCACTTTCCACTGTATCTGACTGGGATCCTAGAATTAATTCTAACTATTGGAAGGGTCTTTAGAAGATGTTGGGCATAGAATTAAATTTCAGTATAACTTGTATTCCTTAATTAGATGGGAAGTCAGAACTAATGATTCAATATTTGGACTATATTCCCCAATATTAGTCAATGAATACTGGATAAGATGGGATCATCATATTTATTTAGTTGAGTTTTCAAATAATAACATTTTTCATTTTAGTATACAAAATGACAATTTTGAGGCATTGCATGGAAAGGGTTTTTGAACTCATGCTTATTGGGATGATGTCGTGTAATGAAAGTTAATGGGACCCAAATTAGTAGTGTATGTGGCTAATAAAGTAAACATGATCTAGAAACACTTGAGGACAACATAGAGAATATAGGAAAGATATGTCTACAGTAGAAGTAATGACTTTTCTTCGAGGCTGGTGATCAGGTTTTTCTTAGAATCTCACCATGGAAGAGTGTTACGCATTTTGGAATGAAATAAAATCTATGTACATGGTTCATTGGAACATAAGAAATAATAGATAAGTTTATACTAGTCACCTACCGAGAATCTTTTCCATCAAATTTATCTCAGATACATAATGTTTTTCATGTTTTGATGTTGATAAAGTATGTGCAAGATTCATCTCATGCCGTAAGACCAAAATTAGTTCAGCTAGAAGAGAACCATTCTTATGAAGAGAAAACAGTTCAGATTCTTGATTAAAGGGAACAAGTATTTCAGAATAAGGTAATCCACCATGCAATTGTTTTGGAGAGAAAGCACAGAGTTTAATAATTAACATGGGAGATTGAAAATGAAATGACTAAAAGGTATAATAACATTTGTAGTAAATAAATAAAATTGTGAGGATAAAATTTCAAGAAGGTGGGGATAATGTAACACCCAAAGGATTAAAAAAATGAATTGAAATTCCTAAATTTTTTTTTATTTATCTAGTTTTAACTTTCCTTGAATGAAAATCTTTCCCCTTCTTTATTTTTAATTTCAAATAATGGTCATCTACATTTGTCATCAGTATGTTATTTGTAGTCTAATAGAACCAAATTGATTTATGGGGAATTGTAACAAAACCATAGGAATAGTAATATGAAAAGTAATATGATCCTAATAAATAGTAAATTGTATTATTATTTTATTTTTTTAAATATTTAATATTATGGAATCGTGATTAATTTTTTATGGTGTTAAAATTTTGCTATGGATTTAAAATTATTATTTTTGAATAAATTAAAATTTTATTTAAAAAATTAAATTAAAAATATTTAGGAAATTATTTTTTAAAAATATACTTTTTTTGAATTATACATTTGAAATAATGGTTATGAAAATATTTGGGAATTTTGTTGATGTTCATGAATGTTTTACGAATAGTAAAATTTGACAAATTAAGATAAATGATAAATACTTGTTGTACTACATCATAGGTTATTAAATGGTGATGTAAACCCACATGTTTTAAACACACATGACATTTTTACTATTTTGGGTCACATTATTAACAATTATTCATTGTCCTAATCAAAAATATTTAAATAATGATTAAAATAATGTCAAATCCCTTCTCCCCTCTACTATAAAAATCACACTCATTCCCCTCCTTCTCTAACACCTCTTAATCCATTACCACTGTCTCTTTACTACTATATACCATCCCCAAGGCTCTTCAACAAATCATAGAGTTGCTTATCTCACCAAAATTCGCAAACCAAATGCCTTTATAAGGATCCCAAAGATGAGAGATTAGGTGGTAAGAATCCTCTTACTTTTTCATGCGTTTTCTTTGCAATTCCTTTCCATTCATATACCCCATTTCCAACCATCTATCCATGAGTTTTGAAATATATAGAATATTATATTTAATTTATTTTACCATTTTCATGTTAAATATTAATCTTCTTTCTTCCTCCCCTCTCCCTCCTGTTCTTAAAATAAAAACACTTTCCACGATGATCCGATTTATGAAAATCATTGACGATGTGTTTGAAATATACAATACATCCTTCAAATATGTTGACAAACCCCTTTTAATGGTTGAAAAATAATGTAATGTGCATGTTTTATAATATTTTATGTTCTAAAATGAACTCATATGTATGAAATTAATATATATAATTAATCAAGTTTGTGATTACCGAGGAACCACAAAAAATGATCTTAACAAATTTCATTAATGGTTTTTCTAATGATGAATCATATTATATGATAACAAAAAGATTTATAGTATCATTATATATTCCTAAAACATATTAATACCATTTCATTACAAATATATAATTTTGTTTCCATACGAAAAGAAAATCAAATACAAACCGGCCATGGAAATCATGTAAAGAACTCACACAAAACAATGGAAGGAAGAAAATTCTAATAATTAAAGGGTAAAATGATGTTATGAAATTATAATATAAGGTGTTATAAACATGATTATGTTTTTTATGATATTAATAACACTCTTTTAAAACTTATTAATCAGGTTTAAATGAGTTTTATGTAATAAAAACCCAAGGAAAGGGAATTCTTAACCAGATATTACATTCTTTGGGTTAAACATATACTTCATTAATTATGAGGTAATAAAACTATTTGTGTGATAAATTTTGTTTATATAATGTTCAATTATTTGTATTTATAGTGTATATACATTTTCTATACACTCTATTAATTCTCACCTTAATTATATGATATTTGTAAGGGGGTTATCTTTTGAAATAATCTTTTATAATTCAATTTTACAGAATTCAAAAGAAATGTGTTTCTATACTTATTAATGTCATATCATGGTGTTTTAGTTCTTCATAATTGTTTATGACTAAATGTGGGACCTATATCACTATTTTATTCAATGGGTATGAGAATTTCAGAGGTTGGTTATAAGGATACTCTGGGTGTAGTTGTGATGGTTACACAAATTGTAAGGTATCCATGAGGGTTACAAATTTTATTGTAGAAGGTTAGGTTAAAATATAATGTTCTTAATGCACAATGATACCTTTATAGCTCTATTTATGTTCATTATGTTTTTTGGTAATATTTTGTTTCTAAATGTAGGTATATATAGGTGACAAGTATGGATTTTTATTAAACTAATTTCATGCATTTACATGTATTCATGGGAAAATATTTTCTTCTCTTTTTTTATATCCCTTAATGTGCTAGTCTCGAGTTTTTAAATGATTTTGATAGGTTATAAGTTTTTCTAAGACAAATAAGATATCCTATATAAATGTTACAAATTTTTTTCATGTAAATCATGTTTTATTTGGAAAGTATTACATTTTTTATGAAATTGAGACTATTTATATGGTTCTTCTCTATATGAATATTGAATTTTTGGTATGTATTATATCCCAAATATCCAAAACATTAAATATTAAATGATCCTCAGTTATAAATAATATGAGTTCTAGATTAATTTCGTGATTATGTAACAAAATAAGGCTAATTCCGTATATGAATGCTAAAAAAGGTAATAAGATCATACTTCCTATGAATTCTTAAATCCAAAAAGTCAAATGAAGAGAAAATAATGATATTTATAAAAAATGGAGCATACAACAGAGTGTTTGTGTTGATGACAATATACCAACCCTATTTCTATCATTATGAATAAAATCAATGAAACGATAGATAATAAATCTTCCACTTGTTATTATGACATGCATATCAAGAAATCTAGAATGATATTAAAGGTATCTTATGATGGGTTTCAAAAACCAGTTTCTCCTAATTTTTTTATTGGATAAAATATTATAATTAATGGGTTGTGTGTTATACTGACTTATATGGGGATAAAAAACTATGTCATGAATGAATTGATTTTTTTTATTAAATGATATAAAATATATAATATACTTCAAATTTCGCATAGAAAGAGTAATTTGAGTTTTTTTTCACATGTTTGATAGTTTTATCAACAAATTTATTATCTATACAAATCACTCTTATTTTCTAAATCGATAAAAATCATGTATTCCTATTTTTGGTTAATTTATGGTTCATTAAAAATATAAAGGTGATGAAACATGTATATTTTGTAGATCCGGTTTAATAAAATATAAGAATATGAGATTTCATAGAATCATTAGATGAGTGTGAATAATTATTTACCTTTGATATTTGTATTTTTTTAACAAATTGAAGATAAGGAAAACTGTTAAAGGCATATTAATAGTAAATTGTGTGAGGAGGCTATGGGTGATGACAAAAAAACAAAAGTTAGGGACTTAAGAGATTAATGTATTAAGATTATTGTATTTTTTTCAATTTCATTAATGGAAATCAATTTTTTCTAGTTAATGAAGGATCTGATGATTGAATTATAATGTCTACAAGAGGAAGATACAACTAAATTCACATTTTATAATAATAATTCTTATCTCCCATTGTGTATTGTATATGAATTCATATGTTTGTAATGAATATGGAGATGGATTTTCCTTTGAAAATGTGAAAAAATGGCATTTCTAGTATTTCATTGAAAAATAGATGAATGAATGAATCCATTTATATCTAAGGATTATAGTAATAATATCTATTTAAAAAATCTAAATAGTTTTTTTATATATTGTTTGAAATGTCCACTATATATCTCATTTAATGGTTATAATATTACTGAGTGGGATTAGAATTCTGGTGAATGAAATATTGAAAACCCGACACTATTTTATCAATAAAAAGGCTAATTGATGTATTGATTAACACACATTCTTTTTTCATTTTAGTATACAATGATTGAAGATAATTATTTACGAGGATATGGATATTAATAAAAATAACCAAATGATTTACAAATATGTTGTTAAATTATTTGTGAATTTAAATTATGATTAATCATAAGGTTTAATATATTAAAATGTTATTTGTGTTTTTTGATTCTGTAGAATGACTATAGATTATCAAATACGGTTTTAATTCTTTCCCTGTATTTTCAATGATATTCTATAGAAATTATTTAGTTATAGATTTGAATAATATTCAAAAACATCATTCAATAAATGAGTCACCCATATTATTGAAGAGATACATAAGAGTCTCTCCAACAGTTTATGTTTTATAAAATTGTGGATTAAAAATTTGACAAAAAAAATTGACATGTGATTCAATAATGATGGATATATAAGTGTTTCCCTTTCATTAAAGAATAAATAAATAGAATATTTATGTTTCATAAAATGATACATCATGGTATATTTCGCAGTATGCCAAGTATTTCTATAAGGCCCCGGCCTTAAACCTTACTTAATATTGAATTAAATGAATAATTTACATTGAGGATCTTTTCAGGTTTAGAGTTTTAGAGGATTAGAACATAACTATTACATCTCAAAATATTACAAAGTAGACACTTCTACTAAGTTTCCATAAAATAAAAACTCTTAAAAATAAACATGTCTAGTTCAATGTTTTAGATAGAAAGACTTTCCCTTGATCCCATCCTTGACCCTATTCCACATTAAGTCCTGTGAAAAATATTTCAAAAAAAACATGGGGTGAGTATAAAAAGCTCAGTAAGGGATACACAAAGAATGAAAACTGTTAGTTTATCAAAACAACAAGTAAACCATGTATACTTTATCAATGTAATACTTTTCACCTTTATGAAGTAGTAAAAACTCTTCACTGAATAAAAGATCATTACTTACCCTTTTGTAACCAAAATATTTCCACAAAACCCATATAAATAACACATAACATATAAAGGTAACTTGGGATGTAACGCCCCGACCCCAGTTACCCAGAGTCGGTGCATTATTACATAACATTGGCATGATCACAAGAAAGATACAATCTCGAAAGACCGATTGGTTTAGTAGCCTTGGAAACACTAGATATATTCATAAGTTTTACATTACATCATAAAATGAAAAACTACTACAACAACATAATGTTTCAACAATCCACACTATTAACCCCTCATAAAATCCCTGCAGGTCATTCATAACTTACTTCTTCACATCCTGGGAAAAATAAAACATATAAAAGGGGTGAGCTCAAATGCCCAGTAAGGATAACAATATAGCGGAAACATTCATAAATAAGAATAAACATTTAAGGCAATGTATAACTAAAACAAAAGCCTTTTAAATATGAACTTTCAACATGGTATGGCATAAATAAAATGAAATAATGCCATTTACTTATTCACATGGATATTCTACTAATCGAATAATCACATGCAAAAATCAATAACCACTTTCATAATGTTGGAATGCATAATGCCAGACTATCATAACCACATAGCCAAGGCCTCATGCCAAGACTACAAATAAGATTTTGTCAAGGCCTTGTGCCAAGACACTAGTTTGTCTCATGAGACCTACCGATGCATCGAGGAGCTATAGCGGGCTCCACCCGTCACATATTAAGTCCAATGCATTCCCATATGAAAAGGTTTAAACATAACATAAACATTCATATTAAAACTAGCATATGAAATGTCAATACTTTCACCATAAACTATGAATGGTATAAAAATAGCACATCCACAGTCAAACATATCACGAAACCTTCAATACAATATAGAAGTTTTGTATCATAATAAATCAACTTCAAATAATCTTAAAATCCGTCGAAGGATGTTGACATAGATGAAATCAAAACACTTTTTAGAGAAATATCTCTTTCTATTTTTGAAATCATTTAAGAGTCATAAAAAATAAAACATTTTCTTGAAAATATTCTTTCAAGCTTGTAAGGGAAGCTTTGACAATTTTATAACGGCGAAAAATAACCGCACCCGCCGTATAAGTTAAAAAAAACATTCTTATCTTAATTCTGTCGAAAAGGTTAAAAAGCACCTTGTTTGGAAAACGACGGAAAGATTCCCTTATAAACCTCTTATAAAAAGTAAAACAAGGGTATAAGTGACTTTAACCCATATTCTTTTAAATATTAAAAATGTTTTGAAATACATTTTGAAGAAACATGGATGTGGATGATAACGAGATCCCAGTAGATTATTACGTATAAACAACCTCGGATAATGAAGAGATTGTGAAATAACCCTTACCTTGTACTTTTCCTTGGTTGGGGTAGGTTAACCTCCTGTATAATAGTGAAATAATTGTTACTAAATTATACAAGAATCATATATATTAATATGATATCATATATGATCTTTTAATATTGATTTGATAATAATATCTTAGTATTATCGCTGTTTCGGGTGTTAACTTACTCATTTTATTTATATGTTTTGTTACATAAGTCATGTTTGTTGTATCTTATTCATATCCAGAATGATATCAAGTCCTTAAACATAATTTTTAAATCATTAAATGATAATTATACTTGAATGGATACGATGGAGAATGAATCTCATCGCGTTCGTGGAGACGGTAGTCCGTACGTACGCACGAACGCTACTTCCATTTAATTTTTATTTTAAAAGAATCGAATCCAAATGATACATAGGTATATTAATATTCCAGTATAATATAATATTTTATATATGTTACTTAAGTTCATTAACACCATCCTTTATACGTTCAATGTGTGGTATGAACGAGTCATATCATTTTAAGGGGGCGGTAGTCCGCACTTCCTCAAATGAAATTATCGTATGTATATACAACATGAAACGAATAATGGTATGAAATAAAATGGAATTACAGAAGCTTATATATAAAATATATATCATTAATATCATATTTAATTACAGTGCCATCATAATGGCCACCATGAGAGGCGGTAAGATGTATTTGAACAATCATCGTTTCGTGAGGCGTTAGTTTGCCATCCACAGAAACATTATGTTCATCATCCATTAGATGGAGTTGTGTGTATGTGTAGTTTGAATCCTTCTTATAACAACATCCTAGTATATTGAGGATACTGTTGTTGTTACAAAAGAAGGGAAATAAAAAGAGTTTGGGGGTTGGAGAAGCAAAATAAATGAAAATAATTTAAGAGAAATCGTTACCTTTAATTTAGGTAACTCACTTTGGTTGGAACCAAAGGACTTCTTGAAATGCTTTCTGCCTAAGGGGAAGCTTCAAGGAGGAGGAGAGGGATGTGGCGAGCTTAGTTGGGCAGAGTTTGGACGAGCCAAGTTGCTTGAGAGGTGTGAGAAATGAGTAGAAGTGGTCTCCTTTTATAAGGGAGAGGAGGGGCTCTTTAGGAAAGAGTGAAAGTATTACTTTATAATATAATTATATTCGGTTTATAATGGTCCAAAAATCATTTAGGTCGAAGATAATATGACTCATATTCTAAATAACATCAACCAATAAGAATTGAACAGGTTTTAGATAATATTTTAATCATTATAATATTATTTATTTCAATGATTTATTAATGAGGTAAACATTGCATCATTATTGTGTCATTAATAATTTAACTTATTTGAGGTCTAAAAATTATAAATAAAATATCATAATGTAGGAAATCATTTTAGCTTTCTAATTAATATTTATAATCGAAAATCCAACAGGAATAACCCTATGTAAAAATTGGTCTTCTAAAAGATGTAAGCTTATGCCATTTTTATTTTTATTTTAACTTTATTAATATAAAGTGTCCCTACCACATACAAGTGGCTCCAAGGGGTCCCCAAATTGACCCAAGGATGCTCATGGTCGGGTATGTGTCCACCAATAAGTTTAGGACACGTTTTAGGGTAATTTTGTATTATTATAATATTATTTTTTAACCCTTATTTACCGGATTTACCCTTTAACCATGGCAAATAAAATATTTACCACAGTAACTATTCAAAATGTCTAAAAATAAAAGTTACCTATTTACACAATTTGAACATACTGATTCCAAATATGGAATCCATTTTCCTAAATTCAAAACACAGAAGTGGCAGAAATTAATTTAAAATTAATTTCCGCTGTCAAAACAAAAAGCGTGTTTTTAAGAGGTAATAACTATCAAAAGATTGACACTTGTTTATGTTCGGTTTAATTGTAAAATTATGTCCAATGACAAAAATTAAATTAAATGGTAAAAATATATTCTAAATATACTTTAAAACCACTCAAATTCATAATTTATCACTAGTAATTAATTTGATTAAAAAAGTTGTTTTTAATTAAATTTTAGTAATTTTCACTATTCATCAAAATATGAAAGTTATCCGAAATGTACCAAAATTTCACCTTAGGCTAAATTCGATATTCCGAATCCAAAAATGAAGTCCATTTTAAAATATAAAATATATATAATTTCAAAAAGTAGGTATTACTATTCATAACGGCTAGTTTGATTGGTTACGGTGTGTTAGAACTTGGTGTTGCGTACAACACACGCTAGCGTACCGTGGAAGCTTGGGATGTTTCATTTTAAATTTTTGATGTCTTCATTTTGTCAAAAAGTTTAAAATATTGTATCTAAAAAGGGTTCACTATTAAAATTTGGTAAAAGTGAAATACTGAAAATGAATTTGTTCTTACATTATGTCTAAGAAACTCATAATATGGATTCTAAAATTATAAGGATTATATAAAGTTTAAAATTTAGTTAACACTATTCATAAACTCTTTTGAACAGCTTGTTTGGTAAGTCATGGTGTGATTGAACTTTGTGTTGCGTGTAGTGAAAGTTATTGAATTATTTTGAAGAAATAACACACTATAAAATCTTGGGGTGTTACATTCTCCCCTCCTTCAATAAATTGCGTCCTCGCAATTTGAAATTGTTCTTCGAAAATTAAAGGTTCAAAATAGAAAATATCTTTGTGGGAAAACCCACATCGAAAATTGGGTTACTAAAATTTAATCTTAATATGAGGAAAAGTGAAATGAAAGGATCACCACCAAATTATGATCTTTATTAGGAGAATATTGGTGGCAATTAGAGACATATAATTGGAGGAAAAACGTAAATATTTATAGGTAGTGATTGAGGTCATCAATCACAAAAAAGTATAAAATTGAGGTCCTTAAATTCATCAATCTATGATGATTTGAAATACCATCGGTTCAACAAAATATAGGGTACTAGGATAACACATTTTTGACGTTTCAAAATATCTTAGTTGAAATCCCACATCGAAAAATGAATTAATGAGGCCTCTATTTAAAATAAAGAGTCGAAAGTATGAAGATTACCAAAAATAACACATACTAGGGTTCCATGTAGGAAAATATGGATATGGAAGAAAAATCTAACCATCAATTATCTGATGGAGAGTGGTAGAGAACATGGCAATGAAAAGGCCAACAATCCCAAAGCCATAAATTAGTGATGATTTAAGGTACCATCTAGGAAAACATTTTTGTTCTAATTTTCTTTTCTTAATATTGAGGAATTTTTTTATGAGATTGGATAAGATCATATGGAGATATACTTACATTATAATTATAGTTTTATCCATTAATAAATTTCTACCACAAACTCATCTTTCACTCTAAAAGATAATATAATGTAAAAAAAATTCTATTTACAATATTCGTATAGGGTTCCAAAATAAATGAATTTATAATTCATCTAAAAGATCTTTTAATAAAAAGTACATTATTTAATCCAGGACATCTCGTGGGCCAGTGGTAGGTGATACACCCTCGTCGCCCTTCGGTTGCGGGTTCAAGTCTCGCAGCCTTGCCGGACGCGACGGGTTGCCGCCCGACCTCCGGGTTGTCCTTTTATGGTAATCCAAAATAATCGAAACTAGAACTATCCAAAATACTTCTGTCCAAACTCACAGTCCAACATTTATAAGGAAGGTAAACATAATATAGATCCTTTTTACCCCGTAAAAGCATATGAATACCTTCATCATGTATTCTTTTAAAACACTGAAACATCCTAAATTACCATAATACTTATTGGTTACATTCATGCTCCCTTATTCCATATAGAATGCTAGATATACTTCATCAATCCAAAAATGTTTTAAACCCCAATAATGATGGAATATACAAATCATTAATCAGCTTCAAGGTAGTCAAGAATATCCAATATAATTTATCCAAATCAATCATGTATTATTCTAAAATCACTACCTCGGTATCAGAACCATATTATGGTTTATCTTTCTCTCAACCATATATTTTCTAAAAATTTATCCTGCTATTGAGTCACATTTCTTTGTTCCACACAATCTCAAGTCCTTAATGAAATAGTACTGTAGTACAATCCTTATATACTCCATAATTATTATAACAAGTACATTGTTGATACAACACTCAATTGACATAATCAACACAAGAACTCTAATCATTCCTCTTCATCTGTGGTAGTATCATAACTTGATTATTATCCAATAGCATCATTTGCGGCATAGTCTGATGACTGGGACATAGGTTCGCATAATGTCCAAACTCCTTGAAAATGAAGCATTGTACATTTGAAACCATTTTCTTACCCTTGCAGTCACGTACTTTGTGCCCTTTTCCTCCACACTTATAACAAACTCTCATTACTTTCAGGCAAGTTCCAGGGTGTTTCTTTCCACAGTTACCACATATGGGAAAATTCTTCTTTTCCCTCTTCCCTTTATCCATCTTTCTCTCTTCTATCCTTTTCTTCTCTTGCTTCCCTTCAAATCCATAGGACTCAGTAAACTCTTTACTTATCTTATCAACACATGATATTATTTCTTCACATGATGATAATACATGGGAGACTATTCCTCTTATAAATTCTAGCTTAAGAACATGAAAGATATGATCCTTCCTTCTCTTTGGATCATGTGCATTTCTGGAGTTCTCATTTCTTCTACTGGGCTTCATTTCTAAACAATGGCATACACTAGATCAGTTTATGAATCAAAATACATAATCCCATACTTATAAAACACTTAACATAAATTGAACTATTTATGGATATAATCCATAATCATAAAAATGTTTTCTTTGAGGAAGTATATACTCATAAACCCTTCATAATGATTTGTAAAGAAAATGAGAGTTATCCTAAGCATATCCCCCGGGAGTGTCGTAACCAAGAGTGCAGCAAGGCCCGTTGTCGTGCACCAGTTCCTGTTCGAGTCTAGCTCAAAGCGGTGTTTTCGGGTTTTACCCCTAGGTACATCTGTGCCAGAGCCGCCTCTACCTGCTCGTATCCAGACAGGGATGTATTGCTCGGAAAACTCACAAAATCTCTACAATACCAAAATTCTAGGAAGTTCTTCTATACTAATCCTAAAAGTTCATCTTAGGTCTACGTGCTCTAATCAGAGTTTATCTAAATCTAGCTTCCAAGGTTTGTACTAAACTTCCTCTGATACCAACTGTAATGCCCCGACCCCAGTTACCCAGAGTCGGTGCATTATTACATAACATTGGCATGATCACAAGAAAGATAAAATCTCGAAAGACCGATTGGTTTAGTAGCCTTGGAAACACTAGATATATTCATAAGTTTTACATTACATAATAAAATGAAAAACTACTACAACAACATAATGTTTCAACAATCCACACTATTAACCCCTCATAAAATCCCTGCAGGTCATTCATAACTTACTTCTTCACATCCTGGGAAAAATAAAACATAGAAAAGGGGTGAGCTCAAATGCCCAGTAAGGATAACAATATAGCGGAAACTTTCATAAATAAGAATAAACATTTAAGGCAATGTATAACTAAAACAAAAGCCTTTTAAATATGAACTTTCAACATGGTATGGCATAAATAAAATGAAATAATGCCATTTACTTATTCACATGGATATTCTACTAATCGAATAATCACATGCAAAAATCAATAACCACTTTCATAATGTTGGAATGCATAATGCCAGACTATCATAACCACATAGCCAAGGCCTCGTGCCAAGACTACAAATAAGATTTTTTCAAGGCCTTGTGCCAAGACACTAGTTTGTCTCATGAGACCTATCGATGCATCGAGGAGCTATAGCGGGCTCCACCCGTCACATATTATGTCCAATGCATTCCCATATGAAAAGGTTTAAACATAACATAAACATTCATATTAAAACTAGCATATGAAATGTCAACACTTTCACCATAAACTATGAATGGTATAAAAATAGCACATCCACAGTCAAACATATCACAAAACCTTCAATACAATATAGAAGTTTTGTATCATAATAAATCAACTTCAAATAATCTTAAAATCCGTCAAAGGATGTTGACATAGATGAAATCAAAACACTTTTTAGAGAAATATCTCTTTCTATTTTTGAAATCATTTAAGAGTCATATAAAATAAAACATTTTCTTGAAAATATTCTTTCAAGCTTGTAAGGGAAGCTTTGACGATTTTATAACGGCGAAAAATAACCGCACCCGCCGTATAAGTTAAAAAAACATTCTTATCTTAATTCTGTCAAAAAAGTTAAAAACCACCTTTTTTGGAAAACGACGGAAAGATTCCCTTATAAACCTCTTATAAAAAGTCAAACAAGGGTATAAATGACTTTAACCCATATTCTTTTAAATATTAAAAATGTTTTGAAATACATTTTGAAGAAACATGGATGTGGATGATAACGAGATCCCAGTAGATTATTACGTATAAACAACCTCGGATAATGAAGAGATTGTGAAATAACCCTTACCTTGTACTTTTCCTTGGTTGGGGTAGGTTAACCTCCTGTATAATAGTGAAATAATTGTTACTAAATTATACAAGAATCATATACATTAATATGATATCATATATGATCTTTTAATATTGATTTGATAATAATATCTTAGTATTATCGCCGTTTCGGGTGTTAACTTACTCATTTTCTTTATATGTTTTGTTACATAAGTCATGTTTGTTGTATCTTATTCATATCCAGAATGATATCAAGTCCTTAAACATCATTTTTAAATCATTAAATGATAATTATACTTGAATTGATATGATGGAGAATGAATCTCATCGCGTTCGTGGAGACGGTAGTCCGTACGTACGCACGAACGCTACTTCCATTTAATTTTTATTTTAAAAGAATCGAATCCAAATGATACATAGGTATATTACTATTCCATTATAATATAATATTTTATATATGTTACTTAAGTTCATTAACACCATCCTTTATACGTTCCATGTGTGGTATGAACGAGTCATATCATTTTAAGGGGGCGGTAGTCCGCACTTCCTCAAATGAAATTATCGTATGTATATACAACATGAAACGAATAATGGTATGAAATAAAATGGAATTACAGAAGCTTATATATAAAATATATATCATTAATATCATATTTAATTACAGTGCCATCATAATGGCCACCATGAGAGGTGGTAAGATGTATTTGAACAATCATCGTTTCGTGAGGCGTTAGTTTTCCATCCACAGAAACATTATGTTCATCATCCATTAGATGGAGTTGTGTGTATGTGTAGTTTGAATCCTTCTTATAACAACATTATAGTATATTGAGGATACTGGTGTTGTTACAAAAGAAGGGAAATAAAAAGAGTTTGGGGGTTGGAGACGCAAAATAAATGAAAATAATTTAAGAGAAACCGTTACCTTTAATTTAGGTAACTCACTTTGGTTGGAACCAAAGGACTTCTTGAAATGCTTTCTGCCTAAGGGGAAGCTTCAAAGCGGAGGAGAGGGATGTGGGGAGATTAGTTGGGCAGAGTTTGGACGAGACAAGTGGCTTGAGAGGTGTGAGGAATGAGTAGAAGTGGTCTCCTTTTATAAGGGAGAGGAGAGGCTCTTTAGGAAAGAGTGAAAGTATTACTTTATAATATAATTATATTCGGTTTATAATGGTCCAAAAATCATTGAGGTCGAAGATAAGATGACTAATATTCTAAATAACATCAACCAATAAGAATTGGACAGGTTTTAGATAATATTTTAATCATTATAATATTATTTATTTCAATGATTTATTAATGAGGTAAACATTTCATCATTATTGTGTCATTAATAATGTAACTTATTTGATGTCTAAAAATTATAAATAAAATATCATCATGTAGGAAATCGTTTTAGCTTTCTAATGAATTTTTATAATCGAAAATCCAACATGTATAACCCTATGTAAAAATTGGTCTTCTAAAAGATGTAAGCTTATGCCATTTTTATTTTTATTTTAACTTTATTAATATAAAGTGTCCCTACCACATACAAGTGGCTCCAAGGGGTCCCCAAATTGACCCAAGGATGCTCAGGGTCGGTTATGTGTCCACCAATAAGGTTAGGACACGTTTTAGGGTAATTTTGTATTATTATAATATTATTTTTTAACCCTTATTTACCGGATTTACCCTTTAACCATGGTAAATAAAATATTTACCACAGTAACTATTCAAAATGTCTAAAAATAAAAGTTACCTATTTACACAATTTGAACATACTGATTCCAAATATGGAATCCATTTTCCTAAATTCAAAACACAGAAGTGGCAGAAATTAATTTAAAATTAATTCCCGCTGTCAAAACAAAAAGCGTGTTTTTAAGAGGTAATAACTATCAAAAGATTGACACTTGTTTATGTTCGGTTTAATTGTAAAATTATGTCTAATGACAAAAATTAAATTAAATGGTAAAAATTTATTCTAAATATACTTTAAAACCACTCAAATTCATAATTTATCACTAGTAATTAATTTGATTAAAAAAGTTGTTTTTAATTAAAATTTAGTAATTTTCACTATTCATCAAAATATGAAAGTTATCCGAAATGTACCAAAATTTCACCTTAGGCTAAATTCGATATTCCGAATCCAAAAATGAAGTCCATTTTAAAATATAAAATATATATAATTTCAAAAAGTATGTATTAATATTCATAACGACTAGTTCGATTGGTTACAGTGTGTTAGAACTTGGTGTTGCGTACAACACACGCTAGCGTACCGTGGAAGCTTGGGATGTTTCATTTTAAATTTTTGATGTCCCCATTTAGTCAAAAAATTTAAAATATTGTATCTACAAAGGGTTCACTATTAAAATTTGGTAAAAGTGAAATACTGAAAATGAATTTGTTCTTACATTATGTCTAAGAAACTCATAATATGGATTCTAAAATTATAAGGATTATATAAAGTTTAAAATTTAGTTAACACTATTCATAACCTCTTTTGAACAGCTTGTTTGGTAAGTCATGGTGTAGTTGAACTTTGTGTTGCGTGTAGTGAAAGTTATTGAATTATTTTGAAGAAATAACACACTATAAAATCTTGGGGTGTTACATGGGACATAAACATACTTAAGTGGAATAACCATAAGGTCGACTTCCACACATATCACTTCATGTAATAGCCATTCGGCCAACTTCCATTCATACTTAATGGAATATCCATACGGCCTACTTCCATACCCAATGCATTGGAGGTTATAACGTAACCACCCATCCTGGTATTCATGGAACCACCCCTCATATGGTTCATCACGAAACCACCCATCAAATGTCCAAGTACCATTATAAAATCATAAGACATAAAACAAATATAATGGAAAGAAAACATTTCCACATTTTGATCACAATATATCACATAAATATATTGACATAAAAAAAAACATTATAAAAACCATTTTCAAAACCAAAATACATAAAAGTGTATATGGTATTTATTTCATTTAAAAAAACATTACGGCTTGTTGAGGATGAAAAAGACCAAACAATACTCACGGCGGCAGAAAAGGTTGTTTTCACCGCATACGTTAAAAAAAACATTCCTTTTTGTCGTTTAGTAAAACGCTTCGTAGAAAATGATTCCTTTTGTATAAAAGTAAAAGTCAAAGGGTTTTATACACCATATAAAAAAATGTTGTCTATAAAAAGAAATATGCCTCAATGAAAGGAGATTAAGACGAAGTCCCTTACCTCGGGTCAGACTTGACTCGATCGTTCTTTAACATCCAGAATAATAAACATGAGTTAATTTATACTTTAATAAGAACCATTATTAAAGTTAATTATTCCTTTTTTATCACTGATTGCAATGTTACAACCATTATGTGATCATTTAAGTTAACAACGGTCGTTTTGTCGTTATTTGGTACTTGAGTCAAAAGTGAACATCTTATATTTACAAGTTAGTCATGTAGTCAAATATCCATTATCTCAAGAATGATATTAATGATTTGGATATCATATATATCATATATATCCAGCATATACATGAATTTATAATATTACATTATCATTTACATGTAATAAATGAAATGAACTGTTCATGGAGACGGTAAGCCGTACGTACGCATGAACGCTACTTCATTTCTATTTCATATTTTTATGGAATGGAATCATAATGATATAAAGGTATATTATAATTCCAGTATAATATCATATATAATACCATTAATTAAATCCTTTATTCATCCCACATATGGCATTAACGAAATAAAATAACATTGAGGGGGCGGTAGTCCGCACTTCCTTAAATAATGATATCGCGTTTACCCATAATGGAAACCATAAAGGTATACCAAAACAGAAAAATACAGAAACTTAAGTAAAACATAAAAATATTATATATCATATATAAATATAGTGACATATTAATGTCCACCTTTTAAGGTGTTATATGATTGTTGAACAATCATCGTTTCGTGAGGCAGAATTCGCCATCCACAGAAATAATATGTTATTTAACCATTAGATGAAGGGGTGTGTAAGTGTAGCTCGAATACTTCTTATAAAAACATCCTAGTATATTGCATATACTGTAGTTGTTACAAAAGATATGAATAAAAATAGTTTAGGGGGTTGGAGAAGAAAAATAAAACAAAAGGACTCAAGTGAAGACATTACCTTAAAATCGGGTAACTCCCTTTGGTTTGAGTTCAAAGGCTTCCTTGGGAAGACTTCTGCCCGAAGTGAGGCTTAAAAGAGTAAGATATGGATGTGGAGAGCACAAATGGGCAGAGTTTGGCCGAGCCAAAGGCTTGAGAGGTGTGGGTAAGGAGGTAGAGGTGGAGGCCTTTTATAAGAGGAGAGGAGGGGCACTCTTGGAAAGTAAGCAAATGATACTTTATTTGAAAATGAGTTTCCGATTTAAAAGGTCCCACATTTATAAAATTCGTCGATAAATTGATAAGGGTTCTAAATCCACTCATCCAATAGGTTTTCGACATGTGTAGTTCTTAGATTTTACATTATCTTTCAATTTTATTTAAATCATTAACTAATGAGGTCATCGCTGCATCATCATGATGTCATAAATAATTTAATTTTATTTAATGTCTAAAAATTATAAAAAAAATACTATTATGTAGGAAACCTTTTTATCTTTCCAATTAATATTTATAGTAAAAGATCTGACTTGTATAACCCCATGTTAAAATTGTTTTAGTAAAACATTTCATGTTTGTGTTATTTTTACTTTAACACTAAATAAAAAGTTATTTAAGTCATTTCCCAACCAAAGTGGCTCCATGGGGTCCCCAAGTTGACCGATGGATTGTATTGTTTTTCCATGACACATCCAATGAGGGTAGGACATGTTTCAAGCTCATATCATGTTATTAAAACATTAATTTTACCTTAAACTACACTAATTACCTCTAATCACGAAAAAAAATTTAATAATTTACTATTCACCAAAAAATTATTTTAATCCCATTGAACCACATTTTACTTCTTAATGACAACCATGTATGTTGGATTTTTGAAATTCAAAACACAATGGTGGAAAATTTTCATTTAAACGGAAAATCAGTTTTTATAAGTACCACTTAGTGGTTTCACTATTCATCAAAAATTGATGTTTTTCAGAAAATTACCAAAAATTTACCCTAAGCTATATTTGATATTACGAATTCAAAAATGATGTCCATTTTACAAAATTCAACACATATAAGTTGAATTAATTAATTTAATAATTAATTACTTCTTTTAGAGCAAATAGCGTGTTTTTATGAAACAATTAGTATCAAAAGATTGACACTAGTTTAAGTCAAATGTCAATGTAAAATTAATTCCAACAACCACAATTTGATTAAATGGTAAAAATATATTCTAATTTCACTTTATAACCACTTCAAAAGGTAATCTAATCATATTAAAAAATTAGATTTAAAATATGTTTTGAATTAAAATACAATATTTTCCACTATTCATTAAAAATGATCTTTATACGAAAATTACAGAAAATTTACACAAAGTAAATTTTGATGTCCCGATTCTGAAGAAGAATTTTATTTGGTCCAATAGAATGTATAAGAGTGACCAATACTATATTTAACGACGGTTCACCATCAAATGTTGATAAGTGGACATTTCGTGAAAATTAGAGTATATAAGCCTGAAATTGAATTCTTTTCATATTTTTTGCCTTTATCCTTTATTAGATAAATGTAAAAACATTTAACAAACATATATAATAACATTTCAGTTATTTCTATTCATTATCACCAATAAAATGGCTACGTTTTAACTAACATTTAAAATAATATTATTTTATTACTAGTGTGCAACGTAAGATTTCAAAGAAACTCTCTATTGCGTATCGGGTACGCTATCGAACATAGCAACCCCTTTAAAGTAAAATTAATATTTAATTTGCAAATATTAATAAATATGAAAATGTATTATTATTATTTTACCTGGGATGTTACAACCTTCCCCCTTTTGGGAATTGCTTCCTCGCAATTTTATTCACTTATCAAAATAAGTGGGGGTATTTATCCCTCATAGCATTTTCAGATTCCCACATTGCCCCTTCAATCATATGGATTGTCCACAAAACCTTTACCTGGTGAATTACCTTATTTTGCAACACTTTCTCTCTTCTGTCAAGAATCTGGACTGGTTGTTCTTCATAAGAGAGATTCTCTTCCAACTGAACTACCTCTGGGATCAAAACATGAGATGGATCTGGCATATACTTTCTCAACTTCGAAACATGAAAAACATTGTGTACCTGAGATAAACTCAGTGGTAAAGCCACTCAGTAAGCAACTGATCCAACTTTCTCCAGAAATTCATATGGTCCAATGAACCTTGGACTCACCTTTCCTTTCTTACCAAATCGCATCACACTTTTTCATGGGGAGACTTTGAGAAAAACATGATCACCTAACTTGAACGATAGATCCTTCCTCCAGTTATCCGCATAACTGTTCTATCTGATCTGAGCTATTTTCATGTGTTTCTGAATCAACTAAACTTTTTCTACCATCTCTTCTACAAATTCTGGTCCCATTAGCTTCCTTTCACCCACTACGTCCCAAAAAGCTGGAGTTCGACACCGTTTACCATATAATGCTTCAAACGGAGCCATCTGTATACTAGAATGAAAACAGTTATTATAAGAAAACTCAAACAAAGAAATATGTTGGTCCCAACATCCCTGATAATCCATCGAACAAGCCCGTAGCATATCTTCCAATGTCTGAATTGTTCGTTCTGACTGCCCATCTGATTGAGGATGAAATGCTGTACTAAAATTTATTTCAATACCCAATGACTTTTGAAGGCCTTTCCAAAAGTTAGAAGTAAACCTGGGATCACGATCAGATACAATGGAAAGGGGAACTCCATGCAACCTGACTATCTCTTTAAGATACAAACTAGAAAGTTGATCTAGAGAGAGTATCTCGAATATGAAGGAAATGAGCAGATTTAGTCAATCGATCAACAATAACCCAGATTGCATTATTACCTCTAGATGTCTTCGGTAATCCCACAAAAAAGTCCATGGATATATATTCCCATTTCCACTCTGGCACTGGTAAAGGCTGAAGCATCCCTTTCGGTAACTGTCGCTTTGCTTTAACTTGCTGACAAGTCAAACACATCACTGTAAAATCAACAATATCCCTTTTCATTCCATCCCACCAGTAATACTCCCGCATATCTCTGTACATCTTAGTACTGCCAGGATGAACTGAAAACGGGGAGCTATGAGCCTCACATAACAACTCGTTATTCAACTATGAATCACATGGAACATATAACATCTTCCCAAATCTCAAAACGCAATCATTATCAATGTTGAATTCAGGAAACTTACCTTTCTGAACCAGCTCTACCTTTTTCTGCAACTCACTGTCTTGTTTCTGTGCTTGCTTGATTCTGTCTGATAGAGAAGATTTCAATGATACCTGAATCAAAATAGAAGGACATCCTGCACCAACAACTTCTATGCCAAATTTCATCAAATCAAAAACCAATGGATCTCGTTCCAAACGTAGCATGGTTAATGAAGCATTACTTTTTCGACTCAAAGCATCAGCAACTTTATTTGCTTTTCCCGGATGGTAGTGAATTGTACAATCATAATCCTTGATTAATTCTAGACATCTCCTCTGTCTCATGTTCAATTCTTTCTGAGTGAATATATACTTTAAACTTTTGTGATCAGTATGTATTTCAAACTTTACCTCATACAAATGATGCCTCCAAATTTTTAGAGAAAAAACAACAGCAGCTAATTCCAAATCATGTGTAGGGTAATTTACCTCATGGGTTTTCAACTAACGTGAAGCATATGCAATTACCTGATCATTCTGCCTAAGGACACAGCCAAGTCCCTTCAACAAATCATCACTGTATATAACAAACTCACCATTCCTGGAAGGAAGTCCCAAAACTGGAGCGTTCACCAATCTTCTTTTCAACTCCTGAAAACAATCATCACATTCTTTTGTCCAGATAAACATAACACCCTTCCGAGTTAGCTTAGTTATTGGACTAGATAATCGTGAAACATTTTCAACAAACCTTCGGTAGTAACCTGCCAAACCAAGGAAACTATGGATCTCGGTTATATTTGTGGGTCTCAGCCATTCTTCAACAACTTTTGTTTTAGCTGGATCAACAATTATTCCATTTTTTGAAACAATATTACCAAGGAAAGAAATTTTTTGTAACCAAAAATCACACTTTCTGAATTTTCCATACAGTTTATTTTCTTTTAAGGCTTGCAAGATAACCCTTAAATAAATTTCATGCTCCTCTTTACTTTTAGAAAACACCAAAATATCATCAATGAAAACAACCACAAACTTATCCAAGAACTCATGTAAAATTCTATTCATAATATTCATGAATACAGTAGGTGTATTGGTTAACTCAAAAGGCATAACTACAAATTCATAATGGCCATATCTAGTATGTAATGCAGTCTTCGGAACATCTGCTTCTTTTTCTTTCAACTGAAGGTACCCCGACCACAAGTCAATCTTCAAAAAATACTGAGCTCCCTGGAGCTGATCAAACAAATCATCGATATGAGGCAATGGATACTTGTTCTTAACAGTGATATTATTCAAGGCTCTATAATCAATGCAAAGTCTCATTGAACCATCTTTCTTTTTAACAAAAAAGACAGGAGCACCCCATGGTGATGTGCTAGTTCGAATGAAACCATTATCTAATAACTCCTGCAATTGTTTCTTTAACTCTAAATGTTCAACTTGAGCCATTTGATAAGGAGGTTTTGAAATTGTCTTAGAATCAGGAACTAAGTCAATAGTAAATTCAACTTCCCGATCACGAATAATACCAGGCAACTCATCAGGATAACATCAGGATACTCATTTACCACTGGCACATCATTAATGTAAACAGTTCCCTTATTTTCAATGATATGTGCAAGATAACATTCATTTCCATCTTTTTCTAGTTTCTAAACTTCCGGAAATGTTATCAAAATCAAGGGTTCATTCTTGTACACAAACAGAAAATATTTCTAAAACGAAACCATTTCAGCTCTGCAGTAAATCTTAGCATGATAAATAGAAATCCAATCCATGCCCAAAATAACACCAAACACTAATAGAGGCAAAACAATAAGGTTTTTAGGTAGATTCTTTCCACACACAAGGATAGAAAGGTTCTTATAATTTCTTTTGGTCTCAATGTTTCCTCTGGGTGTTTTTACCATAAGTTCAGAAATCATATCTTGAGATGGAATTTCCAATTTATTAGGAAACTTAGTAGAAATGGATGAATGTGTAGACCCCGAATCAAACAACACATTGGTATAATCTGAACAAACAAACAGTGTACCTGATACTACATCATTTGACGGCCCAACATCTGCTGAAGTAGTGGAAAAGGATTTCACCACCCCTTTATGCTTGTAGTCTGGATGCTTTCCTCAAGTTGAGTTCTTTGTTAGACACTAATTTGCATAATTTCCCTTTTCATTACACATAAAACATCTTACCACTGGCTTTTCATTGCCTGCCTGATATTCTTCCTTACAGTCACAAGCAATATAACCAGACTTACCACACCGAAAGCACTTTCCAGACTTGGATAAACATTCTCCAGGATGCATCTTACCACACTTCTCACAGGATGGATATTTGGTTTTCTTACCTCCTTGCTTATTTGATGAATTATTCCCCTTTTCCTGCCAACTGGACCTCTTATTATGTCGTTTTTTAAAGAACACATGGTCATCGGCAAACTCTATTTTCACCTTTTCCACACATCGTACAAGTTTTTCAGAACTTTTGAACTCACGAGAAGCTAAATACCTTTGATACTTTGGCTTTAACCCTTAGTAAAAATGGTTGATTTTACAATCAAGATCTCGTATGAAGTTTGGAGCATACCTTGCCAGTCGAGTGAACTTTGCTTCATAAGTAGCCACAGAGTCATCCTCCTGCCTCAATTCTAAAAATTGTTTTTCCATCCTAAGACGAACCACCTTAGGAGAATATTTCTCAAGAAACATACCTTTGAATTCGTCCCAGTGAAGATCATCAATCTCATCACTATCCCTAATATTTTTCACCATTGACCACCACTGATCAGCTTCTCCTTTAGAATGATAAACAGCAAGACTGACCTTTTGATGTTATGAACACCCCATGACATCAAAAATCTTCTCCAGTGCTTTAATCCACCCAACAGCTAGCACAGGGTCAGATGATCCTCTGAATGATGGGGGATGTTGCCTCATGAAATGTTCCACCACTGACATGTTCCTCTACAGTTGATCTGGCTGATCTCGTGCATGGATACCACCACAATTTATAGCCTGAGTCAACTATGCCATCACTACAACAAACTGTTCAGTTCCGATTCCGACCATCTCAGGTTGCTGATTTGGAAGGTTGTCTTCCTCCTAATGTTGTCCCAACATAGCTTCCTTGTTTCCTTTGCAGAAAACCATTCTGAACACAGAAATATCTTAGGCGAAGCAACATGGTAATCCGTAAATGCTATATCATTTCAATCATACCATAAATTAATTTATAATTTAACACTTTTCTAACTCCTAATGTTATCTAAACTGACCTCTGATACCAAATATAAGGCCCCAGCCTTAAACCTTACAAAATATTGAATTAAATTAATAATTCACATTGAGGATCTTTTCAGGTTTATAGTTTTAGAGAATTAGAACATAACTATTACATTTCAAAAGATTACAATGTAGACACTTATACTAAGTTTCCATAAAATAAAAACTCTTAAAAATAAACATGTCTAGTTCCACGTTTTAGATAGCAAGACTTTCCCTTGATCCCATCCTTGACCCTATTCCACATTATGTTCTGTGAAAAAAATTTCAAAAATATCTTGGGGTGAGAATAAAAAGCTAAGTAAGGGATACACAAAGAATGAAAATTGTTAGTTTATCAAAACAACAAGTAAACCATGTATACTTTATCAAAGTAATACTTTTCACCTTTATGAAGTAGTAAAAACTATTCACTGAATAAAAGATCATTACTTACCCTTTTGTATCCAAAAGATTACAATAAAACCCATATAAAGATCACATAACATATAAAGGTAACTTGGGACATAAACATACTTAAGTGGAATAACCATACGGTTGACTTCTACACATATCACTTCATTGAATAGCCATTTGGCCAACTTCCATTCATACTTAATGGAATAGCCATACCGCCGACTTCCATACCCAATGCATTGGAGGTTATAACATAACCACCCGTCCTGGTATTCACGGCACCACCCATCATATGGTTCATCACGTAACCACCCGTCAAATGTCCAGGTACCATTATAAAATCATAAGACATAAAATAAATATAATGGAAAGAAAACATTTCCACACTTTGATCACAATATATCACTTAAATA
This sequence comes from Viscum album, assembly GCA_963277665.1. NCBI lineage: Eukaryota > Viridiplantae > Streptophyta > Magnoliopsida > Santalales > Viscaceae > Viscum > Viscum album. The sequence continues at coordinate 1,474,906,107 of OY728157.1, forward strand.
TATTGACATTAAAAAACCATTATAAAAACCATTTTCAATACCAAAATACATAAAAGCGTATATGGTATTTATTTCATTTTAAAAAAAACATTGCGGCTTGTTGAGGAAGCCAAATACCAAATAATACTCATGGCGGCGGAAAAGGTCATTGTCACCACGTACGTTAAAAAAACATTCCATTTTGTCTTTTAGTAAAACGCTTCGTAGAGAAATATTCCTGTAGTATTAAAGTAAAATTCAAAGGGGTTTATACACCGTATAAAATAATGTTGTGTGTAAAAATAAATATGCCTCAATAAAAGGAGATTGAGACGAAGTCCCTTACCTCGGGTCCGACTTGAATCGATCATTATTTAACGTCCTGAATAATAAACTTGAGTTAATTTATACTTCCTTAAGAACCATTTTTCAAGGTCATTATTCCTTTTCTATCACTCATTGAAATGTTATAACCATTATGTGATCATTTAAGTTAACAACTGTCGTTTTGTTGTTATTTGGTACTTGAGTCAAAAGTGAACTTCTTATATTTACATGTTGTTCACGTAGTCAAATATCCATTATATCAAGAATGATATTAATGATTTGTATATAATATATATCATATATATCCATAATATACATGTATTTATAATATTACATAAACATTTAGAGGTAAGAAATGAAATGCACCGTTCATGGAGACGGTAAGCCGTACGTACACATGAATGCTACTTCATTTCTATTTCGTATTTTTATGGAATGGAATCATAATGATATAAAGGTATATTATAATTCCAGTATAATATAATATATAATACCATTAATTAAAACCTTTATACATCCCAAATATGGCATTAACGAAATCAATTCACTTTGAGGGGGCGGTAGTCCGCACTTCCTTAAATGAAGATATCGCGTTTACCAATAATGGAAACCATAAAGGTATACCACAGATGAAAAATTCAGAAGCTTAATTAAAACATAAACATATGATATATAATATATAAATATAGTGACATCTTAATGGCCACCTTTGAAGGTGTTATATGAGTATTGAACAATCATCGTTTCATGAGAGAGAATTCGCCATCCACAGAAACAGTATGTTCTTTAACCATTAGATGAAGGTGTGTGTATGTGTAGCTCAAATCCTTATTATAAAAACATCTTAGAATATTTAATATACTGGAGTTGTTACAAAATAAATGAATAAAAATAGTTATGGGATTTGAGGAAGCAAAATAAAACAAAAGGACTCAAGTAAAGACATTACCTTAAAATCAGGTAACTCCCTTTGGTTTGAGCTCAAACGCTTCCTTGGGAATACTTCTGCCCAAAGTGAGGCTTCAAGGAGTATGAGGGGGATGTGGAGAGCAAAAATGGGCAGATTTTGGCCCAGCCAAAGGCTTGAGAGGTGTGGTTAAAGAGGTAGAGGTGGAGGCCTTTTATAAGAAGAGAGGAGGGCACTCTTGGAATGTAAGCAAATGTTACTTTATTTGAAAATGAGTTTCGGATTTAAAAGATCCCACATTGATATAATTCATGTATAAGGTGATAAGGGTTCTAAATTCACCCATCCAATATCTTTTGGTCATGTGTAGGTCTTATATTTTACATTATCTTTCCATTTTATTTAAATCATTAAATAATGAGGTCATCGCTACATCATCATGATGTCATAGATAATTTAATTTTTTTAATGTCTAAAAATTATTAAAAAATAATATGATGTAGGAAATCTTTTTATATTTCCGATGAATATTTATAGTCAAAAATATGACTTTTATAACCCCATGTTAAAATTGTTTTAGTAAAACATTTCATGTTTGTGTCATTTTTACTTTAACATTAAATAAAAAGTTATTTATGTCATTTCCCAACCAAAGTGGCTCCATGGGGTAGCCAAGTTGACCCATGGATTTTCTTGGTCGGCCATGACACATCCAATGAGGGTACGACATGTGTAAAGCTTATATCATATTATAAAAACATTAATTTTACCTTAAACTACACTAATTACTTTTAATCGCGATTAAAATTTTAATAAGTTACTATTCACCAAAAAAATATTTTAAACCCATTGAACCACATTTTAATTATTAATGACAACCATGTATGTAGGATTTTTGAAATTCAAAACAAAAAGGTGGTAAAATTTCATTTAAACGGAAAATCAGTTTTTATAAGTACCACTTAGTGGTTTCACTATTCAGCAAAAATGGATGTTTTTTAGAAAATTACAAACAATTCAACCTAAGTTATATTTGATATTCCAAATTCAAAAATTATGTCCATTTTAAAAAATTCAAAACATATAAGTTGAATTAATTAATTAAATAATTAATTCCCGCTGTCAGAGCAAATAGGGTGTTTTTATGAAATAATTAGTATCAAAAGATTAAGACTAGTTTAAGTCCAATTTCAAGGTAAAATTAATTCCAAAGACCACTATTGGATTAAATGGTAAAAATATATTCTAATTTCACTTTAAAACCACTAAAATAGATAATCTAATAATATTAAAAAATTATATTTAAAAGAGGTTTTGAATTAAAATACAACATTTTCCACTATTCATTAAAAAATGATCTTTATCGGAAAAATACAGAAAATTTACACAAAGTAAATTTTGATGTCCCAATTCTAAAGAAGAATTTTATTTGGTCCAATAGAATTTATAAGAGTGACCAAAACTATATTTAATGATGGTTCGCCATCAAATGTTGATAAGTGGACCTTTCGTGAAAATTAGAGTATATAAGCCAAAAATTGAATTCTTTTCATATTTTATGCCTTTATCCTTTATTAGATAAATGTAAAAACATTTTTAAAACATATATAATAACATTTCAGTTATTTCTATTCATTCCCGCCAATACAATGGCTACGTGTTAACTAACATTTAAAATAATATTATTTTATTACTAGTGTGCAACGTAAGATTTCAAAGAAACTCCCTGTTGCGTATCGGGTACGCTATCGAACATAGAAACCCCTTTAAAGTAAAATTAATATTTAATTCACAAATATTAATAAATATGAAAATGTATTATTCTTTATTTACATGCGATGTTACAATTTCATAATCATTAAATGTAATATAAAATGGGATCATCGAATTTATACACTAGTAACATGGAAATGTAACTTGTCATAATATGATACATCAAGGTACATTGTGAGTGGAGTGATATTTGAAAAAGTTGCAAAGTCACTATAATACATATGATTCAATTAAATGATAAATATTTGTTATTATGGTTTTCAAAAGATAGTGTGTAATGGTAATCATTAATGGATTTGTTGAGTTATTTAGAAGGATTTGTATATAAAAATGTATCCATGCCTTACTGTGATATATATTGGTATATAAAAAATATGTGATGGTCAAAATACATTATGTAATAACTAATTTTATAAAATTTAGTTGTCAATTATTTATAAAATTATTATACATGGGAGGATAAACATTATAAGTTTGGGATTATCTATGAAAAATTAGAATTTAAAAGTTGTGTTTCGTGGTGTGTAAGTGTTTTCCCATGTAAATAAATATCCATAAGTGTGTCCAAATTACCACAACTAAAGAGTTTATTAAGTTTTAGAAAATTTTGAAATTACTAGTGGTTAATGCAAGATTATTTTGAGATATTATTATATGCTTACATATTATCATTCATTATAAAGCCATAATTCATATAGATAATAATATATGTGATAACTGATGAAAAATTATATGATGGATTGGGGTTTTCCATGCTATGAATATAAGTATCGCATTATAGTGATGTTATTATATGAAAACATGTATGCCAGTTTGGATTTAATTCATGTGGATTTTTTGGATTTTTTGAAGAAGATATATCATAAACACAAAGTAGATTAATTGATGAAATCTTTTTTTAAGATTTAATGAAAATATTGAAAAATATTTTCAAATGGTAATAAGGGTATTTGTTTTATATCATTCAATTCTATTTAAAGAGATAACTATGATAAAAATAATGTGATTTATATATAAAAAATTGAGAAATAATGTCTAATTGACTCTAACAGTAGAACATAAATGAATATCTATAGTGTTTTAGGTTGGTTGACTAACCAATAAAATATTTTGAAGACTATTAATTATGCATCCAGGATATGAATATACATGTGATACTAAAAACATTGGAAACCATAATTTCAATAATTATGATTAAACATAAGGGAAGAAGAATGCAAATTAAGTATTGTATTTGAATAGCTATTATGACCAAATTTAGAAGATTAAATATAATATGAAACAAAATTAATTATATATTTCCCTAATAAACCTTATAAAAAATCATTTCATTATGATATATATACATATATATGATGGAGAAGAAGAATACAAGGGTTGAGTAAAGATAATATTTATAGGACCAAATTAATGGTTTGTGTGTTGATTATCTTGAAGAAGAATGAGGAAGATGAATTTAATGACCTCAATCACAATAACCTGAGTGGGTGTCAACATTAATACATTTTAATTAGAAATAAGAAATCATATCATGAAATAACATAGAGTTTAAGAACATTGAAAATATATATTTATGTAATAAATTTATAATAAAATTTAAACATAATTTTAGCAATGTGTTTTCATTGTGAATTCCATTGTTGGTCAGAGTATAGTACTCAAGAGAGAGTAAATTGAGTATCTATAAAATTATATTTTAAAATTTGGTCTATGCAATTTTCCACCAATTAGAATTAGAATCAAAGTATTTTTTATGTTGATTTATAAAAGTCATGATTGTGTAATTAATTTCTCAAAAGAGTGATTTGATCTCAGCTATACTAATCTAATGATTTATATAACTTTTGAAACTAATATATCGGTTCAAAGCTATTATAAACACATACTAAAATAACTATCAATGTTCAATTTATTTTTATGGGGAATTTGATAAGGGGTAAGTAAAAACTAAAAGGTATAAGCACATCGTATATAAACAAGAGGTTCAGTCTCTAGGTGAGACTTAGTCATATCTACTTGGAGATCACCTACCACAGTGCAATTTAAATTAATAAAAATTTTGATCCACACCCTAGATTGGGGTTCACAATAGCACATAAGGATGTAAAATTCACACATGACTTCTACTATAGTTATTTATTGGAAAACAAAAAACATGTCACACATAACATCTTCCACTATTCTATGTGGGATAAAAAGTATAATAATTAGAGAGAGTTTGAGGATATCAATTATCCTCCACTTATACAATGGATTTAGTTTGTGTGAAATAGATAAATACACACAAATATCTCAAAATGGTAAATAAATAAACACATTAGAGATAAAGATATAGAGAATGTTTTGAGAGTCTTTGTGTGATAGGCAGTGCATTTATAGACTCGTTTGGTGTTGTGGAAATGGATTTTGAGTTCTATTCGGGATGTTGGATCCTAAATAGAGTATCATAGTTTCTGTGCTCAGGATTCCAAGAGTGTGAAATGTTTAGCTTCTTGTTGTTAGAATACTCAGGTTAGCTCAATGGGTTTAGATTTTCATGTTGATCTCTCCATGTATTTGACATTTTAGTTCATGGGATTTTTGAGTTATGATTAAGAGTTGCAGGAATTTTCTTTTCTTGTTATTCATTCGTTTGAATACCGAATGGTCCATCCTGAAATTCTTTTAAACACTGATATTCAGAAGATATAATGATATCTCCACATTCATGTACCTCATAATGTCTACTGAATGTCCTACAGAAAACATTAAATAATGTCAGAAATATTAATATGTCTGAATATAACTAATTGATATAAATTTTAATTAATTAATTAAAAATAGATTTCATGACTATCGTTGAGTCATAGGTATTGGTGTCTCTTTGGCATCGGTCAATCTTAATCGGTTTGTCTGTATCGATGAATCTCTATTTTAATGAGTCCTATTTATTGGTAATAATGACTATGGGCATCAGTGTGTCATCTATTCTCTCGGTATGTCTAGGTATTGGTGAGTTGTCATTGGTGAATCATTTTTAACTATCAGTGTGTCTCACATCAGTGACTCACCCATAGTTAGGAAGTACATCAGTGACTCATTCATTGGGGTTTCTCTCATCAGTATGCTAACCAATGGTGAGTCACTTAAACTATTAGTGAAAATAATAATCGGTGACTCCTCCATCGGCAAGTCGTTTGTTATATTGGTGACTCTTGTATCGGATTCTTCTTCGATCAGTGACTTCTTCGATCGGTGAGTCCTCGTCAGTGAGTCAGCCAAAAGTGACTCTTTTGAACTACTAGTGTTAGGGACACTAAAAAACTTTTAAATTGTCTGACTTGCACATAACTTTACCAGATTAATGGAAATTCATAAATAAAAGTAAATATATATGTGTAAATGCTTTGAAACATAAATATTGTTAGTTTATTGACTTATTGTTATGTATTATAAAATTTGACAAAATTTTTTCATTGATAAATTTTCATTTACATGATAATCATGAGATATAACTTAACATATGAATTAAATGGATTTATTAATTGGAATGATTTGTGATTATGAGAAAAACTATTTCACATGGGGTCCAACATTCTCCCCATTTTTTATAATCACAAATTATGGCATTAATGAGTTATAAAAAGATTTAAGGAAATAATTAACTATCTAAACATGCCGGTAGTGAATTAGATTCTCAATATACCTAAGAATTTACTCTTAAGATTCCCATAAATTATTGTATTAGAGGAAATTGTAGAAGGTTTCATTATATCAGAGCATTGTAATGGTCTTGATTTTTATTAGAGTAGTTAGACAGATTAGTATCATAGGTGAGATATATACAAATATTATTTTGAGTACATTCTATTAAGTACATTCCTTTTTACATATTCTAGAATAACTCAACTTTAGATTAAGAATTTATCACATCGGGAAATTTATCCCCCTTTTATGAGCATCAAAAAGGTAAAAGATAAATAATAAAAATAATAACAAAAAAAAATGGAAGCAAAGTGAAGGGAAAATTGATTTAAATTAATTTAAAAATAGTACTACCATTAAAATAAAAATACCAATCCCTATCAAATAAACAATCCATAGCTAAGGCCTTGGCTTTTGAGGTGCGTTCACTTTGTCATAAGGGTCAAAAGGTGGTTTGGGAGTGGGTTTTGTGGTCTTGGGAAGGGATAGTCAAATGAAAACAGCAGGAAATGCATCATCTATAGAAACATTAGTAGCAAGATTATTCCTCCTTTATGATAGAACCCGACATCGCGATTTCTCATGAATCGCAATACAGATCAATGATAAAGCTTCAAATACATTCATTAGAGTAGTATGTAGAGAACTAGATGGAAGGATGTAACGCCCCCAAATGATAATGGGTTAAATGACTAAGTGATATGACTCATGTCAACAAGGTGCACCTTCTTTTTTGGGAGCCTATTTGATTAGAACTCCATAGTTAAGCATGCTTGGGATGGAATAGTGATCAGGATGGGTGACCATCTAGGATATTTTCTATGGTGTGTCTGAGTGAGGACAAATCACAATGAAAAAGACATGTGTTGTCTTGAGGGGACAATCATTAGTCATATGACCAATTTGCGCACATTGGTGGGCCACAGGGTGGGAACCACATGTCTGCGGGGCAACTGGTGGTACATGGTGTCCCAGGACCCGATGGCCATGTTAAGGATGGGTGGTTATGCCTTCATCAGGACCGAGTTGCTATATTTGGAATCAGAGGAGGTACCCAACCTTAAGTGTGATTCACAACCTGGGTTGAGATGTTGAGCCCACAATGAGGGCATTGTTCTCTAAAGGGAGGTGATTTTAATGCCCCCAAATGATAAAGGGTTAAATGACTAAGTTATATGACACATGTCAACAAGGTGTGTGTGAGTGAGGACAAAGCACACTGAAAATGACATGTGTTGGCCTGTGGGGACAATCATTAGTCATATGACCAGTTTGGGAATGTAGGTGGTCCCCATGGTGGGGACCACATATATATGGGGAAACTGGTTGTACATGGTGTGCCAGAACCCGACGACCATGTTAAGGCAGGATGGTTGTGCCTTCATCAGGGCCCGGTTTCTACATTTTGTATTAGAGGACGTACCCAACCTTAAGTACGATGCACAGCCTAGGTTGAGATGTAGAGCCCACAACGAGGATGTTGTTATCTAAAGTGTGGTGATTGTAATACCCCTAATTGATAAAGGGTTAAATAACTAAGTGATATGACTTATTTCCACAAGGAGCGCCTTTTTTCGGAAGCATGTCTGATTAGAACTACATAGTTAGGAATGATTGCACTGCAGTAGTGATTAGGATGGTTGACCATCTAGAATATTTTCCTGGGTGTGTGTGATTGAACAAAAAGCACACTAAAAAGGACATGTTTTGGCTTGTGGAGACAATCATTAGTCATATGACCCATTCAGGCACGTGGGTGGGCCCCAGGGTGGGGACCACGTGTCTGTGGGGCAACGGGTGGTACCTGGTGTGCCCAGACCCAACAACCATGTTAAGGAGGGGTGGTTGGGCCTGGACCTGATGACCATGTTAAGTCATGGGTGGGACCTATTGTGGGGACCACATTTCTTCATGACAACTTGTGGTACCTGGTTTGCCCGCACCCGACAACCATGTTAAGACGGGGTGGTTCAGCCTTCACCGGGATCTGGATGCTACATTTGGAATAAGAGGAGGTACCCACCTTTAAGTGTGATGCACAACCTGGGTTGAATTATAAATCCCACAATGAGGAAGTTGTGCTCTAAAGAGGGGTGGTTGTAATTCCCCCAAATGATAAAGGGTTAAATGACTAAGTGATATCACTCATGCCAGCAAGGTGCAACTTCCGTTTCGGGAGCCTCTCCACTTTCAATTTCTTCATATCTACACAAATTTTAAATGTGAATACATTCCTATGAACCTCCAGAACTCCTCCAAGAGAGTAAATGAAATTATTAGTCAAATAATTCAACTCATTACTCATCCTCTTCAATTATTATCTCATGATAGTATAATTTCTAATGATGGTTTCAACTCTACTGATCAGGTCCGTATGATTCTCCAGAATCAATATCCTCTCAATTCTAGTAGAATTGGATTCTAAACTGCACGTGGACATAGATGTTTCAGTTTTTTCCTCTAATAGAGGATGTAACTGACTCTCAAATATTTGCCTTGAATTTTTCTAAATCATCACTGGCAACATTTTCTCTATGCACTAGTTGTACAATAGGTTCATTTTTAGGTATGACTAATGAAGCATGACTAATGGGTTCTGTTTTAGCTAGTGCATGAGGAATAGAAGGTGGAAGAGGAGGCATTATCTCCTCATATGAGTCATAGTCCAACCTAATCATAATGAAACATGGTTCTCAATTCCACTCACAAGTATAGGTCCAGTCTCTTTTCTATAATATATCAATCTGAAATCTCTTTCCAGTAGGCTCATGTACAATCCAAACTTCATATTCTTCTTCTTCCTATCCTCTAACCAAAATAGCATTTCTTGCCCTATGGGATCAATCATTAGTCAAATGACCCGTTCGGGCACATGGGTGGGCACCAGGGTGGGGACCACATGTCTGTAGAGAAAATGGTGGTACCTGGTGTGCCAGGACCCGACGACCATGTTAAGGCGGGGTGGATGGGCCTTCACCGGGACCCGGTTTCTACATTTATTATCAGAGGAGCTACCCAGCCTTAAGTACGATGCATGACCTGGGTTGAGATGTAGAGCCCACAGCGAGGACGTTGTGTTCTAAAGGGGGGGGGGGTGATTGTAACGACTCCAAATGATAAAGGGTTAAATGACTGGTGATATGAATCATGCAAACAATGTGCACCGTCTTTTTCAGGAGCTTGTCCTCTTTCAATTTCATTAAATCTAAACACATTTTATGTCAAAAGTCATTTTCAAGAACCTCTATAACACCACAAAGAGTGATCATGAAATTAAATGTCAAATATTTTAACTTATTACTCATCCGCTTCAATTCATATCTCATGATAGTATATTTTCTAATGATGGTTTCAACTCTACTGATCAGGATTAGATGATTCTAAACAATCAGTATCCATTCAATTCTAGTAGAATTGGATTCTAAAATGCACATGGTGGAAGACACATCAATTTTTCCTCTAGTAGAGGGTTTAACGAACTCCCATATATTAGCCTTGAATTTTTCTAAATCTTGCATGGCAACATTGTCACTAGGAACTTGTTGTACATCTAGTTCATTTTTAGGTAAGAATAGTGAAGCATGAAAAATTGGTTCCCTTTCAACTTGTGCATGGGGAGAAGAAGTTGGAGGATGAGGCATTATCTCCTCATATGAGTAATAGTCCACCCTAATCATAATGAAACCTGGTTCTCTATTCCACTCACAAGTATAGGTCTAGTCTCTTGGCCCCACTATATCATTATGAAATCAATTTTCTATAGGCTAGAGTACAATCTCAACTTCAAATTATTTTTCATCCTATCCTCTACCAAAAAATTGAATTTCTAGGCCCTAGTAGCAAATTAATTTTAGGTTCTACGTGTGCTCTAGCCACTCTAGCTACTCCAAGCTCATCCTTAATCTGAGGAAGGTGTGAAATTTAATCCTCACCCTCTTCCTATTGGGCTACATCCATAATATCATTAACCTCACGAAGGACGCCTAGATCTTCATAATAGGGATGGTCAGTTCCATCCTTTCTATAAAAATATTCACTAGTATGATCATTATCCTCTTGTCCAACAAAATCATTAACATCCAGTCTACATCCCCATCATCAGCTCCATGTATAGATTCCACAACAGAATTGGCTCCATCTTTTCTAGCTTTTAATGAATCAATAAAATTCCTGCCATTATCCTCCTCCTCATTCTTATCATCATCATAATCAGACATACATAAATATCCTATAACTCCAGAGACATCAGTCTCTCCCTTATCCTTATCACATTATAATATCTATCAAGAGGGTAGTTCCAATGGTGGACAGGAAGGTCTATATGACATATCCTTTGGGATCTCAGCAATATTAGGGTCCCTCAAAGCATCTATTAGAGACCCTCATCCCCAAGCTGATCAGCCTCAACATCCTCATCTACGTAAATAGCATATTCTCCCATTTTGAGACCTATAGTAGCTAGATCCTTTGCTCTAGTAGTATGGTCAACCGGATTATAATCCTCATATATTTTCTCACCATCATCTACCCACATTGTAACAACCTGACCCCTCTTGACAAGAGCTGGTGAATTACATGTTATACTGTCTTGGATGGAAGTTATGAATATTCTGAAGGTATGATCATTTTAGTAGTCTTGATGAAACTAGATACATATATGTAACTCAAATTACATTTAAAATGGTTACAAAACACAATACATATCATAAACTAAAAACTACATCCACGAGAAGTCAATAAATGATCCCCTCTTTAATCACTTTTTTAAGGTAGAAAATTAAAGGGGTGAGCTCTAATGATCAATATGGATTACAATTAGTGGATGCACTAATCAAAAGTAACTGAATCATAAACAAATTGACATAGTCAATAAGGCATGGTGAATAAATGGAAGACTCACATCATTAATAAAATAAGATTGAAACATCGTCAATAGATTTTTTCGAAGTGAAAACCTTAGGTATAATAATAAATGATAATGAATAATGAGAATTATTATTAATTGTACAGCATGTATCAAGAACACGATACCATAATACCATTAAAACGGTTTAATTATACGGGTTGAAACCAGTTTTGTTTTTTAAGCAAACTCAAAGGGTTCGTCACCACCTAATTTGTCTCATTAGAATAGTAATGAATCGAGAGGCTGTAGCGGGCCCCCCCAGCTGCTTAATTTCCAAATCATTTTATATATATATATTTACCAAAATTGAAATATTCCATTAAATTATCTGTATAGAATAGAGGATACGGATTCATAAATATATCCATAGTCAAAACAACATTCAAAATAAAAACCATATGTAAAATGTTATACGTCTTAGAGAATAATCATATCAATGATATGATAAAAAGGACATTTAAATGGATTATAATTTCAACTGAAAGGACATGTCAAATGGGTTGTAGGTACACCACATAATAAATAGTCGGTGCACAAAACTAAGAAAGTCACAATGAAGTGAAATTTGAGATAAAGCTTGTTACCACATTGTAATCAATTGAGTCATATGACTAATTGTTAATAACCCCAAAATGAATCAAAAAATACCATTAATATAAATATAATCATGATAATAAATATCAAATGGTAGTACACTTATACCACATATAAGAAATAATAGGCAAATAATGGAAATCTCACAGAATTGAATGTGAGATGAGAAAAACCATTACAAACATTTCAGCATGGTAATGAGTGTTATTGAGAGGGATAAATGAGAGGTATAGTGGTATCCCATTATTTATATATCATAAGGGTAGTACGGGGGAGGTGCAAAAACACACCCCATTATTTGGTATTAAAAATAAAATAGCACATTTGTTTCTTCTGGAAATGGGAAAGACCTTGTTTGTTTAAGGTTCAAACATTCCAATCAGTTTCTAATGGTTTTCCTCGTAGAACTAGAAACACCAAATGATTCTATATCCATTTCGAAATACTACACAAAGGGAGGTTCTCATTAGTTGTTGACTGATGAGGCTTAATAATTTACATTGGTCGAGATGATGGGAGGGGAGGTGCATCACACCTTTGTGGGGGAAATTATTACCTACTCCTGGACTCTCTTATATATTAATGTTATGTTCACGAATCCTTATTAATTCACCAAGAATGAAAATGGGTTATCCTTTAGATTTGGAAATCAATGATTGATATTTTTGGGATTTGGAGAATATTTTATATGTATTTGAGGTTCATCATTGATAGAGAATCATCTGTACTTTTTGGAGATTCTTAGTCAATGTTATCCTTCAATATATTATATAGAAAACTTCGGTTCGTTAGGATGACCATAATGGTTTTAAATCCAATAAGTGGAGAACATGATGTTTTATTATCATTCAGAAAGATAGGTATTATTTTAGAGTTGGGATCGTACCTCCAGATTTGGCTCCCTATGCATCCTCATTAAAAAGGAATCAGACCCCACGTAGTTCGATAAGAAAGATGTGTTTTATGCATGGTTGAGGGACCAAAAAGTGATGTCATTATTAATTTTACACTCTAATCTCATGTGAGTCATGCTTGGTGTGAGAGATAAGAGGTAGCTGTAAACTTGAAGTTGATGCCACAAAAGATGCAGTCATGAAAAATGATGTGGGGCTTACGTATGAATGATTGTTGAATTAGATGAAGACGAGTACTTACTTTAGGAAATAATCCCAGTAGTAGGGTCCATAAAGGTATTTATACCTTATCGAGATTTTTAGTTTTAACCCAGGGCATACTCCTGAGAAGGAGGGCCAAATTCAAAGGGACTTATGATTGGGGCCAATTCCTAAAAAGGCTACCCAAATAAAAAGAAAATAAGATTGGGGATTACTCCTATGAATTATGCCCAAAAATCAAAAACATATCTTTTCATCTTTAATGATGATGTTATATAGAGGAAACCTCTAACTGTGGAGATATAATGTTTGTATGTCACGAGGTTTTGGGAGAGATTCTCATAGAATTCCTTTCAGATAAGTAATCCAAAAAAAGAACCATTACATAAATGGCTTTGAAATGGTATTAATGGGATAATATCATTAAGAGGAGAGGTGAACGAGAGAGAGGCCCACAAATGAAGATGGAACATAAGTTTTGGCCACACAAATCATTTGGAGCTCAATTCTTGGTCATGAAATTGTACTTCCATGGCATGGGGACACTTGGGTTATTAATAATCTATAGGTTAATACTTAGGTGAGGCTTGACTCAAGCATTTAGTAATATCCTAAGATGCTTCCAAAAGGGTGGCATGCAAGATTCATCAAAAGGGTAGGCTAGCGTGTATGTGTTTCTATTTTTTAGTATGTCTAGACACATAACTGTGAAATTTTTTATGAATTATAAACACTTAGGCCTTATCATACTCCTTCGGGTCTTTTATTTTATGGAAAAAGTTACCTCAGATGATTTTTGAAGAGTTTAGTTGAAGACTTGGGTGACCAGAGCTTGGATTTGAGTTTTGGAAAATACATCCCCAAAATGGGAGGCCCATAGGGGATATTTATAGGTGACCATGCAGCTTGGGAGAAAAATTAGATTGGTCACAGAAGTGACTAGCACGACACATAGGTGGCATGCAAGTGACTTGTGCGGCGCGCAAGTTACTTGCGCGCCTCCATCTAATGGAGCTCATGGTCCATGCCTTTGTAAATTTTATAGATTTCATTCAAAGGGAAACCCTATTTATGCTTAATGTATTCCCCTTTGACATTCATTAGACTATGTGATGAAAAGGAGAATCCACAAAAGTCCCCCCTCAGAGCTATATCTGAAAAGGAAATAGGATCCAGCTCTGAGGTAAATCCATAAAAACCAAGGGACTGTGGTAGGCAAGTTTGGCGCATAGCTTCTGGGGCACACAATTATGGAACACAGGTGGTCTGGATCACCTATATATACATTCTCACACTCATGCGTACTTATTCAGCTTCTAGCTACTTGATTTCTCATCGCGTAGGTGCTTTGGTCTTTGAAAATATTCTTTTCTAGATTTTCGTCGCACTTCTACAGAAGGTATTTGACTTGTGTGCCATGACTAGGGCGGAAATACTTGCGAGACAGGGATGACTTGTGCGAATATTTTGGAACTAGAGCGCCTTAATGATTTTTAATTTTTTTTGGATTTCCTTCATCAAAATGATCACAAGACAAACTTACATAAGGTTTATTGTTCGATATTTGTGTAGATTCAATGGCTCCCAAAAGAATTGGTTCAGTAGATGTGTTAGCTAGCAAGAGAATAGATTACTTGATGAACATCGTTGGAAATGACTATTATGTTATCATTGAATTAAATCTCTCGTATTTGGCTATGTACATGAAGAAATATCATGCTAATTTTCCACAGAGCATCTACATGAATTTTTATGGCCATGGTCATTTTCAAGGAGTTCATGTTCCAGAGGCCAATAATTACATCCCTCATTCCTAGTTTCAGACCTCCACCAACTTCTCTTCATCAAATGTCTCATTTTCAAAATCATTTCCCAATTATGGGACAATGGAGAAGGTATACATAATGTATCATAGCCCATCTGCTCCAGATCAGAAGCCTCACACGCCTAAGCTACAGCCACATTGCTATCCCTCTATTTTCCGAAACATTTAGATGGACCAGTCTATTGGATTGAAGAAGCGTTTGGATTTTCATCCTGGATGAGGTGTGATGCCAAAATGGATGTGGGCATATTGGTTGCGACAATGCTATGCAGAGTTTGTCGATGATCTGAAGGGAGCTGCAATATACAAAGTTATCTGGACAGGGCATACATATGTCTATAGGAATGACAATTTCGTGGTGGAGTTAATTAGCAGCTGGAGCTCAGAAATGAATTCTATCAATCTGACTCATGGAGAAGTAGGCATCAGTACATGATATGTCTACAAGATTTCAGGGGCTCCAATTTTAAGAGATATGTATGATGAATTCATCCCCCTATGGTGACCTGGAATGATTCAAAGAATATGATGGCTTTGGCTCGAGAGTTAATGAATATTTTCTACAAACATAAGAATACCACCACCATGAAAACCAACACAAGGAAAGATATTCAACCAGAGGAGTAGAATGAAATGTTTAAGATTAACAAGAGAGAGAAGGGACCTTCCTGCACTCATCCTACAAGTTTCCCTTTAACAAAAATGAGGGCTGCTTCGGGCAAATTCTGGCCAACTCTGGGAGTAGGAGAGTTTTATATGTGGGGGTACGAATTGAACCATAAAATTCCATCATAGACCCATTTAACAGGCTTTTTTGGCCTTATGGCTCAGTTTTTAACTTTTACCAGTTCGGGATTCAAAAGGAGGAGTTAGGATGGGGACCTTTATCATGGCCGCCAATCTGGCTGAAAGGATGATAGTTGGGGTGGACACCCCAGTTTTGGAAAAGATTCATTGGAGATTACTTCATGATTATATGGGTAAGCCTCATCTAAGAATATTGGGACCATTAAATGATTTATGTGGATGGATCACCACCTATTTCAGGACATATGTTGTACAAAGTGGGGTACAGGTTCTAGAAAGATCATTCTGGATGTCTGTTAAGGCCTTTTCTGGAATTTCTCCCTTATCCCTCAAGGATTAAGATATCAAAATAAGGTTGTGCATGTTCAAGGAGTTTCACTGTTTTCCTTATGGAAATCCACCAACAAGGCGATTTGTTGATGGTGGAACAACCAGTACGGAGTTAAGGGCATATATGTTGGCATGTAGAGATGGTACACTAGCCACGAGGATTGACAGAGAAATTATATGTGAGGCCTATGCTCCATACGGATTCTCTCGTCAATTCAAATTTCTACGACAAATTATCATATCCGCTCTGGTTCATGTCAGTTTAGAGTAGAATCTGATGGTTGCTCATCATCTATGGTTGCTAACATCTTTAGAGAAGACTGGGTCAGTGTTTGTTCTACCAGCTGTTGGAGTGTCAAGTCGATTGACTACATTTTATGCCGTGAGAGGGGTAGCATGAAACCCTAAAGGGGTACTGAATCAGCCTATCCCACGGGAGGGGACAAAGAAGAGAACCATTAAGAAGGATTCTTTTCATTTGAATGGTGATTCTACCTCAACCAGAGCTAATTCACCAGGTTCTTCACCCAGAGCCGATTCACTATATTCCTAGGATTGGGATGATGAGGCATGAATTGCATCAATGCGGCCTCATGACAGATATAATCCACCTTCTAGTGTCAAGAGACATACTCCATCGACTTCTTGTGAGTTACATTATTGAGGAAATTTAGTTTCCATTTCATTAAAGAGAAACATGTTTCATTTTCTTATCCATTATTTGTGATTGCTGGAGCTAGGAAGAAGTTGATGTCCCAGATTGTAGGACCCTTCTCATGGCATTATAGTGCACATTCTTAATATTTTTGACCAGAGGCTGTCCAGACATGGTAGAGTTTATATTGTGATTCTGAAACCACCTAGATAGACTTATGAGAAGGGTTTTATATCCCTAGATTGAGGAATATTTGGGCATCCTCTGAATTGCATTTTGAGAACAACACCAATGAAGTGAGGGATTATATCAAAAAGCTGAAAATGCTCATATATGCCACTGATATGTCAGTTCCTGTCACCAAGAGTGTGAAGGAAATGATGGACTATGGTACCACTGAGGGTATTGGTCCTACATTAGATGAAGAGTGTCGTGATTACGTGGATCCTGAAGATGTATGTTTTCCTTTTTCTCATATATCTATTTACATTTCAATTTGAATTTATTCAAAGATTTTTTAATTAAGGAAAATAATATTCTTCATCTAGCAACATGTAAAGGAAGGAACCATTAAAATCCATTCTCTGTGGTATTACCCAAGTGGCACCTCTCTTGGAGCCACTGAATCTCCTCATGAGTCGGGTGAAGTATCTCCTAGCCATCAAGTCATGAATGAAGAGTTAGAAAGGGTGTAATTGTCTTTAAAACCTGTTTTCGGAGATGATGAAATTAATCCACCCAAAAAGGCCATGAAGTAAAAGCATCAATGAAATAAGACCAAAGTAAAAAATCCCTTTCAGTATGGTTACGTCTTTCTGGTACTCATGAATCTTAACTTATTAAAAAGTGCTCAAACTTCTAGAGATAGCAAGTGATTCTTCAGTTTCCCTTTTAAGGGAAAGGACTGATGATCCTCAGAGTACAATAGAGGGTGTTGGAGAATGGATACATGTTCCGGCTCAAACGTCTGTTCTTGAAGAAATACTTAGAGAATATGATACAGTGCCTTCTCCCATCACTACTTTAGTTTCTTATTCTAGGAGAGAAAATCCTTCTAGTAAATTAACAATACTTCATAGAACCTCAAATGAGACAACAACTAACTTCCATTCTGTGCTGTTTTATGTTCAACACATGCACTAGAATATTTGAAAATAGCTAAATTTTACCCCAAAACTGTCTCTGAAGAAGCTATCCGGGGTCGGATATTGCCAGATGAAAGTCATGAAGAAGATATGCCGAGTGCTCCCTCTGGTGAGAAAAACTTGGGATATGGGACATCATTGAAAAAAAGGTGAATCTTTGCATGTCCTTTGAAGAAATTTTAGAACATGTTAAATTACCATGTGATTTGAATGATTTTAGAGATCTATTTATAGAATAAAATGGACGTGAGAATCATCATTTTTCAAGTTAACCTTCTTATGATTACACTTATAAACAAGTTTGGTTAAAAAATGTACAGTTCCATCTAAAGAAACTGTGGAACCAACAATTCTTGAAAGGCGTGTAGGCATTGATGTCAACCCTATTATTGCAGAAGCACTGGCTTAGGTAGAACTTAACATGACAGACCCTCCTGAAACCCATCCTGAAAATCCCATTGAACCTAATAAAAATGGGGAGGAGTCTTCACATGATTCTGATCTACAGTTAGGTAAAATATGATTATATGTGTAGCTCACTTAAACTGCATGAAAATCAAATAACATTTACTATCCTTTGAAACTAACCATACTTTCAATTGACCAAACATGGTTGTCAACATTAACGGCTAGATCTCGAGGTGATGCCATATCCATAGCACTAACAATAATAGAAGGTGAAGCAACTAGGGTCGGGGAAAGAGCAGAATAGGGCACTTCCTTAAGGTCATTAATCCCATAGTATGTTCCTCCCTTTGATATCGATGCTGAATCAGACCCATAGGGGTAAAAGGTGTTCCAATTATCATTTCTCAAGGCAAAAAAAAATATATGGAAGATAATATCGTAGGTTCCTCTTGAAGAGATGTCTTCGAAAATTCCATGACTTTCATCCCTATTCGTCATGCTGGGACTTGGCAGTTTTGGATAACAATATAGCAATGTCATAGTGAATCAAGTCATTCTAAGGAGGGAGAAAGAGAAATGGTGTCGTCAAGACCTAATCAAGGTAAGGTTGTTGATCAATATCAGTGAATTTCTGGTTACAGTGTCCCTAGCTAAGGCAGATCATGCTGTAAAGCTGAAGGAATTGAAGAAAAAGTTCAAGGAGAAGATTGTCCAGCTGTTTCACCTTCAGCTAGTGCAAGATTCTGTTACTGGGGAGCTTGACCAGCTTCATAATTCATTGAAAGTAGTCCATGTGGATGGTACAAAAGCCATTAACGATGCTAAATAAGCAATTCGTCGGGCTAAAGAGAGTGAAGCTGGTCAGGTAAATGAACTTCAAGTGGCTGCCGATGAAGCTCAGGATACTGTAAAACTAAAAATAAATCATGTTGAAAGTCTTCTGTAATTTCTAAAAAAAGAGAAGAGACTCCAGTCTATGGATGTTCTTCTAATCTTTTTCATTAATGAAAAACAGTTCATCTACAATCATTTATATCTTCTTTTTTTATAATTCCTATTATTTTAACCTAAGACAATGGCCCTAGTAAACATAGTTTGATTTTTAGTAGGTTTATATAAACATTCCCACATGATTTATCTTATAATTGCTCAATATTTCCTAAATCATACAAAATAAATGTTTACTGAGATGGGACTTGAATTTTTTTCCGATTACCCATTATAGGTTCCCTATTTAATGAGTACCTTGTATTTTGTTATTGACAGTTTAACATCATGCATGTTGGACTATAAAAAGGATAATATTTAAGGTAAAATAGATTTTACTAAATGGATGATACTGACTAAATTCTTCATAATCTATTTGGAAACATATTTCCATATTCAAGTATAGAGGGGCGAAATTGTAATCTTTGACTAGAGAAATTTTGAATATGACGAATGACATGGGAATAGAGCTATAAGTCATTAGAGGAAGTATTTTCAAAGAATGAAGTTACCACTAGTTGAAAAACCAGTTATGTGGGATGAATTATGCAGGGCCAACTGGGGCATAAGCAGCATAGTTAAATAGTAGCATCTTTTGGATGACAGGTCCATTATATAGACCACTAATGAAAGGCAACCTAAGGGAACGCGCTGCATAATCGGAAAAATGAACTCTTATAATTTTGAATTTCTATTGCTAAAATCCAAAGAACATTTTATAGGGATTCAAATTTTCCAATTCATAGAGTCTGCTTCATGGAGAAAGGTACTTGAATATGGAGAGGATATTACCAATCAGAATTTTCAAATAATTGGCGGAATGTGACTTCTACAAAGGTCTCACCAAAACATAGGAAAAAGTTATCTATGGTTTTAAATCATATGACTAAACCCATAGATAGAAAAATTATACAACATAATATTTTCAGATCATGGAAGACAGTATGGAACAAAAATGTTAAGGATGGCAGTTTTTTTTCAGATCCCTACATATTGTCATTAAGACCAATAGGGACAAAAGAGGATTCACCTAAGAATGATGTTACCACTACTTGAAATACATGTTATAGAGGTTTAATTATGCAGGGCCAACTGGGGCATAAGCTGCATAGTCAAATAGTAGCATCATTTGGGCTGACAGGTCTATTATGTAGACAACTTATGAATGGCCACCCATGGGCACGTCTTGCATAGTCAGACAAAAGAATTCTCAAGTATCAGAAATTATGCTACTAGAAGTCAAGAAAAAGGGTTATGTAGTTCATGAATCTTATTTTTATAATGTTGAGGTTGGGACCTGAATTGATATTTTGGATGTCACTATATCTCATTAGGATGAAAATCATGCAAAATGTTGTTCTGGAAATACGTTTTAACGTCTTACAGGTTGAAAGCATGGATGACCTTATTTTAGGGTTTTAGAGATCGGACCATAGTGAGAGAGACACATCGTTCATTTGTTATGAATCTGATGAGAATAAAGACCAGTGTGTTCCACATCACACCATGTGCTCTGAGGGGGGATTTTTTAGCCATCAGACTGAAATTGGAGTTTGGGGTTAGGCTGAAAGGCTCAGGGATGGACTCGAGGAATTCTCAAGCGTTCCTACATTTCCCATGAGGATGGGAATCAAGCTGCATATAGTTCTTGAAATACTCTAGGTACATATTTGGTTCATACATATGAGGGGTAAATAGGACTATTGAAATTATAGTTGGACACATGATTAAAGGCATTGGTGTCACTAAATATCTAATAATGATGATAATCAAGCCACATGTAGTTCATGAAACATGACATGGTTAGATACCATGTCAATGATTATTCTTCTCGAGTGAGGGTATCATGAATTTTTTCAGTTTATTGTCATACAGGATAAAAGAACAAATAGTTTAAGGTCGTATGCTTGGACTAGTGCTATGTAGTTTAATGAATTGAAGAAAGGAAAATGGGGAACTATATAGTTTAACGCTATATAGCTAGGATGATGGTACATACACAGTTTAACGTTATGTAGTATAAAAGTAAACTGATATGAATAATACAGTTGAAAGGGACTTCATGGATCAACATCATATGGTATAGTTGTAAATTAATGTGAAAAAGTGGTTTCAGGCTTGAATCTTAGGAGGTTGCCTACGTACCCAGCCTAGGAGGGAAGGATCAAAGTCTGCATAGTTGAATTGAGAGAGATTTGGTGATCGGGGTGTACCTGAGGTCAGCGACCCAAACATGATGGCAGGACATAAGTGTGGTTAGCACCCTAGAGAATATGTCACGGTCAAAGCTTAATATATGCTCAAGTGAGTAATGCTCTATGTGAGAATCAAGAAGGATCAACTTAACTGGGGATCGTGTTGTGAAAGAAGCAACCATAAAGAATGGTGTGGTGCTTATGCATGATTATTTTCCCAGAGCACACATGGGAACAGTGTTTAAAAAACAATTCTGCATGTGGTTATCAGTGTTTAATGTCATGTGTTACAATTATGGGGTGCTTGGTAGTTTAATGTCCTACAGATCAAACGATGTATAATTTAAGGTCGTGTTGGATGATAAAGGGGACACAGTCTAACATTATGTTGGATGATAGAGGTGGCTATGTATTTTAATGTCATGTAGTAAGGCCAATGGGTGTATTTGTGTTACACAAAATACTTCTTAAAAAATCTTGCATCGGTTGTAGTTGTAATGTGTTCTCCATCCATTGAGATTAAAGAATAATCTCAATTGGGGTAGACCCAATGTATTGAGTAATGTCCCTCCCACATTGGCTCAAGCATTGGAGGTTTCATTCCCAGTATCATTAGGGTTCTCAGGACCAATACCAATTCTCCGTGAATGACTGAATGAAGATGAAATTTTTTATTGAAATATCGTGCTATTCGATTCTGATAGACTTTTAAATGGTGTAGTGTGCACAATCCTTTTTCATCTAGTCATTCAAATTCCTCCAATTTATTTTGATATTGTTCATCTGTAGATATCTGATCATAAATGGTGACTCTAAGAAAAGTTAATTGGACCATAATAATAATGACTACATTCATTCCATATAACAATGAATATGGAGTTGATCGTGTTGCAGTGAGGCTGGTAGATCGATAAGCCAATAGAAAATGAAAATGGTTATTAGGAAATGACTTCTTATCTTTATCCACCATCATTTGAAGTATTCTTGAAAGAGTATTATAGAATTCCTTTATTTGACAATTTTCTACTACATCATACTCCGATGAATTGTTGGAACTGATATTGGATTCTTGATAAAATTTTCATACCATTGATAAACAAAAGCTGGTGCCATTATCCGTCAATAAAGTATGAGAAACACCAAATCTTGTAATGATGTTGGACTTGAAAAAGATAACTATGCTTCTAGAACTGAATTCATTGAGAGGTATTACCTCTTCCCATAAGGAAAAGAAGTCAGTAGTAGTTAGAATATAGTTAAACTTCTTAGAAATAGATGGAGGATAGGGTCCTACTACATCCACTCTCCATGTAGCAAATGGCCAAGAGTATTTAGCCGTATGAAGAAACTCTAGGGGTTGATGAATTAAGTTGAAACATACATGTATAGAATGAAACATCATAGTGAAATCAACACAATCTTGCATCATTGAAGTTGAGAAGTATCCAAGCCTTCGAATTGGACCAGAAATTCTATGTCCAGACTGGTGAGAACTACAAACTCATGCATGTACCTCATTCATGATTCCCATTGTCTCTTCACCATCAAAACATCCAAATAGAATTCCATCAAAACCTCACTTATTGGGATTATTTGGTGATTTGGGCTATCATAAAGAGTAAAATTGACCACACATCTCCAGACTTGTTCTTTCCAAAACTCTAAAAGGTGGGAGTGTTCCATTTTGAAGGTATTACCAGATAGGTGGCACCCATCCTTTAGTATGAACATATAGATCAGAAATGGGGTTTATTTCATTGATTTCTTCTATTCTGATTTGAACAAAAGATGAAACTACATGATGATGGGAAATACTGATGATTGTTTCGTCCCGATTTGGATCTACAAGTTTTGTGTCTATATTAGCCAGTAGATCAGCTTCGACATTTTGTAATCGTGGGACATAAGTGAATGTCGGTTCTAAGGAAAATTATATCATTAACTCGCTGACGTAATCATACAAAGGGATTAACTCTACCTTTCTGATGGCATAATCCCCTTTGATTTGTTTGATTACCAAATCTAAATCACATTATACCTTCAAGTGATTCACATGTGCTTGAAGCACCAATTACAATCCTGCGATAAGTTCTTGATATTCTACTTCATTGTTTGTACCGCCTTCTAACAATAATAAGGAATAGGTTAGTATATCCTTTTCTGGGTAAATAAGAACAATTCCAAACCAAAATTTGTTGAAATTAAGATCTTCCATTTTCTTCCTTGTTAGTCTTCTGGATGCACCGTAAATGTATATTTCCCATGTTTGAGGATTATCTTGAATAGATAAGACTTCTTCATCATGAAGCTCAGTATTTAAAGATGTATCTTCTACAGATGGGTGTTCAACAAGGAAATTGGCCAGAGCATGGCCCTTTATTTCCTTTTGAGATGCATACTAGATATCAAACTGCTGCAAAATAACTTCCCACCTTACCATACATCTTGTAAGCATCAGACGACTAAGGATAAATTTGAGTGGGTTAATGCAAGATACCAATTGGATATCATGATGTTTGAGGTAGTGTCTCAATTTCTAAACAGCAAAGATTAATGCTAAACAGCATTATTTAATACTTGAATATCGAGTTTCTTCATCAATCATAGTCTAATTGAGATAGTAAAGGATTTTTTCATTCCCAACATCATTCTTTTGGGCATGGATGGCACCCAATTATTTCTCTAAAGCTGTTACATAGAGAAAACATGTTCTTCCTTCTATTGGTGTCATTAATACCCATAAACGCAAGAGATTTTTCTTGAGGATATCGAATTCTTCTTAACATTCATTAGTTCATTGGTAGGTGACTCCCTTCTTCATTAATCTGGTAAAGTGTAAACACTTGCCTTCCAAATTGGCAATAAAATGCCGAATATAGGTGAAGTATCCTTGAATTCCTTTTAATTCCTTAAAATTTCAAGGAAATGACATGTCAAGGATTGATTTTTTCTTCTCAGGATCAACTAATATACCACGATGGCGTACAACAAAACCAAGAAGTTTTTGTGAGGTTACCCCGAAATCACATTTTAAGGGGTTCATCTTCAAATTGTGTTGTCGAAGTTTGATGAGTATTATTTCCAGATCTTCCATGTGATCAGAATGTTGTCTAGATTTATCCACTAAATAATCCACATAACATTCAATATATTTTCATAAAAAGGTTTTGAAGGTATGGTGCATGGAACATTGATACATTACACCTGCATTCTTCAGGCCAAAGGGCATTAACCGATAGAAAAACACATCGTATGGAGCTCTGAAGGCCATAAAATCCTCATCATTTTGGGCCAGTCGTATTTTATTATACCCAGAGTAACCACCCATGGAGAAAAGGGATTCATAACCAGCTGTTGAATCAATTAAGAGTTCTGTGATTGGAACTGTAAAATCATCGTTGGAATAATGCCAATTAAGATCTCTGAAGTCAATACAAACTCTAATTTGTCCATTCTTCTTTTTTAATAGGAAAAATATTAACCATCCATTTGGGATACTAATCTTCTCTAACAATGTTATATTTGATAATCTTATCATCTTGAGATTCAATTTTGAAGGTATAACTTGGGTTTGTTTTTCTTAAGTCTTGTTTGAATCCCCAATGTTCTTCTCGAACTCACAAATTGATGAGTGGAAACTTCATGATCAAGACCTAGAATTTATGTATAATTTCATGAAAATAATTCTCGATTATTCTTTACAAATTATGTATACATTTCTTGATCTTCAAGATTCGGGGTTTCACTATTTAAAGTCAGCCGATGATCTTCTTTTGTAGCCATATTTATTTTTCTGAGTTCATCCACCCCGGTAGAGATACCCTCTTCAGATGCTGGAGGAGAATCCCTGAGATTTTCCTATTCTTCTAAAAAATGTGTTACTTTTTATGTTTCTACTTGCATAGTAGATGATGAATCATAATTTCCATGGTCAGGAGTGATGTTATAATTTTAATATCTTGAATAGAAGGCTTCCATTTTTGACC
The DNA here is from genome assembly GCA_963277665.1 of Viscum album. Classification (NCBI taxonomy): domain Eukaryota; kingdom Viridiplantae; phylum Streptophyta; class Magnoliopsida; order Santalales; family Viscaceae; genus Viscum; species Viscum album. The sequence continues at coordinate 1,474,931,730 of OY728157.1, forward strand.
CTATTTATCATGAAGGGATTCCTGGAGTGATATAGAGGAGATTATGGATTGATAATCGACATCATTTTTTTCCTCTGGTATTGCTATACCTTCTTCTGGCCTAGTTGATGAAGTATATAATTTTTGGATTTCAGTGTATTAAATGAAGACATCTCTATTTAAGTTTGCTTCACTACTTAGAGAGTCAATAATTTCTCCCATGCTATCTGGCTTGGTATCCATAATTGACATTATGGAAGTTTCCATAAGAGTTTTAGGGTTTAGGTCAATCTTGTTAAATTTGACTGATAGAAACACATAATCTATACTCACATCTAAAAATGGGTTTACTGCAATCTTTTCCAAACCATTTGGAGCATTAATTTTGTTGACCTTCATTGTCGTGGATTTTTTATTCCTCTCCATGTGATAATATTCAAGCTCAATTTATTGAGATTAACAAGTTTTGATTGGTTCCTTGTCACCATATAATGTCCCAATTTGACCATTTAAACAATTTTTGAGACATTTATGTAATGATGATTGTACGACTGCATGCTGATGTCACCAAGGCCTTCAATAAAAAATGTTGAAAGTTATATCCTGAAGAACATCCATGAAATCTAAATTAGACACTAGGTCTCAAAAAATTATTTTGAGTGTAATTTCACCCAGAGGTTCTTGTTTATTCTAACCATATCCTTGAAACATACATGTAGAATGAGATAAATCAGATTCGGTGAGGCCCAATTGACGAAGTGTATGAATAGGAATGAATTTGACTCCTAATCCATTATCAATGACAGCTCATGGATGACTATATCATTGACATTGCTAGATAGATACAAAGGTCTGATATGTCCTTGTACAACATCATCTTCATCTTCATCTATAAAATATATCATTGAATGGAATTATACATGATCATTCTCTATAAGGTAGACCTCAACTGCAACAAATTTAGTTTTGAATTCTTGAGGACTTGACAAAGCCTCAATAAGCACCTCTCGAAGATCTTTTGATAGATTCAAAGAATCTAGAATTGGTAACCTTGATGGCACTTGGGCCAAATGTTTCAAGACATCATAATTTTTCTCTAATGGTTTGTGTTTCCCATCATAAAAATGTGGATTTTAAGGTGCCTTGTAAGTTGATGAGTTGGCAGTAGATGCATCCCATATTGGGTTAAGAATTGGAAACACTCCTCTCTTCTGTAGATTAGACCGAATAGGTATATCTATTTTCTGAGAGGAAGAAGGTGTAACTTCAAACTTGTTCTCCAAAATAACTATGTTAGGAACAAATATTCCTTGTGTGGAAGAACTTTCTTCTTCATGTTGAGCCCACTGAAGGGATTTTCCATGAGTTTCTGCCACCTATACAGTTCTAAATGGGGTAGGATTGAAATAGTGGCTTCTGGAATATCCACGTCTTCCCCTGTATCAAAGACCTTTGTCCCTTCTTATAACTCCTCTATGAGATACAGGGAATGTTGTCTCATAATGATCAAAATTGTCATTGGAATTGGGATCTGTTAAATGAATCATATTAACAAAACCAAAGATCAATTATTCATCTAATGAGACTTATTTCTGATGAACCAGTTCAGGTTGTGCTATTTGGCGGGGTAGTGCCTGTTCTTTTGAAGCAGATGGCATAAAATCTTCCAGAGTCAATGATAACTTGGGATTAGAAACAAACTCTTCTTCTTCTGACTGCTCTTATTTCATCAAATTACACAACTTATTTGAGTATTTTCCTTCTGATGAAGTGGTTTTTTGTGTGGAAGAAATAGTAGAAGACACGATTGATTGATTCAATTATGTTCATAAAATGGCATGTGTTAGGTTGATCATTTTCTTGATCATCCAATCATAATATTTCAATGCTTTTTTTCTTTTGAATTCATGCCACTCGCCTTATTTCATTGTATCATTAGCTTTAACACATTCTACCTAGGGTAAAGAACATTTTAGTTTTACTTGTCTAGAGTCCACCATCTTTTGCAAGAGATCTATTAAGACCAAACACTCTTTAATGGGATGCCCCAACATCTAATGAAACGGGAAATAAATGTGCAGGTCTTCATCTCCTACCATGTTTGGCATTTTGGGACTTGGAAATAGAACTATATTATTTCCCAGAGCTGAGAGGGATTAACCACAAACTTGTTCATTCCAGAAAGAATAACATTTGTCCTTTAATCCTCAAACTGTTTCCACCTTAGTCTCTTTTGATCATCTTGACGAGGAGACCATTGTTTTTTATTCTTAAGAAGTGTATCTCTTTGATATGATGATGGTTTTGAAGTGTAAAAAGGTACATGTGATTGTTTAAGTGTAATTTTAGCAGTCTTCTCATTCCCTATTCTCCTTCCTAGAGCTGATGGAATTACACAAGTTTTCACATTAGTCTTTATAATAGAGTCTTAGATCTACTGAGCTATTCAAGTTAGGTCTCCAAAACCTCTTGTGTATTTCACAGGGATCAACGGTGTGCATAATTTGTCACAAATATTTACCAAACAGATTAGAAAGAACTCTTCTAGAGGGAGTGCTAAACATAAGTAATATGTTAATCCCTTCTAGTGAGCAATGAAATCTGAAACTCTTTCATTTTCAATTTTCTTACAATTGGTAAGATAAAAACTATCATATTTGGTAATGTTGAGATAGATTGAATGAGGAACCTTTTATGAAGATCTTCCCACCCAGTACTTTACTGAGATTGCAAACTTCTATATAGGACAAAAGAAGGCCTTTGTAATGACTTCACAAAACACCTGAGCTTAACTACTTCTCGTTGTTGAGGAGATCCCAACATAGGATCACAATTAGAAACAAAATGGGTTAAGTGTTGTTTTGGATCTCTTAAACAATTAAATATTGGGAATTTGGTATTCGCAAAATTTGATGGGGGAGGTATTTCATCCACCTATTCAGGGTCAACTCCCTTTTTTGGTTGAAATTGTTCATGTGTTCCTTCTATAGCATCTATCCAAGATATTATTGTAGTCATTAATTTTTGAGAAAATTCTGGTTGAGCCTGAACCTAAGTAGGTTCAATAACATGAGTTTGGATGGGGGTGGTGACCGGTAATTCCACTGATTGTAGTATTGGTGGTTGCTATCACGCATAAACCATAGGATTGGACCTGTGATGGTGTGCTTGTAAAGGGGTATATTCTTGATCCATCCTTGTAGCTACAACAAATTCCCAGGATAGATTAACTCCATCATTATAAAGAGGAAGACTACCTTGAAATAGTGCTATATTTAACCTTTTTATCTCCTTTTCTTTATCTTGTTGTGCGATCCATTCATCTAATGAGAGTCATTGCCCTTCTCCAAAGGTATGGTGGGATGTAACCTGACATTTACTATTTTCCTTGGCATGTTCCTTTATGGGGTATGGAAGGGCATTACCCGAAGGAATGTATTACCTCTGGGAAACCCTCTGGCTTTTGGTATGCACACCTCCTTCATTTTTGACTGTATATATAGCCTCTTGAATAGGAAATTCTTCATCTAATCCCTCTAATTGAGCCACATGTTCTTGGGGTTTAGTGACAACTGCATTGATTAACTTTATCGATACATAATGCATTATAGCCCTTATTTCATTTTTTCTATGAAACATTCATATTCCATGTCCTTTATGAGACATTGACTTTTGTTTGGTGGATCCCTCATGAACATCTTGATGATCCATAAATTGATGGGAAATTACTGATAATTCAGCTCGGCGTTCTATTGGAAGCTTCTTCCGTAATCGAGAGAACACAAACATTCACTAAGGGAGAGATTGAGAATTTTAATAAATCTCTAGTCTAATGGATTGGGACTATTCTTGTTTTTCCTATTCAACTCGTCGATTACATTCTATTGATCTCGAGGGTTTGATTAAATGAGTCCCCATCCTAGCAATCTAAGGTGTCTCTTGAGCTGCAACATTTGAAACTTTCTTAAAATATCTATTGATTTTGAGGATGTTAGTACAAAAATTAGCCGGATGCATCATCCTACATCCACTCAAATCACCTGGATCAGATGCCCATTGGATTATTTTTAACACCTCTATCACCTAATGATGTGCATGCTCTAAACTCGAATCCTATCGATATTCCCATTTTCTGGATGCAAGAGTAATTCGAAAACATTTTATTTCTATGTTTGACTTTGGGAAGAACTTGTTGAGGCTTGTTCTTGAGCAAGCCTTTTATTACAAACAAAACTAGATAGACGTGTCTAGACATGGGAAATAACATTGCATGAGACCACTTTTGGTGGACTTTGATGACTGGAGAGCACAGTGAAATACAATACTCAATGAACACCCAATCACATGATATGAATACCAGATGGGGCATTGGTAATTAACTGGCACAACATTTTTAATGTGCCAAGGCATGTACACTGAAGGTCTCTCTGCTTCTATTCAACCTTTGCATTTCTGGAAACTAATAAAGATGCCATGTCAATTTGGTGTTGCAACCCTTCTATTACATTGTCATGGTTTTGATATTCATCATAAGATAATATTTTATCTTTTAGGTAACAAATAGTTTTCCACATGTTGAGATGAATATCATTAATACAACCATCTGTCAATGTTTCTAGAATTTCAAACTGACAGTCAACAAAAGGCCAAAACATGACTAGCATCTCACCATTCGCTAGTTGTTTTCTCATATTCAGTACTTCCTCTTTGTCATTTGATGAAGATTCTTCTACCTAATTAGATCAAAGCTGGTGCTTCTTTGTTGCTTCATCAGATTCAAAAATATTGGTAGAGAATTCATTTATAAAATTAAAAGATGAATGGCCTTGGGGTGGTTCATAGATTGACCTACACCTCAGGCTATCTTCTGATTGAGAAAGTATTTTACATTATAGTGGTAAGGCATCAGATATGACTGGCCTGACATTTTCAAGTGCCTCAAGATAATAGGGCTTTCTTGTTACTACATTGTACATTGAATAATTTTCCAAGCAATGTGAATTACTACTGTGGAGAATACTTTTGCAGCTAAATTCATCATCCTGGAGAAGAACACTATGGGGGGTTACAGCAAAAGATGAAATTTTTTTTCTTTGGTCTTCTGGCCACGTAGAGGGATATCTTGGCTCTCATTTGAAGATGATACATTGAAATTGACCAAATTTTCATGATACAAGCCTTCATGAGGAGGCGTTTGATTAAGACCATTGGAATTATTTTTGTTACTTTCAGAATTTGTAAATGAGAGAGTTTAATCTTGAGTTGCAAAAGATAATTGTCTGTGGACTTCAAGAACTCCAGCATTGAGTAAGGCCTTATTGCAGATTGGATCATGATTTTTTTTAACTATACTGGATGGGTCATTTTCAAGGACACCTTATTACTCACACTAGAAACCACTTGTTGACAGAAGTGGTTTTTATTGGCAGGTGTATATGCCTTATCAGGAGAAATTATCATGTTAGGCTGATTATCTTCATTTAAATCGTGTGTATATGCACAACATGATTGTCTGTATGATATGGGGTAGTATGTTGTAGGACCATTATGGACTGGAAAAGAAGTGTGTATATTCTCCGGGGTGACATGTTGATGTTTCACTCCACTGATAGGGATAGATTTGTGTTTATCTACATGTGATTCCCCTGAAGTTGTTATAATTTTCTGATAGGTATCCAGAATATGGGAAGGGATTTTCTTATGCTCTTTCACCATTTTCAAAATGTGCTTGGTGACTTCAGCTAACAAAATGGGAATATACATCCATTATGTGGTTGGAGTAGGTGTGTGTTTCTACTCCTATCCTCCTTTTCCTGTCAATGAATTCTGACAGTACTCATGTGTGGAGCAGAATGTTGTGTCTGCCTCCTGGTTGTCATTGGAGATTTCCTATTGACATCTCTGGGTTCTACCAAACAAGAATGTCTGTTATATTCATGAATTTCAGGTGTATGTGTTTTCTGATTGTTCTCCACCAAATATGATTGATTACTATCCTTCAATTCTAACAGACGAGACTGCTGGAAGAATTGATGAGTGTAAGCAGGTGTATGTGCCTGTTTATAGGTGGTCAGCACATTTGATTAGAGAGCTTCTTTGGATGCAATCAAATGAACCTACTGACTGGTTGATGAATTATAAATAGGTTTTTATATTCCTACCTATAGTACTCTGCTTGAATTTCCTAGAGGGATTGGTGTTTCACTGCCATATGAGTCTGTTGGGCAGTGAAATCAAGACAGACAGGTGTATATGCTTGCTCGTTGTTTACCTTCAATCTAGATTAATGAACTTCTTTGGAGGGGTCATAGGTAATAACCTGGTCCATGTTAGCCAAATTTCACATCTAAAGGTTCGTCTTGTGTGCTCGAGACTAAGGAACCTGAGCCAAACACCAAGACATGATACCCTCAACATGTTGATGGTGCACTACCACACAAGTCTGGCAGTGATTCTTGGTGGGAGTCCTTAGGATGGTATCTTTTCTTCTTGATCTAAGGCCTTGAATGACCTCTTCATTCACCTCCCTTTAATATGGGAGGGTATGGTTGTTGCGTTCTAAGGATAATGACCCAAAACGGTTGGAGACAGTGGTTGGCACCACCTGTTTCTTGACCACTATCATCTATGTCTGGAAAACCAGGGTTAGTTGTCAACATAGAGGGCATGTCAAGTGGCCTATAGAGTCGGGATGGTTCCATGTTGGTGGTATTCCTTCACCAAGGCATTCAAGACCTAGCGTTGAAGACGCTGAGTAGGTAATTTCGTCCTCAGAGTAGATGAGGATCCAGCAGGAGTAGCGGTCGAGGCATTCACAAGTGTGAACATTAAAGAAGTCATTCTATGTTGTAGAGAGATCTTGAAAAATGGTGCATGTTTGATATAACAGACATAATCAATATATGTTTGGACATACTACATATTTTGTATGATCACATATGTTATTGATTTCGTTGTTGACCCTTATATTGAGTTTAATAGGTTCCTATCAAATAAGTAAAACTTCATTTAACTAGGATAAATATTCATGTCGGGTTAACCATTTATTGTTTCTTCCGGAAATGGTAATTACCATGATTGATTAATGTACAAAAATTAAAATCAATTTCTAATTTATTTATTCATAGAACCAGAAACACCCAATGATTCTATATCCATTTGGACCTACTTTAAAAAGGTATGTGCTCATTAGTTGTGGACCGATGAGGCTTATGAATTTTCATTGGTCGAGAGGATGGGAGGTCAGTATCATCACAATTTTTTTGTGGGAAATATTTCCAACTCTAGAACTCACTTATAGATTTAATTTATGTTCACAATTCCTTATTAATTCACCAAGAATGAAAATTATTATTCAATTAGATTTGGAAATCAATGAGTGATATATATGGGATTTAGAGAATATTTTATATGTATCTGAGGTTCTTCATCGATAGAGAAACATCTGTATGTATTGGAGATTCATAGTCTGTGGTATCCTTAAATATATTATATAGAAATTTCATGGTCAATTTGATGACCATACTAGTTTTAAATCCAATCATTGGGGCACTTGAATTTTTATTGTCATTCAGAAAGAGAGGGATTATTTCAGAGTTAGGATCATACCCGCAGATGGGCTATCTATGTATCCTCATTAAAAAGGAATCATAACCCACATAATTTGATAAGCTGGATGGGGTTTATGGATGGTTAAAGGCCTAAAAACAGATTTCGTGATTACATTTACCCTCTAAGGTCATGTGAGTCATTCTGGGTGTGAGAAATAAGAGGTATTAGTAAACTTGATGATGATGCCACGAAAGATGCAGTCATGAGAAATGATGTGGGGCTTACATATGAATGACTACCCAAGTATATGAAGACCAGTACATACTTCAGGAAAGAATCCCAGGAGAAGGGTCATTAAAGGAATTTTTACCTTTCCAAGATTTGTAGTTTTAACATGTGGCTTACTCTAGAGAAGGAGACCCAAATTAAATAGGACTTATGATTTTGGCTTATTCCATAGAAGGAGGCTCAAATAAAAAAGAAATTTAGATTAGGTCTTACTCCTAAGAAGGATTCCCAAAAACAAAACAAAATATTCCTTTCATCTTAAAGGATGAGGTTATATAGAGGAAACCTCTAACTATGATGACATAAATCTTGTATGTCATGAGGTGTTGGGATAGATTCTCATAGAATTCCTTTCAAATAAGGAAACCAGCAAAGGAACCAGGACATAAATCGAATTGAAAAGGGGTTCAAGGTCTAATATCATGAAGAGGAGATGAGAATGGGAGAGAGGCACACAAATGAAGTTGGTGCACAAGTGTTGGATGCACAAATCACTAGGTGTGCAAGTCTTAGCGGTGCAAGAGTACTTGTGCGGCATGGGTTCTCCTAGGTGATGAAAAATCTATAGGGTAACACTTGGGTATGGTTTGACTCAAGAATTTAGTAATATCCTAAGATGTTTCCAAAATGGTGGCACACAAGTTTCATCAAAAGGGTAGGGAGGTGTGAAAGTGTTTCCATTTTTAATGTGGTCTGGACACTTAAGTGCACATTTGTTGATGAATTCTAAACACATAGGCCTTATCCTACTCCTTCAAGTCATCTATTCTTGGTAGAAAAAGTTACCTTAGAAGCTTTCAGAAGAGTGGAGTTGAAGACTTGGGCGACCAGAGCATGAATATGAGTTTTGGAAAATCCATCACTGAAATGGGGGGGCCCACAGAGGATATTTATATACCACTATGCACCTTGGGTGAAGAATCAGATAGGGTGCGCAAGTGACTTGTGTGCCTCAATATAAATGAGATCTTGGTCTATGCCTATGTCAATTTTTTTGATTTTCATCAATGGGTGACCTTGTTTCTGCTTAAGGTATCCCCCTTTCCAATTCATTGGACTCTTTGATGGAAAAGAGCGTCAACAACCACATAGGGATATTTTTGAACAAAAGTGAGAGTCTGGATCCCTTACCTTAAATTCATTATTGTTATCCACTTGTCATTAAATACATGGAAAAAATTTATGTTCATTAATTAATAATTTCATAACCTCTTATAAATTTAATTAGTTTATTATAATCATTTTTTGTTCTTTTATAACCATTTTGATTGGTTATAAGGTTCAAATTCATTATTCGAGATCATTTGATTTTAGGGTTTTAATGACCAGTGCACTTATATTCATGTTTGGATAAACATGTAAGATGAAAGTGGTTATCCAGAATTGAAGTTATATTCTATTAGTGAACATCCAAGAGAAAAAATGGTTTTAAATTTAATTAGTTTACTTCGTGTGACGTTGAATTATTATGTAAGTGAATAGTGACAACAGTTTTTGTTAATTTGTGGGTTTGATTACAAAGAACATGTTTCACTTTATTACATAATAAAATTTGTACAAAATGATTACAATACCAAATATAGGATATATTGCATATATATTAATCTTATTCAACCATAACACAAATGGTTTCATGTCCAAAATTAATGATTATAATACAAATCGATAAACAGTTGTCCTTGAATGTTATAAATTGGCACAACTCAAACAGCACTTTCATTTCTTCAAATAAAATGTAGGGAAAAGAAGGAATATAACAAAATATCCCATTAGCCTAAAAAAATCCATTCCAGGGATGTTACTAGAGTTATCATACTATTTTACTAAAGGTAGGTGAGGAAACAAACAAAAATACAATAATTTAAAAGAAAAAAAGAATTGAAAAGAGGAATTTAGCTCTAGAGGTTTCCTCCTTCGAGAACCTCTTAAGGGGAGAGGTTTTGGAAATTTGAGGGTAATAATGGCTTATGGACATGGGGGAGAATCTTGGGGACATATTCTGGTAGAATATTGGTAAATCAAAATGCTTGAGAAGAGTGAAGAGAAGAGGGAGTGGGGAGGGATTTATAGAAGAGGAGAGGATGGGTTTTCATAATTTATTAATTATTATTTTGTTATATATTCACAATACAAGGACTAGTAAGTATTAAATTAACAAGAAAAGTAATAAATTAATGTAAAATCAAAAAAAATGGTATTACATTAGTAGATCAACATCAATGACTCAATATATCCTTTATTTAGCATTTATCATAAATTATCGCATTTTACTATTCATCAAAAATTAATGTTTTTCAGAAAAATACAAAAAAAATCCGTAAGCATTTTTTGACGTGTAGAATCTAAAAATGAAGTCCATTTTTTAAAAATTATTTCTAAAAAATATTTTATTAATATATAATTAACACCATTTTTTTAGCTAAGTGTATAAACACTTAAATTATTCAACATCATTTTTAAGGTTCCCAAATTTATTTATACATTCATGGTCATTGATACCATTTATAAGAGTCATATTAATATTCATAAGGTGATGTTACTATTCATATGGGTAGGATACTATTCAAAAGGGTAGGTTACTATTCCCCAAAAATTATTTTAATTCTAAGAGACTCTAAATATCATCTTAAACACAAATGCGTATGTCAAATTTTCAAAATTCAAAACACTCAAGTGGAAAATTTCTGTTCAATGGCAAGGATATGACTATCTCCCAAATAACCATGTGTTCTTTCAAATACACCCAGTACTTTATGAAATATAAGCTATGACTCAAACATTTTTATGAGAAACATACAAAAAAATGTTTGTGGTTCTACATTAATCCTTCTTTTTGAAATTTCATCCTCTAAATATCTCTGTTATAAAGGCATCCAAAATAGTTGTGCGTTGATCTTATTTATAACATTCTCAGGTTCCCATGCTGCTTTCTCCAAATTATGGTTTTTCAAAATATACATTACTAGATGAGTTTCCTAATTTATCAATACTTATTACCTTGTGTCAAAGATCATAGTAGGTTATTCACAGTTGGACAAATACGGTTGCATTTCTCTTTCTTCCTAGGTGAGTACATGTGTTGGGTCTAGCATGAATTTCATTAATAATGACACATAGAACACATCATGTACTTTGGAAAGACTAGGAGGAATTGCTAAAAGGAAAGCTACAACTCTGATTCTTTCCAGAATTTTAAATGGTCCGATGTACCTGGGGATTAGTTTCCCATTCTTACCAAACCATAAGACACCCTACCAAGGAGATACATTCTAAAATACGCGATCTTCTAATTATAATTCTCAATCATTTCACTGGTTTCCAGAATAACTCTTTTACTTACATTTTTCTTCTTTAATATGGGATTGGATTTTTGTCACAATTTTCATGATCTCTTGAATATGTCTTAGGCCGATAGGTTTCCTCTTACTAACTACATCCCATCAAGTTGGAGTTCGAAATATATTTCTATATAATGCTTAAAATGGATCCATTTTAATACTATAATGGAAACTATTATTGTTAGAAAATTCCCCCAATGGCATGTATTGATCCAACATACCTTTGATGTCAGTATAGCATGATCTCAGCATTTCTTCTAGAGGTTGAATAGTCTTTTTAGATTGTCCGTTTTTTTGAGGGTGATAATCTGTACACATAAAAAGATCAGTATTCAAATCCTTCTAAAGTATTTTCCAAAATATTGATTTAAACTTTGGATCTTGATCATATTCAATTAATCGAGGTGCACCATAAAATGTTTACAACTTCACAAATATAAATTCTTTCCAGACGTTCAAGTGGTAAATCCTCTGTTATATGATGGAAATGTGTGGATTTTGTGAGAAGACCAACAATTATCCATATTTCATCATTTCTTCTAGTTTTCCTCAGTAGTCTGGTGACAAAACCCATCATAATATTATCCCTCTTCCCCATAGGAATTGTTAGAGGCTGCATCACTCCAATGGGATGATGTCTCCCTACCTTGACTTTTTGTCAAATTAGACACCTTGACATGTAGTTAGAAATATGCCGCATAATATTATCCCACATATAATATTCCATTAGATATCCATAAATCAATTTTTCAACCAGGGGTATAGAGAAATTTTAGCTAAGGGCGTCATATAATGGTTCCCTTTTTATCTCAGGAACGGATATAACACATATAATAGTGCCAAATTTCGAAACTCCTTCATGCATGATGTAAGCCAATAACCCATCCTTGACAACATTAATTTTCCTGTGAAAATTCTCATCATCATATTGAGATCTTTTATCTTCTCTAATAAATATAGTTTGGAAATCACTTGAAAGGGGAAAGATGTTTCCCTTTCGATAACAATTTATATGTCCATCTTTTGTAGATCCATTAATATATGATATCATTCAATAACCATTTGGGTTAGGAGTCTGTAATATTTCCTACTTAATGTATCTACAACCATATTATCCTTTCCTGGGTTGTATTGTATTGAATAATTGTAATCATTGAGTAACTAAAGAAATCTCCTTTGCCTCATGTTTAGTTCTTCTTGTTTGAAAATTTATTTCAATCATTTGTGCTCCCAATAAATCTCATAAAATTCTCTACAAGGATAATGTCTCTATATTTTTTGAGAAAAGATTACAGATGGTAACTCAAGATCATGAGTTGGATAATTTTCTCATGATTCATCAACTGTCTAGATTAAAAATCAATAACCTTATCATTTTGCGAAGGACACAACCCATTACGTTCTTTTATGTGTTGCTGTATATCAAAAATCCTTCATTTCTATTTTTAAGAGTCAAAATTGAAGCATTGAACAGTATTATTTTCTTTTCATAGAAGAATTTTGTAAATTATATTGACCAGAAACACTTAACTCCTTTATGTGTGAGCTTGGTTAGTAGGTTAGCTAGTTGGGTAAAATATAGAACGAAATGCCTATAGTAACCTGATATGACAATAAATCTATGTAACTCAGTTATGTTTGTTGGAATGGGTCAATATTTAATTGACATATTATTTTTAGGGCCAACTAGGATTCCATCCTTAGAGACAATATGGCCTATAAAATAAACTGATTTATGCTAAAATTATCACATGATATAATTCCCATATACTTCATTTCTTTTAAGAGTTTCGAAATAATATTCATGTGATTTTCATGGACTTCATGTATTTTTTTATTATACCAGAATATCATCAATTAATACCACCACAATGATATCAAGATATTACATGATACATCTTTTCATTAAATACATTAAATTAAAGTGTTCATTAGTCAGTCCCAAAGGCATCATGTTAAACTTGTAATGCCCGTTCTAAATTATGTCTTAGGAATATCTTCCTTTCTCACATGAAACCGGTGATATCCGGACCAAAGGTAAATCTTTGAAAACCACTTAGATCCAGGAAATTGATCAAATTAATCATCAATTCAAGGAAGAGGATAGTTATTCTCCAATGTAATAGCATTTATTACACTATAATTAATGTATAGCCTCGTGGATCTATCTTTCTTCTTGACAGATACGACCTGGGCTCTCCACGGGGAAACACTACGTCGAATAAATCCATTTTCACTCAAGTCATCTAGTTGTTTATTAGCTCTACAAACTCCACAGTGGCCATTCTATATGGGGTCATTGATATATTTCTACCACTAGGAATTATGTCGATAGAAAACTAAATTTCCATCTTTGTAGGATGTCCAGGTAAATCCTTTGAAAATACATCAATGTATTATTGCACTATATTCACATATTTAATCTGAATATTTCATTCCATTCCCATAGATATTAATTTATATTTCTCTCAAATTACTGAAATAAGAAGAGTTGTTAAGGGTGGATCTTGATAATAATCATGTGAAAAGGTTTATACTCTAAAGATAAGGGTTTCCACACCATTTTCCAAAATTGTATCTTCCTTTTTCATGAAATTATTCTTCTCATATTAGTTTGATAGACAATTAATTCCAAGAATTATATCAAATTAATTCATTGGTATGATTATAAGGTTATCAACTAAAGCATGTTTATGTATCATGATTGAGACTAGTTTACATGCCTTTTTTGCAATGATGCATCCCCTAAGAGTTTTGACTGATAACTCTTTTATTAAATCAAATTGGACATGACAAATTTTAATTGCAAAATATTAAGATATAAAAGAATGAGATGATCCAAAATCAAATAAAGTGTTTTCTATGTTTGAGAAAACAATTAATGTACCTTTCACCACATCATTAGTAACATCAACTACCGCGGTTATAGCTGCATAAGCTCTCCCTTGCTATTTTGTCCTTTTCTGAGGTAGTTTTCCTTGGAACATAGGAAACTAGTTATCATAGTGTCCAATATCTCTACATTATTATAATTGAAGATCATAAAATTGTTTCTTCCCCTTTCATTCGTTAGATAGATGACCCTTTTCTCCACCCTTACAGTAGACTCCCATGCCTTTCAAGAATTTCCTTAGATGATTCTATCTGGAGTTCTCACATAAAGGGAATTTTTTCATTACATTACTCTTATTTGATGCTTCACCTTTCTCTTGGTTTTTAGAGTACCAATTTTTATCTTGGATTCCCTTGAAAAACCTAATCTAGAAAATTCCTTCTCTGTTTTGATGGAACATTATACAATTTCAAAATATGATGAAATTGTTTGAGAATCCAGTTCCCTTCTATGAAATTGCTTAAGACCTTTACAAAAATTAAAATCTGGTCTATGGAGTCACATACGTAATCTACAACATACATGGCTTTCCTTTTGAAGGTTGCCTCACACTCTACAACACGGTCTTCTTCTCTTTGCTTTAAGACAAGTAATTTACGCTTCATTTTGATTTGTTTCCCACTAGGGAAATATTATTCAAAGAATATTTCCTTAAAATTTATCCATTACATATATTCTATTTCTTCTTCAACTATGGTATTATGAATCAAGGACCACCATTGATCAGTATCACCTTTGAGACAATATACTTCTAGTACTAACTATTCATTTTTACTGCATCTTAATTCCTTGAATATCATTTCAAGTGACATGAAACATTCCTATACAACCACTGGATTAGTATTCCTACTTAATGATGGGGGCTACTTCCATGTGAAATAAACAAAATTTTGTGTGTAATGGTTATTCATTACAACCTGAGTATGTTTTCCCAATATGGTGATGATCTAATCTATACCAACATTGACTATGTTGACTTGCCCCGAAGGAAGACCCCTACATTTCCCATGAGTATTGATTCACATTATTCCATTAGACTCCATTAAAAAATAATGGTAAACTCTAGATTAGGGTAAATAATATTTTGAATAATCATATCATAAAAAAAATATATCATATATTGGGATTCTATGCATGGATAATCACATAATCAGTCAAATGATTTCTTTGAGAAAAAAATTTACAACTCAATCCTTCCTAATGGCACGTATATAAAATATGAATTATCCAATGAATAACCCCTAAGAGTGTCATATACAATAGTGCAACAAGGACTGTTGACATGTACAAAGATACCCCGAGTTAAACACAAAACTCTATGTCAGAGCTTTTACTCTTTGGTAAATCTGTGCCAGAGCAACCTCTACCCACTCATATACAGACCTGGATGTATTTGGTAGAAAGATTTATATAATCTATTCTATACCAATACCCCCATAAGTTCTTGTATTTTTATACTCAAATATAAACTTAGGGATTTGATCCCTAATCTATACATTCTAATCTAGTTTCCAAGTTTCCAACTAATCTTCCTCTGATAAAAATTATAACACCCCGACCACTCTAGACTACAACCAGTGCATAAATTATTATATTGGGATGGTTAGAAGGAAGGAAAATCCCAATGGAATGGTAAATTTAGACGTTTTTATGAAACAAGATACATATATGTAACTCAAATTACATTTTAAGTGGTTACAAAATACAATATATAATAAAAACTAAAAACTGCATCCACAAAAAATCAATAAATGGTCTCCACTTCATCAACTGTTGAAGGTAGAAAAAAATGGTTGAGATAGAATGATCAGTAAAGGATACAAATAATGGAATCATTAATCAATAATAACTGAATCATAAACATTTTGACATAGTCAATATGACATGGTTAATAAATGGATGACATGTGCCCTTAATAAACTGTGTTTGAAACCACATCCATAGAGTTTTTCACAGTGAAAACCTCATGTATTGTGATAACTAAAAATGAATAAATAGAATGATTACTAATTTTACATATGGTATATAGAACATGATACCATAATACAATTTCAATGGTTTAGTTATGTGGGTAAAAATTGACTGATTTTTCAAAACAAACATCAAGGGTTTGTCACCAACTGATTTGTCTCATTAAAGCTACAGATACATTGAGGGGATATAGCAGTCCCCAACTACCACTATATGTCCAAAGTATAAATTATAAATAGATTCAACAAAATATAAATATTCCTTTACATTATCTATATGGAATAGAAGATATAGATTCATCAATATTTCCATAGTCAAAACAACAATCAATATAAATACTATATGTAATATTGTATATGACTTAGAAAATAATAATATCTATGATATGATAATATGGAAATTTAAATGGAATATAATTTCAATTGAAAATACATCTCAATTGAGAATTAGGTACACCACATAAGAATGTTTAGGTGCACAATACTATGCAAGTCAAAATGATGTGACAATTGAGACAATGATCGTTACCACGTTGTAATAAATTGAGTCGTATGACTGAAATTTAATAACCAAAAAATGAATCATAAAATAACATGAATATAAATATAATAATGAAAATATATATCAAATGTAAGTACACCTATACCACATATAATAAATAAGTGGCAATCAATAGAAATCCCAAATATTTGATAGTGAGATGAGAAAACCCATTACAAACATTTCGGCATAAAAACGAGTGTTTTTGGGAGGGAATAATTAGAGGTAAAAGGGTATCCTATTATTTATATATCATAAGAGTATTATTTCTGTGGTGTGAAAACATACACCATTATTATTTATTAAAAATAGAAGAACACACATAGGGGATATTATTGAGGAAAAGTGAGATAGAGGATCCCTTACTTTAAATCTGTAAGTGTTCTTCACTTGTTATTGAAGACATGAATAACCAAATTAGGTTTATTAATTAATAATTATATAACCCATTATATATTTATTTTGTTTATTATAATCATTTTGTGTTCTTTTATAACTGTTTTGATGGGTTATGAGGTTCAATTTCATTATTCAAGCTCGTTGGTTTACTTGGTTTTAATGACGGGTTCACTTATATTCATGTTTGGATAAACCTATAAGATGATGTTCTTCGTATAGAATTAGGGTTATATTCAATTAGTGAACATATAGGAAATTACATGGTTTTAAATTTAATTTGGTTACTTGGAATGAAGTCAAATTATTATATAAATCCTTAGTGACAACTGTTTTTGTTAATCAGAGGGTCTGATTACAAAGAACATGTTTTGCATTATAACATAAATCCCATTCTACAAAATTATTAAAGAACCAATAAAATGATATATTATAGTTATAATAATCTAGATAAACCATAACACAAATGGTTTCTTGAACAGAATTAATCATTATAATAGAAACTGAAAAATTATTGTCTTTGAATGTGCTAAATTGGCACATCTAAAATGGTGATATCATTTCATTAAAATAAAATGTGGGGAAAATAGAGAAGATAATAATGTATTCCATTAGGATACAAAAATTCCGGAACATGTATTTTAATGTAATTATCAAACTATTGGGGTGAATGGAGGTGTGGAAAGAATCATAAAGAGAAGAACATAAAAAGAAGGAATTGGAAAAGAGGAATTTAATTCTTGAGACATTCTCCATTGAGAACGTCTTAAGAGGAGAGGTTTTGGTATTTTGAAAAGTATATGGGGATTTTGGACGTGGGTTAGGATCTTGGATAGATATTTCGGTAGCATATTCACAAATAAGAACGCTAGAGATTTGGGAAGAGAAGAGGGAGTGGGGGGGGGGGGGGGTTATAGTGGAGGAGAGGAGGGTTTTTCATAATTGTTTAATCATTAGTTAATTATTTCTTCTCAAGAAAATGAATAGTATGTATTCTATGTCCAAGAATAGTAATATATTCAAGTGACATCGAACTAATTGGGATTACAATATAATATTATCATCAATAACACAATGAATCCCTTATTTATCATTTATTGTAAATTATCACATTTTACTATTCATAAAAAATCCATCTATTTCAGAACAAACCCAAAAACACACCCTTACCATTTTTTCTGTGTAGAATCCCAAAATGAGGTCCATTTTTTAAAAATAATTTTTTAAATATGATTATATTAATATTTAATTAAATCCTATATTTAATAAAAATGTATAAACACTAAAATTAGTCAACTTCATTTTTAGGGACACAAAATTAATTTATACATTCATGGGTGTGGATACCATTCTTACAAGTTATTTTTCCATTCATAAGGGTATGTTACTATTCCAAAAAAATTAATTTAATTTTATCAGACTCCTAATATTAACCTAAACTCATCCGTGTATGTCATATTTTTAAAATTCAAAACACACAAGTGGGAAATTTAAGTTCAATGGCTAGGATATGACTATATTCTAAATAACCATGTGTTTATTAAAATAATCTGAGTCCTTTATAAATTATATCCAATGAATCAAATGTATTTAAGTGAAACATACCAAAAAATGATGAGGGTGATACACATATCCTCTTCCATGGGTTCATCAAGAACTTCATCCTTTTGAAAATTTATTTGTGTAGGCATAATCTACCACAAGTTGTGACCAATTCACCTACATACTCTACACAATTCATCTTCATTAGTATTACTAAAATAATCCTAGGATAGTATAGGCAAGTAAAATTCTTGGCTGGATTGATCATATTAGAGATATGGACCATAAGGTGACTACATAAGTTCACAATTACTCTATTATTCAACTGATACATCAGGAAGACATCCTAATACTTCATAGCTACAAAATCTGCCTTCTTTTTTTATATTTGATGTTGAATGTACTTAAAAAAGTAATCTTTCTTATCCATATAAAATTGTGGTAGTATCACTCCTAGATTATTTATTCCTAGTAAATTTAATTAAATAATTTTCATAATTAAATATGGCTATTGTTGGAGGGATATTACCCTAATAATCAGCACAGATGCCCTCAGGTGGCATTTCAAAAACATTCATCCCATTCTTTAATAAAAATGAAATATAAATTTTTTCACTATGAAATTTATTCTTCCATCCTCAAATCCTTCCAAAGACACTTTCAAATTATGGTAGAACTCTTGTTCTAGATAGCAGTAGAATGACCAATCCTTATTTGAAAACCAACTGATCCATCCTTGATATTCCAACACTATTAGTAATAAAGGATTTCATTTCAACAACATATCTATAGATACTCCCTTCTCAGCTGTTACTACTCAACATTACAAACATATCATCTCAGTGCATACAACACAACATGATTCACCTTTCTAATGCTTAGCTACTGTTGATTCACTCGGTCATTCGATGACATGATTTCTTCTTTCCATTCATATGTTTTGGGTTCAAAGGTAGTCAAAATGTATAAGGCAAAAGGGTAGAGTGAGGTTTAATGTTAGTGAGGGAGGTGAATGGTCGAAGTGCGGTTTTAATTTATTTTATCATTTAGGTAATATAATTATTAATAATGAAAAAGAGAATAATGGAAAATAGAAATTAAAGTGTGTACATTTATCTAAGACACACAATTTTACTAAATGGTCCTTATAAGAATCAGTTTCACACTAATGGTATTACAAAATTAGCTTAATGTGATGAACTAAAAATTATCAACTTCATCTAATTGGTTTCATATGATTGGTTTCACATAATGGTTTCACCTGATTGGTTACTATGATTAGTTTTACTTACATATATAATTTTTATAAGGAGATAAGTTCTGATAGTCACTATAGATGTATCATTCCTAGTTCATTTCTCATCTAGATCATTCACAAAGAGTGTATGGATTTGGCGAATAATTCAGAATGATGATGCTCAGTCCCAATAAGTTCAAGAGTTTTATCAGCCATTTTATAGTGATCTCTCAAAATGTTATGTATTACATCAATATGTTTTATTATAGAATGAGAAATTGGACTTTTAGATATTTTAATATCACTTTTATTGTCACAATTTATGTTGATATGTCTTAATTTAAATACATAGTCTAATAAAATGGGTTTCATACACAAAATAAATTCCCAACAACTACTTACAGTAATTTACTCTGCATTAGTCGTTGATAATGAAACTGAATTTTGATTTTCACTACATCATGATATTAGATAATTTTTTAAAATGAGACGTGTTCTAGTGGTTTTTATTTCTATCAAACATTCATCCACCGCTGTCAATATCATACTAAATAACCAAATCAAAAGGTTGTACTATTAGGTAGAATAATCCAAAATTAGTTGTATTCTTGAGGAATTTGAAAACAATTATAAAGGTATTTAAATGTGAATGTTTTGGGTTTTTATGTAATCATGATCACATACACACACTAAACAAAATATCTATCCTACTAGAAGTTATGTACAATAAACTATCAATAATTCATTTGTACGCAGTTTGATCATCAGATTTCCCATTTTCATCAAGATCTAACTAACTTGTAGAACTCATAGGTTCTTCACTACTCTGAATTAAATCAAATCCATATCTATTAAAAAGAACAATTGTATACTTACATTGATTTATAATAATACATTATTTGTTTTTGAAATATATGAAATCCAATAAAATAGTTTAGTTGACCCATCAAACTCTTTTCAAATTCACTTTGCATAGTTTTTGATAATTCATTACTTAATGTATTTTTTGATGTTCAAAAAATAATATCATCTACATATATTTGAGCTATTTAAACATATTTAAAAATCCTTTTTATAAAAAAATAGGATAGTCGATTTCTTTTGAAAAGCCCATATAAAAAATAATGATACATAACCATCCATACAATGCTCTTGGAGCTTGTTATAGACCATATAAAGCATTAGATCTTTTGAAAAATTGATTTTGAAATTGTGGATTTTTAATAACTATTATTAGTTCAATAAAAACATCCTCAATTATACAACCATTTAAGAATACACATTTTTCATCTATTTTATAATTTTTGAAATCCAAATGTTTGACTTATCAAAGTATTATTCTAGAATCATAAAGACTAGATGCTAGTGAAAAAGTCTCCTCATAATCAATTCATTCTTCTTGATTATACCCTTTTGAGCAAAACATTGCATTGTTTATAATTATATAACCATATTCATCCACTTTATTATTAAACACCCATTTGTTTTCTATGGTCATGGTATCTTATGGTCAATCAATAAGCTTCTAGACATCATTTCTCTCAAACTGGTTAAGATATTCTTTCATAGAAATCACCCAAAATTAATCATTGATTGCATCAATGATATTTATATGCTAATGTTTTGAAAATAATTCATGATATTTATCAGGATTTATAAAATTGTATCAAATTTCTATTCCTCTATCTAAATAACCAACTACAACAAATAAGGGTTTCTTTTTAAGGGTCATGGAGGGTCTGATAAAAGTATGGCTAGTTATCTCTAGTTTATCAGTGGCTTCTGGTTCATTATGGATATATTCTGGTGAATTTCTAGAACTATTGGTTTTTATAGATTATTTTATATGATGATTTGAATATTTAGCATTAATTTCCAGATTGTATACATCCTCTTCATGATTTCGTAGAGAGGTCTTAGGTTCTTGTGGATCTATTTACTCAAACAGGACATGAACATATTCTACCACTCATTTAGTTCTATTAATAAAGACTCTATAATCATTGCATGATGTAGAATATCCAAAAAATATTCAATCATCATATTTTTAGGAAATATTATCTAGGTTATCTATTGTGTTTAGAATATAAACATTGCATCCAAGAACATTAAAAGAATTTACCTTCAGTTTCTTATTATTCCACACCTCAGGAAGACTTTTCTTAATGATGGGTCTGATTAAGAATTAGTTTATTATGTAATATTATGTATTAATAGATTCAGTCCAAAAATAAATTTGTAGGGAATGTTCATTAAGAATGGTTCAGAAAATCTCTAGTATGGTTTTATTTATTATCTCTACATCTCAATTTTTATGGGGTGTTCTAGGGGATGGTAAATAATGACTATATCAATTCTTTGAGACAAATGATACAATGTCTTGATTATCAAACACACTACCAGAGTCACTTATTTTAGATTCTATTTTATGTCTACTATGATATTATACAATTATATCATACTTGGTGAATATAAGAAGTTCACTTTTTTTAGCTATGAGAAGGGTCTGGGTATACCTAGTGAAGTCATCTAAAAAATCATAAACATAGTTATTATCACAGAGACTTGAATCTCTATATTGTACGAACATGTCCATGTGAACAAACATGAGATTTTGAGATGTGTTGACTTCATTCTTTGGTTTGAAATTGATGTTATATTTCTTTTCTATTTTAAATGGATTGAACAGTTTATTATATAGTCAATATTGTTTGGGAAGGACTTTAAATAAAAAAAATCTAGTCCTCTTCTTAAGTGACTGTATATTACAATTTCACAGTCTTCTATGCTAGATCCTAGACTCTCTGTGAAATTCACTAAGATAATAAACATTTTGTGATGCTAGTGTGTCTAGATTTATAGAATATACATTATCATTTCTATGAGCAGTAAATACGAGTTTCATCATGGTATCAAAAAATGGTAGGAATCATTTTATAATTTAATGTTAAATCCATCATCACACTGTTGGGATATAAGGAAAATGTAATAGTTTAATCAATCAACATGATGTACTTTGGAAATTGAAATAGTGTCAGGGTTACCAATCTAGCATAGGTCGATGAATTCACCATTACCATTATCAACAAATGTAAGATGTCATCAATCAATTTTGATGAGATTCTTGAAACTTTTGTATTCTCCTATCATGTTTCATGAACATCCACTTCTAAGTATCAAATATTTCATTAATAACACTTTAGAAAATTTATCTCAGATGTGTTTTCCATAAAACACATATTTTCCATATCTTCTATCTTATTATGTGAAGAAATGAATCCACTAAAGCTATCCTTATATTCTCTCCAGATAGAATTTATAGAAATCTAATATTTCCTTTTTCCTTCTTCTCATAATTGATTTGTTATTTAATCTATGGGCATTCAATTTGACTCGTCCTCTCATTTTACATTCATAGAAAACAATCCCTTCTGATTTATCATTTATCTTCAAATACTTTTTTTTCATCTTCCCCTATTTTCATATTTCCCATTAAAGGTTTTTCTATTGGTGAACTTTTTATTTCTGTTAAATTTTCTAAATACCATGGATATTAGGGCCATTTACTCATCACTGTCTAAATTTGATTCATAACTACTTGTTCTCTCAACTATTGATTGACCTTTCTCTTTGTCTTTAATCTTGGAAGTGGTAGTCTTGAAGGTTATATATTTTCTTTTATGGTTATTCCAAATATTGATTTAGTTTGACTTTCACTTCATAAAGTATTAATTTTCTAATCAATTCCTTCAGAGGCATCGTACCATTATTGCATGACTCTATTATAGATACAGATGTCCCTCTCTATATTTATGTTAAGCATCAAAGAATCCTCATGATTTGTCCCATTGTTGTGACAAATCTTCCTATAGAAATCATGGTACACACAATTTCAATGATCCTAAGATACATATCAGAAATAGATTCTTCAGTATTCATTTTAAAATTTTCATATATTATTGTATAATTATTTTGTCTCATCTCTTTCACATTAGATATGCCCTCATGGGAAACAGGTCAGGAATCCCTAATTTCATTGGAAATTATACCATAAGAAATGTGATTTGACTCTTCATTCCTAGTGAAACATATATAGCATTCATTTATTTACTGTTATTGTTATTAAAATTCTTATAAAGATCATCCAAAATATTTCTAGTTGTTTCAAGGATTTCATATATACGTTCAATAGTAGTATAGAATTATAATCCCATAATTTCTAGATGAATTATCATTTTAATCTTCCACTAAGAATATTTTGTTCCATTGAATATAGGTGGTCTATTAGTAGAATCTCTATCTAGATTATTTTCCATAGTGTAACATTTGAAATGATTTAAATGCAATAAAAAATTATAAATGACATAAATTTTATGATCTATAAAATACAACAATAATCAATGTCGAAAAATTTTAATTTCTTTTTGAAAAATGAGAAATTTTAT
Organism: Viscum album; assembly: GCA_963277665.1. Classification (NCBI taxonomy): domain Eukaryota; kingdom Viridiplantae; phylum Streptophyta; class Magnoliopsida; order Santalales; family Viscaceae; genus Viscum; species Viscum album. The sequence goes on from OY728157.1 coordinate 1,474,955,910, forward strand.
ATTGTTTGACACAAAATGTTTGTCAGAGTAGAGTACTCTAAGGGGGGGGGGGCATTGAGTATCTATAATTTTTTAAAACGGTTTTATGAAAATTTCTCTAAAAAAATTAGTTTCAAAGTCAGTTTATAGAAAATTTATAAGAGTCTTGAATATTAAATTAATCTCTCAGAAGAAATTATTTTTTCTCATCTAATCTATTATAAAGGTTAATATAATTTTTGAACATAATATACTGGTTGAAAACAATTAAAAACACTTTCAAAACTAACTATCAATATATAATTTAGGTATTTGAACAATGTGATGAAGAGTAACTATAAACTAAAATGTAAAATCACAACAGATATAAACAAGAGGATCAGTCTCAGGATGAGACATAGTCCTCCCTACTTGGTGATCACCTTCCAAAAAACATTTAAATTAATAAACAGATTGATCCACAACCCAGAACGGGGTTCACAATAGAACACAATGCTATACATGTCACACATAACCTCTACCACATTTATTCTTGAAAAAAAAACATGTCACACTTAGCCTCTTCTATTGTTATACATGGGATACAAATAATAATAATTAGAGTGAGTATTAGGATATCAAGTATCATCCACAAAAGCATATATGTTAGTGTGTGTGAAATAGGCAGATACAAACACTGCTCCAAATGGTAAATAAATAAACATAATAATGATAAATATGTAGAAAAAGTTTTGGAAGTCTCTGTGTGTAATGCAGTTTAGCTCTGGACTCGTTTGATGTAGTGGAAATGTAATTTGAGTCCACCATTGGATGTTCTCTCCAAAATTGTTTATCGTAGTCTTGGGTTTATGGCTTCCATGAGTGTGAAATGTTTGACATAATGTTTTTGGAATTATTCGGTTAGATTAGTATATTTAGATTATCATGTTGTTATCCCTATGTATTTATCATTTGAGTTATTGGGATTTTTTAAGTACGGTCAATAGTGGTAGGTCTTTCATTTTCTTGTTATTAATTAGTATGTATATCGAATTACCCTACTTGTAATCCTATTATACTTCGAGATCCAGCATACAAGACGATCTCTCCACGTGCATGTATCTCGTACTGTCTACTATATGTCCTATATAAATCATTAAATAATGTTATAATAATTAATATGTCAAAATATGACCACTATATATAAATTCATAATTCGTAAATTAAAAATATATTTTATGAATATCATTTAGTCATATGTATTGGTGTATCATTTGCATCAGTATGTCATCCTCGGTCTATCTGCATTGGTGACCCTTTATATCAATGTGTCCTCTTCATCTATATCGGTGACTCTAGGAATTAGTTAGTCATTTGTGATGTCGCTCTATCCGGGCATTGAATATTCTTCATCGGTTAACAATTTTGAAGTATTGGTGTGTCCCCCATTAGTGACTCTTCCATCCTTAAATAGCCCATCAGTGACTCATTAATCATTATGCCACTCATTAGTATGTCATGAAACTTTGAGCCGCCAAATCTATTGGTGTGACCGGTCATTGGTGACTCACCCATCGACATGTTGTTTGTTCTATAGGTGATTTCTCCATCAGTTTCTTCTTAGTTGGGTGACCTCTTAGATTGGAAAGTCCTCATCGGTGAGTTATCCCACAATGACCCTATTGAACTATCAGTTTTTTGGACTCTGAAAAACATATAATGAGTCTACCTTAAACTGAGCATTAACAGACTAACATAAATTAATAAATACATGTAAATATACTCTTTTAAAAATATTTAAACATAAATATCCACATTTTATTGAATTATTTATATTTATCATACAATGTGACATAATTTCTTCATTGATAAATACCCATTGACATGATTATCATGAGTTATAACTTAATATATAAAGTAATAGGATTTGTATATTGGAATGATTTATGATTAAGAAAAAACTATTTCATAAGGGGACTAATACTCATTATTCCTTTTAACATATCACTTCATATCATTGAAAAAAAAATTCCTAGTATTTTTTGAATACACATAAAAACAAGTAAGGGATGAGATCAGATGATATGTAAGGGTAATCATAAAATGGTATCTATGAATTAAAAATATAAAAAAAATATTTATAGGTAAAAAAATTGAAACACATTCACTTTAATCAATAAAATCAACATAATATAGCGATAATATATATTCATCAAATAATTATATATAAATAATCACATGATCATGAAATTTAACAATGTATATTCTAAATAATTTAATAATACCAAGGAATATAAATAACCGAATTCATAATTAAGGAATAAAAAATGTTAGACATCTAAAAAAGAACATTGATTCAATGTTCCAGGAAATCTAAATATCATTGAGGCCTTGCATTAAGAAATATATATATATATATATATATATATTGAAGGCCTTTGCTAAAACCCAATCTATATTATCTCATGATACATGAAATTTCATCAATGGGAAATATCAGTCCCCTCCCATAACATTTGAAATAAAATTTATTTTTCATATGAATGGGCTATATTATAATCAACACAAACATTATTATTTGATAATAATAGTTGAAATTTTAAAACATACCCCATTAAAATAAATAAATTCACAAACCCAAATGTTAAATATAGTGAATCATAAACAAATTAGGAATAATCTATTAAAAATGATAATTAACCATAAAAATGAATGATTTAAATATAACAAATCCCTATTGGATCACAAGTTCAAAAAATGGTTTATTTATTTTATGAATACAATGACAATATGAATTTCACAATATAATTTATTTGCAAATTAACCATTCCACATTAAAAATCATATTAAAATAAACTGTTTGTAAAACTTTTTAAAACAAATTTTCATTGAAGATAAACGTTTATAACATGTAATATAATCTCTAAAATATTGAGTGGTCCTGGTTGTGGAATATATTGTTCATGTCATACACATTAAAAATTTAATGTCTCACATTTATGGAAAAATCCAAAAGGTCCATACATTAAAAATTATATGAAGATTCCATTACAAAAAATTAAGATGTAAAAATGGGTAAAATTTTATTTAATAATTATTTTAAAAGATATAAAAAATAGAAAAAAAACAAGGAAAATTGATTTGTATGAAAATGGATTTTTGACTAAACTGAGAATTAATGAAGAATTTTATTAAAACATTCTATAATTAAATTGAATCATAGAATAGTTGGAAATGGTATAACTTACCGAAAATTTTGATAAATAATCATAAGTGTATAAAATTGATTTATTTTAACCTAGAAATATAATATAATTCCTCCAATAGAGATATAATCATTAGAAAAATTTGAATAAAGTTGAGATTTTGAAATAAAAAAGTTACCATTATGGTTTCTTTTTAATATAAATCCCCATAAAATAAATAAAATCTAATGAAATGTTAATTAAAATAACTAAAATTACATTAATCATATAACATATGTATTTGGATGTATATACACCACACAATTGAAGTAAGTGGTAAATATGGCATATGTCCCACCGAAGTCTGTGTGCGATGAGAATCATTTAACTTGAGTCTAACTCATACTATACATCTTTAATAATAAATATATACATATTATTTTCATTATTAGAATACTTTTACATGTTTATTATTTATTTATCTCACTTATTACAATTTTTTTATAGAAATACATAATATATTAATTTTATTTAAGGTGTTTTTTTATATTTGAATTATGTGTCCAAAATGACATTGGTAAGTTGTCTATTAATATAATAGATAATAATATCAATATATTCAGGATAATAATCATAATTATACTTAAATTATACTTTTATAACCAATATTAAAATATGGTCTTGATACATTAATAATTTTAGAATCATGGAGATGGTAAGTTTTCATATACATAACTAACGATTCCATTTTTTATGATAATTATGGAAATAAGGTAAGTAATATTTTTCACAACCATAGTGATCATAATATCTTAAATAACATTAAATTTCATTTAATATTATTTTATATATTATCTTTCTGGAGTGTTAATGAAAATTATCACATCTTTTTCTAAAGGCAGTAGTCCTCACATACACGAACAACATTATCATCATTCATTGAGTGAAATGGTAAAAAAAGATGAAATATTATCAGTTGTGAATTAAAATTATTTCAATTTTATAATATTAATTTCATTTATATCATACATAATCATTAACATTATATTTATTAACTTACATATAAACTATTGGGAAAAATGAATCCCATTGCTTTGTAAGCTGGTAGTCCACCGTACATAAGAGAGATATTATTGAATCCCCCATAGAATGGAATGAAAAAAAATATAAGATATAAAGACTAAAAAAATTTATTAACGTGTAAAGATAATATATATATATATATATATTATTTTGATACATAATCACACCCAACCATGTCAGGTGGATATGGAAGGCATGTCACAACAGTTTTTAGGCCAAAGTTTTTCGTACATATGACTGACATTATAATTTCACATTTGAGGGAAGGGGAGTGGATATATGAAATTATCATAAAATAATAGCATATCCATATGTTATATATTTTTTGATAATTATATAATCATAAATTAAATATATTTGATGGGGGTTGAAGAAAAAATTAAACAAAAAGTACATAGTTAGGAATTATAACTCTTCTCAAGAAACCTATTTAGTATTATACATAATGTATTAGTATAATGGATTTATGAATGAGATGGTGCTTTTAGGATTAAGTGATGGACGTTTGGAAGTGATTTGGGAAGATCATGGAAGAAACAAAAAGGTTTTAAGTTGAAGATAACATAATGAAGTGGATGGCCATTTAAAGGTGAGCTGAGTGGAACACTTGATATTTTTGAAAATAAAATGGTTTCCCCCAATTTTCTATCATCCCAAGTCTTAAAAATGAAAGGGTTCATTATAGATCCTAATGATAAAGAACACCAAACATAAACAAACAAAAAAATATTATTATTTCAATGTGATCATTATAAAAAAGTGATTAATTTAGCAGAATGCATAATTTAAAATGAATTAGGAAATATAAAATCGTCATATTCATTGTGAATTTAATAATTACCTCTTTTTAAATGGTTTGAATATTTTTATTAAATATTTTTTATTCATCAAAAATAATTTTCTTCAAATATTTTTTTCATTCATATAAAAATAATATAACTATTTTCTTGAGATTATAAAAAAATTAATTGATTCAATTATGATCATTTTTTAAATCAAAATATAAAAGAAATTTAAAGTTAAATGTTAATATTTTTCAAAAAAAATATTTTTTAAGGAATAATTAAAATACCCATTCTTTTAAAATAAGTTATTTATCAATTTGTTATAAATATAAATAATTTTGTTGATCAGTTTTAAATTTTTATTAATTAAAATTAATTTGAAATAATCAAATTATGAATTTTTTTTATGAATTTTTCATATAAATTTATAATAAAATTTGTATATCTTTTATAATGGATTTTTTCTGAAATATTTTTTTTTTGTTTCTTATTACCTTATTAATTTTAATGTAAATTTGTTAGCTTCTATTAGTTAAATTTTAAAAAATGGATTCCTTATTTTTTAATTAGGGCTTTCAAATTTACTTAGTATGTAACTTTTAATTCAGGTCAATATGAAAAGTAACATGAGTAATTTATTTGTTATGGTAATGGGTAAATCGTGTAATTAACAGTAAAAAATAATAACGAATAGAAAATGTCCCAAAAACTGTCCCTAATATTATTGGATGAGTTATTATCGACCAGAATCATCTGTGGATAAAAATTATAATATTTTTTATCCACATGGATGAGAGTATGACATTTATAATATTTTATTTAATGACAAATCCATAATGGCATAATCATAATTTTAATAAATATATAAATTTTGATAGAGGGTTATTCCAAATATATCATCAACTATAAATATTAATTTCAAGAAGAAATAATTTATCTACATCAGGATAACTTATTTATAATTTTTATTGTAGAAATAATTTACTTAAACAGTGACACAACAGTGATGCAGTAGTTCTTCAATGAATTTGAAATCAAATAAAGGATTTTAAAAATAATATAGTAAATATAAAATGTGATATTTATTATCTTCCAAAATAAATTAAAGATTAATATAATATTCCTGTGATTTATAATATTATTATTTTCAAATTTATCTTGGTTTTTTATATAAATTTCAATATAATAAATAGTTACAAAATATACATTAAATATATTTTATAATTAATATTATTTTATTTAAACATATATAATTACTGAAAATAATTTATTATACCAAATATTTGTAATAAATTTTAAAATATCATCAATGATTCATTTATCAATACATTGTCTTTTTATGGTAACAACATTTATCCTTAAAGAGTAAAATATCAATGGTGTCACAGTAAAAAATATGGGACATAAATAATAGTTAAAAGAATAAGATAAGAGAACAAATAAAGTAAAAAAATTTAAAAAATTTATTTAATGAGGTTATTTAGATCCAAATATCATATTAGATTCTAAATTATAAGTTTGGATCTTCTTTTAATTGGAAATTAATTTATATTAATTTAATATTTTGAGAAATTCCATGAGTGGTTCTCCCCAATATTATAAAATAGAACCCCATTTTCTCATTTGATCACAATTAAAAACCCATTTTTAAGAACTTACATACCCAAATAACATCATAAAATAACTCTAAACACATAATATAACTTATATTAAGAATACCACTAAACATAGTGATCATAATACATTATGAAACAAATTATATCTAAAGAGAATGTATTATTATTAATGAAGTGTTTCCTTGTTGTTTCCTCTTCCACATCAATAAAATATTCTTAAAGCATAATACAATAATAACTATAGAATCATAATTCAAATTTCATGTTGTTTTGACCTACCATATATACATCATCTTTTCAATTTAAAGGGGAAATATTTCCTCATTCGTGTGTATGATAAACTACTACCTCTTGAGTTACATTGATTTGTTTTCCATCACAATTTATTTATACTTGTTATAATGATGGACTAAATTTTTATATATGATACTAATAAGATATTTATATATATGAAATTAAAATATATTATTTACATTATTACATATATATTCATAGAATAATGAAAATATTGTCTGTGTGTACCTAAGAATTATTACTTATATGAAGCAATGTGATTGGTTTAAACTTCAATTACTCACCTGAATGATATATATATGTATATTTAAATTATTAATAAAAAATTAAATATGTTATGATCTTTAGGGAAATAGAAAATTATATTTCTGTTATCCAAAATTATTATTTAAAAATAAAGGCTTTACTTATGTGTACGTACAACCTAACATCTCCATGATTATAACATAGTTCATTATCAAAACACATCTTGATGTTTTGATTGAAATGTAAAATTTAAAAATAATAATTACATCGATGTCATGAATAATACTCTTTTATGGTTTAATTATTACCTTCTTGTCCCTAGTCAACTAAGTGATACCATTTTGGACTTAGGTATCGAATATAATCATTACATTCAATGTGAATTTAAGAAATCATGTCATTGTTATAACCTGTTAATAAGTGATATAAAAGGAATATTACAATTAAAAAATTATCCAAAGAGTTTCAATAATTAAATTAATTTTATTATTCATTAATATAATGTAAATACAAGACAAATAAAATTTCTGGTAAGAGAATTAATTACAATTTCCTTTCATTGTGGTGTATTTATAAGTTATTCAAATATATTATTTTATGATGTGTATATAATTTCCCATTGACATGTTTTATCATAAAAGTATTTATTCTTATGTTTTTTATTTTTTAAAAGATTTATTATTTCATGCGTCATATGATTCCAAAAATTATAATGCTTGAAGGAAATTTTTAACTCAATTTTAATTCGTTGAGTTAGATTTCAACATTAATGATTATGTCACTCTATGATTATGTTTGAATGTAATATTTATTATCTTATCATTTATTTAATTTTTTTTATCTGGATTTATAGTTGATACACATAAAAAATTCATTTCATTTATAGTCATTTGAATGATATGATCTTTTTTATGGGACTTTCTATGGAAAAATTATATTTAAATTATTCTTTTTACAGAAGCTAAATATAAAAGTTTACATTAAATTATAAATAATGAGAATATTTTCTCTTTATTTGGATTATTTAATTATTGGACACTCACATTAAATGTTGTAATGGTTATTTTCAATATAAATGTTTTATTTATGATGTGAATATTTTTTCAATTTTAAAATTAACTTTTTAATGAAAATGATGTTTTGTTAATCGAATGTCTTTTGCAAGATTTTTTCAGCATTTTTATGATACAATGTGCAAGAATGAAATTGTATCACACATAATATAATACTTTTTATTTAAATATTTAGTGTCCCCAAAAGTGGTAGATAATCATGTAATAGATTATCATGTAGTGGCCTAGATATAAATTGATAATATATTACAAATTCACATGGGGTGGCCCAAATATTGTTATGTAAAACCATTAAAAATTAAAATGGTGTAAAAATGTTGAATCAAGTATTCCCATAATATCTTAAAACTATGGGTTCACACATATAGTGCTCTGATGAATTTTATAGTTGTAATGTACATGATTTTTCAATGTATTATTTTTAAATATTATATTGATTAATATAAAAACTAGAGACTTAGAGGTGTGAAATTATGAGGCCCAGTGTTCCCATAATAGTTTTTAAAACTTATAAAAATAGTAAATATCATAGACAGAATTTTTTTTTGAATAAGTGGAACAATTTCTAAATGGGTTCCCAAATTATAAATATAAGGGAATCGTTATGCTCAGATCAACAGCTTAACCCTAGGCACTACATATCATCAATCAGTGTGAGTCCACTCTGAATAGTAGTTTCAGGTATTATCAATAAATAAAATATATTGAGAATTTATTTTATTTCTCTATTTCGTTGATGCAGCGATGAAATGATGATATTTTAATTATGTCTTTAGTTAGGGATACAAGGATAATATCATAACCATTGAAATTCATGGAGGATCTAGGGACAAACACTAGATTATTCTATCATAGGATATGATAGAGACATGGATAATAGATCATTCTTGAAGGATCTCAATAATCATAATTGTTTTTCAACAACTAATGATCCTTTTACCATTTAGGATGCTTTCTATTATTCATTCCTCATTCTAAAAATAATAAATTAGTATGGACCAACCAAAAAATAGTTCGATTTACTAATTGATCATTCCTAGTAGAATAGTCAATAATATGTGGGGTTTATGGTGTTTGATAATTGAGATTTTTTTTTCATTTCTTGATCATTCATACGAAAACAGATTAATTCTATAATGTATAATGGTGAAGGATAATTCCAAAAACTTATTACTTGTTTTTTATCTCTCTCGTGTTCTATGTGTTTTCATCGTTCATTGATGTGTTTATGAACAAATAATCATTGAACTATCATTTCATTGCAAAATGATCCGAAATTGAAGATACATCCTCGGGAAAACTAATAGAGGTGTGGTGGGGATGAAGAAATATAAATATTTTAGAGTTCGATGAAATCATTGTTTGAGTGGTTTGAATATAAATCAATATAAATGGATTTCATAGCTAATTGATGGCATGAATCCCATCGATTCGATGTTGTAGTGGTGTGATGACCATGAATTTGATGTTTCAAGGGAAATGGACCACTAGAACACGGTTCTGATTATTGGTTGATGTGTGTAGAGTAATAACCCTAATTTCATGAAAATCATGATGAAAATGGTGTGTAACCTCGGGTCACATGACAAGTGTCTCCCAAAGAGTGGTTGTTAGTGTTTCAATAGATAGTTATATGTCACACGGTGAGTCACCCAATCACACAGTGTGTAGGTCCTTCCTAGAAACTCTGAGTGTATCTTAATAAATACATAACCACGTAGTACAATACATAGGGTTTGTACATGGTGTGTACTCCCCCAAACAGTTTGTCCTAAAACCATTATAGAGACTACCCCATTTACTGTTACATAGAAAGAGTCACATGGGTTGACATCATATACTAAAACATGGTCAAAGAACATGGGTTCACCCCATATAGAATGAAATGGAATGTTACTTCTTCTAAAAGCTATTTACCCATCCTCTACACAATACGATTTGAAATTGCATGAGTTGTTGTACACTAACAGTACTCGGGGTCAATGAACATGGTGTGTGACCCTACCACACAACTTCTATCCCTTTCTACATGGATTTATTCTCTTATAATCTATTCATTAGACATTTTTCTCTAGTTTTTAATCCCATATCGCTTCCATGAAGGAAGAGTTGAATGATTTCTTACTCATAGAAAAATTATGACTTCACTTGGAAATCTTGGATGGAGTTTTTGTAATCTCCTGAGAGGCCTGGAGTAGGATCTTCTCTTCATTATTCATGTTGTAAGTGATTCATTCGTATTTATGGAAAAAAATTCATTGAGCATTGATCTTCAATGTTGAAGGACAATCCAGATTGTGTTTTTGGTATCACACCATGACCCGGGATGTGATCCTAACATGTGGTATTATATATTTCTCTTTAGATCTATCAGTGTATATCTCTAATGATGGTTTCCAATGAACAATAATTCTCTAATGAACCTCAAAATTACATTATGTCTCAAGAGTGAGATCTCTAAAATGAGTGCAATATGGAATCTTTGGATATAAATTCCATCATTGGTATGAAATAGTTATCACTTACCCCAGACTATGTGGTATGGACTGAGTATATCTGGATATTCTATTATTATGTGTGGTTGAAATATAATATATAGATCTGATATTACATTCTGTTCTGTACAAAATTGTGGTCTTGGGGTGTCTTGTAATGTATTTGTATTCCCAACCCTACATGTGATTTTCCCGCATGTGTTGTGTCTTGTGCAGATGAGTAGTCTTTTAATGGAGTCATAGGAAAACCAAGACCAATAGGTGCCTGGTGAGATCAGACAGTCTGAGGTGTATTCCTACAGATACTAATAGATGTCCTAGAACATATCCTTATCGGTTGGATTTTTGTTTATAGACATATTTTTTATGGAATTGTATTCTAGACTAGTTACATTACTTTACATTATATTCTTGTCATACTCTGGCTGGAATATAGTGGTATGTGTGCATTCGGTTCAAGGTGTTTTTTACATCTAAGTATTTTTTGAGAATGGATATGTGTGTGTGTGTGTGTATAGGTACATAATAAATTTCTCTCATGTCAGTGATATTAGTAATCAATGCTAGTCACTATACCCAAACCCATTAATGGTTGGACTTAGTTGTCGCAGCATAGGCCCCAAGGGGATGGGTCGTGATATAGTGTTATCAGTGGAGGTTAGCTCATTGTCAGGACCGAGGTTCTGTGAGATTGTATTGGGGAAAAAGTTTTAAGTGTTTTATGTTAATATTTTAGTCAAGGGACTCCAATGTTGGTGTGGAGGCATATGAATCCATATTCTAAGACTCTGATAACTATCATTTTGACTCAGTAATCGATAACATTTTTTGCATGGGAAATAATGTTACATGCATCATATCTGAATGGGATGTGGTTCCATTTCATTCATGAGACATCTCTCTAGATAATCTCATTGACCATGTTTCATATTATTTTCATACTAGATACCTATGAGATGCATACCATCTTGGATTAGAAGCTTGATCATGAGGATGAACCCCTTAGTGATGATGCTTCGATACTGGGACCAATTCCCCTAATGATACCTCCATGTGGTGCCCCAGCCATACCAACACTTGTGGAGCAGTGCATGGTTTTTATAGACCCAACAATTTAGGTGAACTTGCTAACCACACATCATCGAATTTAGTTCAGTGACACCTTATTTTCTGAGGTGAGCTCGACCCTTAAGAAGAAGAGTATTGGCTTGATGTGTTAACCCATTTTTTCTGTCAATTCTTGACATAAGAATAAGAGTTGGTAGTTCTAGTATAAATTCTTTTTTAGGGTTTGGCAAGGAAATAGGGGGAAGGGTGGTTTGGCTAACCATAAATATCTATGATATGAATCATTAATTTATAGTGTTTTTGTATCTATTCATAGAAAAGTTATCACTAGTTACGCTGAGTGATCTTCATATACAAGAGCATCTTCAACTCTAGAAGGGTAGCATGGAATTTGATGTATATTCATCGAGGACCACTAACCATTCTAGGTACTCTATACATATCATGAGATATCCACACATTAAGGATAAAAACATCATGTCAGGTCTACATAGACAAATCTGATCCCATGTTATACCACTTTATATTCTGATGTATGTTGGGGCACTTGAGTGAGCTTTGGTGGTTGAAAGCTTCGTGGATGATAAGATACCACTGATGAGATTTAGCATTCATTAGAAAGGGGTAGAGACCTCGATAATTGTGATCTTACATTAGTCTCAAGGATCATGATGTGTGAGACATTTAATCAGGAGTTCCCAAGACAGTGGATCTGTAGTTTTAGGTTAACATGTGTGTTGAATCATCCTTCGGTGAGGCGGTGAAATACATGAGATGAGAGGGGTATATTACTCGATATTATCCAAAAATTTGTATAATTAATAGGGAGGTAGTGGAAAGAACACTGATATAGAGACAATGATAAAAGAAGAATAATCCACCAGGAGGCAGACATGGTAAATGTTTTGGGATAGTAGTTGGTGGTGGTGGGCATTTCAAACTATTACTACTACCACAAATAGGTGTTCTACACCAGGCTTAGAGGGATGGAGGAATAGGGAGGGGACACTGCATGTGGTTAAGGAATATGACCCTGGGAATCTGGGAATGATTCAATGTATGATATGTGTCATTTTTACTTTATTTATATCACTAATTGAAAAAGTTGATCATCATTCCTTTATCACCACTTATCTTTCTCAATACATAGATATTCTGTTAGAACCATTGACTCGTACCATATTCTTGGGGACACAAACTATAGAGGACTCAGTGATCAATAATCTGTTCAAATAGTGTGTAATGACCATTGGATATGATAGATTCAATTGCAAAATCATGGTGGCAGTGTTGAGGCATTACATCATCATTCTTGGTATGATTTTGTTATCCGCAGTCCATACCTAGACTAGCTATTTTAGGCGAAGAGTGTGGAGTGTCCATATTGGTGGAATGAGGGTTTCCTTTATCGATGGGAGGGAAACCAAGGTAATATATGACTACATCATGCATAGTATGGTGTACTTTATTACTCGTTAGATGACTATCCTTACCCTTGGTGTAAGAGATGTTATGAGTTGCCAGTTTCTTATAGTGTTGGAAGAGTATGTGGATATCTTCCCTGAAGATGATATAGTATTACCTACCAATTTTGAAATAGAAATCTTCTTTGATTTACACTCTAGAATGGTAGAGATATGTTCACCAAAATATCAGATGTCTCCAACAGTGCTTCCCATGATGAGGGTGTTGTTGGAGGACTTTTAGGAGAATAGATTTGTGGTACCTAGTGTTTCAACCTAGGCAACCCTAATTTTGTATTCCAAAAATTCATATGGGAGCTCATGGTTGTGTATGTACTTCCAATTCTTGAACTAGGTGACTATAAAAAACATCTATCCACTAAAATAAAATTATGACCACTTTGATCGGTTGATAGGAGCACAGTGATTCTAAAAGGGTGACATTTGATCAGGATATCACTAGAATTGATTAAGGGTTGAAGATATACCAAAGAAGGATTTTTTTTATAGTCCCAATGAGTACGTGGTGATTTTTTTGGGTGTGAAAAACACCCCGGTAGTCTTCATGGGACTCATGATTTATATCTTTTATCCATACATGGATTGGTTCGTGGTAGTCTTCCTCGATGATATCCTTTTGTACTATGCTGTCGAGGAGGACCATGGAAGACGCATATGGATGGTTCTAGATATACTATGAGAGCTCCTGATTTATGGGAATCACCCAACGAGAAAAATATAGATTCAAGAATTCCACTTTCTATGACATGTGATATCAATAGAAGGAGTGGTTGTGAACACATCCACTATTGACGCAATGTTATCAAGAGAGAAAACATGGATTGTTACAGAGGTGTGGAGCTTCCATGAGCAAGATGACTTTTATTAGAGATTCATACATGTTTTCTCCAGGGTATCAGTACTGATGAGATATTTGACTCTAAAAGAGTATACATTCATCTGGAAGGAGAAGTGGTAACATGATTTTTAGAGGTTGAGGTAGATTATGATGAGTAGACTGTTCTAAATATTGATGGAGGAGGGTGTCGAGTACGTAGTGTTCTTTGATTCCTTAGGAATCAGGATTGTTGTGTCCATATAATGAGTCAAGCAGTGATTTACATTGCTTTATGTCTATTAATACAACATGAGAAGAACTCCATGACCAATGATCATGATTTAGCAATGGTTTTCGTCGTATTAAGGTTGTTATGACACTACCTGATGTGTGAACAATTTATTGTCCACTCTAATCACAAGAGTCTCATGTAAATCATTTATTAGAAGGATATGAATGTAATATAGAGGTGATGGATATAGTTCCTCCTGGACTATGACAATAAGATTGTCCACACTATGTGGAAATGGAACAGGGTGGATGATTCTCTCAGCTGGAGATCTGGCTCACAATTGCAAAATGAGGAATTAGTGGAGTTGGCCTCATTATAGTTATCATTAGGGGATGGATATTGAAAATATTACCTTTAGTGGATGGTTATTACCCTCCTCTCTTATAGTTATATTGGTTGGTACTACTTGGATATTCCAACTGAGACACTCTACATTCTCATATATCCATAGGGAATGCTCTTGATAGATATTCAAAAGTAGTGGAGAAAAATGTTCTTTTTGGGGGATGCATAGTAGTTCCAATGGAATTGTTAGAGAATGTTATGAGTATGTTTCATACAAATAATTTAACTATACGTCTAGGTGTTTTGAAATTGTACCAGGACCTACGATGCCGGTTTTGGTGTTAAATAATGAAGAAAGATGGGGAAGAGTTTATTTATTGGAGCCTTACTTGTCAGTATGTGATGGCAGTGCGTGAGGCTCTATTGGGTTTAGCTCAACCCCTTAAGGTTCAAGAATAGAAGTTGGGTTGGATATCAATTGACATCATGATGGGTTTTCCACATAAATTGAGGGGGAATGATTTAATCTGGGCGATTATTGATCGACTCACCATGTTGGATCACATCTAATATTTCTATTACCAGATTTCAATAGAGAGCATGGGATTCCTCTACATTTAGGGGAAAGTTAGACACCATGGGGTTCCATCTACGGTAGATTTAGATCGTGATGATATTTTTAAATATTTATTATGGAAGTGATTAAAGGAGGTGTATGGAACCCAATTATGAATATGAATAGTGATTCACACATATATGAGAGTACATGATGAGTAGAACATTGTGGTTCTGGAGGACATGCTATGAGAATTCCTATTGAAATTCAGCAATAGTTTGGAGGTTCACCTACCACTGGTGGAGTTCACAAACAAACACTACTACCATTCCATTAATAGTATGGAACCATTTGAGGCCTTGTATGGGTTACCCTACAAGTCACCACATTGATGGACTGACATTGGAGAATCAAAACACATGGACCAAAATTGGAAGGAGCTACAACAAAAAAGGTAAAAATCATCCAGGAGAAGATGAAGACTTCTTATAGTCATCAAACGTATTATTCTTACTGGCGGATGTGGCTTTTGGTCCTCTGGGAAAGAGACCATGTATTCATATTGGTTTCACATCGAAAATATTTTTAGAGATTTGGCTGGTGCAGCATGTTATATTCATGGTTTAGCACCCATATTTAGATAATTCATAGATTTGGAATGGCGTTGTACTGCTTATATCTAACCCAATAGTTTTACCCAGTACATAATATTTTTCATGTGTTGTAACTGATGAGGTAAGGGCATGACCACCATATGTCAATTAATGGGGTTAACTGGACATCAAGGATGGGGTGAATTTTTCTAAGTACCATAGGGAGATCGGGGATCTGTAGGAGAGGATCCTTCATGGCTGAGTGATTCCATTAGTTCCTTTCCGATGGTTGCATGAAAATATATAGAAGGGAACATGGGTGTGTAATGATCATATGCGTACTCTTTAACCACAAGTTTTTAGTATCTCTTCTTTTGGAATTTTTGGAACAATAATCCCCAAGGTCGGGAGAATGTAATATATCCGAGTCTTCCATGTATTATATTTATATATTATATTTATAAATATTAGACCAGGTGTTGAGATGGTGTGAAATTATGAGGCCTAGTGTGCCAGAAATAAATTTTTGAAATGTATTAAAACATTAAATAACATGCACACACATTTTTACTGGAAAATTGAAATATCATCTAAATGTGTGCCCAGAAAAAAAATTCATAGGAAATCGTTGCTTTTAGGGAAGAAACTATACCCAGGGAGCAACGTAACCTCAACAGATGTGGTTTGTATTTGAGTAGTAATTTTAGGTATTTTAAATGAATAAAATTAAATGATAATTTATTTTATTTATATTATTTGTTGATGCAGTGATGCAGCTATGCTTCAAATTTTAATTAATACATAAGGTGGGGATATTGGATTTGGCTCAAAACCCTATAATTCCCTAGAGGCTCTACTGAGAAATTCTATAGAATTATCTCGTTGGTGAAAATGGGGACATAGAATGGAGATTGTTCTTGATGGATCTCACTAGTTTCCATCGATCTTCAATAGTGAATGATCATTTTCCCATGTAAATTTCACTATCATGAATTTTCATTTGTAATTATTAAATTCAATGATGAATATAGAGTAAATAATGAATAGGTTAATACATCGTTCAATCATTCCTTATGAGATGGACAATACTCTAGGTAATACATGGTGTTTGATTGTGTAGAAATGATTTTGGTTTGATAATCATTATTCTAGAAATATATCATTTCCAGAATAAAGAATGGTAGTCATTTGTTCCATGGATTAGTTCATTTTCTTTTCTCTCCCCTATTTTCTACACGGGTTCTTAATCCATCTACACATTTATAAATGAATGATCAATGTGAATTCATTTATTATCCGTATGATCATAAATTTATGATATGAGTTCAACAAGACTTAACGAATGTGTGGTGGCAATGACCATGGATGAATCAGAGAAAATCAAAAGATACTATATTTCGAGTGGTTTTTATAGGAATATATTTATATGGATTTATGAGATGACTTAATGCTTTAAACACGTCGAATTGATGTTTTTCTGGTGAGGCATCCCTGGATCTAACTGTTCATGGAGAATAGACAACCAGAACGAGGTCCAAATCATTAGCCAAAGTGTGTGGATGATGAACTAGACTTCATTGAAAGTACCAATTAACACATTCAATAACATGGGGGTAGTACTATGTGTGGCCCCCATATAGTTGTGGATAGTGTTTTAGAAGATAGTAAAATGTCATGTGGCATGTGGCCTTGTAACATGGAATGTAGGCCCTTCCCAATGAATTGTTAGGTATCTCGGGAAATACCTGGAAATAGGGTAGATTACATGTGTTCCCTACATGGCGTGTACACCCCCACATAGCTTGACCTAGATCAAGTACATGGACAACCCCGTGTACTGGTAGATGGGAAGAGACACATGGGTTGACACCATGTACTAGCACATGATCGGAGTACACGAGGGGAACCTGATTTTAGAGACAAGGAATGTGACTTCTTCCACCCAATGTATACCCATATTCTTCATGACACGGTCTGGAATGAAAATTTCTGTTTTATATAGGAAGTTCTTGAGGTCAAATAAAATGGCATGCAACCCTACTAAACACTAGTTATCCCTTTTTACATTACTTCATTCTCTTGTCCTCCCCATCAGGGCCTATTTTTATTGTGATTTTTCCCCTATCTATTACCTAAAGATTGTTTTGAATCAATTCATACTCATAATACAATGGTCCCTTTAGTATTAATTCCGTGATATAGTTTTTGGAATCCTCCTAGAGGCCCATAGTATGATCCTATGTAAATTATTTATACCCTTGGTTGATTCTTTGGTATTGATGTGAAAAACATCACCTGGTGTCGATCAACTATATTTTAGTTTAATCAATATTGAGTTGTTGGTATCACCCCATGGCCCTAGTTGGAATCATTATATGTGTTATGATATGTTTATATTCATATAATTTAGTCTATCTCTCTCATAATGGTTCCAAATGAATATTACATCTTGGATGATGTTCATTAGTGATTTTAGACTCAATAGTGTGTTCTCTCAGATGAGTGCTTTAGGAATACTTACAATGAATCCCATTTGTTGGTTTGTAGTGGTTGTGACTCTCCCGAAACTATTTGGTATGGACTAAGTATATATAAATATCATATTTATATGTTTTTAGACATATATTGTGTTGATATGACTATACATTTCTCTGTGTATTGATTTGTTGTATTGGGGTGTCCTGCTGAGTATTAGTATACTCACACATACAAGGTATTTACCCCCACATGTTCTGTCTTGGGAATACATGAGACCTTTTGATAGGGTCCTAGGTGGACCCATTCCAGAAGATGTCGTGTGATATTAGATAGGCTGAGGTTTATTCATACAACTACATACATTAGTCTTAGTACCTCTTCATATTATTTTGACTTGTGGTTACAATCTTTTTTTGATGGTCTTATATTCTTTCCAATTTTTCATAAATTCACTTTTCTTTATATCATTTGTGGGTTGGGATATTTTGGAATTATTCCCTTTTCTTATTAGTCGTTATTACATTTCAGTGTTTTGTGTTCCTGGAGATGTGTTCTTGTGTAATGGTACATAGGCAATCACTCCCATTTTGGTGATATGCCTACTCAATTCTGTTCCACAACCCCTGGCCAATTTTGGTGGGTTTTGGGAGTCACATCATGAGCCCCACTAGGACTATAATGATTAAATAGTACCTCGTATTTTGATAAAATAAGCATATAGTTACCAAATATTTTCTCTAAATTATTTAACTAGGCTCCGGATATTTTTGAAAAATGTAAAAAATGAATTATTGATATCAAGCTCTATGATTCCAATAGGTGGTTTTAATTTTTATGATATGGGTTTTGATAACGTTCATTGAAAAATGTTTATTTTTTATCTAGAAATTATTTTTTAAATATCTCAATGACATTTGAGATAAAGTTAAATATTTCATGGGTATCCATATTTTCTACAAGATTGTTTATTTACGTTAATTATTTTTATTAATATATTTTTCTTGATCATATCACAATTTCCTAAAATGTTTTCCCCTTAATTATAAGGAAGAATATTTATATAGATAAGATGAAGATAAAATTTGGGGATTTATTTCATAAAAATATAGAACATGTTTTATTTCAAAAGGTTTTCTATTGTGTCACCCTGATATTTTCTGAATTATTTTTTCAAACTACTTTTATCCTTTTGAATGATTTCATTTCACGTAAAATAGGAAATATTAAATATATATATATATATTAATGGATAATCTCCGTCTTGAGTTATATGAAATTTTATGTGAATAAAAATGTAAACTAAAAATAAAGGTTTGATTTTTATATATGGAACACTGAGGTAATATTACGTTTCATGCAAGACTGGCTTTCCCTAATGGCTTGCATAACACGAAGGACTGAGTTTTACTGGCCATTAATATATTAATAAAAATATATAATAAAATAAAACCAAGCCAATAAATTATCTTTTATTAATATTGTTATATAAATTATGTGAATATATGGTTTTTGTCATGACCCTCCATCACCAAAAGAAGGTAAGGGTCAGCTGATTGCCGGGATCTTCCTTCATTAAGTTGAAGGAGAGATAATGACCCCCGAAACCCACCTTCAATAGGTCCCGGAGTGGTGACTAGTACCAAGGGTATAGAAAACTCTCACAAATGGAAGGAATTACCCTATTTATTTTATAGGATTGAGAGATAAGGGGAGGAAAACCTAACAACACCAAGGTAGAGAGAAAAGTAAAGCCAAAAAAATAAACCATTCCCACATGCATGTTTCAAAAGTAAAAGCCATAAGGTTCAAAAAGGTGACTACAAGGTATGTACTGAAAAGGAAAACAACAACTGCAACTACTCCAAAAGTCTGAACTAGTAAGGTCTTGTGTAATTCCCAAAGTCCTCCTAGAAACCTGAATGTAGTTTTATATATGTAGGGTGAGCATACAAGTACACTAAGTAGGGAAAACCAAAGACTCTTGTGCACAAGTGGGAGAACGTACTAAAGTCCCATGAGAAAAGAGTAAACTCAACACCTATCAAGGTAAAATATCCACCCCAGGCCTCACCAAGTCACACTCCCCAAATAACACAAGTCAAGTAATTTATATAATAAGAGCACATCGATGTTTGGGTACCCCACGCCACTTTCCCACTGGTTATTGAGAGATCCTACGCATCAGACCAATCCCTCCATTCTCACCGCAGTCCCACTTCCACACCCGCCCACACACACCTGGGCCACAACCACATGCATTCCCACTTTCGAAATCCCGCCCGCACACACCTGGGTCTCAACCGCATGCAGTCCCACTGCTGAAATCCCGCCCGCACACACCTAGGCCACAACTGTCACATGTAACCATGCCTGCAAACACCTAGTCCAAAACAACCACCACCATGCCCGAAGACACCTGGGCCTCATCCCGAAGACACTTGGGAAACTACCTTCCGCACACACCTGTCCAACCACCACACTACCCAGCCTAAAGGTTCTTGGGCTAATAATGGACTTCAGGCCATCACAGCCTGCCCGAAGATACTTGGGCTATTCGGAAAAGGGAGCAGAAAAGGAGCTAATAACCAGCCACTAAGAATAGTGTTGGGAAAAACACCCTCCTCCATGAAATGGGGGTGTTCGGCACTAGGTTCTCAACTTGGTTGGGGTGCGAATAAGAAACACAAAATTACAAGTATAGATATAGGTAATAAGAACTCACCCAAAGCTAGGTTTTCCTTCGGGAAACCTATAGATCACAACAACACTCAAGTCCGAGTCACGACTCACGGTAACAAAAAATCATCCCATTCTTGTTTCATGTTCAGTAACAATATTTGAGTTAATCACTACTGGGCATCTAGCAGGAATAGGCATAAGTCCAGAAAAGTAAACAGTCAAACATCAACCAAAACATCCACACCTAGTTCTCAACAACAGAAGATTCCACCCCAATTTGTGATATGAACAAGTAACCACCCGGATTTAAAACTCACAACCACCGAAAGTATAAAATAACAGGGGATCCCATCCCCTCCCACATCTCCAGCAATTGGCTGAAGGGAGAACAACTAACTACCACCACCAAAACAAGCAGGGCCTTTCATGTATTTTCAGATTTAAACGACTTAACACACTCCATGATTCAAATTCCATGTGTTTTAACTGGGGGTTATCAAAAAAGGAATGATCCTGGTGCCTCAATCTATTTGGCAGGATATACGTGATTAACCAATTCACTTTTCACAACAGGAGTTTATAACCACAACAAACTATTTAAAACGATAGGAGGGGTTCATTAGTGCACAAACAATGACCACCAACAGACATGATTTTCAGGAGACATAAGCCAGCACAACTCAACAAGATGGTCATAAGAGAAACATCATCAAAACATATGACAACATCAACGATCATAGCCCCCCCTTACATTCTTTATAGAATTCATTCGTTATCTCTATTTAGGTCTGGTTTATCCAATTCTACAGAAACAAAAGCACGCCCACCCCGCATGATACACAAATAGAGAGGAAAAAGAGAAATTCCCTACTTGTTGATAGATGATCGACGTTTAGGCCGGTGGCGCGGAACTTTATGGATAACGATGAAGCCGGTCCGATGCACCAGAAGCTTTTTGTGAAAGTCATGATGGGGGAAAGGAGAAACCATGACTATCCCATAGTTTATAGGAGCCGGGGACGATTGAGGTGAAAACGCGAATCCGCGTAAAGAGCGGGGGTCGTGGGTTGATCACGTGGCTCCACTCGTCACAAAAAGGGTCGGGTGGTTTAAGCCGACTCATGAATTGATGAAGCATTTAATTAAAAATCTTATGGGCGTTACAGATCTTAAAACACGGTTAAACGAGTCAGAATAGGGTTTAAAACCCTATTTGTGCAATGTAGCATTACTGGAAACAACTTGACAAGGCCAGGTGACGTCGATCGGTCACGCCGATTAGTCGCGCCGATCGGTCTCACCGATCGGTCTCGCCGATCGGTCTCGTCGATCGGTCTCACCGAGACTCCACTCCTTTAGGACCTGGATTTTGGCAAAGGGATGGACCAAGAGAGTCTGGGTCATCACATCAGATACCTCTCAAACTATTCTCATCCCTGAGAATTTTGATAACCCAGAAGGGAAGGGCGGGTCCGAACAACCACCCCAAAAGATACCTCTCAAGAGAGAAACTTATCACTAACTAAGAACATCTACCTATCACAAACCAAGAAACATACCATGCCAAACTGCCCGGGTACATGGGTTGGGGAGTCTCTTCCCCCATGTCAATTTATTATCCACTTTGGGCGGCACTGAGTCGCCCGCATGGGTTTAATTGCATCCACCTTAATGCGTATTGATTAGGGGTTGGGTTCTCTCCTTCCCTATAGCCGGTGGTTTTCACAGACAATCAGAGGAAAGAAACTAGTACATTTCATAGCCAAAGGACAAAACGTTCTACCCCAACAGGTACAACAAGGAACAAAACTCAAAACAACTCTGGGTACTCCGTATGAATTTGTGCTTCCCTTTCCCACGTACTCTCCTCAAGACCACCATGTCTCCACAAAACGCGAACCAAGGGAATGGTTCACCCACGAATCACCTTCTCCTTGCGATCCTCGATCATCACTGGTCTCTCCACAAAGGTCATGTCGTCCTCGATGTCCAGCTGGCCCCAATCAAGGATGTGCGAATCATCGTGCAGATACCGACGGAGCTGGGACACATGAAAGACATCAAGTATCCTTAGTAGTGGTGGTGGCAATGCTAACTGGTAAGCCACTTCACCGACCCACCACAACACATGGAAGGGTCCGATAAACCTAGGGGAAATCTTACTCCCCTTGCTGAACCTCTGATGCCCACGCTGAGGGGAGACCTTCAAGAACATGTGGTCCCCAACCTCAAACTACAAGGGCCTATTCTTGGTATCAGCATACGACTTCTGTCAGTCCTGGGCTGCCTTCATCCTTTCCCGTATGAGCTGAACCTTCTCTATCGTGTTCTTCACCACCTCCGGACCAAGTATGCATGCCTCTCCTACTTCGGTCCAACACACAGGCGAACGGCATGGCCTCCCATACAAAGCCTTAAACGGGGCCATGTCGATGGTAGATTGGTATCTATTATTGTAGGAAAACTCTACCATAGGTAAGTATTGTACCCATGAACCTCCTGAGTCCAGAACACATGGTCGCAGCATATCCTCCAAGGTCTGGAGGGTGCGCTCTATTTTCCCATCTGTCTGGGGATGGAAAGCAATGATAAGGTGTAATTTGGTGCCAAACGCATGCTGCAATCCTTTCCAGACCCGCGAGGTAAACCGTGAATCCATATCCCAGACTATAGACCTTGGAACTCCATGCAACCACAACACCTCATCCACGTACTTTCGTGCCAAAGCATCCACAGAACTCAACTCCTTGATCGCCAGAAAGTGAGCCAATTTCGACAACCCGTCCACTGCCACCCAGATGGCGTCGTACCCTCCTTGGTCCTTGGGTAGTCCCATGATAAAATCCATTGATATGTCATCCCACTTCCACTCGGGGACACCTAGGGGCTGTAGTAGGCTGCCTGGAACTCGGTGTCCAGCATTCACTTGCTGACACACTAGGCACTTGGCCACAAACTCTGCCACTACTCGCTTAACTTCGGGCCACCAAAACTGCCTCTTCAAACCCTGGTACATCTTGGAAGCTCCAGGGTGTACCACCAAGGGTGAGTTGTGGAACTCACTGAGGAACCTGCCGCGCATCGCCTCTGGGACTAACAACCTCCCCTGGAAAAGAATCTGGTTCCGACCATCCTCGGTCCATCCTTCCGGAGCATTGACCTGGTCAACTTGGTCACGAATCACTTCTCACTATAAGTCTCCCCACTGAGATTCTTCCACCTGCTGAAATAGGGATGACTACACTGTCATCTGATATATACAGCCTCTGCTGCTATCCATCTTCGCATCCAGGTGTAAAGATGAAAACTCTTCAATTGCCTTCTATGCATCTTCCGACTCTCGGACCACATCCTTCTGCGTCCTCCTGCTCAAAGCATCGGCCACAACATTTCCCTTACCCTCAGTATAAGAGATCTCGAAGTTGTAATCCTGGAGGAACTCCACCCATCTCCGATGTCGCAAGTTTAAGTCCCACTGGGAGAAGAAATAACTCAAGATTTTGTGATCTGTAAAGGCCACAAAGCGTTCCCCGATGAGGTAGTGCCTCCATAACTTTAGCGCAAAAACGACCGCTGCAAGCTCTAGGTCATGGGTGGAGTAATTACGCTCATGGGAACGCAGCTTCCTGGACTCGTAAGAGATCACCCCTCGTTGCTGCATAAACATGCATCTTAGGCCATGTCCCAAAGCATCGCATATTACCTCATAGGCCTCCCCTTCTTCTGGTAATCTCAGCACTGGGGTACTGACCAACTTCCCCTTCAGATAGCTAATGGCTGACTGGCACTGCTCACCCCATACGAAAGCCTGGTCCTTCTTGGTCAGAGCTGTCAAAGGGGCTTCTACTCGGGAGAAGTTGGGTACGAAGCTCTGGTAGTAACCTACCAACCCGAGGAAACTTCGGACATCTGCCACATTCTTGGGTGCTGCCCAAGAAACAACTGGTTCAACCTTTGATGGGTCGACCACTATCCCCTGCTCCGACACTACGTGCCCAAGGAAGTCACTTCTCATGTCTAGAACTTGAATTTTGACAACATCCCATATAGCTGGTGTCGTCGAAGGACCACCAAAACTGTCCTCAGGTGCTCTGCATGGTCCCCCTCTGATCTAGAGTAGACCAGGATGTCGTCGATGAACACAACCACGAACTGATCCAGGTACTCCCGGAAGATGTAGTTCATAATCCCCATGAACACATCCGGGGCATTTGTAACACCGAAGGGCATGACTACGAAATCGAAGTGTCCATACCTACACCTGAATGCTGTCTTCGGGATGTCACTCTCTTTCACCCTCAGCTGGTGGTACCCAGACCGCAAGTCAATCTTTTAGAACCATCCTGCCCCTTTCAGCTGGTCAAAAAGATCATCTATCCTTGGGAGAGGGTAGCGATTCTTGATCGTCACCTGATTCAACCTCTTGAAGTCTATGCACAGCCTAAGACCTCCATCTGACTTCTTTGCAAACATGACCGGAGCACCCCACGGTGACGCACTCCGACGAACATAACCCTTCTTCATCATATCGTCAATCTGTACTCGCAACTCTCGTAGTTCCGAAGGTGCCATCCGGTAAGGAGCCATCGAGATTGGACGAGCGTCGGGTTGCAGTTCTATCCTGAACTCGATATCACGTCGAAGGGGTAGAGTCGTCACCTCTTCAGTAAAGATGTCCATAAACTCATGGACGATCTCTGGCACTTCCACCATTTCTACATCTACTGATTCTATCGTTAGCTCATTCAACAAGGAGGGGACAGGTTCCTCTCTCCTGTTTCCCTTCAGACTGCTCCGCTCGCCGGTGAAGGTAACACGCCGGTTGTCCAAGTCTGAGAACACATCCCTCCATCGAAAACAGTCGATGATGGCGCACATAGAAAATAGCCAGTCGATGCCTTGGATGACATCGTATGGCTGAATCTGTAGTAGAAGAAGATCCCGGACTGACTGATGTGGCCATATCATCAGTCTACATCCCCGACAAATGAACAAGAAGTATGTCTGACCTCCAACTGGTGTTCTCAATGCCAGGGGAACTGGAAGTCTCTCTGCATCTAGACCCCAGGCACGGGCTAGACTAGGTACAATGAAGGAGTGCGAAGCTCCAGTATCGAACAAAGCATAAGCAAGAGTTCTAAACAGACTGATCGTACCTCGAACAACCTCTGGCCCTATTGGGACTACCGCCTTTGCAGCGTGAAAATGTCCACGCCCAGCTCCCCTACCCCTCGGCTGTCGCCCCCCCCCCCCCCCCCCCCCGACCACACCCTAGTCGATGTCCCTGTGGAGCGCCCTGAGGTCGGCCTCCTGCTACATCTGCCCTCGGAGGAGCGGGAGCTCGCTGTCCCTGCTGCTGCTGCTGCTGGAAAGGTCTGGCTGGAAGCTGCTGCTGGGGTCGGTGCTGGGGCTGACATCCGTAGCTGTACTGCACTCGGTCTGGGAACTGACTCCAGAGATGCCCCGGGATCCCACAGATGAAGCACCGTCATCTCGGGCCCGTAGGAAAAGGGCGAGGGCCGGGGGATCAAAACTGAAACTACTGCGGCCTGCTCCCTGCGGGTCAGAACCTAGAGGGTCCTGACACTGGAGGCCTGGTGCTGACGGCTTTCCCCTTTGATGGTCCCAGCTGGGTCCCCTCTCATGACACTCCCCCTAGAGCATGCATCCGCTCCACCACATCGGCCTTCTTCTGGACCTCTAAGTACGTCGGCAGGGTAAAGGGGGTAACAGCATACTAGAGGGAGGGTCAGAGTGCCTCCTCCAAACATCCTTCCCGAGACTCCTCGTTGGGAAAGAGGTCTGGAGTAAAACATAGGAGGTCCTTGAACTTGATACCTAGCTCCCTCACAGACATACTCTCCTACTGGAGGGAGAGTAGCTCCTGCCTCTTTTCTGCTTTCATCGTCGAGGAGAGGAACTCCGCCCGGAACTCCTTCTCGAAATATACCCAAGCCACCTCAGATTCTCTCCTCTCCCCTATGTAAAGCATCCACCACTGACGTGCCGCTCCCCGCATCTGGCTAACGGCCAGGGGAACCTAGTACTCGGTCGGGGCCTGAATCAGGCCGAAGGCTATAACTAGCTCCTCTAGCCAGCCTTTCGTCTTCATATCAGAGGTGCTTCCCTCATACTTCTCGAGGGCTTGTCGCTGGAAGGCTCGAAGAGTCTTCTGCCACTGGTTGTCCTCTTCCTCTCGATCTGCTCTCTGTCGATTGGCCAAAGTAGTCTCAGGAGCCTGGATCGCCTGTACCACATGTGGTCGCCTTCCAGGTGCCATAGCTGCAAGGTAAACAAGGAATGCCTAAGCCCAAGTAGTGCAGAATATCGTTATTAAAACTTCATAAGACTTAGATTTATTCATAATTCCCAAGAAATCCCAAAATCACAAGAACACAATTCATTATTATGCATGTACCTTTCCTAGGGCCTCTAACTTGCAATCAGTGTGGCCTCACATGGTCATTCAGTAGGTCCAGAGTCCTTGCATCGGATCACGGGGGCCCCTAAAATCCCGTGTCCTAGCCAGTCTTCCCTGGCCTAATTCACGCTCCAAGGTCACCCAACACCGTTGTCTTACCATCCCATGCAATCCTCACTGTGCCTAACTCCAGACTCCATCCTATCTCTCAACCATCCACCTTTGATACCATTCTGTCACGACCCTCCTTCAACTTAAAGAAGGAAGGGCCTGGAAATCAGCTGACCCTTCCCTCCTTTTGGTGAAGGCGGGTCGTGACAGTTTTGATAGAATATAAAATTAATTAATTACATACAAATTATATATAAATTAAGATATAAACCAATTTAATATAATGGGAGTATATTAATAGAAAACTATCACCACAATGTTTTTTTAATAATAACGAAATAAATTAATTACAACTAGAAAGTAATTTTAGTTTAATATATATGATATATATATATGGTGGTAAATATTTTTTATATTCATATAATAGATTTTAAAATCATAATATAATAATAAAACCAATTTAACACATAATGCCAAACAAGTCTGTTACGTAAATTTTGTAACCATTTCAGGGGGGACCTATTTTAAATCTAAATTTTTGAACATATATAAATTTCATATGTCAAAATAAAATGTAATTTATTAATAAAAACAACTAAATTTGGATTAATATATGTTTTTTTGAAGTTTCCTTTTTTATTCAATAGTCAAAATGATCAAATGTCACTAAAATTTCTATTTCATCAAAATTTATGTATAAGAATAAATTATATTATTAATTTTTATTAAAGTTAAATGGAATCATTGATTTAAAAATATACATCATTTAGGAAAATTTATTAAATTTCACTTTAATATTTGTTATAAAAAAAATATAAAACATTTTTTCATTTTTTCATTAATACCTTCTTTATGGTCCTACATACAAGAATAAATTTAAATAAATTTATTTTTATTTAATCTTAATATATAATGTATAATAAGGTAAAATTAATTTTTTGATGAATAATAATAGTGAAAGTTATTAAAATTAATTACAATGATTACGGTTAAATTAAGCTTAATAAAGGACTAAACCATAAACATATGGCCTAATATGACCAAGAGAATTGATCAAAAGACATTTTCTGGCCTTATTTTAACCATATCCTCCACATTATCATATTTTGACTGTTATTGGATCCAAATTAAAAAAAATGTTGGTGTGGTTTCCTTTTTCCAAAATATTACAAGAGTGCAAATCCTCCTCCATTATAAAAGGCCTTATCTCCTCCCACATACTCACCCCTCTCAAGGAAATTATGTTTGCAAACTCTCAGAATAATTATCTCCCAAAAATACAAAATTTCTATCTTGATACCATTATTTGGTAAAATATTCCTTCCAAGAAATCACTATTGTTCCAACGAAATAGAGTTTCTAGATTAAGAGGTAGCATCCTCCCTCAACCTTCATTCTTATATATTCTTTATCCACTCCCAAAAATATTCTTTTTGATATATTTTATAATAAATATATTATAATAAATATACTAGGTAATTTTTATACTATGTTTTTGACATGCACTTACACACATTTCCATCTAATGGGTAATGAACACAATGTTTAACTGTATGGAAAACTACCACCTCACTAAACGATGAATGTTTATTTTTACCTTACCTCTTATCATGGTGGAAATATGATGGAAAATTTATTAATATATTTTATATGTTATATTTATTATTTCTCTATACAACTGTAATTATTTTACAACAAAAATATTTTTTTGTTTCCATTTTGTGTTAATATGATAATTGTCTTTGAGGAAGTTTTGACTACCACACCCTCAAAGAGAGGTGATTCATCCAAACACTACATGGAATGTATTAATGACATGTTTAGTGAATATATATGATATATATTATATAATTAAATTATTTTTTTAATTATATATATACATATATATTCCTATATTTCTTTTAATTTCTTTCAATCAATATGACAATTAAACTAAAATAGCATTAATGCGTACATATAGGCTACCGTCTCCATGAATGACGTATTTGATTTAATAATTATATATTATATAAATTACTATAACACTAATATAATTAATATTAATTATATTTAAATAACTTTAAACATTATTGAAATCATTATATAAGTTTAAGAACCATATATTTAACAAATTAACACAAATTTGAAAAAGAAATAGATATATCCAAAAGTGATACCATAAAATGGTATTGTTAAAAAGAGTGTTATATAAAGACATAATCATACCATATATTGTATTATAAATAAAAATATTATACTTTTAATGATTTATAAGAAATTTATATTAATTTTTCATGACATTTGAATGAGTATGAAGAGAGTCAAGACACAAGGTACGAGAATGTCATCTCACTCTTTATTTTTGTGAGGTACATGCCTTATTAACCACTCACATATTTTTTGTGGTGAATATACAATACATGAATTTATTATATTCCTATAATATTTAAATATATGTGTTATTTACATAACTATTTTTCATTATTTCATTCATAGGGTTTATGTTTCAAATGTTTACATCATGGGAATCATGATTCAATATTACATTATGGTAAGTGTTTATTGAAACAATCTCACTATTTTTTTAGATTTTTTATAATCAAATTTTCATTAATGAAATATTATGATAAGTATTTCAAGAACATTCATGAATTTTATTATATTATAGTTATTCCTAATGTATTCATATATTAGTACTATCTATTTAACTATTTGGTACTTAATATAGTTAAGATCTTTGTTTAATGAATATTACATTACCTTTCTGTTTAGTCTAAAATCTGTGTCCCTTCAATACCATTATTTCTAAAATGGGATTACATGATTTTTCAAATCATATACTACGATCAGTAAAAGAAATTATTACCCTTTTATATTTTATCTATTTTCTCTAAAGGGTGATTTTTTTTAAAAGACAATTTTATAACTATTTACCATGAAAAATGATTATTCTTTTTTCCTCGTATGGCGTGTACTTATTTAAACACCATCATTTCATTAAAGATTCCTTTAATAAATTAAAAGAATAATTTTTTGGAAATAATTTTTGAAATAATTTTAAATTAAATGGTTTTCATTACATTTTCAGTCATTATTTATATGTTTTCAAATTATTTTTTTTGAATGTCGGTTTGAAAGGGTACATGCTTCTTTTATATGTTTTCAAGGAAAAATGATTTTAAAATAGTTTTTATGATCCTCTACATTTTTTCAATGTAAAATGGGTTTAGAAATGATTTAAATGATTCCCTTATATGTTTTCACATTTTTCTTCACGAAAATTATTTCCAAATGTATTTACATTTTATGAATTAATTTTCAATGAATAATGAAAAATATCAACATGATTTATTTTTAAGAAGATGTATTTAAATAATTTACCATATAAGATAACATCTATTGGTGTGACTCTTGCATTTTTTTATAAATGATTCAAAGTGACCATTCATATTAATTCAATTAAAGCATTATGTGTTGATGGCATGATTTTTGTGGAATCTATTTATATATCATGGGTTATGTTTTTGATGAAATGATTTTAAAACATGTATCATCTTTCCATAGTTTTAAGATAGGATTATTAGTTTTCGTTTTCCTTTTCCTTTCATAGAATATGACATAATAATTTTATGTTCTTTCACATGTATGTATGATTTCATTATGAGATTTTTGGGGCCAATATCACCCTCTAATGAATTGGTTATGGATTTATATCTCATGAGATAGTCTAAGATTGTTTTTGGAGTGAACCTTGAAAACTAAGATGCACATGGGAATGAACCACAACCACCTTGATGGTATAAGGAGTGAACTCATACTACTAATATGGAAATGGGAGTGTGCCATGACTACCAAGATGTTATGAGAGTTAACCCATTCTACTATGACAGTCTTGGCTATGATGTCTTTCCTAATATGGAAATCATATTCTGTACTAATGTGTTTTTAGGAATTCCATGTTTTATTGATATGTTACGATATTAGGGATTATGATCATTATTTATATATGATTCATGTCTTATAAACTATCAATATTTACTAAATTATCCTGGTTTATGATATTCAATATATTGGGTATAATTTTCATATGTTTTTACCATATTATCATACTCTTATTCTCATGTCTATACTTACCTTTATCCCACTTTTACCCAAATGAAACATCTGATCTAACTAATTTTTATAGTTCTTTCCCCATGTTATGATGCAATGTATTATATATGATGTTGCTAAGAAGATTTATAGTAATGAATAACATAGTGGGAGAAAATATAGCTCACATATATACTATTTTTTAAGTTTCCATGTCTCCAAAGGCACTATACTATAATGTTATCTTGTTGTATGCTTGAATTATGTATTATGTGTTAAAAAAAGTGATTTAGTGTCAATTTAATTAATTAATGACTCATTATAGTTGGTATTCGAGATAATGATTAGTTATCCCTTGGAAATAATTGCGAAATAACATTATTTGGAACCCTACGGAAATATATAAGGTTATGATGAAGGATAAAGAAAAATTATAGGAAAATGTCCTAGATTTTTGGTAAAGGATATGGTGAGTGGTATGTGAGAAATAAAACCATACCAGGATACTAAATGAGGATGTAGAACTAGAACAAATGTACATATGGGTAATATCTCTGACACGGTGTTCCGAGCCTGACTTAGGGTAATCGGGTCTACAAAAATGGTTCTTTCTGCACACATGGTTTCACACTACCATGAGATATTCTTTGAAAATTCAAAAGATCTTCAAGAGACATTAAAAAATAATTGATTACAATATGACTATGAATAACATAGGATAAACCTAAGGTGATGTCTATTAAAAGTTTTGTGTAATTATTTAGAAAATATACACGTAATTTTTCCCGGTTATGTAGTTTTCTTCTATGATATGTGTTCTTAACACTATGATTTCCGGTTTCAGTAAATAGAGATAACTATAAGGACCATGGTAAACATTTAATGTTTCTAATGTGTAAATTAAGGTAAATATGAAAATTGACTCCACAAGGTAAAATAGTATAAAGAGAATTAGGTAGGGGGTATTGGTTAATCTAATGAATTTAAGGAAACTAAAAAAGGAATGTGAATTGTATTTGATGTTCATTAAGTATCATTTACATTAATCATAATACGAATGAATAGTTTAAGGATGAAGAACCTAATCACTTGATTCATATTTTATATTCATGGAAAGAGATATTATGTAATAATTTCATGAAACCTTAGTAATGGTTTGAGAAAAATGTTGGATTAATAATGTATTTACGTCTTGGAATTCAATTTTTATATTATCTGAATCATGAAATATATATGTATTTACAATATAATTTTTCAATAAGGATCCAGAATGAGTTATTAAATTGTGATTCCATTGAAAGGTGATGTTTTTATTAAGGGGAAGTTACCCTTATTTATGTCATAGTGTAGATATAATGACCTTTGGATAATTATCTATGGAGTATTGAAAATTAATTTGGAGGTTATAGATTATCCCAGACCTGATTATTGAAAAATTTATCTTTGTCATCACTGATGATGTATACAACACATTGGTTTTAGATATTAAATCATGTAATAATTATAATAAGGTGGAATAAATAATTTTAAAAATGAATTATGATAATTAATGTTTTTTCCATGTTTCATGTTAACATACGATGATGGTAATTACAAGTTTAAAATGTAACAACCAAAATAAACCTTTTAATATATAGGGGATCAATGTTGAAATGATTTCATGACATTCATACTAATTGTTTCTATTTCCATCATTCTGATGGGTTATAAGGTTAACCATTTATGGTTTTCTTTTGTTACACATCAAATTAATAATGTGAGATTAATGTATTATATCACCACGTGATGATTCAAGCATATTCGGTAGTTTAATCAAACTATTTCGCGATGATGGTAACAAAAAAGAGATGGGATGACTTATCATGGAACTCATGCTCTCTTATTACTTCAAGAATGAAAAATTTGACTTCCATTTTAGAGAAAGATGCAAAGTGGGTTATTGAAAAACAAACTGTGAGGTTGCCTTAAAATCATGAAAATATATCTTTTCAAGAAAATTATTTATATTTTGTAAAATGATATACAAATAAATTGTTATACTAACTAATGAATCTTATTGATTAGATGATCTCTTTTCCCGTCACAGATTAAAGGATTTTCAATTGTTAACTTTCTCTTGACCTTTAACCCAGTCACACCCTATAAAAACATGATGTCAGGATTTATCTTCAATGTCTATGTTATAACTTCCCACCTATGTTCTCCTATAAGGGACGATATTTATTAGTTACTTTGGTTAACAATTATTGTTACATATTATTTTGAATGATTTTATGGTATTCATTTTTATGATGTATGTTTTAATTAAAAGAACATTAATGTAGAGAAAAATTAATTACCATGACAGCATTGGATGGAAAAATTAATTTGAAGGGGTGGAATGTTACACCATGATATATTTTTTAATCTTATTAATTAATTTATTCTTTTTTTTATTTTTCATTTAATGCACCATTCAAAATAATTATGTTTTATATATTAAAGAAATATATTTGGATTGTGATATATACGCTACCAAGTTATTCATGAAATACATTCAATATAACGGTTATCATTACTTATATTGAACAATGTTGTAATCTTATGTTTCCCGCCTGATGGAATTTCCCAAATTTCTTGCATAATGTGAAAGATCAAGGGTTACAAAACAATAATGTATTATAAAAAAACTACAAAAATATATCATATATTCATTAAATTATTTATTGTTAATATTATTAAAATGGTAATTTAATTATATGATTTAAAAAAAATAAAATTAATTAATTTGTAACAATTTATTATAAAATGTAAATAAGAACCAATTTAATATAAAGGGAGTATTTTTGTAGAAAAAAATGATCCTAATTTTGATTTAATCATAATAAAATAAATAAATTATAATTAGTATGTAATTTTAATGTAATATATATATTATAAATATAATTAAATGGATTTTACATTCATCCAAATGAGAATATAATCATATGATACGTAAAATCAAATTTAACACATAATAGAAAATAATATTATAAATGTAATTTTTTTGCTTTATAATGGAGAATATAAATTTATTATAAGTTTTTGAACAATTATTTCTTTTATATATCAAAATAGATCTCATTTTTAAGAGATAAAAAATATTATATTATGGTTATTGTTAGTCATTTTCTATGATTTTTCATTATTCAATGAATAGTGAAAAATTCTAAAATTTACCTCAAAATTTTTGTTTCATTTTCATTATTTATAAGAATAAATTTTTGTAGCTGATTTTAATTTTTAATTATATCATATACATACCAGTTTATCCAATTTAGTTATTTGGAATAAATTACACAATGAAATTGGTCAAAAAACTACTGAACACTTTGGTCTTTTTTTACTTTAAAACCCTATATTATCGTCCCTTCTACTAGATAAAAATAAAATTAATTTTTTCCATATATATGATTTGAATTTGGAAAAATGGATTTAATATTTCTAATCATAAAAATTTATATTTTTTATTATTTAATAATTTTTTTGAACAAAAATATTTTAATAATAATTAAAATTAATTACTATAATTATGCTTAAATTTATCTTACTAAGGGAATAAACATTAAACATAAGGCCTAATATGACCTATACTTTTGACCAAAAACCCTTTGATGAAAATATTTGGACCCTAACCTACGTTGTATTGATATTGAACCATTATTTTAACCACTTTAAATAACTCAATGTGGGTTGGGCAACCTTTTTTTCAAAATATTACATGAGTGTCACTCCTCCATTTTAAAAGGCATCCTCTACTCCAACATCCTCACACATATCAAGCCACATAATTTCATAATTATTGACTCCAAATATATCTCCATAATCCCTCCCTTACTCCTTGAATTGATTATTTTGGTTTAATTACTTACATAAATTCCCTTTGGTTAAAAAAAGGAAGAGTTGCCCGATTAAGTCATAACACAGTCCCTCAAACTCCTTTAAATTAATTTCACTCTATACTACCTTAAATATTTCTATTATGTTATTTTAGAAAAAAATCTAGTATCCTAGATACACTAGGATGTTTTAATACTATGTTTTCAACCTACACTTACACACACTTCAATCTAAGGTGTAATAAAAAAACTATTTATGTGCACCGTGAACTACCACCTCACTAATCGCTGATAATTTTTTTTCCCTTTACTGAAACTCATGGTAGAAATTTGGATAGAAACTCTATTTATATATTTTATATTCTATATTTATTATGTAGTTAACCATATGTAATTATTTTTCTACACATATATTTATACTTTCCATTTTGTGTTAATAACCTAATTTTGTTTGAGGTAGTGTAGACTCCCCCCAGCGATGTGATTAGTTTATACACAACATTGAATTTATTATGGATGTTTTTAGTGAATATATATGATATAATGGATATATAAAATATTCTTTAATAATATAATATGTTCTTTTATAAAAATTAATGTATTTTAATTTCTTTCTTTTGATAAAAAAATTAAATGGAAATAGCATTCTCCTTACGTACGACCCACTACCTCCATGAACGATGTTTTTAATTTCATACATATATATTATATAAATAATTATAAAAAGAATATATGAAATTTAAATTGTATTTTTATCATGGGTTACATTCATTAAATAGTTATATATATTTGAGGATGGAATATATACCAAATTAAGACCCTAGAGAAAAAAAGAAAATATTACCCTAAGTAAAACCTTGACAATTAATTTCCAACAAGTGGGTAATATAATACCATAATACTATCATATATTCTATTATAATTTACAATTTATTTCTGAGATATATTTATAATAAATTTAAATTTATTAAAATTGCGTTTTCAATGAGTATGATTAGAGTCGATACACAATGTTTGTGAATTTTATCTCACACTTTTTTTCAATAGATACATGCCATATTCACCGCTCACTTCATCAATTTGGTTAATATAGTTCAAATAAATTTTTTATAAATATATTATAATTAAATATGTGGTTATTTACATAATAATTTTGTTTTGTTTTTGACATGGGTTAAATGTTTCAAAAGTTACCAAATTTTAAGGGTAATATTGTCTCAATTTTCCTTCTTTGAGACACCTGTCATGTTAGAAAACTATATTTTTATATGAGGATTATAAACATCCTTTATCATTTCATACCATGAAACTATATATTTTAATTATATTTTTCATAAAAATATAATTCAATTTTCCAATGTGGGATGTGTAATTCAATGTTATCATGCGGTTTGAGTTTAATACAATAATTTAATCGTTTATCAGGATTGTTTATGATAAAAAATTCATTAATTAAATATTATAAAAGATATTTCAAGAACACTCTTGAATTTTAATCTATAATACTTTTTCATAATTTCTTCATGTATTAGTACAATTTTTTATAACTATTTATAATATAAGATAATTAATAAAAAAAATAATAAAATAAGACCATACCTTTCTCTTTAGTTGGAAATACAGGCTCCATCAAAACAATGATTTCAAAAAAGGGATTATGATAATATTATTTTATTTTCTTATGATAATCAAATGAAAATTTTACATTCTTTTTTCATTAACAATTTTTTTTAAATGTTATATTCTTGTCTCATTATAATTAATGAATTTTAATAACTATTTACCATGAAAAAGAAATATTGATTTCACCTCATACAAAATGTACCAATGTAAAAACCATTATTTCTTTAATGATTTATTTTCATGTTTAAAAGGTTAATTTTTAAAAAAATGTTTTTCAAACTGAATTTTAATGAAAAGGTTTTCGAATAATATTCATGATTTCTTATTATTTTTTTAAATTTTTTATGGAATATGGTTTTCAAAATGTTTTCATGATTCCTTTATATATTTTCAAGGGAAAACTGGTTTCATAATGATAAAGAACTACTCAAAAAATATTTCAAAGGAATATATATTTCAAAAAAAATTAATTATTTTTTACATTTTTTTAGGTTTTTTCCAAGAAAATGTTTTCAAATGTTATATCATTGTAAAAATAAAATTTTTAAAGAAAAAAGTATAATTTCATCATGAGATGTTTTTAAAGAGATATTTCCTAATTATTTATCATCTAATATAATATCTATTGGTATTAATCATGAATTTATAATAAATTTATTCAATGTTTCCATTCATATTGTTTCTCAAATTCGATTATCTTTTGATGGAGGGATGTTTATGAAATCCATTTCTATATCATGGGATTTTATTTAGATGAAATTATTAAGAAACTAGTATATTTACGCTTAGGTTATGATATGATTACATGTTTATGATACCAATTACATTTAGTGCATTGTGATATGATTTTTTATGATTTTATAGAATTTGTATTTCAGATTTCATTATAAAATGGTTGGAAACTATATCTATCTTAAATGCATTGGATAATATTTATATCTCATGAGATTCACTAATAGAGTCTTGGGAGTGATGCTTTACTTCTAAGATATCCATTTTAGTGAACCATAAATTAAAATATTTTATGAGGAGTGAAATACTTCTATTAAAATTTCCATGGGTGTAAACCATAATATCCATGATGGTATGGGGAGTGACCACATACTACCAAGGTGTTCTTGGTCATAATGTATAGGCTACTATAGAAATCCTATTATATTCTTATGTGTTTTCCACAGTTCCATGTTTTATAAATATGTTATGTTATTATGGTTTATGTTCATTATTTCATTAGGATTCATTTCTTATGAAGTATCATGTTTTATTACATGATTCATGTTTATGATGTTTGATATATTGGGTATGATCTTGAAATGTTTATATAACATTATAATAATCTTATGTTTATGTTTATATTTCTATGTCTCCCATGTATACCCCTACAGAGCATCTGATCACACTGATTTTTATGTTTCCTTCCACAGCTAATGATGATATTTATTAGGAATAATATTTCTATGAAGGGTTATTGTATAGAACCTAGAGGGAGATAATAAACCTCACTTATCAACCAGATTCTATGTTTACATGTTTTGAAAAGAAAAAAACTAGTACAGTATTTTTGTGCATGTTTTTTTCTTAAAATATACAATAAAAGGGATTAAATGTTAATGTATGTCAATAATAGGTTATTATATTATTTGACTAAAATTGGAAATTAATATAAGTTTAAACTTTTAATTTATGGGATTACTATGAAATATAATGTCCTATATATCTAAAATGATAAACCTAAATCATATTTGGGATGAAATTGAATCTTGAAATTTATAGAACCAGATGACGTAACATTGTAGTCCCCATCCTAAAAAATGTTATCAATGTAAGGTTTCAAAAACATTGGATATTAGGATGTTTTCTAGAGTTTTTTTCTTAAGATTTATGGATGTTATCATTGGTTTATACCTTTTATGTTTATAATATGTTTTGTATCTTGGACATTCATTTTAAGGATTTAATTATGAAATTTTTAACTGAATAATGGTATTATTGGAATAATTTATTTTTAAGGAAATTTTTAATCAGATTGTGGGACTAAAAGTGAAATTTACTAGATAAACATTGAGGTTAAATAATAAAGTGGACATATTTTAAGATTTTTCTCACAT
Source organism: Viscum album (assembly GCA_963277665.1). Classification (NCBI taxonomy): domain Eukaryota; kingdom Viridiplantae; phylum Streptophyta; class Magnoliopsida; order Santalales; family Viscaceae; genus Viscum; species Viscum album. Next base: position 1,474,995,088 of record OY728157.1, read on the forward strand.
TTCACTAATTTATAAAGGAATCTTGTAATAAATTTTTTGATAAAAGATAACCCACTAACCAGGTGAAAACCCATTGTGCATGGAAGGAAAATGATTTTTTAATCCAGATCTAATGGGTGAAAAAGAGAATGGCCAACAACTATAAAATGAATTTTCAAGGTTAATATATTTTTTTAATTTTTATAAACTATATTGCAAAGAAATTTTAGGATTAATTTAGAAACATATTGGTTATCGAATAGATAATTATAGGAATGAAACTTTATTTGGATATATTGTAAACAATATTTTTTTGGAAGGCGATCATTATATTAATAATCCTTTTTGATTTTGGAAAACAAAAAATTATGAAATTTTATATTAGAAATAAATTTGGAGCTATATTTTATATGAAAATGTAATTTTACTATGTATTTATACTATTTTGGGTTTTTTATGAAAACATTTATAATGTCATTTAGATTATGTTATTTAGGTAATTAAATTTTTAATTTTATTCCTTAAGGGTCATCAATGATATTTTAGAGATATATGCTGAAATTTATCTTGGATGTTGATGTGATAAAAATAAATTTAATTATTGGGTTTCATTATTATTTATACTATTTTATAATAACATTACGGATATTTAGTTTATAAATGATTTGTGTTGATCTTTTTGTGTCACTATGTAATTTTAGATATTGATGTATTTTTTCTTCATATAATAGATTATTCATTTTTGTGACTATATTATAATTAAAAAAAATTATTTTGGGTTAGTAAGATAAAAGGAATAATTTTTTATCATTTTGTGGGTTATATGATACATAGATGTTGAATCTAGTGGTTCTATCATGAAAATTTTATACTCATTATTCAGTGAAAAAGTGATTTTGTGGAAGAAATTGATTAATGGGTGAAATTATATTAGTCATGTATGTATATTTTATATTGTTCATTTATTTAAATTTAATTCCCAAAATCTAGGAAAATTGATATTTAAACAACTAAATTATTTTTTTTCTTAACTTAATAGTAAATAAATTACATATTTAACCCATCACAGATTTATAATTCTGTGATGGTCAACTTTTTCATTAAATTGTATTTAATCACCCCTATTAGTCCGTTGGTGTTATGTTTCTATTAAATGTTGAGGTTTTTGTTCATGGAATACTATTTTTTGTTATCTTAGTCTATGTTCATACTTTAATTTCTATAATATTAAGTTAATTTTCTATTAATCGTTTCCTGGATTGGGGTTTTGAATAAAGTAATATTGAAATAAAAAACCCTTTATGTCCATGATATAGTGCAAAATTTTTAGGATAAAATTTAAAAAGGGTGTGGGGTTAATGTAACATCAGTTGTATTTAAACAAAATTACTATGTTCTATGTAATATATATAAGAAACACTGAACTTTAAAACAAAAACATTCTTATTATTTAAATGTTACAATTATTACCTTTCCATTAAACTGACAAAAATAAAGACTATCAATAGAAAAATGAAATATATAATCTTCATTCTCTTATAATATATATTTAATAATTCATTTTAAATATTTAAAAATTTTAACTCATCTTATTAATAAAAAACATTTATTCAAGAATTTTTTTATATATTTTTATGGACCAATATTATATTTTAATATTAAATATTATAGTAAATTTATTTGAAAAAACTATTTTAATTTTTTGATATAATATTATAAATACTTTCATATAATTAAATTTTAATAATTTCTTAAGAGTTTTAATTTTAATTGAATAGAAATAAATAGTGATATATATTATAAATGATATTTTTCAAGTATTTAAAAGTTCTAATTATTTTTTAGATTGGTTTTAAATTTTTACGAGTTCAATATGATTTATGCAAATATAATTAGGTATAATAAATACGATTTTATACCTTAATTTATTATAAAAACCTATGTGTTTAAAAATATCATTTTTTAGAAAAAATATTTTTCAAAACTTTTTTCTGGTTTAATTTAAAATTAAATTCTAAAAATATTTAATTTAAAATTTGTAAAATTAATGCAATATTTGAATCAATATTTTAAAATTTATTAAATACTTCACATTTATTTCTGGTTGTTATTAATAGTAACGTTAGTAGTTTTTATTGTCACTATAAAGGATAATTGTGTAATTAAGGGTAAAATTAAAAATATATGGACTATAAAATTAGACTGACACATTTAAATTTTTTTTTTGTATGAGTTATTATCATCCATAATCATCCAAGGAACAAAATTATATTTTTTTGAAGCCACCTGGATGAGAGTAATAAATTTATAATATTTTATTTAATAAAAAATCTGATATATCATACTCAAATTTTTAATATATAAATAATTTGAAATATATAGTTATTAATAAGAAATTTTCTACTAAAAATGTCTATTTGAAATCAAAAAGTTATTTCTATATCATGGTAATTTATTTATAATTTGTTTTGATGATATAATTACCTTAAATGTTGACACAATACTAATTCATTATTTAATAAATTAATGAAAATAATAAAATAAATGATATTAAAAATATTAAAATTAATATCAATGTAGATAATTATTTACATACATTAATTATGTAGATGTATTTTATTTTTTATGGATTTATTTGAATAATTTTCTATGAATTTATCTTTTTCTTTTATTTTTTTTAATAAATAATGTATCAAATAGAAACATAATTGATAATAATGATATTTTAAAATTACTAATATTTAATAAAATATTATAAAATTAATAAAATTAATATATTATAAAAGTTAGATTTTTAATTTTTAAAATATAATCCATGATTATTTTATGGGTCATATGGTATTTTATAGTAGCTATATTCACCCATAAATTGAAAAAATCGCATGTTATCACTTTATAAAATAAATGTGTTAAGTTGTTGTTAAATAAATAAGATAAGGGTTATAATTTTGTAAAACAATATCTAAATATTATTTGTTTAAGGTTTATCAACCAATAATATAATTGAACTTCATAAATAATTTAAACTATAAATTCATTTATATTATAATTACATATTTTAACTATTCATCCAAACATTATCCTTTTTTGAAAATTTTAAAAAATTCCTCAATTGTAGTTTTAGACAGATTTATTTAAATAGATAATTCATATTTTTTTTAAATAAAGTTTATAAACTGTAAAAGATAAATTATAACATATTTTCACATAGTAGGACTATATTTCTTTTTAAAAAAATTTATTTTTCAAGAAACTTTAAATTTTCATTTAAATAATTCTTGTGTTATTTTTAATATTTATATAACCTTTGAATTTATTTACCATATTTTAAAACACATAGTTTTAATAATATAGTTTGAACTATTTATAACCTACATCGTAACAACTTTTTTATAACAGTAATGTATACGTATTTATATTTCAATTGGGTACCATGTTTCGTTCAAACCAGATGTTTCATGCATTATAGGCTGTCAGATATATTCAATTTATTTAAAAAAAAATATATCATAATATATTATGGTTTTCAATTTTTATCTATTCTGTATGTTTTTTTCATTTTGTTTCTTTTGGGAACTTTTTTTCTTCAATAAAAAATTGTATTTGATTGTGTGGTAGAGTTTCTGAATTACCTTACCATATTGAATAAAAATATATTACAACATACTTAGAGTATATTTTATTATTTTATAAGAGTAATTACATCCTTTGGTTTGGATTTGATCAATTCTCTCTTCATTTCATAATCTATGAAATGAACATCTATAAATAAATCTTTATGCCTAAAAAACATTTATTATATAATTATAATCATAAATAATGTATCCAGTCTCTATATATTTTCTGAAACCAAAACCGTTATCATAAGTTATATAATAAAACACAAAGTATAATTAATTCATTCCATGTATAATTAAACATATATATCATCCAAAATATCTCCATCCAAATTCAATGTGAAAATATTTTGAAGGAAGGACCCTAAATTGGCAATATATTCCTAAGATCGTATAAATTTGATGTTAATGTCAAATTCAAAATATATTAATTACTTTGATCCCCAGATAAACATTAATGAAATTATTAATTCTGCCAAAAATAACATATGAGTTTTTAAAATATTATATAAATAATTATTAGAATTGTAATCCAGAAAAGATGATGTAAACCATCTTCTCACAAATTGTTTCATGTTGACCAATAATATCTCATAAAAATATATTTTTCATTATAATATCTATATTAAAAATATGTTAATGTTTATTTTCTTTCTATCATGTATTTTCCAAGAAGTTCATCTTTCTATTGAATATATTTTTCTAGTCATTGGTACCATTCAACGTATTCTCTAAAATTGTTAATGAAATTGTTTTGTAAAAGTATATTTAGACAGATAATAATTCTTATAACTAGAATATAATTGATTATAATACTCCTATAAAATAATTATTTAGTAAAAATATAATCACATTAGTCATTCCACTTCATCTCTAGTAATAACATAATCTTTACCTTGACACCTTATTCCCATTTGAGGTATATTTCTTTAATTCATGGGGAATTAATTTCTGTTGTTAATCATATTTCTATAGTAGAAAAATTTCACATTCGAATATTCTGTATGTACCATGAAATGATAAGCATGTTGGAATTTTTCTTCACAATTTTACAAAATTCTTTTTTCATTTAAAGTATGTAACATGTTGTTTCCATCCAAAATTATGCCACGTTGGAAACTTATTCATTTCTTGTAACAACCCAGGTATTTGGAGAATAATTCTTTTTCATATCCATTAATATTTATGAATACAAAATAAATTTTATGTTAAATAGTACACTCTCTTTGGAAGATCACTTCACACAAAACAATTGGATTCTTTGAAATCATATGTTTCACCCACCATTGAGTTATACCGAATAATAATATAACAATATTATTATTTTAAATCGTAGATAATTCATTGTAATTCTTTTTATAGGAATAAACATATATAACAACATTATGATTACAAATTTTTTTTCAAATGTCTTTACAAATATCCAATAAATTTTAGAGTCTTTAAATAATATTGAATATGATTTTAAGCACAAAATACTCTAATATTATTTAAAAGGTCAATTTACCACCTTTGATAGAGAACCATTTTTAAATCTTGTTTTCTTACATTAACATGTTACATTATAAAAATTATACTTATTATTTAGATGCATGGAATCAAAACATACTTTGGGTAAATTTTTGGTATTATTCTAATAATGATCAATTTTAATGAATATTCAAAAAAATTATATTTTAATTCAAAACTTTCATTTCATCGGAGTTATTTATATGGTTAAATTATCTTTTCAATTTTTCTACATGTGAAATTATATTAATTTTTATGATTTAATCCAATTTTTTTATTTTTAGTAATCTCACATTGGAATTGGATATAAAAACATGTTAATATTTTGGTAGTTCTTAGTTTATAAAAACACACTTTTTGGTTTTGAAAATGAGAATTATTTTTAAATTATTTTATAAAAAATATTTGTTTTAAATTTATAATAATGTATTCTATATTTAGAATCAGTAGGTCTAATTTGTATAAATAGGTACCTTTTATTTTTAGATATTATGAATAGTATCTTCAGTAATTATTTTATTTTCTATGAGTAATAGGTAAATATGGAAAATAAGGGAAAAAATTGTATTATAATGATATTAAATTTCCCTAACACATTTCCTAAACATAATGGACGAGATATTTCAGACCATGTACATCCATGGCATTAATTTAGGACCCCATTGTGTCACTTGTGTGTGAAGATGTCATTTAATTACTTTTAATTTAATTTTTAGTAAAATATAACCTAAACATGTATCGTTTAATAAAAAAATTATATAGGGTTATATAAGCGATCTCTTCCATTGTATATTTTAATAATAATTCTTGGAATATTTCCTACACCATGTTATTATAATTATTATTTTTAGACATAAAATAAATAAATTTATTTGTTACACAATGGAGGTGTAGTGATTACATTATTAATAATTGAATTAAATAAATGAGATTATAAATATTCAAATAAATTTATTTTGAAAATTTTAGTACAATAAAATAGTTTATTGTATGATTATTACTAGTTATATTCTAAATAATAATGTTTTTATGGATTTATAAAAAGTCGTGATATGAATAGTAAAAAAATTGAAAAAAATTATTTTTTAAATCAATTAATATTTTAGTAAATGATATAGATGTCCTACAATTGTAATATCATTCCAAATATAATATATGATGCTAGAAAAGTCATTAATGGTCCATTTTTTGATCCAATTTCATTTTATAGTAACTATTGTAACTATATATTACGAATATACAAGAAGATGTGGTAAAAGTGAAATAAGTGTACAAAGGGTCAAAGCTAAAAGATAAGGTTAATTTTATGGCATAAACTTGTATAACATCTATTATCTAAGATTATTTCAACCGATAATAATATTTTATTTTAAATATATAACTTTGGTGTTATTATAAATCTAAAATCAATTAATAATAAAAATATATATTCAATCATTCCTTAACTGCCCCTCCCCCCTCTTGTTAAAGGACACCACCTATAACCCTTAATCACACATATATAGCCCATTTGGCTCACCCAAAATATAACCAAATATGCTTTGAACATCACAATATTCCTCCTATAATCATAACATTATGATGAAGGAAATTGAATATGGAATATTAGATTAAATAAAAAAGAGTTACCTGATTTGTTCTAATGTTTTCTCTCAAGATCCATTCATTTATTTTTCATCTCCAACCCCATAAACTCTCTTTGTTAAATTATTTAATTATAAAACCATTATAATTAATATAGTAGGTTTTTTTGTGATAATTGTTTTATCTACACTTATAGACACCTCCGTTTAATGGATATAGAAGATACTATTTCTGTGGATGCAGAACTACCACCTCTTGAAATGAAGAAAGTTAAATAATCTCTTAAAACCTCTTATGGAGACCAATATGATGGAACTTTAATTATATAATATATTTATATATATATATGATATTCATTTAGTCTTTATGCTTCTATAATTCTCATTAAAACATACCTTTATTATTTTCATGTTTTATAAATATGATAATGTCATTTGAGGAAATATGGATTATCTCCCCCTCAAAGTTATATGACTCGTTCATGACATAAATAGAATATATAAAGGATATTGTTAATTAAAATATATATGATAATATAATATAATTATAACATACCTATTAATATTTTATTTTCAATTTCTTCAAATATAAAAAATAAATTAATGTAGTGGTTATGCTTACGTATGACTTACCGTCACCATGAATGATGAATTTCATTTATAATATTCAAATGATATGGACTATTAAAAATACATATATAATTGAAATATATGATATATATGAAATCTAAATCATGAATATAACTCTGGAGATAATGTAATTTTTACCACATAGGCAATTTTTAATTATAACAAGTTCATTTTTTAGTCACATTACGAACATCGACCAAATGTCCGATATAAACTCAAATAATTATCATATATTAATAGATTGGTAATAAGTGATATAAAAGGGACAATAATTTTGAAAAATGTTATGAAGAATGATGAAATTAATTTATGTTTACTATTCATAATGAAAAAGTATCATATGAGACAAGTAGGACTCGAGGTAAGGGACTTTGTCTCAATATTTTTTCATTGAGGCATGTTTACATAATATACTCCAATTATTTTAGACAGTTTATAATAAACCCATTTGATGTTTAATTTCATTAAAAGGTTTTCTTTTATCTAAAAATCATTTTACTAAATGACCAAATGATTTTTTCTAACTTCTGTTCTAATAATGACCACTATATTGCCATAATCGTTATTTGGCTTCGACTATAATCCTAAATGTTTTTAAAATGAAATAGAAACCCCCTATTCCATTTTTTGGTGTTATGGTGTTTAAAATTATTTTTAAAATAGATTTATTATTTCAATATCTTGAAATATATTATTATGATTGAAAATGAAATGTTATTACTAAAATGTAGAAATTTTCAATATTTTATGTGTCATGATTATATAAGGGTACATGGACATTTGATGGGTGGTTATGACAAAATGATGAGTGGTTCCGGGATAAAACTAGGATGGATGGTAACATTATTACCTTCAATGCATCGAGTATTAAAATCAGTCATTTTGATATTAAATTCAGTGATATGTGTGGAATTATACCACATGGTTATTCCAATTAAGTACGTTTATGTCTCAAGATACCATTATATGATATATGTTTCCTTCTATGGGCATTATGTTAATCTATCGGTTCTAATAAGGGGATGAAATGATCTTATATTCAGTGAATTATTTTTTCTACTTATTAAAGGCGAAGAGTATTACATTATGATAATGTATTCATGGTTTACTTGTTGTTTTGAAATAATAACACTTTTTTTCTTAATGTATTCTTTACAGTGCTTTTTTAATAATCTCATGTTTGGAAATGTTTTTCACTAGACATAAAGATTAATATGGTCAAGGATGGGATCATGGAGAAGTCATGTTGTTTAAATTATGGAAATAAAAATATCTATTTTTAATCAATTTTTTATGAAAATAGTGGATAGTGAGTAAAAGTGTCTACTTGTAATATTTTAGTTGTTATTTATAAGTTGTGATTTAATTCTAAAAATCTCTAAACCTGAAAAGATTCTCGATGAAAATTATTAACTTTCTTCAAGATTGGTAATGATTAATGATGAGGCCTTACCATTGGAATTAGTAGTTGGTTTAGATACCATTATAGGGTAGGGTGTTATTTAATAATAAGTGACATAACCATAATGGTTAGCATATTAGAAAGAGTCATAGATATTTTAGATATGTCATATGAGTTTAAGATAACAAGAATAATTATATCATAGTGTTTACCCTCATCAAAATATAGTATATGATGATTTTACTGATATAATCACACTAACATTTTTGTTTTTTGTAAATAGATGGATCATGTAGCTAATAAAATTAAATTAGATGTGATAGATACAATGGTTGTTTTCCTAATGAGAAGTAAAATGAAATGGGAGCTACACTGAGAACTCTTGTGGTTATTCGTAAACAACTATATGGAGTCATGACTGAACACTTAAACCATGGTGATACTTCTAATGAATATCATAAGAAAGAAATGAATCGCAATTGTTGTTCAAGTAATAATCATAAATTTATTTATATTCAATAATCTAATAGTAACGGATTTGAAAAGAAACACCTAGGAAAATTCATTAAAGGGATGTTAAGATGTTTCAAATTTTGTAATGTTGGTAACAAAGAAAAAACATTCCATTGAAAAGAGGAAAAATATAGATGACTCAAAGAAAGTGAAATTTCTTTCTATGTGATTAATTTAATATTTTAAATGTGGTCTTCATGGTAATTATACAAATAGATGTCCAACGATGACGGTTCGGGAGTGGGATCAATACAATTGTAAAAAAATATTTTTTTCAAATTCTTAATTATATTCTAATGTAAGATGAAGAAACATAAAATAAACTAAGAATTTTATGGATTTTTCATTGAAATATTTGGACATTATGCATGATTTTGTTTTTAGGAAATAAGTATAAATGAATAAGATGGAAAAATAATTAATAAAGGATCATGAAAACTGTTTGATGATTAATTGGTCGACATTTTAGGAATTGAAGAGTAATGTTGTATTTATGAATGATGATAGTTTTAAATATTTTAATGGTAGTATTACATTGGATAAATTTTTCATTTATTTTTATCCCTGAGTGTTGGTATGTGAAAATGTTTTTCAGGGAGAAATTAACTTTTCTATTGTAGATATTTTTATAAAGAACCATTTGGATTTATATGATCCCTAAATTTGATGCAATTATAGGTTATTACCTTTTGCGATGAAAATGTAATGTAAGAGATAAAATTTGTTGTTAAATTATGTGACGGTTATTTTTGAGGAATTTATATCATTTTTGGGAATTTTATAAAATTATATAGTTTATTAAAATAAAACAAATAGACTGTGTGACTACACACCACATCAGAAAAAGATGTGGGAATCGTACACAAAACTAAAGTGCGATTGGATGTTATCACTAACCACAAGACTACATGGAGTCACTGGTTAATATGAATTATTCATTTTTAGATAAATTATTTTATAGATAAAGACTATGTTTTTTTGGAAACATATTTTTTATCAAATGGATATCCATAGTATAGGAAATATGATTTGGTGATTATGTAATAATAGTTATTTTGGAAGACATTCTCTCTTTTGAAAACACAATATGCTTATAAAAAATTGAATACTATGGGATTTCATTTCTGGTGTAATGGTTGAAATTTTATTTTTGTAAGATTATATGTTTTTATTCTCAAAAAATGGTGATTTGGGTTATTTATGGAAATTATTAACCTATCCTAGAGGAGATGTGATTAAGTTAATCACACTTTAGTTTGAGACTTTAAGAGTAGTCAATGTTTTTTAGAGACAAAGGTTAAGATTTAATGTGGAAGACAATGTGATTTAATCCTTCTTGTTTAGGATGTCAATCATTGTTTGGATTACTTTGACAAATTTTATGTACAATATTAATTTAATAGTCTTTTATGTCCATAGGGTATTGTTTTTCAAATTTTGGAAATTAAGGGTAATATTTATTTTTAGAAAATATTTTCTTTTTTGGCTATTTTCTGCTCTCAAACAACCCATACTAGTTTTGGTTAATGTATACTGAATGAGATAATATACAGTTCATTTTTTGTGGATAATTTTATTATTTAGAAGTTGATTCGAGCCCTTCCGGTGTGACCAAGTCATCTGAAATACTCTTCGTTTGGAGAAAAGATGAGTTTTTGGTAGAAATTTATTAATGCATCAAACTCTATATGACAAGTATGTATATTTCCTTATGTTCATAGTTAATATCATAAATAAATTCCTCAATGATATGAAATGAAACATAAAACAAAAAAATTTCCCATTCACTTTTCCTATTGGGGAATCAAATACCATTTAACCCATCACCAGTTTATGGTTTACTGGTTGTTTACTATCTCTTTATCATGTTCTCTATCACTCTCTATCAGAACATGATGGTTAGTTTTCACTTACATACCCATGTTTTCATGTAATCATAGTATATATTTTCTCAGGTGACATTTATATATCTCCTTCATTCATTTATAAAGATGTTTTTATTTACACTTTTTACAGGGAATTTCAATGATGTTTCCAAGCCCAATTTCAAAATTGTGAGGATGAAATTTCCATAAGGGGGAAGGATGTAATGAATTAGGTATTTATTAAATAATAATTTTCATATATATTAATATTTATGAATAAGATATTAATTTTAGGGTAAATATGATACTTTGTCTGATATCATACCCAACATGAAACAATAGTTTTCTTTGAAATGTTATGTTTCACACATCCTTGAGTTATACTGAAAAATAATATAATATTGTTATTATTTTAAATGGTTGTTAACACATTCCAATTGTATTTATAGGAATTTAAATAACCAATAACATTATTATAACACATGTTTGTTTAATGTATTTACATTAATCTAATAAATTTTAATGTCTTAAAATAATAATGAATCTAATTTAAAGCATGAAAAATGATAATATTTTATAAAAGGCCGATTTACTTCCTTTTGATGGGGAACCCTTCTAAAATCTATTTTTTTCACATTTATATGTCCCATTTAAAAAAATAAACATATTATTTATAATCAGGACATCAAAATTTACCGTGCAAATATTTTGTATTTTTCTGATAATGTTCAATTTTTAATGAAAAGTTACCATACTGTATTTTCATTCAAAACTGTCTTTCCATCTGATTTATTAATGTGGCTATATTATATTTTTAATTAGATTTTAAGTGAACTTATATTATGTTTTTATAATTTAATCTAATGTTTTCGTTATAAGTAATTTCACTTTGAAATTTGACATAACAATATGTCAATATTATGTTTGTTTTTACTTCTTATAAACACACTTTTTGGTTTTAACAACAAAAATGAATTTTAAATTAATTTATGATACATTTGATTTATGAATTTAGAAAAATGGATTATATATTTGGAATCATTATTTCTATGTTTTTTCGATAGGTACATTTTTTAGACATTTTTAATATTAACATCAATATATATTTTACTTACCATGGATAAAGGGAATATCTATTAAATAAGGGTAAAATTAGTATTATAGTAAAATTTAATTACCCTAAAACATATCCAAACACTATTTAATTGAGTATTTATGACCTTAGGTATACTTTGGACTATTTTATAACCCCGTGGAGACACTTATGGATGAAAATGGCATTTAATTACTTTTAATTTAAAGATAAGGATAATATAACCTAAATATGAATTGTTTACTTATATTTTTTTATATGTTGTTTTATAAGTGATATCTTATACTATATATAATCATTAGAAATATAAAAATATTTACTAAATCATGGTATTTTTTATATAATTTTTAGACATCATATAAATATACTATTTGTGACACAATGGTGTTGTAGTGAGTACCTTATTAATGATTGATTTAAATAAATGAGATTATATATATAAAAATAAATTTATTTTGAAACAATTTCTTTGATAGAATAATTTTAATGATTATTATGACTTGTTATTTTTCAATTAATGATGATCTTTCAAAATAATAATATTTTAATGTATTTTTAAAAATTTATTGATATGAATTTTATAAAAATTGACATAAAATAGTTTTTATAAAAATTAATATTTAATTAAATGATATAACAGACCTTAAAATATTATATTATTAAAAATGACATATATGATGTTACATAATTCATTAATGATCCATTTTTGGCACTCTTTGAATCTTATAATATCTATGGTAACCTTATATTATGAATATACAAGAAGACATGGTTAAATATGACTTAGTTTACTAAGGGTTAATGCTAAAAGATAAGGTCAATTTTATGACATAAAAATATCTAAAATCCATTGTAGGAAATAATTTAGACACATCCTCATGATAGATTCTAAACATATCACATTCATTTAATTATATTAATAAATTCAATTAGTAGTAAAATAATATTTTCCAACATTCCAAAAGTGCCCCACCCACCTCTTATAAAAAGGACACCACCTCTAACCCTTACTAAAACCACTCAAGCACACTTCTCTACACCCACATCTACCCAAATAAGCTCCCAACATCCCCTTCATCTTCCTAGAGGCCTTACATTGGTCATACAACAATTAAATAATGACTTCTAGCTTAAATAAAAAGGGTTTACTCAATTTGATGCAATGCCTTTTCTCCCGATTCTTTCATTTATTATCCTTCTCCAACCCCCTAAACTATTTTTATTACAATATATTATAAAAACACCAATATATTAAATATACTATATTTTTTTATTAGAATTATTAAAACTATATTAACACACTCCACCATCTAATGGGCATAGAACATATTGTTTCTATGGTTGGAGAACTACTACCTCACGAAATGATGATTGTTCAATCTTCTCTTTCCACATATTATGGTGAACATTATGATAACACATTAATAATATATTAAAATTTTGATATTTATTTAATCTCTATGATTCTGTAATTATCTTTTAGAACATTCATTTATTCTTTTCATGTTGTATAAATACAATAATTTCATATTAGGAAGTGCGAACTATCACCCCTTCAAAGTGATATGACTCGTTAATACCATTCATGGAATTTATAAAGGTTGGATTTAATTAAAGAATTTATGATATTATACTAGAATTATATTTTTTTAATTTATTATTTAATTTTATTTCCATTAAACATGAAAAAGTAATGAATGTATCTTTCAATTGCACGTACGGATTACCATCTCCATGGATGATGCATTTCAATTATTATATCCAAATCATATCGACTATTATAAATATATATAGAGAGGATAGATATGATAGATATTATATATAAATAATTAATATAATTCTGGAGATAATGTACTTTTGACCACCTGACAATCTGAAATTATAACATAGTCATTTTTGACTCATGTTCGAAACATCAAAAAATGTCTAATATGAACTCAAATAATAAAATAATTTTTATAGTAAGGTAATAAGTGTAAAAAAAAAGATAATAAACATGAAATTTTTTCTGATTCATGTATAAATTAACATAATTTTATTAATCAGTAATAACAAGAAACATATGAGGCAAGTCAGACTCGATATAAGGGACTTCTTCTCAATCTCCTTTCATTGAGGCATGTTTTGGAAATATACACCTATTTATTTTACACGGTGTGTAATAAAACAATTTGACTTTTACTGTCATTTAAATGGAATCATTTATCAATGAAGAATTTGACTAAGTGATAAATAGTATGTTTTTAGAATATGTGGATGAAATGAAATCTCTCTAGTCATAGTAATTATTTGGATTCCTCTTTAAGAATCAGTGTTTTTAAAAGGAAAAAGAAACCCCTTATTCTGGTTTTCAGTGTTTTAGAAATTAAAATAGTTTGTGAAATGGAATTTGTATTTATATATCTTGAAATGATTTCCTATGATTTCAAATTAAATTTCATCATTCAAATGTTTTTATTTAAAATATTTTATATATTATGATTATATAATGGTACAGGGGAATTTGCAGAGTGTTTACGTGATAAACCAAATGATGAGTGGTTCAATCAAAAACCATGGGTAGGTGGTTATATTAGAACATCCAATTCATTTGATATGGATTTCTTCCATTAAGCTATTTCATTAACTGATATATGTGGATGTCGACAATTTCATTATTCCATATAAGTATATTTATGTCCCAAATTACCTTTATATGATATATGTTGTTATATATAGAATTTATGGTAATATTTCTGTTAAAAAAAGTTAATCTATGAGATTAAATTTCGTGAAGTGTTTTTTCTACATTATAAAAGTGAAAGATATTAAATTGTGATAATTTATTCATGGTTTACATATTGTTTTGAAAAAATATCACTTTTGTGTTCTTATGTATCCCTTATTGAACTTTTTATTCTTATTAGATGTTTTGAAATGTTTATCACTAGACAGAATGATGAATAGGGTCAAGGATGTGATCAAGGAAAATTCAATCTATTTAAATCATGTAACTAAACATGTATCTTTTTAAAATGTTTTTTTAATTAAAAAATGTTATAGTGAGTAGAAGTGTATACTTATAATATTCAATTTGTTGTGTATATGTTATGAATCAATTCCCATATTTTGTAAACCTAAAAAGATCCTAAAATATAATTATTCACATTATTCGGGATTATGTAATGCTTAAGGCTGGGTCCTTACATTCCCTTCATCCCATTATCAATTTTTTAATATTTGATATTACTAGTATATTTATTACCTTCGATGCTATAATATATGGTGAATTCATTCTCTTTACTGATTATATATGATATTAAATCCTCCTATTGTTAGAATGTTTGGTAGTTTAATTCGAATCATATAATTTTCCTAATACCATAAAATAAATTATCAATCGTGATATTTGTATTACATACGTAGTCCAAAACATATTTTTCTAAACATGTAAAGTTTTCTTTAGAATTAGAACCAGTTTACTATTCTCATTGTCATATACACATATTATTGTCTTTCCATGTCTTTATATCTCTCATGAAGGAATTAATTTTCCAAGAAGAGTGCCTTTAAATCCATCCACTCCATTCTTGTAATATCTACCTCATCCTTAGTTTTTGGAAGTAATTACAAGCATTGATCCTTATCTCTTGATAGATGATATACTACCATGACAAAGTTTCTTATGTTACTACTTCTCGGAGTGAGAAATAACTTCTGTAATAAGCATATATTTTTCCCACCTAAAACGTATTTTTCTTCTCATTTAATGATGAGGGTTTTTTATGCATAATGTGATCTAATATCATTACACAACTTGGAGGATTAAAAGTATACTCTATATGGTAATGGCTAGTACTCATAACATGAGTCACATACCATAACATGTTTATAAATATTTCATTTTCAATTCAATATCCATCTCCAACATCATTTTTTCCCTAGGGAAAAATCCCTAGAAGGGGTACGTTCATTGATATGGTTCCCATTCAATATATTATCCACCATTTCTAAAAACATTTATACAATTAATTTTTTTATAAATTTATAAAACAATTTTTTTGTCCCAAATATATTGAAACATAAAACATAAATTGTTTTTTTTTTGCAAAAATAATATCATAATAATAATGATAGTTTATTTTGGGAAATCAATATTTGGAATTCTTTCATAATGGTTTGAAAATAAAATGCCATATATCCATATCATATCCAACAAGAGTATCAAACCAGGTGTGTATTAAGGAATTTTTTTGTCAGGCTACTGATTTTGGGTCAATCCCAATATACACTTTTAATAGTTATTATCCAAAGGTACCTCTATTTTATTACCATGTCTACTTTTAGTATCCATACATAGATGTATTTATATGAATACAAAAATAATATATTCTTTAAAAAAACTGAATGAAATTCATCTATATTTATCATGTAATAATATTAAATGGTTATGTTCCCCTTTATTTTTTGGATAAATCTATCTCCTATTGTTTTTACTAAATGTACTCTTATACAAACTATAGTGATCAAAAAATTAGTAACTGAGAGTTAGTGTCTAATTTATTAAATAGAAATAATATAAAGAGAATATCATCCCGATGGAACTAATAGATTAGTAATCATGGTAAACTAAATACATACTTGGAAGTCACATAATATTTTAAATATAAAATGCATGAATTGTTTTATATGTTAATGTATTTATTCCCCTTACTATATCCTATAATATCAATAAAAAACCACATCCTAGTATCAATGAAAAAATTAAAAATAATGAATGGATGAACATATATGTTCAGTGCGGGTATAATTAAAGAAGAATAAATGAATAAATATTTAACAGTCAAAAAAGGTTTCTAATAAAAAAAATTCCATTAAATCAATGACATGACCATAGTACGATGGGAAAAATGGTGATCAAATAATTCCATATAAATAATGATATGATATTTATACATATAAATTGATATTATAGCTAATCAAATAGAAACATGTATAGTGAATAATTCTATTAATAATGATGGAATTCATAATTCCATACATCTGAAACATATCCTTGATGACTTTTTACAATAAATCATTATAAATGGGTAAGGCGTTGACCCAAACCCAATGTACATTGTCTCATAAGACAAACGAATAAATCAAGTGTCTATAGAGGGCCCTTTCCTTCACATAATAATTATAAATAATTCCTTATATGAATGTGGTGAAACATAATCAATATCTACATTTGTATTAAAAACTATCATATCAAATGTTAATAAAAACCCAAATCAAATAAATAGAAGTATAAACCATTAAATATAATATAATTAATGTTCATAAAATTATTAGTACAAATTGAACCAGATAATAAACCATAAGATGAATGAATAAGAATGATATAAATATAAAATATCACAAGTTGATCATAAGTAATATGAAGGGTTTATTATTCTAATAAATATAAATACCCTAAAAAGAAATCAATTTATATTTTTCAAAACAGACATGTTATCATTGTAAAAAACCTTTGAAGCTCTATAGTTCACAAAACATTTTGATGTTATTTTTCTATTAATAAAATAAATTCAAAATATTCAATGTAATATTTCAATCGTTGAGTGCTCATGATGGGAGAATATTTCATTTCTGTCTCGCACGTTAAAATAATGTTTCCAATAACATTTTTAATAAAATAAAAACATAAATTGTTTGGAATAAGATATTAATATTCCTTAAAATTTTATTAAAAAATTTAAAAATTTATGAAAAGTTCTTTAATAAATCATTTCATGTAAGATAAATTCATTTTGAAATTATTTTTTAAAACATGGATTTCTATGAAATATTATTTTCCATAAATGATATTTTTAAAGGTAGAATTTCAGAAAAACATTTTCAGAAAAATGATTAATGATATCATAGAACCGTAGGTTAATATGATGATTTATATTAAAATTTTTATATCATATAATTCCCCTATGGATGACGTAAACCTAAACAGTTCTAAAAAATGATAGTATCACAAAATTAGCTTTAACCACGTTGGTAACATCTGAATAATAAGGCCCACAAAATATATTACATCATGTTAAACATTAAATAAAATTTGTTTAAAAATATTAATGACATAATATGTGAATGGGGTATTATATAAATTATAAAAATTAATTTGGATTTTTATATGGAATATGTCTCATTATTTTCAAAGTTAGATGGTAAACCCTTACATTGAGTATGACCCGTCATGTATGTTTTTTATCATCATGAATAATAAAATTATTTTATTTTTTATTACATTCTAAAAAACATTTAGCATTTATTTATTTCTTTTATTTCAATTACGAACATATTATATAAAATTACTTAATCAATTCATTTTATATTTTTTGTTTCCATTATATTTGACTTATATATAAGAAATGGCTTTGCTGTGTATATTATAGGTCTTAGAGGAAATTATTTCAATATATACTCAATAATAATGATGGAATATTTAACTTACTTTGGCATAAATTATTCTTTCACTACCAATCATGAATTATTATTTTGGGAAATCATGTATGTTGCGATAATAGAGATGGTAGGTCATACGTACACATGAGTTACGTTTCCATTTTCAACGATCATTATATAATGGGGGTAAGTAATTTTTGATCTTTTCATACATGATAATATATCATAAATAAAATATTATTTACTAAAATATAATAATATATATCATCCACGTGGTTTGGTGATGAAAATAGAGTCACATCGCTTGGTGGATGTAGAAGTCCACATTTCAACAACATTATCAACCTTTAGCGAGTGAAAAGGTAAGAAATAAAATGATATATTTAATTCTAATAAAGCTAAATACATCATTAATACTATATTTATTAATTATTTGTATATTAATTATAATTATCCTTATTTCCATTCAAAAAATGTTTTAGTGAAAAACAAAACACACCTCTTAGTGAGGCAGTAATACACTATTAACATGAGTGACGATATAACATCTTCTATAAAATGGAAATTAATATATTTATATATATATATTTTTGATAATGGATCCATATTTATAATTATTTTATAAATATATTATATAAAATTTATATCCATATCACACCCAACCTTGATAAGTGTGGACGGAAACCATGCCACATCAGTTCAAGAGCATGTAGTCCTCCATATACACAAGCAATCCTATCCTTTCCAATTTCAGCGAAGATTATAAAAATATATTAAATTACTTATAAAAAATAACATATTATTATATGATATATAAATTTTAGTTTTTAAAATCATAAATAATGTATATTTTTTAGGTTATGTAAGCAGAAATATAACTTAAAAACGCATTGTTTTAGAATTTAAATCTCATTAGACCCCCAATTTAGGTTTATACACAATGTATCCCAACAATAAATTTTTTAATAAATGAAGGATTATATAATGGTGGTATGGAATTTTAGAATTTATTTGTGTGGGTATTGGGAAATCTAAAAGGGTTTGAATATATGTAGAAGAGATGAGAGGTGGTGGCCTTTTATTTGTGAGGTGAGTGGCACACTTGAAATTTTTTAAATGAAAAATGTGTACCTAAATTTTTCAAATGCATAAAGGGTTAAAAATGGATAATTCACGATCCTATTAAATTTCCAAGTTACAATATATCCATTAAATCTATTTTTTTAAATTTTTTATGCCAATTTTATTCATTATCTTTTTAATTTATCACTATAAAAATCATTTTTTAACTTAACAGTGATAAATATTTTTTTTAATAATTCATTTTTTTAAAAATAAATGGTGGGAATATGAAATAGAATATATAATTCTTATTAAAAATATGGAATCTAGATTTTTAAATTCTATGCACATGAGTGAACGATTTTTTTTAAACAGTCCCACATATGTGATGAGAAAGATGATATTCCAAGAGAAAATGTCCCAATGAATAAAAAGTTTATATTTCAAAATTCAACCTAAAAACGAATCAAATTAATAAAATTTTATGAATGTATTTAATATTGTTATAGAATTTACTTTAACGAAATCTTTGTGTCTAATGTAACTATATAATTTATTTAAATGAAAAGGTAGTTTAAAAAATCATTATTTTTCACTATTAATCAAAATATTAATATTGTTATAAATCATTAAAAAAAATAACCCAACAATAATTTTTACATGTAGATATAAAAAATTATGTATATTTTTATATATTAATATTCCCAAAGAGAAAAAAGTAATAATTTTAATTTATTTTCACAATGCACAACTAAACTGACTTTTTGAGATTTAAAGTATTCAGAATGTTTTTTGTTTTCATTAAGATGATTATTATTTCAGTTCGAAATAATATATAACCATTGAATGTATAGTTTACAAGTTATAAAATTTTTATTTAATAATTTAATTAGTATAACTCATACCCACCAACTTCACATATATGTTATGATGTTAATGTTCAAATACGAATATGTTAATTGAGTATCATGTTTTATTCAAACTCGATGTTTTATCCCATTCAATCTCTAAATTTTATTTAATATATTTAATTTAAATATATTTTAATGCATTCAATTTTTTCATTTTATTCATATATTGGTTTTGTGTGTTATAAACAGCATTGAACATGATGTTCCTCATTTTAAATCTCGGGGTGCCACATTCACCCTTATAAATAAATTGTGTCCTGGAAATTTATTCTTCATTGTGGTAATGAATATTTTAAAATTTAAATGGACAATTATATAAATAACAAATAATTAGAATGATTGATAATATATTCTCTTGATAAGAGGTAAAAATGCGAGTCTAAAGGTTATTAGGAAGAGAATATAACTAGGTTCATATATAGGATACCAATGGTGGGATGTGAAGATGTGAACAAGAAAGAAACTAATCTTTCCCAATGATAAATAGTACATGTTGGAGAAAATTGATCACAATAAAGTGAATGATCAAGATAATTTTAACAACCACAAATAAATAAATCATTGATTGATTAAAATTCCATTTATTTATTGGATGTCTTGTGATTAGAATAATATTTTTGTCTTGATATCCATTTCCTTGAGTTGAGTAATTAATATAAAATATAGAATGAAAATATTTGAAAGTATAAATAATCAATATATTTTTATTTTATTGGAATAATTTAATACATTGGATATGCTTGTATCAATTTTGAATTATTTCTTACTCCATGTAATTAATACCCAAAATTATTTTTTATTCCTGATGATCATTTAAAAGATCCTTATAATGATAATACATTCACGTAATCTCTTGATATTTTCTGAAACAAAAATTTCTAGAATAATATATACAATAAAATAAAATATTCAATTTAATTAATTCTATATATTTTTTATCTTACGGATCATCCAAAATATGTCCCAAAAAATACAATTTCGAACAACATTAAAGGAATGATAGTAAATTAACATTATATTCAATAAAGAATACAAATATTCTATTAATGTCAAATTAATCATATTTTAATACAATTTTCACAATAAAAACTTAATGAAAATAATATCTATTTATAAAAAAATATCATTTTATCCAATACATTACTGAAATTAGTATTTCAAATAAACTCTAAAGAGGATCAAATAAACCAACATGTCAATAAAAAATTTTTGTATCGAAATTATTATCCCATTAATGGACTGTTAAATTTAATATATTATCATCAGGAATGTAGTAAGGATTATCTTTCTTCAATATTTTATTTTCTAATAAGTTAATCATGGCACTAAATCACTTTTATTGGCCATGGGTACCATTCAACAGATTCTCTCAAATCGTTTATGATATATCGTTGTAGTAAAATCCTTATAAATTTTATCATTATTATAACCATAATATAATTTATTAAATTAGTCAAATAACATAAATATTTAATCACAAATAATAACCTCATTCAATCTACTTTATCTGTAGAAATATAATAAACTGGACCTTGACCCCCTAGCTCCATTTTATGAATATTCCAACCATAATTGGGATATTTATTTTTATAGTTCCCCATGTTCCTACTAAATAATCACTATAAATTTATAGATTCATTCATTCCCTTGAAATAATGGTCATCGTGGAATTTTTTCTTACATTTAGTGAACTCCTTTTCCTTTTAACTGTGTACTATGGCATTTCCTTACACAAGCATCACTTTTCTATAAGAAAACATCTTTCCATTCTTCCCATTGTTATTACTTTTACTGAATATCTACTACATATATTTATTTTATTAATATCCATAACACTTAAACAATGATTTCTCTATATTAATATCACATGTTGTTATATCCTCCTATGAGAAGAATGTTTTGGATAATAGTTCCTTATAATGTATTTTATTTAGGACATAAAAGAAAAAATAAATCATTATTTTTGGATTAAATATATAGTATGTATCATGTTATTATATCATTTTATATATTGAATTGTACATAAAAACATTGTTAACTTATTTTCTTTAATAGAATTGTGATTTATTTTTCCATATCAACTCATTTTTCAGGAATAAAATATATTTAGATCAAAATTAACTTAATTTACTTATACTAAATTTATTATATTTCTTCCACATCTATAATGTTTTGAATTATTGTAAACCATTTATCTGCATCCCATTATTGATGTAAAACATCATTGAAAACGTTTTCCATTTCCCTACCACCCAGAGTGATAAATATCATCTCTAAGGAACATATTCTTCACTTAATAAAAATATATTTTTAATCCTTTTCATGATGAGGTTTGTCAATTCGTTAAGTGGTGTAACACAATTACATCATGTACTAGGTAAATAATATTGTCCATATAAGGAAATTGTGTTACTCATAACCTATGTTAGTTGCCCCAATATGGTTATTATATGATTAGTTTCAACACATGCTTATGCTCCGGATTCATTATCATTCCCATGAGGTAAATCCCTTTCCAAGACTACTTGTATTTATTTGAATATTATTCATTCCATTAAGATCCATTCCATAATAATGGAATGAAATTGATTAAAACATAACATCATAAAACATGATATATAATAAAAAAACTAGTGAAGTAATTTACCCAAACTGAAATAAATTATGCATAGATAATATTATCATCATTAACATGGTTTATTTAGTGGTATCTTGTTATTCAAATACCTCATAATGGTTTAAAATTATTCTTTGAATTATCCTAAGAATATCACCTTCGATTTTTAAACCATGTATATAGTAATTCTTGTTGTCGTGTAGTAGGTGATGATGTGTTCAAGCCCAATAAACCCTTTTCAGATTCATTACCCCTAGGTACCACTATTCTATAAGCACACCCACTTTTAGAGTCTTGAAGATGATATATTTCATATAAAACCCATATAATCTATTCCAAACAAAAATGTTATGAATTTATTATATAATTATACTCAAAATATTTCATGTGGTTATTTTCCATAATATAATTTTTCCCTAATCTGGTTCCCATTGTTTTGAATACAAATACATTGATACCAAATATTGGGAACTCCACCCCAGTAACCCAATGCTGATGTCTACATTACAACATAGAATTATGATTCAATAAATAACATCCTGAATCCACAAATATATTGGTCATCTTGGTAAACTAGAAACATACATGAAATTAATAATACATTTCAGTCGAGAAATAAAGTGTTTTATTTATGAGTTCTATAATTAACCTTATCATATCACCTCATATCAATCGAAAAATAACATTCACATGTACTATGAAAAATAAATCACCATAATTTGTTGAGATTATATACAATGTAACTGGAAGAGTACAATCGAATATTTGAATAAATAAGGAATAATGAATATGGAATGGTACATAACTAAAAATAATTCCATTTAATCAATAACATTAGAAAAATATGTCATAAATAAATGATGAAAAAATAAATTCATATAAATAATCACATAATATTGAAACATAACCGTTTATACTATAAAAAAATAATCTAATAAAATATAAATAAATAAATTTAAAATAATAGAAAAATGTTGGATATTTGAAATATATCGATCAGAATTTGATTTCTTATTATTCAAATAAGGGAAATAATACTATCAAACCTCAAAAGATATCATGGAGGTCTATGGTGGGGAAACATATCATTTAGGAATTTTATAATAAATTTAAATGACATCAAGACATTGTGAAAATACATAAATTCAAATTGTTAAGCCCTTAGTTATGACATAATCTATTTTTTCTCATCAGTCCTAATGATGCGTCGAATTAATATTGCTAGCCTAAATCAGCACATAATAATTCTAGTTCATTCTTCATATGAAATTAGTGAAACATTATAAATATAAACATTCATATGAAAAACATACATATGAAATTTCAATTCATACCCTAACAAAATAAACATCAATATAAACAATTCATAGTAATATGATGAATGGAAATAAAATTGTACATCCTGAGTCAATATAATCATATACTATATTAATAAAAATTATTGATTTTTTCAATAAATAATACCCCTTGTTTATTATATGAATAAAAATTATTTGATGACTTTGATGAAAAGAAATACCAAAATATGTCAATATATCATTTTTTAGGAAACCAAAATTTCCCTTTGAAAATATATTTTTTACAAATGCTAATGAAACATTTGAAAAAAAATATAAATTGTAAATATGGAATTAAAACTCATAAAATATTATTTAAAACATTTATTCAACATGACTGCATAAAATTCCTTCCATAATTTACAGGTTTAAACAATGATTAATTTCACATTTTTGATAAAATCCAAATAATCATTGTGATGAAAATTAAATTAGTATTCAAAAAAAATTACATGATAAAATTTCTAAAAAATAATTTAATAAATAATTTTTAATGTGATAAAAGAATTGAAATCAATTTTAGAAAACATGTATTTTGAATAAAATTTATTTTTGACTGAAGAGAGAATTAGTGTTGGATTTCCATAAAAATATTCTAATTTTTAATATATCAAAGAATGTGAACGTGGAATTATAAATTTTAAAATTTAATTAAAAAACATCTGATGAAAATATATTTTATTCATGAATGAAATATAGAATAATTATCCTAAGGGATATGTAAACATAAACAGCACCGAATAATTATGAGATTGTGAAATAAACCCTTACCCCTATGGTAACATTTGAATTACAATCCATGTAAATGAAATTTATTCATGTACAAATTTAATTACCCTGAATAAAAATATACTCATGATAAATCATATTATAATGGTATTATATAAACCACATAAAGCATTTAATTGTTCATTATAGTAGATGTCTCATGGAAGTTGAAGTTATAAGAGAAACCCTTACTTTTATACTTACGCATCACATACATTATTTCTATTCCATAATAATAAACATATGTTAATTATATATATGGTTAAACCCATTTTTCATTTTCATCTATCCATTTATTTCTATTTTTACCGGTTTATATACAATTATATATAAAATCATGTTTGCATCAGGTGTTTCAATGACATTTGATGTATGTGTCAAAAATGGCTTCGGTAGGTTGACTACGGGGATAGGAGGTCATTATTTTGATACCTATAGAATAATAACCATAAATAAATAACATTATTTATAAATAAATAATAATTTTAACACCAATCATGGAATATGGTTTTGAAAATTTATGGAAATTATCATTAGGGAGACAATACATTAAAGGTTGACATTAGTAACATTTAAATTTTTCATGAATCATTATATACAAAAAATTAAGTAATATTTAATTTTTAATGATGATAATAATACCCAAAATACCATATAATTTAGTAAAATATACATTTATATATCATTAATATAGTGTGGTGTTAAAAATAGAGTCACATTTCATCGTAACAGATGTAGTCCACACACATACAAATTATGTTACAATCTATTAATGAGTGATAATTGAACGAAGTGAACTGATATTTTATCAATTATGAAGGATAAAAATTTATTTAATAACCTAGTTATTTCATATAGAAAACATGCATTAGTTATATCAATCATTATTATCTTTTATGTAAATCAATTTTATAAAATTAATCTCATCACATACCGAGGTGGTAGTCCACCGTACACATGAGTAATTTTGTCATATACCCTATATAATGGAATGTAAAAATGGTATATGGGATATAATTACCCATGATGTATATTTATAATATAAATATCATATATATTTTTAATGTCTATGATTTGTTTTCCATGTATTATTATAATATTATATGGGAATTATTATGAGACCCGGCATTGAGATGGCACATAGTTCTGTGGCTTTAAGAGCTCGGAATAAATGTTTGAATTTAATTAAATAATTAAATAACACACACATAGGGTTTTACTGAAAAAATATAATAACTCCAAAACAGGTGCTAGGATCAGAAATCTGAGGGCATTGTTGCATTCAGAGCAGCGATTTTACCTTAGGCGAGGCCTAACATCGGTCGGCACAGGTCAGTGGTGAAATCTAGTTTTTGGGCATAACTGTAATAAAATATTTAATGAAAATATTTTATTAAATATTGTTGCAGCCAATATATTTTTTCTTTTTAAATAAAGACTTCACGCCGGGGTCTAGGGTTACATACCTCATAACCCTGAAACCCTTGGAGGATCTAGAGGCTTTGGAGAAAACCCCAACGAGGAGACGGCGTTCTGGACAGGTTTCGCCGGAGGCGATGATGTGGTGACTCGATCTTCGCCAAAGAATTCCACAAATCCAGGTAAGATGTTCGATTTTGGTTATCCTTTCCCCGTTCTTAATTCATATGATGAACGCGGACTAATCCATGAAGAGATTAGCCCACGGATTGATCGTATTTGGGGGATGGGATTTCATGGGGATTTTAGGGATTCATTATTAATGGTTATTTTCGATTCGTTTAGACTACTAATGGTGATGAACCAAGATCGACATGAATATTGATTGAGGTTCGTCCCTCTCGATTTTTTGTCCCAATCTTGCCCGATTTCTCATGTTCTTCATGTGTGTTCTATATATTCTTCATGGAGATATGACTGATGGATCATTCTGTATCCGTTGTGAGACGCGATGATCCTAAATCAGAGATATGACATCAGTACAACCCCATGGAGGTGTGAATATGGTGGCGTTGGACGGATCGAAGTGGATCGAAAGATATCGTTCTTCAAACAATTTCAACATAGGTGACCAGAATTGGATTTTGAAGTTGATCTATGGCATGAAACCCACAGATTTGACATCACGACGATGAGGAGACCTGAGATATCGAGTTTCAGAGAAAACAGATGACAGATCGCGAATCTAGATGTTCGACCGAGGCGCGAGGAGGAAGACATCGTTTCTGGGGAAATCTCGACTACACGGCTTCTAGTATGGGCAACACAGCATGTGTTCATCGGAGGACTTCCTGGTGTGTACTTCATGAGTACACGGACACAGATTGGGTACACGGCCAAGGACACGACGTGTATAACCTTCCCCGGCCAGACTCGACCAGATGCACGGGACGCCTAGTGTACTAGTACACGGGTAGGGAGACACTGGTTGAGGCTGTGTATGGGCACATAGACAGTGTAAACAGAGTGAACCCCAAACACTCAGACATGGAGTGTAATACGACTACACGCCATGTATATACATTCGTACACAACTTAGATTTCAGACGTGGTCTGTTTCAGACGGACAGCACCCAAAGTCAAGGAACATGGCATGTAACCCTATTACACACCATATAACTTGTTCTACATGGCTTGAGACATTTTACTTCGATGACATGGAATAAATTTCATAGGGTTCTTACCCTTGGTCTTCCCCCTGAAGGTTTCTGGTATGATATCCTATGTATAAGAGTATGATCCCTTCTGCAGGACATCCTGAATAGAGTTGTTGGAATCCCCTCTTTGAAACATAGAGCTGGATCCTCTATTCCTTCCTAGTACCCTAGGTAGAGTTCTTGGTATCAACATTACCTACCTTACCAGGGCGCCGATCCTTTGCTTAGAGTATTTGTTCAGAATGAGTTGTTGGAATAACCCTATAGCTGTTGGTTGTAATCCTCATCTAATCATTGTATTCTTATGTACTTGTGGAGTGAGTTCTCCAAGAATTAGTACTTTGTATCTCTCTATTCATACTAGGGTGTTTTCTTCCTGTTACGTGCTTAGAGTAATCCTCATGTTTGATCTTAGTGGTGCTTTCGTGACAGTTGATTGCATATGAGTATATCTGGATATTATTATTATATGTTCTGTTAACATATACTTTGTAGAGATGACTGTATCATTATTTTCTGGTATTTATTTCATTATATTCCTTTGTGGTTTTCGAGTTGTTCTACTAGGTATTGTTATAATCAACCATGCATGGGTTTTTCCCGCACGTGTCGTGTCTTAGGTAGATGAGAGAGCCTTTGACATGATTCTAGGTCGACCAGGACCAGACGGTGCTCAGTTAGATCAGGTAGGCCGAGGAGTGTTCCTACAGATATAGATTGCAATCCCAGTACTTTTCTTTAAAGGTTGGAATTTGATACAGACTTTCTTTTTTTGGGTTGTACTTTTGGACTAGGTTTTTAAATTACTATTCTTTACATTTTTATTGTACTCTATTGGTCAGGATTTTAGTGTATGAATGCATTCCCATTTTTAGTGGTGTTCACTTTTTAGCATTGTGGACTTGGAGATGTGTGTGTGTGTGTACACATTAATAAGAAATTCCTCCTATGTTAGTGACATGCCTACTCGGTGCTAGTCACTAGACTCTAGCCTATTGGAGGTGGGCTTGGGGAGTTGCGGCATGGGCCCCACTGGGACAGGTCGTGACAGAGTGGTATCGGAGCTGGTTGGTTCTACCTTAGGACAGAGAGTCTGTGAGTTGGTTTGGGGATACAGTGTTAAGAATTTCATGTTCAGATTTCATGCTAGGGACCCCAGCAATGGTGCCAGAGGCCGACGTATCCATACACCAGGACTCTGATAACATTCTTTTTGACTCGGAACATGAGAAAACTTGTTGCAGCGAAAAATAATGGTACATGCATCATATAGGAATGGGTTGTGGTTTCCATGTCCTTCTTGTGTCAGCTCTCCAAATATACTCACTGACTGTGATATATATTGTTTCATTATAGGATGAATCTGCGACCTGCACCCGCTAGGATCCAGCATCTTGATCACGAGGATGACACCCTCAGTGATGATGCTTCGATACAGGGACCAGATCCCCCACTTTTACCATCAAGTGGTGTGCCAGTTATTCCACCACTTGTGTGGTAGTTTTTAGTGCCTTCTGTACTAGTAGAGGAGGATCACAGGCTAAGCGTACTCCATGAGTTTTAGAGAGAGAGAACCCACAGGTTTCTAGGTGAGTCTGACCTCTAGGCAGAAGCTGACTGGCTTGAGGCAATGGAAAGAATCTTCCATTTGGTCTGGACACCAGTAGACCAGATGGTGATCCTGGCGGCGACCCTTCTACAGGGTTTGGCAGGGCGTTGGTAGAGTTTGGTTATCAAGACTCACGATGAGGAGACTCATGCATGTTAGGAAATTGAGCATCTCTTCAGAGAGTAGTTTTCACCGGTTACCCTGAGAGGAGTACGTATACCAGAGCTTCTTCAGCTTCAGAAGGGAACCATGATCGTCGAAGACTATTCATTGTGGCTTACTGACCTCTCACGGTACTCTATGGATACGGTTAAGGATCAGTACTTCAGATCTCGGACTTTTGAGTGGGCCTTATAAAGAGACATCAAATCTAGCATCATTCCTATGAGCACTCCTACTAATGTTGGGGTGCTTGGGTGGGATTTGGTGGTCGAGGGATTCTTGGCCAAGGAGAGACAGCCAGTAGTTGTCAGTAGAGAGTGAGATGGAGCAGAGACCTTGACATCTGGGAGCCAACATTAGGGACCCATGCATGGGAGATTTTTTCTGAGGAGATCCCATGAACAAGGATCTTTCATACAGGTTTCACAGGGTGCATCCTTCCATCCTCGAGGGAGGTGATGCTACTCTTGTGATGGCAGAGGACATCTCACTCGATATTTTCCAACCATACATACTACAAACATGGGATCAGTTGATGGACCACCAAGGAAGTGGCATCATGTGGAGAAGATAAATCCCCAGGGCGACAGACATTGTAGATGAGCTAGGAGTGCAGCTGGACGTGGTCGGCGTTTTGACCCATTACCACCACCACCCCCATGAAGTCAACCACAGGTTCAGGGAGATGCCGGACAGAGGCAGAGACACCTGCTACTAGCGGAGGATTATGATCCAGGTACACCTGGAATGATTAGGGGTACAATCTGTTTCTTTTCTACTTTGGTTGTCGTACTGATAGACACAGGTGCATGTCATTATTTATTGGCTGCTTATCTTGTTTGAGACCTTGATATTCTAGTTGATCTATTGACTAGACCCTTACTCATAGAAACACATACTGGAGAAAATTTAATGATCACAAAACTTTGTAGATAGTGTGACCAGACCCTTGGAGGTGAGAGGTTCAGTTGGAACCTCTTGGTTGTATCATCGAGGCCTTACGATATCATTCATGGTATGGATTTGATATCCACAGTTCATGCCCTGATTAACTATATTAGGTGAAGGGTGTGTTGTGTCCACAGTGATAGAACAAGGTTCTCCTTCATCAGTGAAACGGAGACCCAGGCAGTGCAGGATGGACTCATGTTTAGGAAGGTAAATCTGATTTCACATCAGTTGGCTAGCCTAGCCCTTGTCATAGCAGATGTTATGAGTTTCCAATTTCCAGATGTAGTGGCTATGTTTGAGGACTCCTTTCCGGAACATGTCCGCGGACTACTTCCCTGTCTGGAGATAGATTTATGCATTGAGTTGCAACCCAGGATGACAGTGATACCAGCATCAGCATATCAGATGGATCCTATTGAACATCGTGAGATAAGAGTGCAGCTGGAAGACTTGCAGAGGAAGGGCTTCATGAGACCCAGTTTTTCCCCATGGGAGGCCCGAGTGTTGTTTTCCAAGAAGGATGGTGGGAGCTTGAGGCTGTGTGTGGATTATCAGTGCTTGAATTAGGTGACCGTCAAGAACTGGTATCCACTAACGGGGATCAATGACCTCTTAGACCAGTTTAGAGGGGCACAGTGGTTCTCTAAGGTAGATCTAATATTAGACCATCACCAGTTGAGAGTATGGGATGAGCATATACCAAAGACGGATTTTAGGTGTCTCTACAGTCACTATGAGTACATGGTGATTCGATTCGGTGTGACAAACACCCCGACAGTGTTAATGAGACTCATAAACAAGATCTTTCATCCCTATCTTGAACGATTTGTGGTGGCCTTCATCGAAGATATCCATGTGTACTCTCTGTCTGAGGATTAGCACGAGAGGAACCTAAATATGGTTCTGGATACACTCCATGAGCCCTAGTTTTATGGGAAACTCATGATGTGTCAATTCTAAAAAAAGGAGGTCCACTTTCTTGGACATGTTATCTCAGTAGATGGTGTAGCGGTGGTCCCAGCCCAGGTAGATGTAGTGTTTTTATGGTGGCCACCCCGAAGCATGATTGATTCGTGGAGTTTTCTTTAGGTTGGCAGGCTACTATCAAAGATTCATTCCTAATTTCTCCAGGATTTCATCACCCATAACATCTTTGACCCAAAAAGGGCATCCTTTCATGTGGACTGAGAGATGCCATCAGGCTTTTCAGCTGTTGAGATAGAGTATAACGAGCGCCCCGATCATGAAACTACTATAAGAGGGTGTTGAGTACGTAGTGTTTTGTGATGCATCAGGAACCAGGATTGGTTGTGTTTTGATGTAGAGTCAAGTAGTGATTACCTATTTCTCACGACAATTGAGGCCACATGAGCAGAACTACGTGACACTTGATCTTGAGTTGGTAGTGGTAGTCTTTGCATTGAATATGTGGTGATACTACCTGATGAGTGATCAGTTTACCGTCTACATTGATGACAAGATTCTCAGATATATATTTTCTCAGAAGGATATAAATTTGAGATAGAGGTTGTGGCTTTAGTTCCACTAGGATAACGACTTTTATATGATTTATACACCTATGAAGGTGAACATTGTGGTAGATTCTTTCAGCTAGAAATCCAGTTCGTAGTTACTGGATGAGGCAATATGGCAGTTGGCCTCTTTACAGTTATCCTTTGTGGATATAGGTGAGGGTGCATACCATCAGTCTATGGTTTTTACACCTCTACTCTTACATCGAGTCAGGGAAGCACAGCTCAAGGATGATTGCTATGAGACTCTATGTGCTTAGATATCTTCAAGTGATACTTCTGATGGATATTCAAAAGGTGGGTAGCACATTGTTCATTTCAGAGGGTGCATAGTGGTACCAGTGACTTTATAAGAGTAGGTTATTATGGAGTTCCATACATCTCCTTTGGAATTTCATCCAAGCAAGGAAAAGATGTACTAGGACCTCCGACATCAGTTCTGGTGTCCAGGAATGAAGAAGAGTGTGGCAGAGCTAGTTTCTCAGTGCCTTACTTGTCAGCAAGTAAAGGCTGAGCACTAGGTTCTAGCAGGTTTGACTCAACCCCTTGAGGTTCCAGAGTGGATGCATGATGGGATATCTATAGACTTCGTGATGGTATTACCACATACATCCAGGGGACATGATTCCATTTGGGGGATCGTTTACCGACTCACCAAGTCAGCCAGTTCCTATCCATATGGGAGTAAAATTTAGTAGAGATCTTAGGATGCCTCTATGTGTAGGAGATATTTCGACTTCATGGAGTGCCATTAATGATCGACTCAAATCGTGATACTTGTTTCATATTCCATTTGGGGAATGGATTGCAGGAATCTTTTGGAACTCAATTACACTTGAGCATAGTGTTTCATCCTCAGACTTATGGACAGACAGAGCGGACCATCCAATTCCTGGGCGATATTATATGAGATTTCATACATGAATTCGGTCGTAGCCGGGAGGATGATCAACCAATGATTGTATTTTCTTATAAAAATAGTTATCATTCAACAATTGGTATGAAAGTACTCGAGGCTTTGTACGGGTGACCTTGCAGGTCACCACATTGTTGTAATGACACAGGACATTTTGCAGCCATGGGCCTAGAGATGGTGTGATCTACTCTAGAGAATGTGCAGGTCATCCAGGAGAAGATGAGGACTACACAAAGTCAGAAAAATTCATATGATGATGGGAGAGGGAGGCCCTTGGAGTTTGATTAGGGAGACCATGTGTTCCATAGGGTCTCACCTTGATGAGAATTGTGGAGATTTGGCTGAGGCGGTAAGCTATCTCTGAGGTTCATTGGACCTATTTAGATTCTGAGTAGTGTTGGTGAGGTGGCGTACCGCTTGGCAATACCACCTCAGATTGATCGGGTACCCAATGTCTTCCATTTGTCACATCTATAGAGGAACGTGCACGATCCATTACACATTATCGACTGGGGCAAGCCAGAAATCGATGTTGGATAGTCCATTGGTGAGTATCTAGTGCATATCGATGATTGGATAGAGAAGATCCTTCATGGGTGAGCTATTCTGTTGGAACATGTCCGATGGCATCACGAGAATCTCCAAGAGAGCACGTGGGTGTGGGAGGGTCATATCCATGCACAATACGCACATATTTCTGAGTAGCCTTTGTTTTGGATTTTTGAGGATGCAAATCCCTAAGGTGGGGAGGATTTAATGACTCATATTTTTTCCATTTATTATTTTATTATTATATGGGAATTATTTTGAGACTAGGATTTGAGACGACATGCAGTTCCGAGGCCCGGTGATCCCGAAACAAATGTATGAATTTAATTAAATAATTAAATAACAAGCTCCTGGGTTTTTCTTGAAAAAGTGCAATAACTCCTAAATGGGTTCTCATATAAAAATTATGAGGGCATCATTGCGTTTAGAGTAGCAATTTTACCTTTGGAGAGGCCAAACATCGGTCAGTGAAGGCTGGTGGTGAAATCTAGTTTTAGGACATAACTGTAATAAAATATTTAATAAAAATATTTAATTAAATCTGGTTGCAATGAATATCTTTTATCTTTTTAAATAAATACATTATGTAGGGGTCTCGGGTTACTGACCTCATAACCCTGAAACCCTTGGAGGCTCTGGAGGCTTTTGAGGAAACACCAATGAGGAGGCACCGTTCTTGACGAGTTTCCCCAGTGACAATGAAGAAGTGACCAGATCATCACCAACGAAATCGATGAATCCAGGTAGGATGGTTGATCTTGATTTTCCTTTCCCATTTCCTAATTTATAAAATGAACACAGACTAATCCACGAATAGATTAGCCCATGGATCTATCATATTTTTTGTATGGTATTTTTCGGGGATTTTGGGGATTGATTCTTGATGGTTATTTTGGTTTTGTATAGCCTTCTAATGATGACGAACCAAGATCGACACGAACATCGATCAAGGATCATTCTTCTCAATTTTGTGTGTGTTTCTTCCGCAATTTTTCGCATTCTTCGTGTGAATTATATGCGTTCTTCATAGAGAAATGAACGACGGATCATTTCACATATGTTGAGGTACAAAATGATCCCAAATCGAAGATATGGAATCTGTACTACCCCATAGAAGTGTGACTGCAGTGGCGATGGACAGATCTAAGCAGAATGAATGATGTTTTTCTTTAAATGATTTCAGCAAAGGTGATGGGAATTAGATTTCGTAGCTGATCGAAGGCCCGAAACCCACAGATTTGACATCACGACGACGATGCGACCTGAGATCTCTAGTTTTGCAGAAAACATGTGACAGATCGTGAATCCGGATGTTCGATCAAGGCCCGAGATGGAAGACGGTGTTTATGGAGAAATCCTGACTATATGGTGTTTATTATGGGATTCACGGCATGTGTTCATAGGCAAACTACCCGGAATGTACTTCGGGAGTACACGAATACGGGTTGGGTACACAACCAAGGACACAGCGTGTATACCCTTCCCAGGCCAGACCCAGCCAGATGCTTGGGACACCCCATGTATTAGTACACGGAAAGGGAAACACGGGTAGAGGTCGTGTATGGGAGCATGGCCAATGTACATGGATTGAACCTTGTACACTTGGACACGACTTTTAATCCTACTATAGGCCATGTATATACTTTCCTATATGGAATAGATTTTAGACATGAGTTGTTTCACACGGGAAGTACCCGGAGTCACGGAACATGGCGTGTAAACCTATTACACGACGTGTAACCTATTCTACATGGATTGAGCCATTTGTCTTTTGTGACTTGGACTAGCATTCCTAGGGTTTTTACCCTTGGGCCTTCCTCGAAAGGTTTCCGGTATCATTTCCTATGTCTATCAGTATGATCCCTTCTGTAGGACTTCCTGAATAAAGTTGTTTGAATCACCTCTATGAGACTTAGAGCTAGATCCTCTATTCCATCGTGGTGCCCTAGGTAGAGTTATTGGTATTAACGTGACCTACCGTACCCGGGAGCTGATCCTCTACTCAGAAGATTAGTTTAGACTGAGTTGTTGGAATCTCCCCATTAAAATTGGTTGTGATCCTCATCTGAGAATCGTATTATTAAGTACTTGTGGAGTGAGTCCTCCCAAAACGATTACTTCATATCTCTCTCTTCGGACCTAGGAGTTTGTTCTCCCTATTATGTTCTTAGTGGAATCATCGTGTTGGATCTTAGTGGTGGTTTCACGATAGTTGATCAAATATGAGTATATCATGATATTCTTGTTATATGTTCTATAAAAATATACTGTGAAGAGAAGACTGTATCATTCCTTTGTGGTATTTCCATTTTTGTATTCCTTTCTTTTATTTGGGGTGTCCTACTCGGTGTTGTTATATTCACCCATGTACGGGCTTTGCCTGCATGTGTCATTTCTTGTGCAGATGAGAAAGCCTTTGACAGGATTCTAGGTGGACCAGGATCGGACGGTTCTCAGTGAGATCAGGCAGGATGAGGTGTGTTTCAACAGCTATAGATTACAATCCCAGTACCTTTCTATACAGGTTGTACATTGTTGCTGCCATTCTTTTGGTGGTATTTAACTTTTGTCCAAGGGTTTTACATTACTGTACTTTACGTTCCTGTCGTACTTTGTTGGATGAGATTTTAGTGTATGCATGAATTTCCATTTTTAGTATTTTTCACTTTTCATCTTTATAGACATGGATATGTGTGTACAGGTTTATAAGCAATGCCTCTGATGTTAGTAACATGCATACTCAGTGCTAGTCACTAGCCCCTGGCCTATTGGAGGCGGGCTGGGGGAGTTGCGGCACGGGCCCCACTAGGATGTGTCTTGAAAATATTCTTTACATCAATCATCATACCCATCAATGAGTGTTCTTTATAGACAACGTGTTTCTTCTATTCCTGAGTCAGTTGTCTGCCATTTTAACCAATGATGTTATCGTTTCCCATTTGAGGGATGTGGAGATAGATATTTTATATAATCATAAATTTATAACATATTATTATATAGTGGTTTCTATTATTATAATATAATCTTAAATGAATAATATTTTATTGAGGTCAAAGAAAAATTTAACGAAAACACATAAGTACAAATTTTACAACTTCTTGGACAACCATTATAAGATTATACCTAGAATATTCCTAAAATAATATTCTGAAAAAAGTATACTAAATTTGATGATGGTATTTGGGAATTTATTTTGTTAGATCAGGGCCTAACTAAAATGGTTTTTGTATTTGAATAGGTATGGAGAGTGGGTGGCATTTTATATGTGAGGTGGGTGTCATAATTGATTTTCTTTAATATTGAAAGATGTAACCTTGTTTTTTACATGCCATAAAAGTCCAAAATATAGTATTATCAATTAATAGGAATTTTAATGTACAAATATAAATAGAAATTGTTTTTGGGAAAACTTTTGGGTCATTTTTACCCTTATATTCTAAATTAATCACCGAGATAAATCATTTTTCACCTTAACGAAAGTATTTGTTTTAAAATATTTGCTATTTATTATGGACCAAAATTATGATGAAATAATTGTATAATATAAATTCATTTTATTTAAGATATTTTATAAATTTTTTCAAATCCAAATGACATAAGTTAAAATATTTCATGTAAAATAATTTTGGATTATGTAAGAGAGTCAAGTTTTTAAAGATAAATTTTGAAATGGATTAGAGATTTCTTACATAAAAATTCAATATGAAAATGATTTCACATACCTCAAATAAGGCAGAAGGTTTTTAGTTAAAATAATATTAATTTCAAACTAAATTAAATTATTTTTTATCTTTATAAATAATATATTTGAAAATTTGGTTTTTATTTAAAATTCCCTATTTTTTGCTATTTATAAAAAAATTAATCATTACTAAAATTTTCTGTAAAATAAATGAAATGTAATATTGAAATATAGATTTCAAAAATGATTTTTTTTTTCAAAATAATTTTTAATAATGATTAAAATAAATGGTATCTTATTTTCATAAAGCATGACTAGATTACATTTCCGAATATTACATTGTTTCAGAAAAATTTCAATTTCATTCAAATGATTCTTATTTTATTTCTAATCTATAGATAACCATTGAATTAAATTTATACATGTCAGGTAAATGTTATTTTTATAATTTATTCGGTACTACTCATACCCATTAAATAAATACATATGTTATAATTGCAATTATTAAATAATTATATTATACTAGAGTATTGTATTTTGTTCAAATACATCATCATGTAGAGAATGTAATATAAAATAGATTATTTTTAAAAAAAATACATATTCATATATACATCACGTATAACCGAATACCCTAATAACCAGGATAGTATTGATATATCCTGAAGGGCATTTCAATTTCCCAAAGGTTGGAAACATCAACATAGCATCAAACAATATGAAATTGGGATCAATTTTTCCACATACGTATTGGAAGAAAGACACATAATTCAGTATGCACTAAATAAAAATACAAAGGGATAATATTACTAGAATTCAAACATGTAAAATCTAGAAATATATAATACATTGAAACAAATAAAATATGATAACAACCATAATCCCAATGTAAACAAGTCTATAGGACCAATAATTAGAAACATAAACCACCTCGATATGGCTCTTTATCATTTCTCAATCCTTAAAAGGGATAATAATAAAAAACTGGACTGAACAACTATTGTTTGAGTTAAATTCCTAGTAGGATATCACCATGTAATTTAAAATAATATTCTAATAACAATTCACGAAGTAAAGAATTTAATTTTATATAAATCCTTATTTTATTTCAAAATCATATTAAAAAATTAAAGCATTAAATTCAAAATTGTAAAAAATACATTTATAAAATGTATTAAAAAACATTTTATATAAAATAGTTTATATATATTCATAAAAAAAATTTAAACCAATATTCAAAATACATTTTCAAATATTTTGAACACAAATAGTGTGTAACATGGTTATCTAAAAAAAGGTAAGATAATTCTAGGCTGTGATATACTCCCATATATAAAATTAAATCATTGAAATATGTGTATACACACATCCATTATACTATAGTCAAAAAGTACTCACCACCATCCCATTGGGGATGTAAATCCCTATACTAGGTTTTAGGTTTAGAATTTCAAAAGTGTGTCATCTTAATAACATAATATCTACCTTGGATTTCATGTGCTCTTATAATAATATATGGTTAGAAATTTACTTTTAAGAAGATTTAAAATAAATTAATTCCATTCTACCTTTTCAAATATTCCAATTTTCTTGCAAAAACCAACACATAATTTTTTAAGGTTGTAATACCTTTTCCCAGTTAAAACTGTTGGGTTTGTACCAAAACCACTTGAAGCCATTTTTTAAGATAAAACATTGAATTCAATTTCATTTTACCAATTTTTAAATTTAAATTAAAGATTTCAATTTTCAATTTTTTCTATAGATTTAAAATACATAATATAAATCAATGGAATTGGTGGTTTTCCCCATTTTTTCTATATCAAACAAAAATACCCAATACTCTACAATTGGGTATATAAAAAATGAAATAAATTTTATTGAAATAAAAAAAATTAAATTAAATTAAAAAATTGATTATATATTTTTCATTTTATTATTATTCCAAATTGTCCATTAAAAGAAATCCACAAACCTCTAGATTATAAGATCTCAAAAGAAAAAACTATAATCATGAAAATGCAATGATGAACATAAAAAATGAAGATCCAATAATAAATCCTAAATTCAATATCAAAAAAATAATATATTATATTTTTCATTAACACAAATATCAGTAAAACACTATTGAGTAAAGATGAAAGAATGTGAGAATGATATCTAGAGGATGAAACATACATGGAAAAGATTAAGCATCACTCAACTAAATTTGAATAACATCTAGAGGGGATTAGAGGACTGAAATAAATTATTAGCAGTATCTAAGGAAGAATAAATCAGATTAGGTATGTATTATCTAGTTGGTTACACAAAACAATGGTTTAGGGGTTTTAAAATTAATAATCATTATAACTAAATCTTGTATCCATGGTTAGTTGGGTAGGGCCACACGATTATACAAACTATACTACTTAACGACATACCCATAATAATAGGGTTTCTTTGTTTCTCCTAGATTGGTGCATTTTCTTATACCATTTTTTAACCATTAAAACCCTCAATAAATGGGTTTAAATTGTTTACACTAGAAGTATGCTTAGATTAGACTAACCATTCACAAACCATGAACATCCTATAAACTATAAAATATTTATATATATTCATCCAAAATATTTTTAAATGAATCCAAACTAATGAATGATGAAAATAAGGGTTTGTAATTACATGAAAATATTAACATTTTGTTACAAAATACCCACCATTGAAACTATTTGTCCCTATAAATCCTACTGAGAAGATTCCACATCAATAAGATTATTCCACTAATATATCATCAATTCCACCCTCTCCCTTGTCTCATATGAATCATAACTCTTTTTCCAGTATTCAAACAAAATATATCATCTCGCCATAATGTAAATTCGTTCATGAATCAACTATCTCGAATGGATGTTTAGGCATAGATTAATCTAGTTAAACCTCAAGATCACATCATCACAGAACAAGAGATGGATCAGACATATTCATTTGTAACTAAGACACATAGAACGCACTATGTATCAATATCACCTAATATGGATGTTATAAATTGTAAAATACATTCCCCACCATCTCAATAACCTAAAATGGTCCAAAAAAACTACAAGAAATTATCTCTTGCCTCCCAAGAGGTTAATATACCATATGGGACGAAATATTCAAGATAACATGGTCAATAATTGAAAAATACAATAGTTTATGATGATGAACAATATAATTTTCCTATCAAATCTATGTAGTCCAAATCCTATGATTATTCGATTGAAACTTTTTCATCATCTCTTTATCCAATCATGGTTAAAACAATAAATTTTCACCAATGTCTTACCTACACAGTAGATATTTACATGGCTGACCACATAAGTCCTCAAAAGGATCCATTCTGATCATGTAATAGTAGATATTGATATATGAAAAATCAACTAGTCCGTGATGGTAATAATATTCCCCATGAATTTCAAGAACATGTGCATGTATATTATATTCAATAATTTTTAAAGCTCTCTTTATCTAGCCATATGCATATGGAAGATATGTCATAATCAAACATACTTGAGGCCTTTGTTCCTTTGGATGGCCACTCTAAAACAACTAAGTAAATCGAGGATCCCAATCATAGACTATATCATATGAAACTCCATGAAAAAAATAATCTTTTATATTGATATTACCCAATACATTAACTTTGGATTTATCTGGAATGGGTACAAAGTGATTAGATTTTCTTTGCTGGTCTATCCCAACCCATATCATATTCTTCTTTATACGTGTACATGGAAACCCTATAACAATATCCATAGATATATCATCGAA
Organism: Viscum album; assembly: GCA_963277665.1. NCBI lineage: Eukaryota > Viridiplantae > Streptophyta > Magnoliopsida > Santalales > Viscaceae > Viscum > Viscum album. Next base: position 1,475,036,223 of record OY728157.1, read on the forward strand.
CATCATTGTAGTAACTGTAAGTGGTTGATGAAATAATGCACATCTTGGGGGCTCGAATAAGACTAATTCAAACATATAACAATTATTGAAAAATTCATCAATGTATTATCCCTTCTAGGACATTAAAATTGAAGAAATAGTTCATAGAAGAACTTTTCGGTTTTTGGGTGCACAACCAACTATGAAATATGGAAATTTAATTAAAATTATTTCCTAATAGATTATGGAATCAATAAAGTGATTCTAAAAGCATAGAATTTCTTTTTTGGTTAATTTTTAGTTAGCAACTATCTCTGCACCATAAATTATGTCTCAAATACCATGAAACTTTCCATTATGATGTTTTAAATGAAAAATCATATCTAGAATAGTAGATATCAACTAAAAACTAACCATGTAAACAGATTCATGGACTCCAATACACAACAATTCAAATAGATCAATTAAGTTGATCTCAACAAAAGATTCTTTAACATCCTGGGTCAGATGGTTCCTAATAAAAGCACATGCGATGAAATTATATTTTTCTAGTGACTAAGTGAATTAAAATTTTAAAAAATAATATTTATTACACCCTATGTCTATAGAATATTTGTTATTATGTTTGAGATATACTATTAATCATTATTTTATAGTTGTAATACACAGTAAAATTTTCATCGAATAGGTATTATAACCTTTGCTTATGTATATGCATCACAACTATGAGATCAAGTTCAAGTGTTAGATAATTCATCTTAGGTGGTATAAAATAAAATGAACAACACACAATGGCATGATTACCTTTTATTATTATACAACTAAAAACTAACCCCAATGAATCAATGAATCCAAAATAGCCCTAACTATCCACCTAGAGAGTCAAAATCAAAATAATAGTTAAAATCCATTTTAGCTCAATATAATAAATCTATAATTTTGCATCCCATGAAAAAATCACTTTTATCTGATTTGGAGCTGTCTTTGGATTAGAAAACATTGATAATCTTTTAAAAAATTGAAATAATACCAATCTAGGCCAATAAACCTCTGAATATTATAAACATTCCATTAGTCATTCAAATATCATAATATCCTTCATATTTTAATGGTATGATGAAATACCATGTTCTGACACCACATGTCAAAACAAAACACTTTACTAATCCTAAAATTAAATTTTGATATCTGGTAAAAAATTCGGTGATTTCATAATTGTTCTTGAACATCTCTCATTAGATGTCAATTATCCTACTCCAAATTTAAGTAAGCAATGATTTCATCCTTAAAGACTATAATAAATGTATTAAGATAATCATGGAATAAGATTCTCATTAAATCCATAATTATTATTGAAGTTCTGGTAAGATTAAATGTCATTAAAGGTACACATAATTGTAGTACATGCACCGAATGACGGTTTTTAGAAATTCAGATTCATTTATTCTCAACAGATGGTAACTAGAACAAATATTAATCAATTAAATACACTTTCTCCCTTTGAACTAGTAATATAGGTCTTCAATATATTGACTTATTTATTTTCTCTTTACCTTGTCTCGATTGAGTTTCTAATAATAAACTGAAATGAAAGGTTAATCATCCACCTTATTTTTAGAGAGAACTTCTTCCAACCAAGGTGAAATACGCATTCATATAATTACTTTCTATAGAAGATCATCTAACTGAGTATTTAACTCAATCAACTCATCTGATTCCATGATATATCGAGGAATAGACACTGGTTGAGTACGAGGTGATAAAATGAAAAAATAAACTATCTCCACTACCAATGGAAACTCAGTTAAACCCAAAGTAAAAGGGTCAAGAATGATTATAAAAAATGGAGGTAGATCACCACTCAATAATAATTAATCAATATTACACTAAAAAACTAATATTACATTTCCCAACTATATTTAATATTATAATTATCAACTCGAACTTATGTCCAAATCTACAAAGAATAAATATTACACACCTTCAGGTGTTATAAAAGAGACCAGTTAACGATAACAACCAATATAGACATTATTTTAAATTCTCCAATCCATCCTGAATATTACATCATGTACATTATTGTCGAGATCCAACAAATCCAAATCCATCTCTAAATTTGATATAGATAAATCACCAACAATTCTATGAAGATATTGTCCTCTATTAATTCATAAGAGTGTAGTAATATCTATAAAATAGGATAAATGATCTTCAGAATGATTAATAAGATAGAATATACATGTTATAATAAATTAATGATATGAAATAGTATCAAATAAAATAGAATCTAATGACAAAACCAAAGGGGTGGTACCTCTCACAATCACTGGAACAGTATCCTCTTACTCTGTAGACAGATCCATTAGTTGAATAATCTTCACATTGAATTCATATGGTTGTAACCACTATGATCATGAATGATCTTATTATGCAATAGATTTAATAGTATTTAATGAACATGTGATACTACAATAATTATAAAAGTCATAAAAACATCATCTAGTGACCAGAGTGTCATTAGGATCCACATATCATGGGGGTCCTAGTGAAAACCCACATAGAATGCCCATGATTTATAAATAGGTACCAATGAAAATAGATTCTTACATGTATTTATGGTGGTTAAAAAATTACCTAATATAATGAACCACCAAAATAATTATTAAAATTCATATTTACATTAATGGAATTTACAAATCTAGAACTGAGGGAAAAAGGAACTCCGATGAACTATGAAATTTCATCCAGATCCATTTCGAACACTAGCACAATATCCATCACATCGGCATAAGATGGTATCTTCAGAAAGCAAACATGAGATGGAATATCAGATCTAATTCCCCAATAAAGACTTATTTTATTCATATTTTTATATTATATTGTATCATGTTGAAATTCCAATAGCTCCTCAAAATAAAATTCATAATCAATCAAGAACGTTTTGGCCAAATTGAGTTTTAGAAATTGATCATCCTAGGACAACACCGTCATTTCTGGATAGAACCTATTTGTGAAAAGATATTGTAAGACTTTTAATACTAATCCTTCATGATTTTTCAGAGTCACCATCATGTCCCACCATCTCTTACTCAGTCCCTCAAGTACGAAGGTGGACCGTAATACCTTGACTTCAACAGGTGTTACTAATAAATCAATTGAACTCTAAATCCTACTTAGCCATTCCTCATCATCTATCGATATTTAGATACCTTGAATACTAGTGTATTATGGTTAAGGAACCACATAGAATGAATCTATAAATATTTTCTATGATCTTCCATAGCTAAATCCTGAACGGGAATTGGTGCAAGGGCCTGTCCCATAACTTGGACATTATACAAGGTCACCTCAACCAGAATCATGTTAGCAAGAGGTTATTCTAACTAAGGATAATCAGTAGATTCCCCCATAATTTGATTCACACAAAATATTGGAGAAATGGTGACACAAACCATCATTATATAATATATAAGACAACATATTAACTCTCAAAAACTATAATAAGGGAACATTATTCTCAATAGACAGGAAAAGTTGATATAGATTTCAATCATTCAAAATCAAAATTACAGAAAGGTAAGAACTAATCCAATATATTTCTTACGGAACCCGCCCTTAAGGATATAAGAATAATTTATGTGAGATATATCCTATAATAAAATTATAACAACAACATTAGTCCTAAAAATGTAACTCAATTTCATACTTACATCATAGAAAAAAATCTCAACATATATATCATATAAAAATTTGTTACAAACCATCATAGATACCACAGTACCCTAATAACCTATACAGTACTAAATAATCCAGAATGGAGTTCCTGATACCTATGGGTTGGTGACTAGAATAAGAAATACTATAAAAAGAATGCGGGGGAAAATTTTAGACAAACATAATAGAATAATGTGACACTAGTCAGTATTCCCTAAATAAAACTCCATAGGGAAAAATGTACTAGAATTTTTAAATGTAAACAAAACCAAAGGTACATAAAAAAGGGAACAAAAAAGATAATAACCCAAGTCCAAACATAAAAAATTCTCTATTCCAAATATTATGCAATAAAACCAACCTCTAAGTGGATTTTTACCCTTGGTCAGACCTGGTTGGAGATAATCTACGAACACTCAATGGAAGTGATACAATATGAGCTAAAATCCTAGTAGGGTATCAACCTAGATTAAATAATAATATTCTAATAAAAATAAACCTGAAAAAGATTTATATTTATCATTAAAAAGGGTGGAATTTTATAATTATTTTCAAAACAAATCATGATTTACATATCATAGGATGGAAAATAATTTAAAAATAATGGTTTAGTTAACATTTTATATAATGAAATTTCTATTAATTCTGAATGCATGTGTAATAATCATGTTAATATATTTTCAATATAAAAAATGATAAATATAGTCATATTCCAAGAGGTAAGATATTTCTAGGATATGAGATCCTCACTCACACAAAGGTGAATCATGGAAATATGTTTATACACACATCCCTCGTATACTGTTTATAGTGGACTCATATCCATCCGATCATGGATGTGACCTGCTGTATTTTCTTTAGTTCTTCCATATAAAAATAGTGTTATCCTAATAACACACTAAAAACCTATAATTTCTAGTTCTCTAATAACAACCACTGATGGGAAATTTATTTTAAACTATATAAATACAACCCATCACATTATCCTATTTTAGATTTTATAATATCCTTTCAAAATTGAAGACATAATGATTTAATTATGTAATATATATTCCTTTATAAAACCTCTAGGATTCTACTGAAACAACAATAATTCATATTTCTCAAAAACATCATTGAAATATATTTCATCAAATAAATTTAATAATTTAAATTCAAACTTTAAAAAATCACATTTTTCAATTAATTATCAAAATATAATCCAATTCAATCGAATTGTCAGGTTTTTTCTATTTTGTTCCATATCGATAAAAAATAACCAATTCCCTAGAATTGGTTTCTTAAATAAAATTTTTAATAGAATTTATGTTTACACCAATAAATGGAAATTAAATCATACAATTGTATTTAAATGATGATATTTATGGTTAATCAACATTGGACATCATTACAGAACCACCTACATTGAGTAAATGATATCTGAAAACACAAATCCCTAATCCAAAAACTCCAATGATGAACATCAGTTATGAAGATATGATAATCAATATATGATCGAATATCAAATACTGTTTTTACTAGGTTTTATACTGACATGTATAATTATATAATTCTTTGGATTAATAACTAGATAATTGAATTAAGAGAAAAATAAGAGGAAATATACCAGGATGATATTTAATGTCGTTCTCCAAGATTAAATTCTCATATTAAGGTGTGTATTGGGTCCATAAACAATTTTTTGGAGCCTCTATTGAATACATCATATGAGGTTCTTCAAGGCCCATTAGGAATTTAAAATGATTGTTTTAGGGATTTAAAATTAATTTTCGGATTAATTAATTCTCATATATACGGTTAGCTTGGTAAATACACATGGTTCGTTAATGAGTGTGCCCTAACCATGATCCTTAGATAATGGGGTTTCCTAATTTCCACTATGTGGGTGAATGGTATGAAAACTGCATTCCAACCATGGAAACTATCACTCTATGGGTTTACATAGTATCAATTAGCAGGGTGCATGGATTAGTAAAAACATTAACAAACCATGCACAACCCAAAAACATCAAGCATTTTCTAAATTTTCTCTAAAAACATCCCTAAAAACTCCCTAAAATAGTATGATCGAAATAGGGATTTATGTAGATCGTAAAATCATAACATGATGTTAGAAAATATATAATAAAGTATTAGAGTGTAACATTCTCATATAATTTTTTTTAGTAATATATATGCTACCAAACACGATGAGCCTGTTTTTATATCTTTTTGTGTTATAAATATAACACAAATAAACCTATTTTTTTGAATTGGTCATTTTGAGATAATTTTAATTCTAATGATGAATTTTATGATAATTTAAAATAATATATTTTACCAATTGGAGGCCTATTTTGGAAAATAAGATCACAACTATTTGATGTGGTTATGTCCATGATATATATTGATATCCTGTATAATAGTTTTAGAGGAGGGTCCTAGAATAATTAAGGTATCCATTATAATCTAAATAAAAATAATTTGGGAGATAATATAATAGAGAGACCTAGTGTTATATTATATAGATCTTGTACCTTCAAATTCACTATTATAAAATATTTATATTTTTTCAAATGACTTGACCTGAACAAAGATAATAGTATATTCCAACATTTCATTCAAACTATGTACAAAATATCTGTTAATTCAATTATTGATTTCATACTTTTAATGTGGAGGCATGTGCTATAATGTGTAATATGATCCATACATATTAATCAAGATTTTGATTTTAATATTATGAATTAAAACTAAGAAAGAGGGGAGTTTAGTGAAAATGGAATGAAATATTCACCCCCCTCTTATAGTGATTATATTATTTATTTGAAAATTAATATACTATTATATATAATTATAATATCATATTTTTTGATATATATTCTTTAGTAGATTATTTTGTTCTTTTATACATAGATGTCAACATTAAAGAAGGCTTTGAATTTGCCTATATTGAAAATTCATTTCTTATCATATTTAGTAGCAATGTGGAGGATTCGACTAGATCATTAAAAAATATCCATAAGATATAGATTAATATGTTTATTAATATATAAAATGACAAAAAATTTACAAAACTTGTTTAAGGATTTCAATGTAGTATTTTATCTATTTAATATGTTAACAATCATTCACTCAATGAATCATATTCAATTACTAATGTGTATTAGAGTAGTGAATAATTGTGGGGGATTTCTAAAATATTTGGTATGATTTTAAAAATATCCATGTATAATATTTCACATATATTCATCTTTTAATGAGGAGGATAATAGATGAAAAATTATAGATAGTTTTTAATTTAGATTTAATGGAAATAGAAATTACATATATGTTAAAAATATATAGAACATTCATTAATAATGTAGATGTTAAAAAATTCATTTCCCTATAAGAAAAATACCATATAGGATAAGGGATTTTATAAAAAAAATAATAAAAAATTGATACAAGAAAAAAATGTGAATAAAGGAAGTATGTATTACATTAAACTCAAAGAGAATCATTGGATGAAAAAAATTATCACCTTTAGATTCATACATATAGTGTTAAGGAGCTTCACATAATTTATAATAATGTAATAAAATTTATGAATATCAAATTTTTATTTTGGATAAAGAACAGGATGATGGAATAAAATCAGTGAAATATTATAATAATATACTCAATATAAAATATATTGATATGTAATTTAAATTGGAATACCTTATGGAGGCTCAAGTTGAGTCATTATAAAAAGTTAAAGAAGGAGAAACTACAACATAAAATTCATTGGATCATTGTTGCAGAAAATATATATTTATATTCTATAATGAATGTAGTGATAAAATATTATTATAATATTATTTTAAAATCCTAGAAAAGGGTATCCCATGCATCAAAAAACTCTGTTTGCACTAAATAAGTATACATTTAAATATCAATTTTTATTTATATTCATGAAAAATTGGAATGAATAATGAAATTATAATTGAACAACAACATCAAATGTTGGTGGAAGAATGTATATAATATGATTCCCGCATTGAGATCTAAAAGGAAGGATACCGTGACACAAAAAATGATAAAACCAATATATAGAACATCTAATTTTCAAACGATAAAAACTTTGTTTTTTCTATTTTTTGTAATTTATGAATTGGTAAGAAGGATATTTACTATCAGAATAATATTTCAACCAATAATATTCAATTAATTCCTATATTAACGGGTAAAAATTTATAATTCTAGGAATAAAAGTGAAATTAAATATAATATGTTTATCTATAAATATTTTAATGATTGTGAAATCAATATTCTATTTTCAATAAAAGTAGACACAATTAACAAACATATTAATTTTAAATTAATCATGTATATTCCAAAAATTATTGATAATTGACGAAAAATAAATTTATGTTCTTGAGAAATGAATTTTAATTTATAAGGGGTGTTTGTATATGATATAAAGTGATTAAAATTATAGGAATATTGCAAAGTATGGAATTTTGTGTAGAATGATCTTCTACTATAATGAAATAATAATATCATGGAATATTTCAAACTAGTAATGAAAAGGGAATATAGAATAATTAATCTTAATTAACATATATAAAAATTCCACAAACTAATGAAAATATTTGGATTCGTGGAAACATCCATAATGATGAATTAGGGAATTTTATAAATAACGATAACATGAAGGTGGAAGTCATGTTATATGGAATGTAAAAATAAGTTGGACACCCCCATTTTTGATTCATGATAAGGATAATAATAAATAAGTTGTTTTTGAAAAATATAGGAATGGAACCATAAACTCAACATAATAAGAATACCAGGTTGAAAAAAGTGTCTTCGCAATGGAAGGAAAACTAATGTGTCTCTATCGATTGTTTGTCTATATGGATATAATAACTGTTAAGGTAAGATATATATATTTATCATACATCGTATTTTTATGATTCTATATATGGAATCAAATATTATGCATATAATTGGAAAACATTATTGTTGTTAATGTTTTAAAACATGAAGTATGTGCTATCATAGATTAGTTTAACAAGTACCATGATTTATTATGAAAACAATTGATGTTATATCAAAATAATATTTCAGTTTATTTTAAATGAGATATGAAATGATGAAAAAAGTTAGATCCCACAACTTAGAAAGATTAGATGATCAATATATCATATTCAATTATTTCTTGTAAATTAATAAGATGGATAAATCTTAAAGATATATTTTGTTGTTTAATGAAAAAAATATTTTCATTATTGTTTTGATTATATCAAATTTTATACTTAATGTGGAGATTATGTAAGTCTATCATTAATTGGATGAAATATTCATATTCTTTAAAATTTCTATGTATTTTTGATGTTGAGTGTAGGTAATAAAATTTATAATATTCATTTAGAACCTAGAATGAATAATTTGAGTTTGTATTACATGATGCATAACTTTATAGACATTGTTTTTATCTATATTATTCTTTAATGATTTCATAAAAAATCAATCACAAGTAGACATATAGTTTATTAATTTATGGTTAATGTTTTACATAAATGATAATCCACTATTATCTCATTAATATATGGTTTTACTAAATGTTAGATGATGGGATTTTATTAAAACATTAGATTTACAGGACTTCCCCTTATCCTCAAAGGATTGTATTTTTTATTAATAAGTGGGATATAAAAGGAGATCATGTAATGATATATTCACAATTATTTTTTTGATATAGTTGTGGGTATTGAAAATAATTCCAATATAAGAGATTGAAATTTCTAACGCATTGTGATTATTGTATTTCATTTAAAATTTATAAATGATTATCAATATGTTTTGTATTATTTATAGTGATACTAATAAATGATGAAACAGAAATGAGTGAGGTATAATTGAATTTCTAATAGATTATATGAAATTATATCTCATGTTGGGTATTATAGAAGCAATAATATACTGTAAATAACGAAAAATTTGATGTTTCCCATGTAAATGGGAAATTATTGATGTTTATTCTAGATTATTAAAATATATATAAATAAAATAATCCCATAATATCTAATGATTTAAATTATAAAATATTGTTAAAATTAATGATAGGTGTTATTGGAGGTTAATATAATTGTCTACTACGTGTCCCTTGAAAAGGATAATAGATAGAAATATTTGAGTAGAATCAAGATGGAAGAATTATTTAGATTTCAACCTGGTGTTATAAATTAAGAGGCTAAACAATATATTTAATTATATATTTGAATGATGAAATATGTATGCTTAGTTTGAATTAGTGTATTGAAGAGGCAGTTGGTTTCCAAAAAAGAGAGTCAAATAAAGTAAACATATATTGTTAGATTCATTAATAATTAAACTCAAGAATTTTTTGAAGGTTTCATATATTCCATATTTTAATTTAGTTTATTTTAAGTTGGGATAGATTATATATTGATTCACAAAAAATATTAAGGCTATTCTGAGATGTTTTAAAATTGTTTTAGAAAAAATATAGAGTAGTAGGTTGGGATTAATATAAAAAACATCTATATATGAAATATTCAATTATATTTCATAATTGATTGATAGGATTCACAATACGAGTTGGAGATATACATAATGGTTGTCTATAATGTTCACACTGGAAAATTGAAAATGTGATGGATGATACCTGGATACGTAAGGGTCTCGCATACCTTGATTACTATAAATTAATAAAGTACCATGTCACCCAATAATAAATCATGGAACATTTCTCAATAAATAAATTTTATTATAATATTCAATGGAAATATTTAACAGTTTCAAATAATTCAATGAAAAATAGTTTTGAAAATTAGAAAGAAAAACTATTTTATATTATGGTACTTAGTGGTATAAGTGAATTTACATAAAATTCCCATGTAACTATACTATATAAAATATAGTTTCATAATAAACATTAGTTATCCCAGTTTCCAAAAGGAAATATGTTAGGGTAATAGAAAGAGATTATTTATGGATACTTATTTGAATAAAGATTTAAAAATTACGTGAGACTCACTATGATATGTATGAATTTTTGGATCATTCCTAAGAGTCAATAAAAAAATGTATGATTGATTCGCATGGAACGTATGGGTTGATCTTCTATAAAGGTATCACATAAGGGATGATCTAAATGGTACTTATAGGTTTATATATATACAATTTATTGCATTAAGGTTGATATATATGGTACATAATGGTTGATCTATGGGAGAGAATAATAGTAAGGGTATCCCACTTGTGTCACCCAAGGCATGAACTCTTATATACATAAACATGTACTTTATAAATTACATTATATTGAAAATAAAGATTACATAACATAATAATTAATTGATTTCATGAAATAAATAAAGTGGTACGATATATACATTCCGAATAAATATTATTTTTATAGAATTATAGAATTAGGAAACATTATTAACTAAAAAATGTCATGCCTTTCTAAACTAATGGTAAATTTTTCAACTAACTAAGAAACTTCTTATTCTCTATTATGTATTTAACATCTACACAAAATTTCCAAAACCATATTTTATTGTAGTCATATCTTGTGTAATTGTTTTCTTTACAATATAAGGAAATGAATATATATGAAGGGGTGAGATAATATTATTTGTAATAGATAAAATAGAAATGTGAAAATCATAGAGTAAAAATGGTTTAATCATTTTGGAAGGAAATAGTATTCATCATTATACTATATTAATCAAAAATATATAGAATTATATATCCATGGTTGGAACTAAAAATAAATATATCATATGGATAAAAATAACTTAATTTTTGGTGATAGAGTTCCTAATATTATATATCATTATCTCACCTTCCAATCATCTACCAAGATATCTATTTTTTCATCAAAGCCATAGTAAATAAATACTGTTTAATTTATGAAGTATATATAAAATTCGAAAATTATTGGTCTCATGATACCTACGAATTCATTTAGAGGATATACAATGTAAGGCACCACATGTAACTTATTTAAATCATAACAATTCCTTATATGGTATCATGAGTATGTAATACATAATTAACTTTTCTATTAAAAATTTGTTTTTGGAAAAAAGGTTGGAAATAACAAAACATTCCCCAAGTGAACATAATATATAGCATGATCACAACCCATTTATAGAAAAAGGGTGGATACTATAATCTAATAACCCAAATCACTAGTGTCATGTAAAAATTCTACATAATCTAAGCATTCATCTATTTATGATAGATGCTATCAACTGGAAGTGATGATCTTAAGTGGAACAATAGGGAAATAATACCATCAACAAGATTTCATGGTAACTAATAAACAACATAATTTTTTATTATATAAAATTATTGAATGATGATACAAATAACATATATTTATTGACGTATAATATATAAAAACAGACCAGAATTTTTATACCACAAAACAGATCACTTATCACCCACAGATCTGATAACATATACATGTAATGAAAAGAAAAAATGAATAACATTATATGCTCCAAAATAACAGATACATATCATGCCAAAATCATGAATCTTAGAAATATATCCTCCTTGATGATTAGATCAAATAGTGGCCAAACCTACACCAAAATCGAGTTAGGGCTACTCGAGTACCAAAGTGTCATGTATAGACAATAAGGTTGTGTAAAAAAAAATTATAGGATTCCACCAATGTATTATTGTTCCAAAAAGTTAATTTGTAGTTCTTTATCATGTTAAATGACTTTGGGAAATTAAAAATCACAGGAATAATTTCATAAACATATCATATAATCACTATGAATATTTAATAAACAAAAAATGATACATCGAACTATTGTTGACTTTTCAAAGCTCCAAAAACCCTAGGCAGAATTTGTACAACATAATTATTGGAATGATAGTCATAATATGGGTTGAAAAAATTCAATTTCATAGCACAATTTCATTGAAAATTTTTATTATTTATGAGATAGAACTGATTAAGATTTTTCTACAAGGTCATATTATCCGAACACTACATTGGGATGGCCACTAGCACAACATATCCCAACATGGTGTCATGGGTCAAGATTCATGGACATCACGCCCCTACTACAACAATAAATGGTAATTCCCAAATACCGTCATGAATATATGCTATAATCATGTCCATCATCATCATCATCTAATGTATTCTGTAAACTACCTTAAAGGGACCATAATACTACAAATTTCTACCTAGTTAATATAATAGAAACAACGACTCTATAGGTATGAAGAAGAAAACATATAGGGTATAATATATTTATGAAAGATCATAGAATGTCATCTTGATAAATAATTAAAAACTTGTGTAGATATTTTGTCATTGTTAATCCTGATATTACATGAAATATATGAAGACTCGGGGAAATCATGCATAAAATATTGGTCTCATAGGTGACAAAAACAACCACACATGATCAATATCAAGAATAGTGAAAAAATAATTTAAAAAAAACATATATAAAAACAAGAAATCAAGAGAATACATATAAATAGGTAATATAATGTCATCATGACTCAATAAGGCTACACATGTTGTCATTCTCACCATATCTTATTAGGCTACCTATGTATACTAATAAGACCCCATGTTTTTATATATTAATTTTTTTTCAAATAAATTATATTTCATTGATTATATGTGTTATTCATAACACAATTTTAATATTATGTCACATGAAACCACGATTCAATATTGAGTTACCTGGAAAACTAGGTTAGTATGTACAACACAATACACCATGTTTTAATATAAACATGATATTCTATTAAGATATTTATTTAAACACACCCATTATATACTAAATATTAGACTCATATATATATATATATATATATATGAATTTTGATACATATTTCTCAAATATTATATTATGTATAACAAGTTAATATTATGAATACAAATTGATAAAGTATCTTGACTTTTATAAATAACATTATATATTTGGATAGTTCGATATTATCAATAACTAAATTTTATTTATTTTTTTAACAATAATAAATTTAATTTATCTCAATTTTATAAAAATAACTCGATAAAGTAACATAAATTTATATATAATATTCTCTATATTTGAATAGGTTATGTTTCTGGGATTTTTATAAAAAATATCATTTTTTGATGAATAATAGAAAGTATTGAATTTTGATTAATAACATCATTTTCATTAATTTTTTTAGAGAGATAAATTGAAACTTGTATATTTTTCAATGCAATATAAGATAGAAATAGAATAAATTATTCCAATTTAGGTAATTTTATTCAATTTAATATTGAATTTTGATATAAAAACATTCTAATATTTTAATCATTTTCCATAAAAAACATGCTTTCACATCCATCAAAAAGATTTATATTAAATAACCACTATCTAGTTATATTAAAGGAATTTGGAAAAAATTATTCCATATTTTTATTTATCACAATTTATATTATATAATAATTTGAAATAAATTTTTGAGAAAATTTATTATTAAAAATAAAAATTATCATGGATAAGGAAAAAATGTGTTTACTATAGGATGAAATCAACTGAAAAGAATTTAAATGAATTATAAACATTCCCAAAATATTTTTTATTTTTATTTTTAAAAATTATCAATTATAATATTCTAATTTTTGTAATTGTTTTACCAATTTTTCATGTGAAAAAATAGGTACACATTTTTCTCTAAATAATATGCAAGTGTGCCACTAACCTCACATATAAAATGCCACCCACAATCCCCTATTATTCCCTCATTAAAAACATTTTAGTTCTACAAAATCATACCCAAATCACATTCCATAATCAATACAATCATCATAGAAGGATTATTTTTTTCATAAATCCAACCAATGATGGATTTTAGAGAAACCATTAGGACAGCTAAAGAAGATTTATAATTTGTCAACAAGAAATTTTTTAATTTATTCATTAACATATTTAAATAGTAATTATGGCCAGATTATATATATAACCTCACATTATTCCATTTAAATATATGTTTTTGTTTGAATGGAATGACCTAAACCTATGTCAACTTCGGTCAAATGTGTCACGAAATCATCATTGGTGTATATGGAGACTACCAAATCGCAAACTGATGTCATTCATTTCTCCAATACCAACTATAATAGATATTAATAATGATTTAATTATAATTTATATATTATATTTTTTAAATTTTAGAAAATGATTAATTATTATATCAAAAATACGAAAATGAGTTCTTTTTTTGGAATTTTATAATGTCGCTCGTATGTGCGACATACTACTGTCTCACATACTAGTGTGATTCATTAATTCATTACATGAAATGTATCAAGGATGGGTTTAATAAAAAATTGTGATATATATTACATATTCATTATTATTAAATGAAAATATATATCATTTAATTTTCATTCATTAAATCCTTAAAGTGAATGGAAATGGTGTCTTTGTGTGCGTACGACATACCATATCCAATAATGGGGTGTTTCATATTCTATCAAATGAATTTTTTGAATTGTAATAAATACATATATAGTGAATATATACTCTATTTATATCAATTTTTTAATTATATATAATATTAAACCATTAGATATGTTACAATACCAAAAATATCACATAAAAAGCTAAAAAACAAAGCAGTTATTGCCCAAAAACAGAATTTAACAGGAATTTATTAAAAAATGGATACTAAAGAGTAAAAAAAATATAAAATCCAATGATATATATGAATATTTTTGTATAATATTTTTTTTAAAATTATATCTCTTGTAATCTAGTATCTAATGATTACGATGAAAGTCATGACTTATTGTCGGATATTGTTTGTGTCAATTATCCTTCGTTGAGACAAACACAATCTTATACACCTGTAATGATCAATACGGTGTATATATATATCCAATGTAATTTAATATCATGAACTTATTTATATTAATGGTACCATTTTATGTTATTCCTTCACAACGATTATGATTTAATGTTACCAATGAAGTAATGAGTTAATGTTATATTTATTCATTTATTAGGATTATATATGATTATTCTTATGATGAATAAATCATATGATATATATCATAATAAAACTCAATTAATTTATTATACATAGGTTATTCATGATATTTTCATCTAAGAGAAATATTTCTCCACATTTATGTAATATAAATAATTGATAACATATTTTAATGAAAATATGACTTTCTTTCTATCTTCGATCAGAAATATATTTTATTCCAAAACATTGTTTATTAAAAAAGATAAGAATTTCATTTATTACATAATGATTTGTAAAATTCATTTTTATCATTGTTGTAATTTTTTAATAAAATTTATTTACTGTAATATTTGTGTCATTTGTAAACATTTCTCATTTTTGTTTTATAAAAATGTGAAAGGAATCATTATATTAATATTTATAGAATGAAAAAAACATATTATCTTACTAACCATTACATTATTTGAATTTGAATTTATATTTTTCTATTTATATTTAAAAAAAATTAATTTAAAAATATTTTATGTTCTAAAAAGTGTTTTTAAAAGTATTAATGATATTTTCCTCATGATGTATTTTACACTAAATCACAAAATTATTTATAATAAAAGAAAAAAACTATTGATGTTGCATATTAATTACTAAGATATATTCAGTGGATATAATTATTATTCTATACCTCAATGTTTTATATCTGTGATGGTGTTATTATTATAATACATGATTCATTTTATGGGTTATATAATGATTAAATGATGAATGGATTATGAAACCTATCACTTTTCAATAGGTTATGATTTGATTAAATGTTTATGAAACCATATTTATTTCATAATTTATGATATGATACTTTATGATATTATATCAAATATAAATATTATTTGTAGTATGATATTATTGTGGGCTATATATCCCTTTAATTTATTGTGGAATTATTAAAATATCAAGATGAGGATAAGACTCAATTAGGGATTAAACGCGGTTCTGTAGGTAAATTTTCCCCAATGATGGTATTGGTATTAAAAATAACACATATATTGAATTAAGGAGTGAACATATCACACTATGTTATTTAGATTATTTAGACTTATATAATATTGAAATTATTTTTTATTATTATGTTAATGAAAAAAATATGACTTTTAACAGTGTTATATTCTCATAGATCTCAATGTTTTATATTCTGATGATTCCTGTCTTATGAAATGCCAATCATTGAGCCATGACTCAATATTATAATATTTTATATTTATTGTGTGCTTTTAAAATTTTATTCTCAAATTATGATACTATTTTGATCATGGTAGTCTTACTTATATCTTCTTTTTACCCTTACCAATCATCTATGGTCACCATTTTATATATATATTTTTATTATGTTACAAACAATTGTATTATATATATATAACCCACCTTAAAACATTTTATAATATTAATTTTCATTAAAATCATAATTTCATATGAATTGATTATTTTTTTAGGGTTCATATCGTTATTTAATTAGGACATAATATAGGAATAGCATCCCAAATTTTAATAGAGTTGATACTACTAAAATAATATACATTTCTTCTAAAATATAAAAAATTTAACATAATACATAATTTCAATGACCAAAATTCATAATATTTTACATGAAATTCATAATTATTTTAAATATACTTATAACCACTAAATACATTTAGATACAAGGTATGCATGCAAAAGTCATAGCAAGTGACATAATGAAGGAAAATCGTAAGTCCAGGGAAAAAAATAAAAATCCATGTAAACCCTTTTCTAGAAAAATAATTAGCATAAGTAGAAAAATCATGATGTATCTTTGGGACATAAAAAACATTAAATTATTACATTCAAAAATATAAATATAATGAAATTATTGTCAAATTCCATCTGTAGATTACCCAATGTATTAGAGAGTTGTAATCGGGCTCACCCATCATATATTGAGCTATAACGGGCTCAACACAACATATCTTGAGCTATAATAGTGCTCAAACCATCATATCATGAGATATAATGGAATAGAACCCACATATATTTATCTATAATGGTATTATTTTGTAATGAAGAATGTACAAGTAACATATCATGTGTTAAACTCTTGATAACTCATTTATGCTCTCGAGCTTAACCCATTCAAATTTCAAATTACCCTTTTTTGTGAAAATAACATTAAAAAATTTAAATTCACACAAATAATAATAAATTTGTATTTCTCAAAAATAAATTTGAAAATATATAATAATCAAATTATAATAATTAATTTCAATTAAATTTGGAGAAACCTCTCATGTCGTATATAATAAAAACAATCTTTTTTAATATTCATAAAAGGAACATTTAAAAAAATCAAATTAAATGTCCCATAAATAAGAAATGAAAAAAATTTATATTTTAAAAAAAATATTGAAACTCTTAAATTAATACCCATATATATGTTTCCATAAAACCCATTTTGGTAACATAGACAGGAAAAAAGAATATTTAATAAATAAAACTATAAAACATTTAACATAATTTTTTTAGTTAAAGTGGCCCTTACCATAGCTTCCACTTCATTAAAAATTGTTCAAAAATCATTTATAATGGTTATAATGGAGTTATTAATTCATTACCTTACAGGAGTCATATTTATAAAACCATACATAATATTCATATAACATTTTCCACCCATTTAATTACAATTTGTTTTGCATTATTTCAAGTGCAATTTTTTCAAGGTTACCCAGGTAGTTTTAATATAGAATTCATAAAAAATAACAATAAAAAATTATATGTATATATATATATATTATTTTAATAAATTACATGTCAATTTATGCTTTCTATGATTTGTGATTAGAGGAAACAAGAAATCATTGTCCATGAAGGCGGTGAAATTACACACCACAGACAGTGATTTCATTTTTACAAATACAAGAAGAAGATAAAAGATTTTAGGATTCATATACAATAAAAAATTAAAATTATAGTATTAATATGATATAAGAGTATTTATGAAACATTATATTGGATGTTAGGATAAGGTATAAGTTAAATTTAATTTAAAAAATAAGAAAAATGAATCATACTTCTTCAAATTTCCTCACCGAGAACTGCATAAAGGCATATAAAAATGGACTTTTTGAGAGATCAAGAGAACAATAATGTGGAAAGTGATGATTATATTATATTAATATATATTATAGTCGAGAAATACTACTCAAGGTGATTAATATATTTTAATGAAAGATCCTCCTTTTATATGAGAGGTTAGGTGTAACAAAAAAATTACTCCAAATTATTAAAATATTATAATAATATTATAGGGTTTATGACTAAAAATGGCCTAAAATTAATGTGATTATATTTTCATTGTATTATAATCATTTCTGGACATTTTCAACAAATTTTTGATTATGTAAAATATATTATTCATGAAATATAATATTTTTCAAAAAAAAATATATTTTATCTGATCATTAATTACATTAATTTTTTTTATAATTATAATATATTTTTTACTATATAATATTAATGTAATACTCCTCATATGTAAGTATTTAATTAAATAAAAAATATCAAATTATATTTCTTTGATTATTTGTAATTTCATTAATTTGAATTATTCATTAATTAAATTAATTCTTCATCAACTTTGTAAAAGTTGTTTTGGTGTTTAGTTTTAGTCTTAAAGATAAATATAAAAATCTATGAGATAGATAGTTTATTCATATTCCAAAAATATATTCTTTTTACGATAAAAATTTTTGAAAACGAAAAAATTAAAATATTGTGAAAATTAAATCTTATAATGTGACATCTTGAATTATTTTTTAACTTAAATATTATAAAGGCTTTTAAGTTATTTTGGTGCTAAAAATATCTCAAATATAAATAAAAACATGATAATGGTCTAATATTTATTATATAAAAAGTTCTTTCAATAATTTGGTTCATTTAATTAATCATATAAAAATAATTTTAAAAAATTATAATTTTCCTTATGTTTTCACTTGCAATCTATTTGCGTTGAAATTGAATTAATTTTAATTATTTCATATAGAGAAATATAAAATAAGTTATAATCATAAAAATAATCAAATTAGGTTATTAATAAAATTCAACAATCGTTCATTATGTTTATTCAGTAATTTTTATGTCCCAAAAACTTCTTAAATTAGTTATTTTGTATTTTCATGCCCTGTGGAAGTATTAAATAGCCATTTGGATATTATTAATATTATATAACTATAATATTAGAATTTAATATATAATAAATAAATAATAGATAATATCTAATGAAAAATTCATGAATATAATTTTTACCATCAATTATTATTTACATGGAACCAAATTTTACATTTCCATTATAGTATAGGCACTACATCGGCAATAATAAAAAAAATTATACCAATCATGAATGAAATTATAAAATACGAGTTATGAATTAAATCTGTAAAGAGTTACTATTATGAAATCATAATATACTTATTAAATAAATTTTATACTTTCTTATATCATAATTTTTACTTAATGATGTCATAAAAAATTCCATATTTTATTAAAATGTGTTTTTAAAATTAACTAAAAATTCTAATTTTTCAGAAAATTCTACAAATTTAACCATATTTTTATTTTGAATTTATGATTTTAATAATAATTTAATTGTAAAAAATATATTCTGTAGAATCTACAGAAATTATTTATATTATTTTTACATTGAAAGTAATAAAAATACATTTTTTTATAAAAACAATATTCATAAGATTAAAATTCCTTTACAAAATAATTTTATTAATTTAATAACTTACCAATAAATTAATTTTTAGTTAGAAAATTAAATTTTTATATAAATAAATTATTCATATTCATATATATAAACATATTTTATAATTATATTTATTTATTTATTTATGACTGATGTTGAATTATTTTTACATTTATAATATCTGGATGTTACTTTCTCTCCACATAAATGTATTTCATCCACTTAATTAAAACATTGTATTGTTCAACAGGGGATGAAAAATAAAAATACAATTGTTGAAATAAAAGATCATAAAATGTATTAATAAATACTTCTACATCCAATGAATTAAATGGAAAATAATTTGGTAACCTGAGATAACACGTATTAGTATTCTGTATTGGAAAACATGGACTTTGAATATAAAACTAACTATCTTGTTCTAACAGAGAGTTATAGAGGATAAGATCATTTTGATTCTAAATATCACAAACCATAAAACAATGATGGTATATAATGCTATTAATTTATCAATATGAAAAGTAACATGATAACATTTTTATTTCAAGATCCATTTTTTTAGAGTTGACGTATTTCATTAACAAATATATTGAGAAAATACAGAAACATAACTACTTGAAAAGTATAATTTCTTCTTTAAATAAATTTTTCCACCACAAACTCAACTTTTATTCCAAATGATGACTATAAATATTTCATTGATGAATATCTTAAATTCCTTAAATTGATCCATAAATCAATAAAAGGAAAACAGTTCATTGTTCCTGTAATTAGCATTAACAAAAAAAAACTATTTATTAGAAAAAATATCATATTCTAAATATTAAAAAAACTCAAATATTCAATAGTTTTTATAAAGAAAGAACATAGATAATTCCCCAAATAAATGTTATTAATCTTCATCAATATATTTTAAAGTAATATTAAAAAGCATAAATCATAAGGATTTGGTCACATAGACATACAACATAGTATTAACATTTATAGCAAAATAAAACCAATTATCATTAAAATTTCTCACCTCAAAGTATGTACCTAAATAATATTACCTCCAAGATATTCAGTTCATTAAAATATTTTCTTAATAAAATCATATTTTCCCCATACTATAATTTAACATTTATTCTGAAAATAAAATCTCATAGTATTTTATTTACCATATTACTATATTGCATCAAAGATTTATAGTGATATTATTCGAAATTAACATTTCTCCCTAAATAAAATTATGTCAAAAAAGTTGTTCCCATGTTACAAAAATGCATAATTACCTCAAAATAAAAGATCATACAAATCCTAATGTTACCCATTCCTTTAAAAATATTCCTACTAAATGAATAAATAATTTTTTTCAACTCAAATACCATTTTTTATTATGATAACATTATTATTACATATAACTCAATATCAACAAATGTCTCCATAATCGACCCATCAGAAAAAGTGTACTATTAGTTTTAAAAAATTCATCATCCTAAAGTCTAAAATAACACTTGAATCAATAATATGATGAAATCATTGTCAATAAATATTCATCATAATCCTTAAGAATTCATTGCCACATAATTTCTTAATAAATCACTACTAAAAATAAAATATTTTAATTCCATCCTCATGATTCCAGAATATCCTTTAAGTTATTATTTTTTCTTTATGGATAAGAAAAATATTGACACATTGATACAATATTTCATTATATTTTTTATTAACATGTTTCCTTTCAACATGTTTTCTTATATTCAAAATGATAATGTTCATTCAAATTCTGGTACTTCACATTTTGGTAGTGTTTAAGAGATGATATCTTGAAATCATATGAAGTAGATACAATGACCCATATTTTTTTTGATAATAGTAGGTGTTGGATAAATCAAACTATTTATTTTATTTGATTTGAATACTCAAGTAGATATAACATTAACTTGAACAATCTTTGCCCATAATTATTATTATCCAATCATTAGGTGGGATAAGATGGTTGTGAAGGTCCATTTTCCTACCGTATTTACAGTAGAGGAGTAATCTATAAAAATAACATCACTCAAAGAAATTAAAATTAAAAGAATTATATGATATAGGGTAAAGACAATACCATATTAATTTTATAATACTCTAAACCATCAACCTCTTCATTTCTATGTTGATCTAGGTTTATATAAAGTTTTCCAAAATTTATATAATACTAAAAATTTCTTATATGTTAATAACCGAATTGGTTATAATGTATGTTAATCTTATGCTCAAATAATATCCTAACCTATAAATATATCAAAACCGTCCATTGATAAAAAAATATAAGAACCAAGCCATAAAACATTTTATAATCTTCGGTTTTAGACAAAATTTAATTTCTTTAACATTGATTATATATTCAAAAGATGATAATTAGAGAATTTGGAAATAATAAATGGTTTTCTCTCTCTGCTCTGGTGGAACCTTTGGCCAACTCTTTAGCATTGTAGTTGCTTCATGCGGCATTCTGATCCTTGCGGATTGTGAGGATTCATGGTGAGGCTCGATTCCATGGAGGAGGGAGTTAGATACAATACTTCTTCAGCTAAGGAGGGTTTCTGGTTTATGATGTCAAGGATGAAGATGGCGTATGAGAAATATTTGTACATTCTCTAGATGATCATTTTCTCTTCCAAATCTCTGGCAGACGGCTCTTGCACAGTCGCGAATGATCTATTCTGAAGAACCATCTTTTTCAGATCTGATAACCCCAACTGAGGTCCCATCAAATCCAGTGGCATGGTTTCTGATGTTTTCTGGTCTTCATGGCCTCCGTTCACAGATCTGGATTTTATTCTGGCTATTTGTTTCCAAAAACCATTATGGCGGTGACCTTGTGTGGGTTTGCGGCGGCGATAGCGGACTTGCCGATGTAAATTTATGGATGTGTTTTTTATGCTTTCCTAGGTTTTCCTATGTTACCTTTTTATAGACGAATTTTATTGGGTTTTAACCCTCTTGGGTCTCATATCATTGAATTATCTCTACCATTCGATCATATAATGGGTTATCCCTCTCTACTCTTGGGGACTAATCCCTTTGGGCCCATAGGCATATAATGGGTTCTCCCTTGCCCAGTTTAAAAAGGGTTTCTGATGTCTTTTTTATTTTCTTTTTTAATAAAGGGTCATGATGCCAATCCTTTGGTTATATACATAACATACCATATTAATATTTAGTTGACAAAACTAAAATAGTTTCCATTTTATTGAAAATATAAAACTATTAAAATATCATTTCATTTCATTTTAAAATATTCAAAACATTTTACATTACATCCATATTTATCTGAAACATCCTAATAAAAAAATAAAAAAAATTAGATACATTGGATGAGAAAAAAATATCAGTAAGGTACATGAAGACCTAAAATTTTTAGTTAAGTGAAAATAATCAAATTCCATTAAAACACTTTTCTTGAAAACTCATAAGCATACGTTGAAAAATATTATAGAACCTTGGGAAATCATAACCATATAATTCATTAATTACATGTAAAATTCAATAACCTTATTGTCAAATTTCATCTCTAGAGTACCCAATGAATTGGATAGAAATAATGGGGTTCACAAATCATATCATGAGCAATAAGGGACTCAGTAAAACAAACCATTAAATATAATGGGGCTCAACCTGTCATATCGTGAGCTATAATGGGTTAAAACTAACATATCATGAATTGTAATTGGATAAATCCTTAATAAACTATGTACATGGAAAATATCACGAATTAAAATCATGATAAATCATTTAATCCCTCAAGAATAGTACATTCATTTATCAAAATTCCATTTTTCATAAAAATTTGATTAAAAAATTAAAATCAATGACCAAAATAATGAAATAATATTCCTAAAAAATCACATTGAATTAATATAATAAAAACATTATAAAAATGAATATTCATTAAATAATGTGAAACCATTCATGTCATATATAAGAAAAAAAACAATATTTTTAATTTTCAAAGATGAGATATTTAAAATGATTTCAAAAGTAAAGTCCCTTACATAAAATTTGAAAAATATCCCTTTTCAAAAATAATTATAGATATTAAACCAATTATACCCATGTATAGGCATTCATAAAATAAATTTTGAAAACATGGATATTAAATTGATATATTTTAATTAATAGTTTATTAAAGATTTAAAAATAATGATTTAGTTAAGGATTCTCTTACATTGGGTTTTAGGTAATTAAAATTTGTCAAAACATCCAGTGTTATGGTTTTAATTGTGTTATTAAATTATTATAGAATTACAATAATGTTTATAAAACCATAAATAACATTCTTATAACATTTTACGATAATTTATTAATAATATTTTTTTCCATTGTTTTAGTGTGTTCTTTTCAATAATTCCAAGGAAATGTTTTTATTATATTCCTTTTCGAAAGTAATTAATAATCTATATGTTATAAAATATGTATTTAAGTATTTTTAAAACATTATAGTTGAATTTTACCTTTTCAGTGATATCGGTAAAAGGAAAAAATATCAATATCCACGAAGGTGATAAATTGATATACCATAGACGACAATTTCATTTTTAGGAAAAAATAAATAAGAATATAGATGATTTAATGATTCATATACCATTAACAAAAAATATTATAATATATATATGATATTGGAGTGTTGAGTCAATAAGGTTATCTTATTACTTCTCTATTTATTATGGTCATATGTTTTGAAAATCAGGAACACTATTTTCATATGTTTTGAATTTTTTAGTATGGTTTTTATGATATGAACTTTTCATTCTGTTATACTTACCGATATATCATTATGATTTTACACTATGTTATACTTACAAATTCATCATTATAATTTTTCCTTCTTTAGTACAAACAAGTTTTTTATATCGATTTTACGATACCCATTCTGATGAAAAAGTTATTCCGATTTTATGATACTAATTTTAGTGCAAATGTGATACAGATTTTATGATACCGATTCCAGTTCAAAACTGATACCAATTTTATGATATCGATTCTGGTGCAAAAGTGATACCGAGATTATGATACTAATTCAAGTGGAAAATTCAAACAATTTTATGATTCTGATTCCTGAGAAAATTTCATACCTATTTTATGATTTTGATTATGGTACAAAATTAATACAGATTTTATGATTCTGATTCCAGTACCAATGTGATACCGTTTTCTCTGTCTGATTTTATTTTTCTTAAGAACATGTTTTCTTGATAATGTTAGATTTTTTTAAGGAATTATTCCAATATTATCGGATCCCATATTTTCTTATACATAATCCTTATCTTTAACTAAACATTATTTCTTATACTTGAAAGAATGCCATACAATCTGTTACAAACAAACTATTGTATGTTTGTCCTATGTCCAGGTCCCTCCAAAATTTTACAAAAATATGATTGTAAGAGTGGAGCCAACTGTTGCGATGTTTTTCCTATAAATACAAGTCTATTTGAATGAGCTACAATTATTTATGGAGTGGATGAACATGATTCATGTGAAAAAGATGTGAATTGATTTCAAGATGTTGAGGCTCTTAAAACACTCAATGATTCATGTGGATGTTGTGAACAACTTGTTCAGGCATGAACAACTTGTTCATACATGCATTATGGAAACTCCGATTATGTGGATCATGGGATTCTAGGTCTAGAAGACAGAGGTTCTGATTTCCATCTAAATTGAGGGCCTGCAATGATAGAAAGACAGATACCAATCTTTGGATTGACGGTTGACCTGGGTTTGGGTAAGAAAGAATTTTAGGAAACTATAAATCAAGTAACCTTTATCCAAGGTTATTGGATACCCTTATCTTTTGTGTTAATATAATATCATTGTTACATGTTTACTATTTTAGTTTGTTTTATATTTCTATTTTTATATTAACTTTTTTAATGTTAGATAGAATAAATTTCTCATACTTTGTAAATCGGTTACTCTTATTATATTAATGATTCTATGCGCTTTATGGTATAATAATTCCTTTAATGGTTCCAATAGAATTTTTTTAATGAATAAAATTCATGCCCCCTCTTGTATATTGAGTATCAACATCATTATTATGATACTAAAATTGGTATCAGTGTAACATTATAAAATACTTATATCCACAAAGAAGTTTCCTTTCTCGTGTATTTTATATCAATTTATAAATGTTAACTTCTAACAAGTTTTGCACAAGGAATTTTTTTAGTATTGTAGGCATTCATTTTGGATCACTAGATAATCCCAGTCCAAATAGGCCACCAATATTTAATGGAAATAACAATGAGTTCTGGAGAGAAATAATGAAGACCTTTGTGATAAACATAGGTGTAGGCAACTATATTATGTTAACAAAAGATTATAAGATTCTTGATAAAGAACGTAGAATGTTTACTAATCCAGAAAAGGAGGAACACCAACTGTACATTAAGGTATGTAATAATTTTCTTTTCTACATGACTAGATATATATATATATAGCCAAATTTTAACCTGTGAAGCTTCTAATAGTATTTGTAATAAGCATGAAGTAACTCACTTGGGAACTTCAAAAGTCATTGAAACTAGAAGAGCGATGCTTTGAGTAGAGTATCATGGTTTCTACATTACTAATGGAGAACCCATATGTAAGGTACATCAAATATCTATGACAATTTTTCACAACATACAATCTATGGGTGAGAAATTTCTAGATGATGAGATTCATTTAGAAAATATTATATACATCATGCATAACGATTTGGAATATAATATGACTATAATAGATGACAATAGAAAAGTCACATATATTTCTCTTGATGTACTGTTTGGAACTCTACTTAAACATGAAACCATAATGAAGAGAGATGCTAATAATATTAAGAAGAAGAATGGTATAGGAGGTGTTGCTTTTACCAATAATTCAAATAACATAAAAGATAAGACTCCTAAGAGAATTAAGTGATCAAATCTAAGAAAGTTGTTATTCAATCTGAATCTTGATAAAGTAATGATTTGGATATTGAGTTAGTAAATATTGCTCAAAGGATTAACATGATTTTAGGGTAGAATAAAATTCAAAATAGATACAAAAAGAAAGATAGAAATGATAATAAAGATGGGGATGTGACATACTATGAATGTAGAAGAATTAATCACATTATACCTGATTGTCCATTTATTATGAAAAGAGGAATGAAATATAAGAATTGTGAAAAATTAAGATGATGTTTTATAGATCAAATAATAATAATGTATTGAAATCTAATGACACATAGAGTGCTAGTGGTGCTTCTAATGACTCTTCTGAATAGGAATCTTCTGTGAAAAAGAATATCGGTGTAATAGCCAGAGCTCCATTTCAAAATTATTATCCTATGGATATGGTAAGAACTACTGAGTCCTTAACCAATATGTCTTTAAGTGAAATTTTTGTGGATAACGATTTTTCTTCTGATGAAGAATCTTCTTCATCAGATAATTATAATGATCTAACTTTCTACGGGGAAGTTTCTATATTTTCTATGTTGTTTGAAAAGAAAAATTGTAATGTTTCAAGGAAACATTAAAAATTAAATTCTAGAGAATTTATTTTAACAAAAGATTTTTCATATCTTACTAAAGATCTTGAAATGAAAAAATCTGTTTTAGAAAATTTTTATATGTAACTTGAGGAAGTTAATTCTGAGGAGGACAAACATTCTATTGATAATAAAAATATGTTTTTAGAAAAAGATGTTTTGGAGGATAAACTTCACTCTAAATCTATTTTTCATGAGGATTATAATTTAGTCCTAAAACATAAATCTGAAATATTTTCCTTGAATTAACTTCTTGCAAACTTTATTCTGGAAAAAAATTTGACAAGATGTATTCTATGATCCGACCACATGGTAATAATCTAGTTTTATGTTATTTTCATGAAAAATATATTTTTAGAAACAATTATTTTGTTCCTCCTAGATCCCCATTTTGTAATAAATGTTAGATTGGTGTAAATTTGATGAAAAATTGTTCTTTAAATAATGTTCAATTTCTTGGGGTTCATAAAGCATATTTTTCTAAACAAATGTTGATACCCAAAATTTTATTATCTAAAAATTCCAGATCCAAGAAAGTTTAGATTCTGAAAATAAAACTCTTTATTTTTCAGATTAATAAAGGATGTACCAAAACTTTATGATATATGGATATTGGATGTTCTGGGAAGATTACTGGTAACAAATATTATTTCAAAAAGATTTTAAAAATAAGAGGTGGAAAAGTAACATTTAGAGATAACTCTCCAGAATAAATTTTTGGTATAGGTTACATTATTCTTCTTGGTAAAGATATTATTTTAAATGTTCTTTTTGTAAATGTCATTAATCACAACCTCATTAGCTTAATCTAATTATTATATTATGTTTACCTTGTAAATTTTATAAATGATAGATGTTTTGGTCACAATTCCGAGGATGGGTTTACTCTTTCTGCCTTTGGCATGAGAATGATTACACATTAAACCTAGAATACCATAGGTGTAAAGATATACCATACCTTAGTGAATTTGAAGATCAAAAATATCTTTGGAGGAAAATACTACGACACAATAACTTAAGAAATAATAGTAAACATTAAAAGAAATAACTTGTTCAAAATCTAACGGAACATAAGTTTGTCTCTTCAAAAGTTATTGACCCTTTTCCAAATGAAAAGAAAAAATTCTACCGTTTAGTCTATAATTGAAGTTACAAATTTTAATGCATTACAATTTGTGTATATTGACTTATTTGGTCCTACATAAACATGATGTATTGGAGGTAAATACTATTTTTTGTTCTAGTTGATGATTACACCAGATTTACATGGGTTTATTTTCTTGTAATGAAATCTGAAGCTTTTTCTAATATTAAATCCTTAACAGCTAAAGTAAAAATGAGAAAAATCTATCTCTGATAAATATTTATATTGATCATAGTGTAGAATTTCAAAATTCTGATTTTTAAACTTTTTTTTAGTAAAAAATGTATTTCTCACAACATTTCAGCTCCGAGAACTCCTAAACAGAATGGTGCTGTCAAAAGAAGAAATCACATTCTTTATGAGTTGACAAGAACCATGTTGAGTGATAATTATATAGCTAATCATTTTTTGGCTGAATCTTTAAGTACAATATTGTATTCTATAAATCACATATTAATAAGACCCTTTCTTAATAAAAAATCTTATGAGTTATGGGTTGGTTGAAAACCAAAATTTTCTTACATCAATGTTTTTGGATGCAATGTATTTATCATAAATACCATGGATAACTTACAAAAGTTTTCTCCCAAATCTGATGAAGGAATTTTCTTAGGGTACTCTACAAACGCTAAGGCATACATAGTTTTTATTTAAAACACTTGCACTATGGGAGAAACGGTACATATTAATTTTAATGAAAATAATCCTTTTGTTTTCAAACAACCTAAATCTTTTACTGATATATTTTCTAAAATAGATCACAATCATTAGATAGAAGGTATTATGATAAATTATAATGTTTAGTAAAATAGTTTTGAAACATTTACAAATAAATATTTTCGGCCTTATGTTGATGAACACGTTTTTCAAAATCCAAGTCAGTTGTTACTTAGGAATCATCATAGTGATAATATCATTGGAAAATGTAATCAACCAGTAAGTAAAAGAAGTTCTTTATGTAATTAAGTTGAGCATGTTGTAGTTATCTAATTATTTAATCCAAATACTCCTGAAGAATCCATGGATAACGAATATTCGATTAAGGCTATGCAAGGTGAACTAAATGAATTTGTAGGAAATCATGTTTGGACCTCAGTTGAAAAACCTAATGAAACATTTTTTATTGGAGTAAAATGGGTTTTTAGAAATAAATATGATCAAAATGGAGTTATTATAAGAAATAAAACATGATTACTTGATAAAGTCTATAACCCACAAGAAGGCATAGACTATGATGAAACCTACACTCATGTAGCAAGACTTGAGTCTATTCGTATTCGTTTTTTCTTTTATAGAATTCTTGAATTTTAAACATTATCAAATTGATATAATGTGTGGTTTTCATAACAATTATGTATAGGAGGATGTCTATGAAGATCAATAATCGGTTTTAAAGATACAAAAATCCTAATCATGTTTAAAAATTTACAAAAGCCTTGTATGGACATAAACAAACACCTAGTGCTTGGTATGATAAACTTTCAGAATTGTTTCTTCATAATAACTATGTTAATAGAACTGCTGATCCAACCATTTTTATTATGAAAAATAATAAAGCTGTTTTTAATGCCCAAATTTGTTTGGAGGACATCATCTTTGAATCAACTCGACAATCTTTAACTGATTCCTTTGTGAATCATATGAAATATGAGATTGAGATGAGTTCGATGGGGGAGTTAACTTTTCTCATTGTTTTCAAATTTCTCAAAAACCTAAGTGAACCTACATATCTCAACATAGTTATATCAAATATCTTCTTAAGAAGTTTGGATATGACAACAGTAAGAGTATAAGTACACCTATCAGAACCTCTAATACTCTTGATATTGATGAAGTAGGGAAACTTGTGGATCAAAAATCGTATAGAGGGATGATTGGATGTCTACATTACATAATATCTAGTTGGCCTGACATAATTTTATTAGTATTATTATGTCCAAGATTCATGGAAAATCAGAAATAATAAAATTTAAAGTATGTTAAAAAAAATTTCAGTATTTAAAAGCATGTTTAGAATTGGGACTATATTATTCTTCTGGAAATTATTTTGAACTATAATGTTTTTCAAATGCTTACATTGGTGGATATAATATGTATAGAGAATGTATTCCTGGAACATTTCATTTCCTAGGAGACTCAATAGTTTAATGGTCTTTCAAGAAACAACATTCTGTAGCACTTTCCACTGTTTAATTTGAATATGTAGGAGTTGGAAGTTGTTGTGCTCAGGTGTTGTGGATGCAACAAACACTCACATACTATGGTATGGGTTTTAATAAGACTGAAATAATGTTTGATAACATAATTTCCATTAACCTATGTAAAACCATTCAAATCACTCTCGTGAAAAGCACATAGATATTAGACATCACTTTTATAGGAATCACACACTTAAAAGGGATATTATTATTCAATTAATCAGAACGCAATAAAAACAAGCTCATATATTTACAAAGTCATTATCTTCTTATAAATTTGAATACATTTAATTGAATCTTAGGATTATCTCTTTGAGGTAATAATTCATATCTACTTCTTATTTAAATTATCTCCTAACATTAAACAAATCCTTATTTTTCAGGGAGTATATATTTTTTTTCAAATGAAATTTTTTTCATTCATTTTATATTTCCTTGTGTTATTTTTCATCTTCTTAAAATTTTGTATTTCTCTAAGAAAATACATACATTTTTTATATGAAATTTTGGTATTTGAAATTTTGGTAATGGAAATTTCTATATTGAATATTTCGGTATTGTAAATTTCAGTATTGAAAATTTTGGTATTGAATGTTTTGGTATTGAAAATTTCTGAATTGAAAATATTGTTATTAGAAATTTTGGTATTGGGAATTTTAGTATTAGAAATTTTGGTATTGGAAATATCAGTATTGGAAATTTTGGTATTGGAAATTTCAGTATTGAAATCACGGTATATAAAACTTTTAAGAAAATTCTTATAATAATGATAAATTCGTCAGAGTATTCCAATAGGTACACTTTATTACTATATATTTTATTATAAAAAGATTTAGTTATTGGTATTTCAAAATTTTAAATTATGGTTTACCTTACTACAAATGATCGAAATTAGTATTTTTAATAATCATCTTCATATGTGAGATCAAATCAGGTTATTTTCAGCCAATTGATTATCTTATAGAAGATTAATGTTCATAATCCATTCCTATATAAGGTTTTCCTCGTTCATAATTGTTGCATCATTCGTACAGGTCTCTGTGCTGATGTTCTATTTTTATTAATGTCTTCATTCCAATTTCTTTTCCTCTTTTACATTGAATGTCTCTGGAATCCTTATCAGATTAGATGTCTATTATCAAAGAAATAATGGATTGATCAATCATTATAGAAACGTTGGTTTTCCCTAACTTCTTTCCTAAATATTACTCCCTTATCTCTAAGGTAATAATAACTAACAGATGGGAAAGTGTTTGTGTGGATAAGGAGAAATGTTAGGATCTACTTTTCCCTGACATGGATATTTAGATTTATGAATCTGTTACTTTCTTTCAAAAGGATGACAAGGACATGTTTAAGTTCAAATTTTATTATATGAATTTTAGAGTTCCCTATAAGTAGACAACAATTGTTCTCAATATACCATATGAAGGGGAAGCAATTATATGCTCTCAAAGGATTCCTGAGAAGGAAGGTTCTTTTGAAAAAGTCAAGGCTTTGGATTATCTTGGTCTTAAGTATGTTTAGATTCTGAATATTACGAATATTTCAACAAATCACAAGATGGTAACTCTCTGGATGCAAGGATTTATTATTCCAACAATATGGGATAATGAATCTTTAAATATATGTGATACTTTTCTATTATACTTTTTTTCAACTTAAGAAAGATCAACTTGGTTATGTACATCTTTCTCACCATCCATGATAAAAAAGGCAGAACCATCAGATCTTGGATTCTTATCTATCTGAAAAATATATCTATGATAACAGTTATATGACTTAAAAATCTGAATGTCCCATACCGATTAGTTTCAATGTATTTCAAGATATTTTTGCTAAGTGATGTCACTAAAAGGACGATTTACGCAGAGTTCTTACTAGAATCCAAATGTCTTGAAGAAATGGTTTTCAAGAAAAAGGAAGGTGTTCCAGAGTCATTAATATTGGTACTTAAGAAAACGAAACATGAAGAACCAAGCTTGCCGGTACCGGTTCCTGAGGTCACAGTATCTGCACCTCCTCCTACAATGAAGCCAAAAAGCATATTCCAATGCAATAGTTTCAAAATGGAGAGAAATGGAAGCTACTAAAAAGAAAGGAGTTCCTTTATTTGGCTTGAATACTGTAGAGGATATGTCCTTAAAATCAATCATTCTGAAAATCTTGTGTAAGAAGAGTAGGAAGAGTCCACAAATAGGAAATCCATGGAAGCTCATGTGTGTGAGACATTTCGAAAAGCTGTAGAAATGAAATCCCAAGAAGTACCTGAACCTCAAGTTGTTCATAAGATGTCGTTTGTCACTCCAAAAATCCATTATGCCTAGAAAGTCATAACATTATCTGAACATGATCAAGAAATATAAGATTAGATTGCTCATGAAGATTATGATGATGTTTTGAGAGTAGTGGAATATTACATTGGGACTCTTATGAGTTTAGTTACTAAATTGGTTTATAAAGAACAAGATGAAGATCTAGTTAAATATCATGTTGAAGGACATGTTGAAGAAGAATTTGAGGAAGATGTATATGTTGAAAAGGAAGAACAAGTTGGAATTGAAGTGGAAGAAGAAGAGAATTAATTGGTTGATCAACAAGGTGGTAAAGAGAAATAAATTTAGGAAGAAGAAAATCTAGAAGGATCTCAACATCCTGAGTTTGAAAGGGAATAAGATAAACATATAGATATTAATGCAATCGAAGTATCTGACAAACAATCTCCTGTTAGGAAGCTTGTTAAAGAAATAGTGTGTGGATTGCCTCATCCGAAAAGGAAACACCTCAAGAGTATTCTAATAGAATTGAAAATTCAATAACCATAACTCTATGAAGAACTGATAGAGGGAAAGATGCTTCAGGTTCCGAATCCTCATCATCTATTGAACATGAATTCATTAAGATATTGTTAAGAATGTTGATCATCACCATTACGGTTCTTTCAAATATAGATTCTCAGAGTCAAATGATACAAGAAACACCAAATCAAAAGATAGAATCGACCAACATGTGGATAGTAATAGTGGTCAAGCAAGAAGAAAACATCAGTAATATTTTAATTGATTACAAATCTCATAAGATGACTTATATGAAATTATTTGACCACACTAAAACCATTAATGAAGAGATTATACAGTTTACTGACCTCATGGATTCAACAAATAGTGATCTAAAAACTTATGAAACTGAGTTCAACAAGGTAAAGGAATCAATATCTTATAAGGATATTCAACACAATTCTATCACCTGATTTATAAGCTTTGAGAAGGACGTCAGAGTAGAATTAGTGAAAATGGAGGATGCTCAGGAAGTGTTCATTATGAATAAAGATGATAGAATCAAATACCAAAAAGAAATAATATTTTCGTTATAAATGAATAACCAATATCAGAAGATCTTGCTGAAGAATCTTCAAGAATATCATAAGAAAGTTAAGAAACTTAAATCCTTGATAATGAAAAATATATCTGAGCAGAAGAAGGATGGATGATTTTCTTTACATTAAGATGTTTTGTTGTAATCTAAACCTTATTTTCAAAATTTCATTAAAAATTATCTTTCATATCTTTCTTTTGCTTTTGAATGTATGCTTTCTTAACCATATTGGTATATCTTATTCATCTCCTTTATTTTTCAAATTTTTGAAAATCAAAAAAGGTGAGAAGTTATTTAAAGGAAGAATATAATAAAGATATCAAAGGAAGAGAATCTATTATGTAAGAGTATGGTACGAAATGATAATGTCCATGTATGGGGAGTTTTCTATTAAGAAGATATGTTTATCTAACGGGTAGATATTTACTTAAGAATGAAAACCAGATACTAAATATCAAGAATAAGATCCTTGGGAAACATATCCTAAGGGGGGAGTTGGTCATATTCATCTGAAATATCATTAAAAGGGGAGGATACGTTTTTCAATCTTCATTATCTAAGTCTATATATTCTTCCTTCGAAAAGCTATTTTTTCTTTCCAAAAGGGGGGAGATTGTTGAGTCAATAAGTCAATCTTATGACTTCTCCATTCTATATTGTCTTATGTTTTGAAAATCAAAAACACTTTTTATTTTATGTTATGAAATTTTTTTTATGTACAATAATGTTAAATATCTGAACAGTTCAGTACATAATACTTATATCATTACATTTTTTCATTCTGTTATACTTACATATTTATCATTAAAATTTGTCATTCTGTTGTACTTATGGTTTTTTGAAACGGATTTTATGATAACTATTCTGGAGGAAAAGTAATACCTATTTTAGGATACCGATTCCATTTCAAAAGTGATACTGATTTTTTGATACTCATTACGATGAAAAATTAATACCTATTTTTTGATTCTGATTATAGTGATAAAATCATAACGATTTTAGGATTCTGATTCCAGTACCAATGTGATACCATTTTCACAATCAGATTTACATTTTCTAATGAATTTTTTTTCTTGATAATGATAGAGTTGTTTAATGTATCATTCAAATATTATTGGATTCTATATTTTATTATACATAATGATTATCTTTAACATAACATAGTTTCTTATACATGAAATGATGTCACAAAATCTTTTACAAACTAACCATTGTATATTTGACATGGGTCCATGTCCCTCTAAAACATAAGGAAATATATGACAATTATAGTGGATCCGACCATTGGGATCAACTCTTAGTGCTTCGTGTGGATGTCGTGAACCAATTTTTTATACATTAACAACTTGTTCAGACTTGCATTGTAAAGACTCTAATCATGCTGGTCATGGGATTCTTGGTCAGGAAGATAGTGGTTTTTATTTCCATCTAAATCAAGGGCTTTCAAGGATTGAAAGACAGATACCGATCTTTGGATTGAGGGCTTACCTATGATTGGGTACGATATAATTTCATAAAATTATAAATCAAATAACCTTTATCCATGGTTATTAGATACCATTCTCTTTGGGATAAAATAATCTCATTGTTACTTGATTACTATTTTAAGTTGCTTCATATTTCCATAGAAATCATAACATTGTGAAATTAATAAAGTATAACCTTATCCTACTTTGAAATTCTATTACTCTAATTGGTTTATAGATCATGTACGCTTTAAGGTAGAGTCATTCAATTAAAGGATCCAATCTATTTTTTTAACGAATACAATTCACCCCTCTTGTATAATCAATATCTATATCATTATTTCATTCCTACATGAAGTTGTTATGAAAACGTTGATAGGAGGTGAGGATAATGAATATGTGATAATTAATTGGAATGAGGAGAATGTGATAATTATATATCTATTTAATGTCCTTTTATCCACTTCAAAATAATATTATCTTATTCAAAATCCTTGTTTCATGGATCCCTTCATAATTTCATTTACATTATTTTAAGATGATGTTTTACTAACACACCTTAATAAGTGGGTTTATCACCATTTTCAATGTTATTGTTAGAGCATCCATTTGTCTATTGAGGATGTACTAGATTTTTTACCACGTTCCCGACATCCAATGGCGGGCAGCATTTGTGGCTTATTCAGGGCTGTTTTCTTCTTAATTGAAATAGGGTGATGGGATATCAGTTCCTCAATCCATGGATCCTCCTCTGAAATCATCACCTCATCCAAGTCTCCCTCATAGATTTGAGTCTTTGTTTGTGAATCTTATTCCTAGTTCTATATCATTGTTGTGGCTAGTTATAGACGTTTCTTCTGTCACAACATTCCAAGGGGTCTTGATAGTGTAGAGTCCATCAGTAAGAGTATTTGGTAACATCATGAATGTCGAGGCCTTTTTGGATCCGTGGACACTAGAAGACTTGTTTTCATCCACATAAGATTGAATATCAAGGGTGAAGAACCTAAGGCATCACATGATGACTGTGAGATGTCTTATTCAAGAGCAATGTTTCTAATATTTTCCTCATATTTCAATGTTTTACATGTGGTATGCTATGAGTTTACCATCTTACAATGATGGTTTCTCCAGAGGAGTGTCATCAAAGGTTTTACTTCTGCATCTCATGTTTAACTCTAGGTAGGCCTCGAGATTAACGTCTTGTGTAGATGGAATAAGAGTGATCAAAACATCCCATAGAGAGGTATCAGATTTGAATATCCCTAAGAAGGAGTACCTGGAAGGATTGCATGATGGATGTACCTGAACACCCAATAAGGATGGATTTGAGGTGTTGTGTCATATAGAGGGATGGTATAACATGATGAAGGTTGACCCGGACACCACTGAGGATGGATCAGGTAATGTTGAACCATGAAATGGGAACATCAAGGAATCCCATTGGCTAGGATTGGAAATCATGGAGTTTTCCTATATTCCCCGTGTAAGAGGATGGGATCAAAACCCATGAATATTGAATGGTATATGAATCCGGATGTACACCTAAAAATTATATTTTTATTTGATTTTTTAATTGCCAATTTTTGGAAGAGGTAACCACAACACCTTACACAATACCTAAAACACCTTACACCTTGCACCATAATCATGATCTGAATGAAAAAAGTCAATAATGAATTTTCAAAATTCAAAACACTAGAGACACTCAGAAGAATCCAAGCCGAGGGAACCCATAATGGCTAAGTTGCATCACATTGCCATCCATCATCATCACGAAACCCACCCATTAAATGTGACATTCTATCACCATAATCTTCAATGTCAATTAATCATCGTGCAAGTCGCTAGAGAGTCCAACCATCAGATACCATCACCACCACCATAATAAAAAAACATACACCACAAACAAATAGAACTATGAGTCGAAACCATACCACCATGTCATTGCTGACCATCCTGGAAATTGTCATCGCTGACTTGTCAGCACACCAGATCACTATATAAAAACATGTTCCAGTGTCCATTTTTTCCACCACAAACAAGAATCCAAATAAACAATGAACAACCATCAATTTTAGAAAATACCATCTTTTAGAGTGGCAATTACACCAGGTTGGAAAATGATGATCACGCCTCCTAGAAACAGTTGGTTGCTCGATCACTACATCCCAATTCTCCGGGGCACCAGCAGAACAAACTGACCTGGTTAGGAGAGATGGGGCCTGAAACCAGGGAATAGATGAGTAGATTAAGGTCTCTATAGAGGGTTGTGACTTTCACCAAGAAGAAGCCCTGTGAAACTCAAATCAATGCCAAAAATATAAGAGGAAAACCCAAATCAATCGAAAAGGATGATTCTAGGAGAAATTGAATCCTACACTGAAAATGAGAGACCTGAATCCACTGACAGTCCCCCTCAAACAGCATCTGAAGCTATCCCTATGACAAGAATCAATCTATACTGTGAGAATGGATTAATGGATGGGACATAAAAGAAATATAACCTCCAGTTGGGTTCAAGAACATCATAACACATAAAGTCTCAATGGAGGGACCTGGATGGGACATAGTGATGATATTAAACAATAGGGATGCTTCCTACGTAACCTCGAGGTAGGGAATCAAAGTCCAAGTAGTTCAAGATGGGGTAGGGAATCAGTGTGTACAAAAAAGACAGTGACTTGATGGTATTTTGGGGGTTACCCTTGGTTAGCATCTTGAAATTTCATCAAATTATAATAAGGGACAAACCAAGGATGTGTGTCTTGGAAAATGGGTCATCGATTTTTACTCTTGTTTGGGGTTGATCCTCAAGGAGAATTATTGCATACCTGACTTAGCCCATAGGGAACCAAACCCACGTAGTTTGAATGGGTTTACCAGTGTTTCATATTGAACATTACAGAAGCTTTCTACGAACCATGTGTGGCAGACATGGATCAAAACCCACATATCCCTAATGGGTTTACCATTGTTGGGGGTTTAACCTCAGCGAGGCTTCTTATGTACCCTTCCTATGAGTCAGGGATCAAACCCCGTGTAGTTCAATGGGGTTTACCAGTGTTTGGGGTTTAACATTAGAGAGGCTTCCAACATACCGTTCCTTTGAGACATGGATGAAAACCAATTCTGTTTGAATTGGTGTTTCATGTTGAACATTATACAGGCTTCCTATGTGCCTTTCCTAGGATACAGGGATCAAAACCCATGTACTTTGGATGCATAGAGATTAGTTTCTTGTAGGAAGAGGGTGAGAATATTGTTTAATGTATTTAGGGACAAGGGTGATCCGATATGATGTGTTTGGGACACTTGGATGAAGGGATTAAACCTTAGGGTGGGATCCTAGATGCCTCACATGGAAGGTTCAAAGATCAATGTGCACAAATTTCGGTGGTGGGGAGTGGGGTTGAAACACTACGACGTCTAATAGATAGTGTCAGGGTAAATTCATACTTTATGCCCACCTAGGTAGTTCTCATTGTGAGAGACAAGAGGCAACCACATACCAAATGATCATTGTGCATGGGTGCAGCCATGAAGGGTTGGGAATGGGGATTACTCATGGGAGAATATCTGATTCAACTAGGATGTGGAAATTATAGAAGTGGATTATTCATTG
This sequence comes from Viscum album, assembly GCA_963277665.1. Taxonomy (NCBI): domain Eukaryota; kingdom Viridiplantae; phylum Streptophyta; class Magnoliopsida; order Santalales; family Viscaceae; genus Viscum; species Viscum album. The sequence goes on from OY728157.1 coordinate 1,475,075,993, forward strand.
AATCAATCTATGAGCCACTTAAGGAGTCTAAACAGCGTAATGGTATTAACCCAAAGATGATCCACTTGTATTTCTATGGAGAAAAATTGGATATAGGGGATAAAATATGGAATCTACCACGGTGCTACTAATGAGTGATAATAGTGGGTGGGTCTTACGCATGGATGTTGTCTGGGTGCTGTTTAGGAGGGGAAATGGTGAATAGGGATTACACATGGTAGAATCCCAAGACGTCTTTCTCATATATGGACATGAGGAATACCAACATACTGGTGGGTTAATGAATATAACTGAAGGATAAACCTTTTCTCCAGTTCACAAGAGGGATAATGCCACATGAATTACAATCAGTCCAAACAAAGGGTGTTGAAAAGTTTGAATCACATGCCCAACATTCATATCACAACGGAGGAGGCATGACGATGGGAAATAACTAATGGCCATATTCAAATAATATTACCCATATCATATCAGCCTGAGATGGAAACACACAAATGAGGGAGAACCACTAACTGTATTCGAAACACTAGGAAAATCACAAAGTGTTTTCCGATGTCTACCAGGGCGTTGTCCCATAATGGTAGGTGATCTAAAGTGGTATGGTACTAGGACATTAGGGGGAACCGTTAGACATGAACAAGGATGAAGATTCGAATGAAGGACACAAAAAGAAAGAGGTGGAGTGATGGAATTATCCAGAGTATTCCAACACTCTTGAAATTTTGCCACTATAATAATGGAAGGAGGAATCCTATTCTTGTAACATAAGACATCTCTAATTTGGAACAGTAGGAATCATATTATTTAATGATAGGGAATGCAATAGTTTAAATTCAGGTAGTGAAGACTATTAGAATATTATGTTTTGCATATAAGGCATCTCTTATTTGGAAAAAGAGGTATCCAATGTTTTTCATATAGGGTGTACTATAGTTTAATGTCTTGTAGAGAATACTATTAGGAATAAGGTTCCCTGAAATGGCTGGTGTTGGGACCTATGCAAGAGCATCCCACTCTGGTTCAACCTAGAATAAGAGTGAGGTCATGGGGGTTGGAGGAGTTTTTTGAGGAATGGCTTAGCTCCAGGTGCTCAGGGAATTGTTTATGAGAAGCTCAACTAATTACAAGGGTAAGAGATAAAGCAGAATATAGTCGACTGAAGGTAATTCAGGGAATATGTATGAGTATCTCAAATATTGGTATTCCAAAGGTGGATGATGGATTCGCATAAGGGACAAATTGATAATGTGGATGTACCAGCCTGAAAATTTCATAGTTCGAATCTCCATTTTTATTAGGGTCAGTGATGGTAGTGAAGGGACTGACACAGAGGGTTAGGACCCCATGTCGATAGTGATCCGGAGCAAGGGTGTCGGGGAATAGCTCCCACATTGTGGAACATTGGGTCTGAAGATATGAGATTCTCAAAGGATAGGGAGTCACAAATGAAATGGGTTCACATAGCATAGGGTCTTGAAAATAATGGTGCTTCATGATGCTTAGGGTCTCACAAACCAAGGGGGTTCGTATACCTTAGGGTTTCACACAACATGTCGCATCACAGAGCCAAGGCTCTCACGTAGTAGCTTTACAAAAGAAATGGTATCATAGATCTTGGACTCATTTTAGCTTAAGGAACATTATTATAACATTTCTCTATAAAGGATTAATGCTTTTTATAGTCTCAATCACACCTAATAGGGATACCCCCTTCACAATGGGAAGATTCCATCATGAATGGCATCACAACATAATCCTCAGGAGAACTGAAAAATGGTAGATTATCCACAGAAGGGGTGGTACAACAATCTATATGAAGGGGAGTGAAATGAATATTTATAAGTGATGGATGTTGGAAGGGCCTACAATGGCTAAAAAATGTGTGTTGCGAAGAGAAAATGACTTTACGTAGCAAATCACACTCTACAACAAGTGTTAATTCCCTCAAGTTTCATGGAGTCATGGAGGGCACCATCATAGCCTTTGTGGTTCCCATGAATGATTTGATAAATTTTCCCAAACCCGCACATTCTTCGGTCATAGACTTCGCAGCACTCACGAAGTGTTCGGTCAAGTTTATCTACTCCATGATCGTAGAGGGAGCTTCACGAATGGTCTTCACGAACCAGTTTTCCAATCCAAATTTAAATGTACAAAACTCCTTATCTCTTACTCCATTAAGGATCAAAGAGTAGTAAAACGAAATCTTGAGAAATTGTCTACTCTTCTACATCAAGTATGGAATCTTTTTTAATATCTTGTGGATGTGTTTTATGGTGTCAAAACACACAATGTCATTTTAAAATATCAATTGTTGTTTGTTGAAGTCAAATTTAAAATTTTGTGGATTCCATTTGTTGAAGGTTGGTAGAATTTATCACTCCATGATTTTAAAATAACACAATGTTTGATAGCTAACATTTCACAGAACACCGAGTTGAAACAAGCATGAAGATATCTTTATTTTATCATAACTATTATAAACAAGAATATAAATTCGTTTTTGTTAATAGGATAAATAAAATAATAAATAATCATGAATTTCAAATTCAATACATGTTTATTTATTATTAGGAATTAAAATATTATTTTAATAACGTAATTTTAGTTATCTAATAAATTTTTTCTTGAATATTAGATTATTATTAATAATTATGATAAAATAACAACAAAAATTTCTATCATTTTTAGATAATGTATTCTATAAAATAAAATTCGTTTTTGTAAAAAGTGTTTCCAAATTCAATTAGGTTTCTATTTTGGAAATATTGTAAAAAGGGGTAATTTTTATTTTAAAAATGAATAAAATTATGAAATACCATAACTATTAAGAAATAATTATTACTTGATTGTGATTTAAAATTTTGTAAAACATATACCAAATCATAATTTATTTATTGAATTACATATTTCATAACTTGTTAACTTTATAAACCCATACTTAACAACATTTTAAACTATGATTTGAAACATTAGAAATTGTTATTATAAATTTTATGCATATCCAATTTAGAAATGATTTTATAACTTCAGTAAATTGAATCCAAAAAATTAATTCCCTGTTTTCAACAAAGAGGTTCAATTTATGTTATTATTTTATTTTCTTATTTTGGAAAAAAAGATACTATGTCAAAAAATATATTGAAATAATTATATGTAAACTAATGTAGTTGGTAAAAGATAAATTTAAGAAGAATAAAATACCTAAAAACTAAAAAAATAAGTGGGGGTTGATGTATTTATATAACCTAACAAGAAATTAAATAAATAATTATCAAAATAAATCATCTCAGTTAATGCCACCTAAATATGATTGGATATAAATATATAACAATCATAATATAATAACATAAAATGACTAGCCTCATGTATAAATACCTCCTCTCACCACCCCATTTCTTCTAAAAATATATGAATATTTTAATATAACTATCAAATCCGCCCATATATAATCTACCAATGTCCATGTACTTTTCATATCACCCAATTGACTATATCATGTTTTTTATGGGGTCATTAAATGAAGTTATATATAGATGGTATGATTCCCCAACTACTTCTCTTATATTCATTTTTTATTATACATTCTGCTTACCTCATTCATAATTGAAATATTATTAACTATAGTATCTAGTATATAATAGAATTTTATGTTTATAATGTAATTTATTATGAAAATTTCATTTATTATCTCCTTTTACTAAAATAAACAAAACTATTATTCAAATTATGGATGTTAACCATCTCTATGCATAATATTTTTGTCCATTTTCCATTCACACAATCGAGTTTAGTTATAAAATAATTATTCTGGTTATATAATATTTTAATAGGTATATTGTAACTTATTTAATGCTCTATAAAAAATATATAATCATAATATTAAATAAACTTTAACTACATCATGATATTTGGAAAAACCTCCAAAATAAACTAATCATTATTCACTAACATTTAGTCAAATTGATATTCCACATGTTAGACGGAAAAATAATTTATGGGATAAATTTAACTTTTGGATGTGCTTTAATGGTATTTCATTTCACTAATGGAGTATTATTTCCATTTGATATGAATATACATAATTATACAATCATGGACTGATAATGAATCCATGAAACCAACATTTCTAAAACAATGAAAATAATGAAATATTGTTATCAATAATTGGGTTAGATGGTATAATAACATCATATGAGGTATTATAAATATTAATTCCTATAATGAATTAATTACATTATTAAAACCATTATATATGAGTTTTAACTATGTATGAAAAAAGGGATTTGTGAGGTTACAGATTTCATAACTCAATTTTTATTCATCAGTTTAAACTATGAATTAATTGATTATTTTAATATAAGTTTATTTTTGAAGTACCTTTTTATTATATTATGTTATATTACCACTATTTCATGGATTTATAATGGATACACATTTTCAATCCATTGTATTAATGTCACTTAGATGATATGATCATTAAATAGGACTTTTTCTCAATTTACTTTTGTTGAGGCATATTTTCATGTTATGCACCTTCATTATTTTACATAGTGTACGTAACACCCCATGGACATGTTATATCTTAGATTGTTTTAATCTCGTTATATTTTAATTTATATAAATGATATTATCTCATGGGGAATAATATTAGGATGATTACATAGTGGTAGTATTTCTTATCAAAATCTCAATTAAGGTTGTTTATATTTAGGTCTGTGCTGAGGAATATTTTTCTTCCATTTCCATGTGAATTAAAAATTAAATCCAATATTGTTTTTTAAATTTATTTAAAATAATATTTATCCCTTTTGTACCCTTTTACTAAATGTTTTTAATTTTATCTTTTCCACTTTTTCTAAATGATTTTAATTATGAATTTTCCTATGAAAATACCCGATGAATGTTTTTTTAAATTATATGGCATTAATTTAATTTTGCACCATTATTTTCCCTCAAAATCTAGATTATTAATTTATAGTTTTAAATTTGTATTTTCAAAGAAATTTATTTCATTATTATATGTATAGTTTTTTTATTATAAAAACTTCTTTTTAATCTAAAAAAATGTGCATTCCTCAGGAAATATTCATATAATCTCTTCAATGTATTTTCTTCAGTTTCAACATTATTTTTTGATTCTAAGGTAAAATATGCATTCTATTTATATATATTAGATTTTTATTATTAGTTTGACAATGGATTTATTGATATTCTGTATGAATAGTCCAACTAATATAGACATTCCATGTTTTGATAAGGCATGTTAAGTAAGTTGTATTAATTATTTATATGTTGAATGAATTTGAATTCTTACTTTATTTCTAGGGCCTACTATATCCCATTGATGCATTAGTAGGCCAAATGTGACAAAGTAGATTGGGTTTTCACTATGGACTTGCCCATTTATTTTAATGGTCTTAGATGGGGACTTGAATGTGAGATCCAAATGTCCAACATTATGTATTCCATCATTATGAGATTAGTTACTTATTTCCATGAGACCATTCAAATAAAAAAATTTCTATAATTTATTTTTCTATATCATGTGATACGTTTTATGGAATTATTTTAGCTTATTTTATTATGGAAATATTTTTAAAATTTTATAGATTAAATTACATATGCAACATTTATTTACCTTACTATAATTTTTAATTCATGTATATAACATAATCTTTTGTATGAAACCCCTTTTTATGAATTTATGATCACAAATTTCTTAGGGGTTTTTCCCAATGATTCTATGAATTTTATAATCATTTTTATGATGGATTAAGATAGGATAATGAAAAGGTTTTCAAAGGATTCACTTTTTTTATTTTTTTTATTTTCAATTCTATGTTTGGTTCAAGTATGTTTCCAGTTTTCCAAAATATCTAAAATGTTTAGAATTTAGGACGTTATTACTTTTATAATATGATAATGTAATAAAGTGACCACATACTATGAAAATATATATCTCTAGGTGTTACATTGGTAGTGAGAATCAACTAATAATGAAATGATTTTCTACCCGTATGTGTATTCCACAAATACCATGTTTATGCCAATGTCATGCTCTCATAAATCATGATCATTGACTTAATTATGATACATTTATTTTAAACTAAAATTATTTATTCCATGATTCATGATTGTGATATTTGATATGTTAGATATGGTTTTCAAATTTAATGATCTTATTCCCATAAACTTATTCTTATTTTACTCTTACATATATCTCGTTTTAACAAATATTTATCATTTGACCTCACCTATTATTGTGATACCATTCCTTCACATATAATGAAATTTATTATGTAATATTTTAATGATAACCATTATAGTTATGAAGATCCTCGTGTTAGAAGATTTTGTTTACTAATGCACCTGTTTTTTAATCCATTTTTTCAAAGACATAAAAATATTATGATCCTCATTCATTTATTTGTATAATGTAATTTATGATCATAAAAAATGATGTAATGTATATTAATAATATACTTATCTTTTAATAATAATTATCTAATAAATCATTATTATTTGTCTTAAAATATACACACATGCACACATGTTTAGTTGTTTCTTTCCATTATCATTTTAGTTTGGTTTTAATTATTACTTTAACCCATTATTAACAATTTTATATTAAATTTGGTATCAGTTTTATATTTAATATATCATATTATTTATTTTATATCTAGATAAATATTTATTGGAATATTAAAATGTTAATTTAGTTGAAAATATATGAATATTATCTTCAGTATTAATTAAAAAATAGAAATTCAATTCAATTTTTTCGATTTGAAAAAATCCACCAAATCTTTTATAAGTGGTTCTCATGAAATTAAAGTTTTTATCATGAATTCACCTCCAAATATTGATGAAATCTCATTAAATAGTTACTAGATTCGCATGATAATTATTTATTTGATATATAGTGGTTTTATCTAAACATCATTAATTTATAATCAAGTCTAAAAATGTTTTTTTGCCTCTCAAAAAATACCCAAACATGCTGAAGTAGTTTAGAAACATTATTCTACATAGATTTGGAATGATACTATATTTTACTTACAGTATGTTCTATAGACATTAGAATCACACAAAACATTCTAAGTTGGAAATAAAAGAAGTTTATCAAGATTACAACATTTTACATTGAAGGGTAAAAAGGTCATTTTGATGGTAAATAAATTATCTGAAGTTCTGAAACATTATTTTTTTATAGTTTTCCCTAAATGTTATTGATTCATTTTTTCGATGATAAAAGGAGATTTTTATCCCAATTTTATTCAATTATTGTTCCCTTATAAATATATAATTATTAAATATATATTATTATTCTATTCTAGGTTATAAATATGGTTGCTAAAGGGATATAAATAATTGTTTATATCATTAAATGTATGTTTTTTAATTTTTCTACTGATTTATGTGTATCTTAATTTTAAAATATTTCAACCTTACATTTGATACAATATTATTTTTCATATGTGGTATTGTTCTAGATGAATTTAATCATGATTCTCAATGTGCAACTACAAATAAAATGTGGAATTCAATTTTAGTCACTTATAGAATAACTAATAATGTTCTACCACAATGGTAGAATATTTCTAAAATTAAATCCTACACCTTTATAATGTTAGAATATGAAACCATCACCCAGTTGAATAAGAGATTGACATAAACTGTCAATGATGGTGCTGTCTTGAAAACTCCAACTCCAGAACCCGATATGGAATTAAAGGTACTCAATGGTTTTCATTTTATGTTTAATGAAATATCAATTAATTTTTGTCAATCCATACCAGGTAAATATATAAAGATGATAGAGTTGATCAAAACCATGATGATGTTCAATGATGAGAAGAAATCAAATATAGGAAATTATATTTCAATCAAAAAATAATATACTACAGTCAATGTTTCGATAAATTAATTCTATGATTCATATTCTAGTCAGCCTAGTGTAAGTGATTTTTTATGTTATCATGAAAAAAAATCATTATGCTATAGAGAAAGAGAAAAGGTGAATAAAAGATGAATAAAGAGAATGAAGTAAAATGGTACAAATGTAAGAAAGAAATGTTCTTTGAGACATGAAAACACTTGTCAAGATGATCAAATGAAAAAATAGAAATAATTCCATGAATCATATATTGATGGAATATAATGTTTTAGGTGATGAATCCATCCTCATCAACAAATATGAGAATAGAAATAAATAGTAGAATCTATTTCTTATGGCTCATACTGATGAGTTACAACCAACTTACGATGTATGTTCTTATTTAGAAAAATTTTCATCTTACTAACATGATAAATATTATTTTATTCTTCCAGATAAATTTTAATCCTTAATTAAGTAGAATAGAAAATATATAAAAACTTATAATGATATTTCAAATTATAATGTGAGTTTGAAAAAAATTATTATTTAAGATTTAATCCTTCCAAAATCTCATGTGTTCTATTTGAAACTTACATTAATGAATTATTGGATGAATTTGACAAATTAAAATAACATTTATGTATGAATGCTAAGGGAAAATATTATTTTAATAAAATTCATCATATATTTAATATTTTCAAAGAAAAATGTTGTATTGCTTGTAATAGATAAAACCCAAAAGTATAGAAATATTATTTTGAAAATTGTTAGAAATGAAAAATAATGTAATAATTTTAATGTGTTTATTATAAATGCAATGGAAATTATTTTAATTACTATTATTTTTGATAACCTTAAATTTATAGTTTCACAAAATTTTATTATTCAATGTATTTATCAAGGTCTGTAATTTCTAAAAATATAGGTTCAGGTACCTAATTAATTATTGACTGACACTACAAGACATAAAAGCATAAGGCTACCAAAAGGTACATGTATTTAACATTTTTTAGGGATGCACAAAAAGAACTAATTTTTACATCATTAAGTATATTCTTGATAACTATGGAAATTTATTATATTTCTATTTATTATTCTATTAAATAGAAACATCATTATCTATACAATGGTAAATACAAAAAGAATTTTATTTTCAATTTTAATATTCAATTATAATTAATGAACTTTTTTAATCATGGGGAGAAAAGACTTAAATGTGTTATCTTTTTATTATAAATCATTTTATTAATCTTACTCTGAATTAGTTATATATTTTACGCACTATATTGATTTATTATATGAATTAGTTCATTTATTTAATAACTTCTGACTAACAAAAATATTCTTATGATATTATATAAATGCTTAAATTTCTGGAAATCGTGTTTATATATATATATATATATTCACTAAAGAATGAATAAATTTGTTTAATACATGTTTATAATTCATTGAAATCCCTTATCATTCATTGAATAAAATTTTATATATATTAAAGTCGCCTTGATTATATCCATTTATATTTTATATAAAGGAAGAATGAGACTACGGGGGTAGATTATTGATACATGTATTAAGAATATATTTTGAAATAAATCATCTATTTGATATTTTATAAAACAGGTTGGAAATAATATAATTCAAATTTTAATTTTTTTATATTGTTAAGAAAATTTCAAAATAATATTCTATATAAAAAGTTGTAAATATATTTTATTATTTAATATACTTATGAACTAGTAATTTTATTCTTATATAATATGGAGAATTAACTGGTAGGGTTTAAGGGTTAATTAATAATCAGAAAAGGGGAAAAAATTTAGTGGAACCTTTCCATTATCATTTTAGTATGGTTTGGATAATTACCTCAATTGATCATTTATTTTTTCATTTTTTTAAATGATCCAAATATAATATATCAAATTACATATTTTATATCTATAAAATTGTGGTTATAATCATATGGAGTCATTTCATTGGAATGATAAGAATGTTATCATTATATAATATGTTTGTGTCCAAATCAAATTGAGTTGTTTAATCCTGAAAAATTTAAATACTATTATTAAATGCTATTGAAGTCCCTATGTAATTTTACACTTAAATGAACCACATATTTTTTATGATTTATTATAATTAAATTATAGGAATCATTTTGGTATTTTTTTCATTTGATAGCTAATGGATTGATATAAAATTCATTATCTAATAACAAATTCTAAAAAGGATGTTTTGATAAACTAAAAAATCAATTAATTTGCATTAGAAGTTTACCAATTCTATTATCTGTGTATTTTGAATTCTACTATATTTGATTTACTACAATTTCTATAGATATCTAAATCACTCAAATCCTAGTGCGTTTGAAATACAATATGTTTATCATTATTTCATCTGTTTATATCAAAGGATAAATTTTTTTGTTTGTGTGTTAAAAATTATCAAAAGATTTGAAACAATATTTTAATAGATGTAGTTTTTAAAAGAATTTTATTTATTTTGTTTTTAAATGATATAAGGAGCTTTATAAGCTAGAATGGTTCTATTATTGATCTATTGGAAATATATTATGATTTCATAACAATAATTCTTCTATTATAAGTGATTAATAAGATGTTAATGGTATCTAAAAAATATTTAATGTATCTAAATGTAAGTTGTTCAGTTTTTCCATAGGTATAGTTGAACCCTGCATTCAGAATTATGCACCCTCACTTTTGATACCTATGTATGGCTCATATACCTTACATCCATAATAGTTAAACCCTAATTTTTAACACTAATTTTTATAAACCATAATTTTTATACAAATTCTTGATTCATATACCATACATTTTAATTAATCAAATTCTACTTTCAAGAGAAATATTTCCTAAACCATGTTATTATGGACCTTATATTCATGAACACATCATTCATAATCCCATTATTCAATGAATCCTCTTTTCAATACACACTATGTAGTTTCTACTTCCATTTGTTAATTTTCTAAAAAAAACTAATGAATCTTGTTATACATCAATTTAAATAATGAAAAACATCATTGAAATAGAATAAACACACTATATATACATTCAACTAAAATTCAGAAATGTGACTTCTTTTATGATGTGTTTCAATATTTTTAATATATAATTGCTGATACAAAAACAATTGTATAATGAGATATTTATATTCTTGTGGACACATCACCTAATGAAACGGAGATATGTCATGTGTTTTTTAAATGGACATTCATATCAACTATTTCATGTTGGAATTGAATGTTTTGTTTACTCTATGTTTTATGTTGAAATCCTACTCGATGAAAGTTGATATGTGACATTGAACTAATTTAGGATCCTTCCTTCAGAAATATTTGAATGAAAGTGATTTTTGATGAATATGAAAAGTACTTATGGCTTGTAAATATTTTTATACATTTTTTTTCATCCTACAGAGGTCCTCAATATATATTTATCATGATGAAACATTCTAAAAATACATAATTGAAATGAGAAAACATATATGCTGATTTCGCATAAACTATAACATTTAAATATAGTAATTATGATATGTAAGTCCTCTAAAAGATGGGACGGTATAAATATTTAAAATTGTGAAATATAAAAAATGTGTATAATTATCGTTATTGTACTATGTTGCATATTTTTATTGTAATTTTAGTCTACTAAATTCTTATGTAGAATTTTTAATGTGACATACCTATGGGATAAACTCTAATAAATCCAATGAATTTTATTATTAGAGATTGTAATGATATTGGTTCTGTATTTACAATGAAGTTATTTTAGTTTATTTTAATGTAAATATTCAAGTAATTTTAGAGTAATCAAGTTTATTAAAATTAAAATATTTGAATTTTTATTAGAATGTAATGATAAGTTTGAATAACTATTTTGACTGTATATAAAATGTTTTGAGTTGATTTAAGTAGAGTTTTAATTTGTTAAATGTTGTAATTATTATGGAGATATTATCCTATTATTTATTCAACTTATCTTAAATTATTTTTTATGGATTTATTATAGTAGAAAAATATATTGGTGATATAAAATTCATATTGATATTTATTAAGGCAATTGACTCAATATATTTTTAGTATCTAAAAGAAGAGAATCCCTACAACTCCTGGATGTTTATTCTCTATATATTTCCTTATTTTTCGAAAATATAATGACACGAATAAGAGAAAAGATGTAAATAATGTGATGATAATAAATGGTTGAAATATTTTTAATTCTGATTCATATTATTTTGAAGAATATGGAAATGTTACTTATACATCATTTATCTCTCATGGTATAAAGAAGAACGAATATTTAGTCACATTTTATTATATATTTTCCACTTTGAAAGACGAAGAAGATTGATCATCAATAAAGATTATTTTGATTATCTTATTGTTCATTATTGAAGATCAAATACAACTTCCTATCTCTCCTACAACTATGATTGAAATCTAATTTCTCAATCAAATTAATATTTTTTTTATTTTTTATAGTATCAACTTCTATGAATCATTCTTTTTAGAGTGTCAGCTTCTTGAACTTTGTTGTTGATATTACTTCTCTTTATAAAAGATACAGAAGGACTCAAAATATCCTTATTAGATGTCAAATTCCAGTAATCAGTAATAGACATCTATGGATAAGAGTACCTACAAGGAACATTAGTAACCATATCAATTATATATTTGGTGGATTATACTTGGGATTTTTGTGAAAAAATACCACATTACATTGTTGTGTTATTTTAATTATTTATTTCTTTTACTCCCTCAATATTATGTGATAAGGAAATGAACACTTCATTTAATAAAGAACATGATAATTTTTCTTTGGATTCATAAATTATTAGAATTCACCCCTGGGTGACTTCATCATTACTATTCCAACACAACAACACACACACTTGTAATCAAGACATCAAACATGGCCTCAAAGGTTATAGGTCCCAAGTAGTACTACCACCTATCAATGAGAGTCCATGTAGTCTATATAACTCATTATTGGTCAATCCTCGAGCATTAAAATCCAATACCAAGCTACTGAAAAATGAAATGAGGTGTCCCTCTGAACCTTAAACAAGGATATTGGGTATTATTACTATAATTGAATAAGACATGGTGATATTTAATTAAAAAATATTTTTTCTACATAACTCATTATGAGATAATGGTAAATTACACTATGGTGGTGAGCCTCATATGATATAGAAGTATACCATGTATAAACCATAACTTTTAGTACATGGGACCAAATAGATTCAATGTAGTCAACACTAAACAAGAAATTATTTGTAGATCAATCTAATTTTCCCATGACCATTAACTATCTATTGATCTCAATTAGATTATTATCATCCCCAATCATTATGATATCATGACCTAGACAAGAAATTGTCTAACCAACCATGAAATGTCTATACTTAACATCTGACATAGTCATAAGATCATCCAATGGAGTTCAATGTACTTATAACACACTCATCATTCATCATTGAAATATCCATTGATGGAACCTGTTAATATTTCAAAAACATCCTATAAAGGTTGATACCACTAATTAATGACATTGAAACAAATCTATAATTATCTGATATAATTTTAATTATATTACCAATTTGATAATTCATAATGAATGGAGTGGTGATCAACCATCGTATGAGAATGTATGAGGAAATTCATGAAAGATTTCACTGAATCCCACAATGATTCACCTACTGATAATTCATATATCCACACTAGATCAAGAGGATCTCATTGATTGAGTATGAGATAATGATAAGACCAAATACCCTTCAGAAATTCGATTAAAGGGAAAACATTACATGGGAAGAACAATGGATTGAATTAATAAAGAGTCTAAATTTAAATCTATCAAGAGCACACCACATTATTTCCATTGAACCCTGATAGTGGAAATCTTTCTACCTACCTCATTGGATAGCCTGTGTAGGCTTATTGACTCGTGGGTGATTCATTTAGGGTAGGAGGATCATCTTACCACCCCACTAGTTAGCTAGTGGGGCTATCAAAACTAGAATATCATATCCTTCCCCTATAAATTCTCATGCTATGATACATCCTCCAAGATCTCATTTACCTCAAAATTCACCAACGTATGGTGTATAATAATAAATAAATTGATTTGACACCCAATTAATTAATAAATACATCCACTTGATGAAAATTCAAAATTACCTCGAAATTGTAGAACCATAATTCCAAGAGATGTTATATATTTTTGAAAATACATATTACACATTATTGAGTAATCTATTAATATATGTATAATAAAAACAAATATATAGATATTTAGTACTTCCCCATTCTAAAAATATAATATCTTATTATGTAACCATCCCTCAAATGACCATTATATTGAATAAGGGGAATATCGTTATGACAATAATTTCTCCAATAAATTGATGTATGCATTATATGTGAACACACATTAATCAATAAAAGGGTAATAGTGTAATTAAAATTGATGGAATTGGAAGAAAATATTATTGCTATTTAAAAAGTTGTTGATCGATTATATATTTGCTAAAGAATAACACTAAATATTTCATCCAATGAAAGGTGGAAAATGTTCAACGAATATATACCTAGTGTAACTATGGTTCTCGTAATGATATTAAAAGAAATAAAAATAATCATTTCAAAAAAATTCATGGAATAGAATCACACGAGAAGGGATCAATAATAAAATTTTCAATTCCCTGAGTTTTATACCATAGATTATATATATAAATATATATATTAGAAATGATAAAATTTATTATAAATCACTTGAGTTTAAATATTTTTTATTATAAAAATGAAAATTATTAGAGAAATTTAAAGAGGATTGAAATAATATTTTTAATGTATATGTAAAATAAAAACATAATAGTGACATTAAAACATAACATTTAAAGATTTGGAGTGATGTATTTGGAATTAAATAAATTTAAAAATAAATTCTAATAAATGATCATTGAAATTTATATAAATTTTTTTATTTAAATTTCGTATAAAAGGAAAAAACATTTGATAATAAAATGGAAGGAAGCTTTTTAATACATAAAAAGTTTCTATTATTGAAAACATATAGATAAAAAGTGTAATAAAACATATTTTGTTTTAAAATATTATATTCTAAATGTGAATATAAAATAGAATATAATAAAATATTATAATGGGAAAAAAACATGGTTGAAATTTTTTTAATGTTTGTCATTAATATTCAGCGAATGGAGATTTTGAAAATCAATATCTCCTTTGGAAAAATACTACATTGGCGAATAAATAATTGAAAATTGATTTATGAAGTAAAATTAAAGGCAATGATATAATAACAAATGACCTAATCGAAGGTATGAATGTAATAAACATAAATTAAATATGCATGAGGGAATAATCATAACTCAATGAATATAAATTTGGTTACCAAAAACACTAACTACTATTGTTAAAATTTATTAAATAGACTCCTCAATAATGGAATATATTGTTGATATCATATGGCCTAAAATAAAAATAAAATTATAATAATAAATACACTATATGAAAATAGACTATAAAATGATAACGTGGTTTATGAAATTAATTGTGTGACAATGAATAACAATTGAGACAAATAAAACACTTATATCCTTAAAAACATTCCAGAAAAATCCCCCTTAATTATTAATTTTCAAATAAAACATTAAATATCATTACAAATTATATAATCATGATCTAAAATGTTATTAGGCTATTATATACACAACTATAATGATTTTTTTATAATATGAAATATTTTTCAACAAATCGAAAATTGAGTTCATAAACCCTTCCTTTTATCATGGTTTATGAGAATAAAATCTATACTCCTATTTGGAAAATATGCATATCATAATAAATTATTTTATAACCATAATATTATATTTCCATTTACAAACATCCTTTATAATCATTCTTTATAAGAGTTCTGGTTTGGGTTAATGTACCATCAATATCTATTTGATGTTATATTAATTGTTTTAACCTGTTTTTATAAAAAAATATTGGAAATCAACATCATTAAAAATTTCCTCATTAAAATATCCTTAACGATATAAAATATATGTTTCATGATACTTATAAATCTATAATTTCATCCCACGGTATTTATTGTTACAATCCATGAAGAGAAAATTAATGATGTTCATGTTTCTATTATTCTAAATGATAGAATGACGTTTTCTTAATTAATGCGTTTAATAAGAATGATTCAATTAACATAGAACGAATTTTTTACTTATTTATTTAATATGTTACCTTAAATTAGTTTACCTTAGTTAAACAAGATATAATAATTTATCATGGTTCATGTTGGGTGTTAAGGTAAATAAACAAAGAACATTGAACAATTAATGGATTAGTATGAATGGATTTCATTAAAATATTATTATATCATAAAAATAATGTTATAATTTATTAATTATTATCATTATATATGAAAATATTAAATAATTAAAAGAATAAAAAATCCTAAAAATGGTTATTTAAAAGTATGAATAAATAATTTTTTTCTCATAGAGGGATCATTTAATTTGTTAAAATCTTCACAATTGTTTAATTCTCATATATGAATAGGTTGTCCCATTTTTCATTTCCAAAATTTCTTATGAATAATATATATAAAACAATTTTTTATGAATATCCATTTAATTAGATGTTGAAAATAATAATCCAAATCAATTCTTCTATGGATGTAGTAGTCAACACAAATGTAAGGATGATGATTTCATTTTCTATTGAACATAGAAAATATTTAATATGGTTTATCATTTGATAATCTAAAATATTTCATAAATATAATACACATATATTATATTCTTTATTTGGATAATACTTGTATAAATGTGATGTAAAATGAATCATATATTTTCATATAGGCGGTGGCTGACATAATGCATGAATGATGATTCCATTTTACTATATAGAAAAATGTTATCTAATATAACTACCATAATTGTAATAAAATACAATTTTAATAATGCTTATATTGAAATAATTATTGAATTTTGTAATGAAATTTTATTTAAATGAATTTAATAAAAATAATTATAAAGGATAGTGGATCAGTTAGGTATTTATACCTCTCTATTTTGAATATGTCCATTATGAAGGGTGTAAAAAAAATTGGGATTGTCTTTAGAGTAAATTGAAACAATAAAAAAGTTTTATAGTATTTTTCGGATGATGGTTGGGTTTTTTTTCTATTGAAATAAGTGGGTATTGGTGAATGTATAATCAATAATGAGTAGTGAACCATTTATAAGATAAAAGAGATTTTTTTTTGTAAATACACATAATATTTCAATAATCGGAAGTCACTATAATAACCCATGTACCAATATTAGTTTTAATTTGAATAGTGTTTTTAATTTTCATTTTGAGGATTGGTATATATTCTATTTGACATTTTTAATTGAATATTTAGGCTTGTATCATCCTAAAATATGCGTTCTTGACTTCGTATGAGGCTTGTATAGGAATTTTGGGGTTGTGGAAAATGTCTAATTTCTGTCAAGATTTTAATAGCTAAAGTTGGTATCCATTGGCCTTCTAATGACCTAGTAAGTAGCACATATATCCATATTAGTTCCATCGATGATCGGGTAGCTGTATCATGGGTGGTACAACTTCCAAGGATCTATATTATATACAATTATATAAACAGTTGTATAAATGTCACATTATCTTCTTGAATTAATATATGATGAATTTCTCACTTCCCTTATTAGTTTACTTCGTGGGAGGGTTATGACATGTTCCTTTTTCTCATAGATTTAGCATGATTTGGGGTATAATTGTTAGTCAAATTTGACAAAAATTCAATGTATGTATCCCCTACCTTAATATATTACTCTTAACCTCTTCGTATCATTGTTTATGATTTCATTTTAAATAGTTAAAAATTAATAATTTCTAAATAAACCATGAAATTGTCTGTTTGGGTAAATGTTATTGCACAGTCTAGGTTGAAGACATCATATGATGATGTTCTACAACTTCTATTCATTAAATAATCAATGGAAAATCATGATAGAATATAACATAATTTTTTAATAATATTTATTTTCACAACTTATATATTTCGCCAAAAATTTATGACCAATTATTAGGTGGAGGTTGGGGGTTAATTGTGAGACTTACACAAGAAGTTTTCCCTGGTTTCAATATGATGTGTTCACAGGTTATATAGTCTTTGATGCATCTTTAGTCATACATGCTCAATCCATTATGTGTCATTATAGGTTTAAAAACTATCTATTTTTATATATTGAAACTACAAAACATTTCTGAAGAACATAAAAAATTATAAAAACAGATGCCCAAAGACTGTACTAGTCTTGTGCCTTATGAATCATAGAAACAAGAACAATTAAAAATATATGAGCTAAATAATATCTAACTTGAATCATATATACTAAATCTCTTCTTAGACACATCAGACATAATACTTATCTTTATAATATGGGTATGTGAAGATAAAATTATGTGATCTGAATTGCTCAGTGTGGGTAAAAATGTATATATGTAACAATAATCATGATTAAGAGGGTAAAAGAACATGATCATGAAAATATAATATCATTACTATAATTTCAAAGAACATATACATTATTCATGTCATAAATAATAGTAATTCATAAGACTTTAATCATTAGTAAATAAATAAAATAAGTCATGATATCAAAACATTGGAATTAAACATGGAATTGTTAGAGACACATAAGAATATAATATTATTTCTTTCGTAGCCAAGGTATCACATCTAATACCATGTTGGTTGTATGGATTCACTTCATATACCATATTTTTAGTTAACTTTCACTCCCATGGCAATCATTATAGCATATGTTCACTGCTTGTACCATCTTGATATTCTTAGTTCACTCTCATGTCATTATTAGGATTCACGGTGGATTCCCAATACCATCATAGTCTATCTCATGAGATATAAATATTTACCCAATTCATTGGAGGGATATAAGGTCCCACCCTTCCCATAATAAAATCATATACACATGTTAAACAATATTATAATTAATAATTTCATAACCCATGAATGGAAATGGGTATTATAAAATTTTAATCATCTCATAACTTGTGGAAAATTATTGGTTTCATAATCATTTAATTATAATAAAATCACTTTAAAGGAAGATTATTTCAAAATCATATAACCTATGAATGATAAATGTGTTTCATCAACATAATTCCCTCAAAACATAATACATTCAGAGAAATAGTTTGAGTGGAATTATTTAATAATATTCTGGGAAATGTATGTGTTACAACAATTGAAGTTATCTTAGGTGTGAAATAATTTTCAAGGATCTTTTTAATAATTTATTGAGAAAAATATCCTTTCTGCATTGAAAATTCATTTGAAAACATTAAACCATTTGGAAAAAAATCTCATAAAATATCTTAAATTACAAATAAATGGATCATTTAAAACTGAAAAATGATTTTAAACTACTTTTAGCATGAAAATGGGATTCAAATATATTTTGGGATATTTTTAAAAACCTTTTTTTTGTAAACATTGGGCTTGAATAAAATAAATTTCTGACCGAAGGGAGAGATAGTAAGATTTTACATAAAACATAATCTTAAGTTCCAATGAGTGGGATAATGGTAATAATAAAGGATAATACTTGAATATCCCAATGAAAAAAAAAATCAAGATTGTTCTTGTGATATGGATCATGATATCTCATTAATTGATAAATAATCATAAAAATATTCAAAAGAGGTGGTATTTTTTCGATGAACTCATATTAATTAGTAACTTGGTATCATACAATCTATGTAACAAAATGAAATTACATGAAGCATAAAATATCATGAAAGAATGATATTCATGATATAGAATTTAAAATTGAATTATATAAAACCCGATAGAAATTTGTGTGTATAAAAGAACATGAGTCTTTAAAAAATTGAGACAAAACAATACTATCGATTTGTTTACTTTTAAAAAATTACCCCATTCACTGAAATATTATAAAATGGGTAATTGAATAGCCATAATTTATGTAGAAGCAACATAGAATAAATTTATTGTAATTATATACACCACACAAAATAAGTGAGTGATGATTAAGGCATGTATCAGAAGGAAGTAAAAGTGATATGAGATTCCCTTACCCTGTTTCTTGACACTTTTCATACTCATTTAAATAACTTTAAAAATAAATATTCATATATTTCAAATCTGTTACATAACAATATTAATATATCTAATGTACTAGAGAGTTTAACTATGACTTTATATTCCTTCATTATTAACAATCATATGTTTAGGTTTCACTAAGGGTAATATCATCTTTATTCATTGCATGTATCTTAATTTTTTATATCCTGGGTCAAAATACATATATCAGTATTTACAAAATTTACACAATCATATAAATATCATATACATTAATTAAATTTTTATTATTATAATATATAGAATTTAGATTTATGGAATGAAATACACCATTCATGAGATTGTAAGTCGTACATACGCATGAACTCTCACTATTAAAAACTAGTCATTTAACTTTTCTAGGATTTATAATCTCTACAATATGAGTACTGATAAATTTATCATTTTATTAATGTTTTTATGAAATAAATAATTGAACCTATTTCATTGATTTATTTTTAGCAATAATAAAGGCTACCCTTTATCAGTGATTATTTGTTAGCACAGATAAAGGTAACACTTTATCAACACTTTATTTTCAGCACAGAAAAAGATACATTTTATTAGAACATTTTTCGTACTGAGAAAGGGACAAAGAACTAATGTGAAATAACTAAATAAATAAAATATACAAAATAATATTAATAAAAAAAGTAAAAGATTTATGAAATAAATAAGTATTGAAAAAAATGATTCTACATTATTAAATATTAAATATATTGTTAATTATATAGTTTTGATAATTAATGTTAATAAATTTTATATTCTAAATATATAAGAATATATAATTGTATATAAATATGATATATATTTCAAAAAATATTCACGTGCTTTACATTTTATTTTCATATATTTATTAGATATGTATTTATATTTTTTCATTATCTTTATCATTTAAAATGTGTTATTATTTCTTAAGTAATTATTGTTGATAAATGATGGTTTTTATCAGTATGATATTCATGCTGTTAAAGATGTGGCTTTATCAGCGTTAAAAATTGTAGATAAAATTTATTTTTAACTGAGCTAAAAAATAAGAACTAATAAATATGAAATTTATTATGGGTTTTTTCCCTAATAATGACCTTCAATTATCATTTCAAAAAAGTCACTGATAAATTTTTTTCGATCATCACTTATTACATATGATATGGTAAAAGGAAAATTTATCATAGGTTACATGTAAGAACTGATAAATATGACCTAATATATTTAAAAATTCATAACCATTTGCAAACTTAATGCAATATCTGAATCATTCTATAGAAGAAACCCACTATGGGCACTCCTCTTTGGTTAATCAAAGCTCAAATCACACAAATTGATGGACTCTAGTTGCTCGAACATTATCATACCTATGGTGTTTGGTTTCAATTAGTGTTTCCAAAGAAAACTTTCAATATCATAGTGAAGAGAGACTTGAAATTTTTATTTTTTATTTTTTATTTCATTTGTTATTTTATGTCTGATGATTTTGTGATTTATATGTGGTCTGGTCATTATATACAATTTTGTTTTTAGATTATGAATATAATTATTATTTTTCTATCCATTATTTTATTGAGTACTTATATGGATATCATATAATGTTTTTTAATTTATTAATTTGAATAAACATTACTCACTATCTACATTTGAACCTTATCTTTCATTTTCAAGATTAATTTTGTCACCGTTTGGTTATTTAGATATTCACCTCTTGTGAATTCATTCTCTTTTTTAGTTATGAAATAATTTATTCACATATCCAAATCATTTTAAATCCTTCATATAGAAATCTTGATCATTTCCACCAAATCATATTTATTATTAATAATCATTGAATTAGTCATTATGGTAAATTCATTAATTAATGTGATGAAATAAATATCAACATGAGATTAATTGTGACACATGGTTCCAATAAAAATAAAAATGTCTCAAGTATAGATGATTTTTGGACTTATATTCCACCCTTTTTGGACATCATTTAATGATTTTCCCATTTATATTGTATCACAAATCATTCCATTTAGCTTTTAATATGAATAATGACTCTCAAAACATGAAAATATTAATTTTTTTCACAAAATTATTGGGCTAATATTACTAAACCATCTACAACATCAATTTTTCTCATCAATTAAACATAGATATCAAGAATGGTTTGATAAACCATTCCAAAAGATATTCCCACAAGTCCTTTAACATGGGTTAATAATCATTCCATATTTCATCCTATTTATTATGAATTTTCTATTTCTAAATAAAATATCATCAAAATCATCATAGAGCTTAATTATCCTAATTTTTTTAGATGATCAACAAACAACTAATCTTCTGAATAAAAAATTAGAATGATATTGTATTTATTTTACTATGTTCTGATATTATGATTTAATGGATACATATATTTTTATCAATTTATGTTTGTTATATATATATATATATATATATATAATTTTATAATACTTCAGTGTAGGGGATAAATAAAATAAAAATCCCACTCTACAGCAATAGTGAATAACTCCGAAAGACTAGGACCCAAGACCAAGCCGAGCCACTACCAACCGTGTTGAACCTGAGGGGAAGATATGTGTGTGTGCATATAAATATATATCATTCTCTCTATTTATATTTGTTTTCATAACATATAATGTATGGGTGGTTTTATAATTATTTCTTCACAAATTATAGTCCATCATTTCCAAATTTGGAAGAGAATTTATTTATTTTAAATAAAAATTAAGTTTTAATATAATTTTTTTATAGTTATATGTATTATAAATTCCATTATATATATATGTGTGTGTTTGTGTGTGTGACTTGGTGTATTTTTGTGTGTGTGTGTGTGTTTAATCATGTATGGGATTTACAATTCTAGTCTTGGTGTGTTTTTATCCCTTGCATGTGATATATCTTGTTGATTTTTGTTATTGTTTTATGAAAAGTTATTTATGGACCACCATATAATCTCAAGGGGAGGTTGATGTATATCATATGTCCTCCTAAGAATACATCATACGGGTAGATATGATGCAACAACCTCTCTATAATTATTGGGATAGGTCTGTGTGGTGATATGACATTCCTATAGTCTTGATATGTTATCAAAACTATGATATACCATTAATTTTAAATGGAATAATTCATTAGGTAGCTACATTATTTGTTACAAAAAATATAACAGAAGTTATAAAATTATATATATAAATATGTATAATAGTTTTACTCTTAAATGTCACCCCCGTCCCATCTGTAAGAAAACTGTCATCCTCATCACCATCATATCCCAGACAACGATTTTTTAAATTTTCTACATGAAACACATCCCACATCTATTTTATGTTTATTTTACTACTCTAATCATAAATATTTTCATGGATGAATACTATTTATATTATTTTAACCAACATAGGATCTGGTCCAAAAGAAATCAAGGATGTGTCAAGCAACAAAATGAAATGATATATGTTTAGGTTATGAATTGATAATGATGAGTTTTCTATAACAATCTCATATGAATGAATTGATAGGATAATAAATTTCATAGTGGGGTAATTTTTTCCTAAAATCCAAATAATCATTTTTTACAACATACTAAAATTATTTGAAGCAATCAAATGCTGAGTTTCCCTTATTATAATTTTCAACACTTTCCACTTTTGATAATGAATATCTATTGTGTATTTATTTATATATTATAAAAAATTGATCTTTAATGAAACCATTAGAATGGATATGATTCGAAAAAAGATTAATCCTAATAATTTGAAAAAATAGGTATAAATATTGTTTTAAAGAGTTCAAAATGATTGCAAGAGGGATTGTTGAAGACCTTTCTAAAATCCTATATCCAGGTTTACAATGATGTTATTAATGAAACATTAGTCCAGATAAGTTGGAAAAAAAATTAATTTTGTAATATAATAGATCAAATCTATAAATGTTGGGCTGGGCACAGAGAAAAACATAATGTGCACACTGATTACAATGATTCAGTTGTTTGTGAATCATTTAATATGAATACCTTTGTAAATAATGATGGAGATTGCATGAAATAAATGAAAATGGAAATTAAAGACTAATATTATGATTGTGAAATGTTGTTTTTGGAGTTAAATATTTTTTCTGTAAAACCATTGTATTCTGGTTATATTAAATGCACAAAATTTTCAGCTATGTTGAAGTAATATAATTTGAAAAATATCAGTGGATGGAGGGACACTAGATTTATAGAACTAGCTAGTCTCTTGAATGAAATTATACCAAAAGAAAATGTATTACAATGTTGAAAATATGTTTCCAAAAAAATGTTACATTTACTTTTAATGATCTCTAAAAACATTTCATGTCTAAATGAATGAAAATTATTTCACATGGACCTTGAATAACTCAAAAAATTCACAAAGTGTTGCACAAATTCATTCTATAAAAAGGAATCATGTCCTTTAAAATATTTATGGTACCTTTCTATAATTCAATAGTTTAGATAACTATATGGATGACATAAAACTATGAGACAATTAACATGGTATGAATATACATGAATTAGTGAGGGAACCTATGTCTCTAAAAGATTCACCTTAGTGGAATAAAAACTTTTATTTGTTTCCTAAATTTGGAAATAATCCAAGAAACATGTGCCTTGTATTATCTATAGATGGAATAAATCCTTTTTGAGTAGATTGTATTAATCACAGTACATGGAAAATCATGTTTTTAATTTATAACATTCCTCCACTGTTATGCATGATGCACAAATACATTATGAATTCTAAACTTATATCTTGACCAAAGCTACCTCGTTATGATATTTATGTCTATTTTTCTCCATTTATCGATGATCTAAAATTGATGTGGGATATAGGTGTAACAATATATGATGCTCATATAAGTTAAGAATTCACATTTAGGGCCATGTTTTATGGAATGATTAATAACTTCCCCACTTATGGAAACTTATCAGGCTATAGCACTAATGCAATGTTGGGGTGTCCCTTTTGTGGAAATTATGTGTATTCTGTTTGGTTGAAACATTCCTAAAAAACATTGCCTTTTGGACATTAGAAATTTTCACAATGATGACATAAATATTAATCACAGTAGACAGTTTTAAATGTTAATATCAAACAATGTACAACACTTTCTGTGTTAACATGTGATCAACTGTACAATAAAGTTAACAATATTAACACTATTTTGGGTAATTTATTTCAATGTTTTCTTATAAAATCTGGTCATATGGAGAGATCAACAATCATTGAATTACTGTATTGGAATAGTTTTTATGTCTGATTTTATCTTAGTGTCATCAATATAGAAAAAACTCATTTGATAGAACTTTAGGCTTCTTACTAAATTATCCTTGATAATAAAATATGTAATCAAGGATATGTTGGAATTTATTGAATGGTGAATAAGGGAATACATGGCATGAGGGAGGGTTAAATGATTAATTATCTTCATCCAGTAGTCTACACTCAATCTCGATTGGGAAAATTGCAATTATTCTTTTCCCTTAACAGGGTTAATGTTCTCCAAGGGTATTCATCAAATATCACGACTAGAATTTCATTGAAAAATTTGATGTTATGAGGACTAATATCACATGAATATCATGTTTTGTTGCAAAATATAATGGATATTTCTTTCCATGGCATTCTGCCTCAAATTGTTTGACATGCATTAATGAGACTCTACATCTTTTTCAAATCCATATGTAGTAAAGTTGTAGACCCATCGAATATTCCCATACTAAAAAAGGATTACATTGTAATATTATTTGAATTAGAGATGTACTTGCCACCATCATTTTTATTGTGATGGTCCATATAATGGTTCACATTGATAGTGATTTTCAACTATGTGGCTATGTCCATTATAGATGGATGCACCCCATTAAATGGGATATGAATCTTATGAATATGAACATCTAAAATAAAAGTCTTCATAGATGGCAGTATTGATTAATGATATATTGATGAAGAATCTATTTAATTCTATACCAATTACCTATCAGATGTTGAAAGCATTGGTCTCCCAAAGCCTCATCACAGTGAATGCATTCTGGGTGAAGGTATTTCTAGAAGATACATTGTTACAATTACCATTATAGTAAAGAATAAAGTAAACCATTATATATTACATAACATTGATGATATTGACACTACTGGAAAATAGCCATATACCAACAGTTTGTGAAAACAATGGGTATATGTATGGTGTAAGAACCTATTCCAATTGTTCTGGAATACCTTGTGTATTGGTCACCTATACACATGTTTTTGTTAAAACCATGGGGATAAAGTTTTTTTTGAAGGCCTATACCCACCGTTTTGTAAAACAGTAGGTTTAGGTGTTTATTTGAAGGCATATCCCCACAGTTTTGAAAAAACGGTGTGGATAAAATAAATTGAACGCATATACCCACGTTTTGTTAAAACCGAGTGGACAGATTCCCCACATTATTGCAGAAAAGAAGGTGTTGGAAACAAAAAAATTGGCCGGAAAACAAATACCCTTGTTTTGAACTAATATATTTTTGTTTATAAAAATTTATAGACAAGTTAATTCAGTTTCTTGGTTGGTTAGGCATTGCATATTTGCTGTACCGGTTGATGTATCGAACCCCGTTGGCTTCTTTTTTTAGTACAGATACGTGGATTAGTATATTATTATAAATGTAGATATATATTTGCATATTCGAGCCAGCTTAGTTGGTAACGTGCGGGAAGTGTTCTACATCTGTCGTGGGTTCAAAACCCACTGCATTCATTTTTTCATATTATGGTCACATATTAATATATATTTACAAATATAGATATATATTTATATACATTTCATGGCTGATGTGGTGAAGTATGTTGGAATAATCTTTCATGTTGCTGGTAGTTGCGGGTTAAATACCTAGCAGCTTTTTCTTTTTCAATATTTTTACCCATGGTTTTTAAACCGTGGGAAGAAGACTTTGACAGTGTGGATAATGGTTTAACATGGTGGAAAACAAATATACCCACGATTTTCAAACAGTGGGTATAGGTTATGACCCCTATACCAATGCCACTCAACCCTACATCTCCCAAAATCGTGGGTATAAGTTGTTTTTATAGTAGTTTGATTAATACATTGAATTCCAAAAATAGATTCTTATATATTAGAATCCATCAAATATAGATAAACAAATATCAAATAAACATAATGAATATTTATATGATGGTTCGAAGATCAAATTTATAGGAGTTATCTGACAATCTGAATTCAATTAATGAAAAACATCAGTGGTTATCCTGAGGGCCGAATGAAAATGTGATATCATACAATTGTTTTGTAATAAATGCTTATATATTCCCTAAAAATTAACTGGATGACAGTTGTATGATGCAAAACAGTGGTTTAACACTTATTATTGAATCAATGCTCATGTCTAGTTCTAATTACTGAATGCAATTTATGAAAATATGTCATGTATTTTCACAATCTAACAAATATATGAAATGAATTATAAAATATTTCATGTGGATGTGTTCGATTTCAAATGGGGTGACAACATAAATGGGGTGAAAATGATGAAATGGGATTCATGGAGGTTGATTTAATTATGGAAAGGGAAATGAATATTTTTTCATAATGGGATCACAAGAACTGCTTTTATTTTAGGTTTCTGATTCAAAAAATAGGAATTTGTCAATTGTCCTAATGGTGACTAATACAAATGTTGAGTCGATGAGAATTCAAATTAAGATGAACCTCTCAATAGTACATCACAATAAGTTCATAAAAGTCTCAATCTAGATAATATCTTGTGATTTATAGGGGTCCACAATGTTGGGATTTGGATTTCTTATAAATGAACAAAATCCTTGAAAACATTAAAAAAATAAAGAGATTTCCATGACAAGGTAAAAGTGTTTTTTAATATATTTTTTTTCCTCATTATATTTTATGTTCTCTACTACATTATCATAATCTCAATTAAATGCATGGATAAACATGAGTGTATTGTCTTCTATACATAATGATGCTTCAGATACCTATGATGAACAAAATATAATGATTGAAACCTTTTGGAAATATGTAAAGGTACTATTATGATATACATTCTCTATTTTATGAAAAAATATATATAATAGAACCATGATTTAATTTTAATTTTTATCCATAGAGTGCATTTATTTTAGACAATTTTTAACATGTTTCAAGCCTTTGAAATAAGATAAATGATGTTTTATTTTCTCAATAATAGAGATAATCTTAATGATTGCATATTAAAATCACATTCTCTAGAATTAATTTATTTTTTCAAATTTTTTTATTAATTTATTTTTTTTTAGACTTACTCATATATTAATTGTTTTATTATATATGTGAATAGTTTGGTTCAAGTTGGGGTGTTATGTCTAACATTAATTCATATCTTCACCAAAACATCCACAAAACACTAATCCCTCAAAACCATTTCACCACTATGGTAGTGAATTTATCACATTCATTCATTTTATCTCTTCTACATTTAGAGGAAGAGAAAAAATGTGACCTCAGCTGAATTATAGAGTTAATCATGATGTTTCTATAGTAAAATCATTTCCCATTGAAATAATTTATTGTTTTGCATTTTAGTTTAATTTATTTAATATAATATTTACTCACATAATAATTTTGTTCTTATACAAGTGGATTCTATTATTTGAGTTAGGATGATCTATCCATATTTCCTGTATTTTTTCACCAAAACATCCACATACTTCATTTATCTAAAAACATTTCACCCCTATAGTGTTGACCTTTATCACATTCCTTTATCTTCCATCCAATTATGAATTAATAAGGTAATCTTGATATTTTCAAATTAAAATAATCGCTGATATAATTAAAGTATTATTTCTTATTTATTTCATTTTATTTTCACATATAATAAGTATTTTCTTATATAGGTAAATTCTCTTTTTTGAGTTGGTGTGTTTTGATCAATGTTTGTCATGTAATGTAGGAATTTTAATAATTAAAATCAATATAAATATTGGTAATGATGATAGTTATGATGGTTTTGAGTCTTTGGGAAGTGTATGAATTAATCGCACCTCAATTATACACATGATTTGACCTATAAGACTCTATGTAATTACTTCTATTCAAAATCGTCCATAATTTTAGTAAAAAATAAAACTAACATACACAAACCCAAGAAAACATATTATGATTGTTTTTATAATATATGAAAATGATCCATATGTCATTTTTGATGTGTAAGAATAAGTCTCACCTAAATTTAATATGCAATGGGCCTGATATAAATTAATGTTTCTATAATCAGGTATATGTTAACATTCCAATTTAAAAAGTGTCACTGACTGAAATTAGATAAAATTTTCACATGTTTTCATGATAATTTTGTGCATCATTTCATAAATAATTTTTGACATGTAGGACTTGGTTTAATATCACACTGATACATGATGTGATCTGTATGAGTTAATGTTTTTGTATCATGTTAAAAATGAAATATTAGTAAAAAATATTAGTGACATTTTCCAAAATAAAAAAACCTTCAGATAGTTTTTTTAATTTTCTGAAAAAAAATCCTTATCTGATTTAGAACGTATATGAATCAACAGCATCTGAATCTGGTGCATGGTGTGAATAGTATGACTCTAACTGTGTATTTATATAAAATTAACATCAATATTAGTAAAAAACAAACTGAGCTTCTCAAAATAGAAAAAAACATTAATATTATTTTCATATATTAGGAAAATTATCCTTAAATGATTTAATAGATTCATGAATCAGTTGCATCATAATCTGATGCACTGTGTGATCGGAATGACTCATAGTATGTGTTTTTATTTATAATTCACATCAATTTTATTAAAAATTCTTAATGACCTACATTAAACAAGGAAAACACTTTAAAATTGACTGAATACTTTAGAAAAATGATCCATAAGTCATTTTTATGTGTAGGAATTAGCCTCACAACAATCTGGTTCACAATATTACCTTTATGAGTGAAATTTCATATTTCAATTTTAAAATGTAGTTTTAGAACAACAGACAGGTTACAACCTCATATCTGATAAGAAAAATTATTTTGGATTTTATACATTTTTAAAATGATACTTAATTCATTTGGGATGGGTAATATTTGGCTCACCTACAATTTATGCACGGTGTGACTGGAATAACTAAAAGTTTGTCTTTTTATTTAAAATTATGAACAATTTTATTATAATGGACAATTTTCCTACTCAAAAAATATAGAAAACATTCATATTGATTTTCTACATTACAAAAATGGTTTATAAGTAATTTATTATATGTTAGAATCAACCACATCTAAATTTGATACATGATGTGATCTTTATGACTCAAAGATCTATTTATTAGTTTAAAATCGACATTTTAGTTGAAAATGTGTCACCCACTAAAAAATGATCTAACGCAATTGATTATTATTAATAATTTAGAAAAATTATTATTTGCTTATTTTTGATATATAGGAATATATTTCCGTAAAACCAATACATGATGTGACCGGAAAGAGTCAAAACGGTGTGTTTCTACAATAAAATGTAATTTTAGAAAAAAAATAAAATAGGCATTCTGAAAATTGATAAAATACATTCATATTGTTCTGATACTTTAGGAAAATATTCCAAAATCCATTTTAGATGTGTTTGAATCATACACACCTCAATCTGACACATGGTCTGACTAGTATGACATTAAATGCATATTTTTATATAACAATAAAATCAATGTTAGTTATATATACACATTCTATTAATATATTTCTTTTATGTTATTACTAACATAAGAATTGTTTTATTATACAAGTGTGTTCTCTTTGACGATTAGGGGTGGTTTGTTTATAAATTTCATGAGTTGAGTCAGGATTAAAAGATAAAGGAATATTGATGTTTTTTGAATGTATGTAATAGTTTTTATTAATGTTATTCTATAAACAAAATTTTTTAATTTCTTTAACATAGAATTTTTCTTGTGTTTGTGCTGCCAATATCATTTTGATTAATTCCTGTATTGGGAGTTGTTTTTTATATAATGTGTGTTTTTGGTGTTGTGGTGTTCTATTATAGAACATTACAACATTGCTGCAGTATGTTGTTAATGAACGTTGAAGTTTGGCGCTTTATTTCTTATTTTTAAAATAACAAATAAATGAGAGATTTATCAGTTCAATTTAAAAATATCATAACAGTTAACATTATTAGTGCTTCGATAATCACTAATAAAAGTTCCTTTATGATCGATTCTATAAGCCCTGATAAAAGGCATGTTATCGTTTATTTTTATTCACTGATAAAACACCATTTCTTTTAACCGCACTAATGTATGAAGTGCTTTTATACTACTGATAAGTGCTATTTCTAGTGTAGTTAATGTCTGGTTATGTACTTCTAACTATTTGTTTTAATATTCATTCTAAAAAATGTAAATGAAATATATTTATATATATAACTTTATTATAGTATATTTATGATATCATATATGTAATATATATTTACTAACCCCATTCTTAATACATGAAATATAGTTTATGAATGAATCAGGTTGTGTTGAGGGGCGGTAGTCCACACATCCTTGTACAAAATTATTGTATAAACAAAAAATTAACAGTAATAATATATGGGTTGGAAGAAGAATAAATAATTTTAAATACATAATAAATATAAAATATATAATATATAAACAATGTTTACATCATAATTTCCACCATTATGGTTGTAAAGAAAAACTACAAAATAATCATTATTAAGGTGGAAGTTCTCTATACACATAGATAGTATGTTCGTTACCCATTAGATGGAGGTGTATGTAATTTTAGTTTTAATGCATGTAATAAAAAATTAATATTATATTAAGGATACAATTTTTAATATATAAGAGTGTAATAAATAAATAGGAGTAGCTGGTAGAAGTAAATAAAATAAATGATCATCATAGGAGACGTTACCTATTAATCAGGAAACTACTTTTGGTTCGTAAAAAAGGATTTCTTGGATTGATTTCTATATAATGGAATTATTCATGGATAAATGGATGGATTTTGGAAAGTATATTTGGAATAACATGTAAGAATCTATGAGTCAGGATGGTTTTGAATAGGAGGGAGAGGTGGTGGCCTTTTACATGGAAGAGAAAGGACACATATGTCATATTTTAAAAATAAAGATATGGGGAATAATGAATTTAAAAAAATATTATCTTAAAAAGAAACCAAAATATTTAATGTAAGGTTAATGGAAAATATATGGCCAACCATTGGGTGTTTGGGATGTTTCTAGGTTGTTTTTGGTTTAGAACATAAGGTTTAATACATTATCAACCTAATTTTTCCCTCACTTGTTGTAGTTAATTTTATTCACATTCACTAATAATTTTTGGTAAACCCAATTTTAATTTATTAAAAACTACCAATTATTTATAATCAAAAAATGGAATCCATTTTTACAAAATATAATCACAAAATTTGATGAAATTTATTTAAAATTAATCCCACATTCGGGACAAAAATGTTGTTTTATAAAGTAAAAATATTCTAAATTATGCTAATTTTTAATACCCATGTTTAAAGAGAAATTTACCTCAATGATATATATTGTATTAATTGAAAAAATTATTTTCTAATTAAAATTTAAACCAATTTAAAATATAATTCATCCTTAAAAATAAATTATATAAAAATTAATATTGAATTAAAATTTGATATTTTCACTATTCATCCAAAAGTGATGTTTTTTTGAAAAAAACCAAAAAACCACCCTAAGAAAATTTAGATATTATAAATTCAAAAATAATGAATATTTTACCAAATTAAATTTTTAAATTTTTCTGAATTTAATGTTAATATTTTTTCATAGAACGATGTTTAAATAATTTTATTTGATAAATTAGTTTTTTTACTGTAAGTACTTTACAAAAAATATATCATTCATTTTCAATATGTTTTATTAATATAGAAAAAAAATATTTAAAAAGCAGTAAATACTACTCAAATAACTAATTTTATTTCCATGTTTATAATTATCTGATTTAAATAATTATAATAGTAAAATGATGTTTCATAGAAACATTAGTGTTGCATGTAACATACGTGAGGTCGATGTTTTCTATAACAAATGGTATGTCGATGTTATGTGTAACATATTCCATGAATATGTTCTATGTCACATATTTTGATATTATGTTGTATGAATGTATTATTTTACATTTTTCATCACAATACATAAATTAATGTTTATTTTATCTTATAAATATAGGTCTATAAAAACTCAGGGTGTTATATTCTACAACCCTTAAAATAAATTTATCCCTAAAAATTCATCACTCAGGTAAATAAAAGTAAGGATACTATATCTTTATCATTTCCCCATATTCCTTCAAATAGTCCTCTAACTGGTGATTTCACCACAAAACATTGACAAAGTGAGCGGTGTTGTTTCCTATTAATCTCTCCCAATAATAATGAATTTCAACTGATTACTCCTTCTAAGAAAGATCTTTCTCTAGTTGTATTACCTCTGTGTTTCTTAAATGTGAATTTTCTTATTTGTAATTCCTTAAGAGTGTTACATGGAGTAGATTAAGGACATGCGATATATTTGTAGGGTGATCCTAGTCATAGGATACAATCCTAACACAGTCAATAATCTCAGAGGGACCGATAAATGTAGGGGTTAGTTTCCATTTTATCTAGAATCTCAAAACATTCTTATTGGGTGAGATTCATAGAAACACCATTTCACAAACATCAAATTCTAGATCATGTCTGTAGTTATGACTACAAATTTTCATCCTACTTTGAGCTGCTACAATATACTAATGAATGGTTCTAACCTTATTGACCATTTCTTCAGAAATGTTTTGTCCCATAAGCTTTATTTCTCTAACCACATCCCATAATGATGGAGCTCCACATTTCTTCCCATAGATTGCTTTATAAGGATCCATCTAAATTCTTCAATGAATGCTATTATTTTATAAGAACTCAACTAGGGGGTGGTGTTAATCACAACAACACTAGAAATCTAGAGAACATGATTTAAACATATCCTCTACAGTTTGAGTAGTTATTTTAGATTGAATATCTATGTGTGTATTATAAGAATTGCTAAAACACAATTTTGTATCATTTTCTAACTTAATATGTCACCCGAACATTGATGTGAACCTCAGTTCCTTATATGATATAATATAATGTGGTATTCCATGAAACATAACCACTTCATTAATGTATATTTTTTAAAGTCGATCCATAGATAAGTCTTCTCTGATAGAAATGATGTTTTATTACATAGTAAGGTGATACAATACTACCAATATATCATTAAATTATTTAGAGGATTTGGGTATTAAAATAACAAAATACATTGTCATGTTCACCCATTTCCATTCATATTCTGGTAATGACCGCAACATCCCCTTTCAATTTTTTCATTCATATATAATATGTTGGCATACCGAGAACTTAGATACAAAATATGTGATATAACTCTTCATGACACCCAAAATAAATATTCTTTCAAATCCTCATATATCTTCGTACTTCAAAGATGAATAAAGAATGAAGAACTATTGGAATTATCTACTAGAACCTTCTTCAAATCTGTTGTGAAAGGAACACATACACAGTTCATGGGCCTCCTCATTTAATCCTGATCAATGATAACATCATGAAAATATATAACATTTTTTGTTTCTCTACATATTTTATTAGATCCTCTTTAATATTCACTTCAATAGAGGGTCAAACATTCATTTGATAATGAAAATATTTACCCATTCTTTTTTGATTCCTAGATCCATCCATTTAATATCCAAAAAATAATAAAAATTTTTTAATACTCATCATGGATATGCTAGCATGATCCTTCAAAATCAATGAATTAGACAACTTGATCTCTTACTCAGGGTGGTAATGTATTGAGTGTTCATAATAGATTATCAATTGTAATAATATTCTCTAGAGAATTTTCAACTCTTCATATCTGAATATACATTTCATGATTTTATAATTGTATATATATCATACTATTCTCCATAAAAGAAATGCCTCAATATAATTATTGAAAAAATTTCCAACACAAACTCTAAATTATGAGTCGGGTAATTTTACTAATGAATCATCAATTGTTGTGTGGTATAAGTGATAAACCTATTACCATACATAAGAAAACATCCCAATCCCTTATTTGATGCATCAAAATATATTACAAACTCTTATTTACTAAATGGTAATGTATGCACGGGTTCACTGAAAAATATTATCTTTAGTTACATGAATCATTCCTCACATTAATCTATCTTGATGAATTTAACACATGTCTATGATTACATGGTCAGAGGATTATATAGTGAGGAGAAATTATAAAAAAATCATCGATAATATCTATATAATCCATGAAATCAGTAGATCTCAGTCACTATGGTTGGTCTAGGCCAACATTCAATAGCCTCCATCATTGATGTATCTATTGATATACCATCTATTGAGATTATGTGACCCAAAAATGAAACATTTTGCTTCCAAATTTAATATATTGTTAATTTTTCATATATCTTGTCCTTAAATAGGGTAATCCAAACATTTTTCATGTTATAATCATGCACTTTTATTCCATTTGAATAGATATGTATATCATCTATAAAGACTACCACAAACTAATTGAGGTATTCAATAAAGACTATATTAAATAAATCCATGAAGATAGTTGGGGAATTACTAAGACACAAAGTCATAAATATATATTCACATTGTTCATACCTTCTATAGAATGTCAACATGGGTATATCTACTTTTAGGACCCTTAATTGATTATATATAGAACAAAGTTTAATCTGGTAAAGTTATTGTGCTACTCTTAGTTTATCAAACGAGTCATCAATATGTGGGATATGATAAAAATTTTTATATTTCTCTTTTTCAACAACCTATGACCAACATAGAGTCACATTGATAAATTATTATTTTTCCAAAAAAATAAATGGTGCACCCCAAGGATAAACAAAAGGATGAATAACTCCCTTATCAATGTTTTCTTAGAGTTTCATCTTCAATTACTAATACTAAATTTGATCAATTTTATATAGAGTCGTTGAAATTGCTGGTTAACTAGTTATGAGTTTGATTAAAAACATAACATTGTGTTTTGGAGGAAGGCTTAGAAAATATTTTGAAAATACATCCACAGAATCTGGAACTACGGGAATATCATCAATGTAAATTTTCTCCCAAACAATTTGAGATAAAAAATCCTTTTTAAATGTAATTAAGACCAATACACTCGATATAATCTCTACATTATGTTAATAAATATTGTCACGTTGAGGGATGATTATAGGGGTGTTTGAAATATACTTTGTAACATCCCATCCTTCACAATTAGCTGATTATTTATGTTGAAAAAGTCAATCCATACCTAATATTACAAAAAATTCAACCAAAGGAATATTGAAAATATCAATAAGATACACTTTCCCACAAATATTAACCAGAGTGGAATCGTTGACTTGAGATACAATCATCATACCATTTTGGGTTTTCACTACTAAATGAAATGCAATTTTTTTTGTTGGAATCAAAACAACATTATAAAATATATCATATTTTAATGAGTGGGTAAGTCCATAATCAAATTTGAAATTAGTGGTTCTAGAGTGGATATTATGGGTACGTTTCATCATGTTATTATCACACTCCTCATTTGAAAAAGTGATAGCATGGTATTTCACCTTCTCCCTCAGCATTAGAGGTAGTTTACATCGATCATCATCCCCAACAACTGGTTTTAGGCACTAGTTATCATAATTCCCATTCACCTTATACTTGTATCTTTTTATAAAGAGTGTTTCATTTTTTCCTCTTTTTCTCCATTGGAACTGTTAGCTATCTTCTCCCTATCACATTGACAATCAATTTCATGGTGACATTAATTTACACAGTTAAAACATTTATTAGACACCTTAATATAATATCCACTATGCTTCTTCCTTCACATTGAACATAATAGGAATCTTATCTTCTTTATTTTATGTTTTTTAAATTTTTCTTTAAAATACTTCTTCCCTTGTCAAAAACATGACATTGATATCTGACTCCATCCTCTATTTCAACCATTATTGAAAAAACAAAACATATTCTTAGATAAAATGACTATTATGGCCAATGCCATTCTGATACATGGATTCAATCAACTAAAAATCTTATCTCCATTAAATTTGGGAAGGATGATAATTCAATAAACATACCTCACATGTTTCGTATAATTATCCTTATAGGTACCAATATATTCATCGTCTATTTTCTTCAAATCAAAGAACTATTTCTCCATATTAGTAAAAATATTCTAAGGGATGTACTTATTGAATGAAAAATTCTTAAATATGTCCCAATATATGGATTCAATTTCATATTGATTCCACGTATTATTAATAATAGTCTACCACTGGTCTTCATAACATTTTAATAGATAAATATCCAGAAATTAATTTTAATGCTCTAAATACTTAAGAAAGAATAATATCTTTGTATGAGTACAGATCCATTTTCACCAAAAGGTGGATTAGAAGGGCCTCTTAAATGAGGTTTTAATTTCATCCTTAATGACTCAACATAATATTGTACCCTATTTCTCATTTGTAATTATATTATTATTCATCAATTGAGATTGCTATGTGAGCATAACAATGTGTTTTTTCATTCAATGTCATGACGAATTTAGTTCATTTGGAAGAAAATCATTGTATTTTTTATCACAATCACAATTAACAAGGTTATTTTGAGTTATATACATTTACTAAAACCAAAAGGCATAGAGTGAGAAACAATAATCATATCTAGGAACCACAATATCCTGAAAACTCACTTATAAGATGTGTAAATTATGGAATCATCCTCAATATATGACACCTTAGGTATATCAGAGGTGACATGTAGGAATATTCTATTTAAATAATTCAATGTGTACAGGAATAGTTTGTTTTTTCCCAAAAAAATATCCCTTGGGATTGTTAAATCAGGTGTGCAGCAATGCCCATTTTCATGTACTAGATTACCCCATGCTAGGCCCAAAACATCTTTGTCAGAGTTATCAACCATATCTACGTATTTTCTATAACATCATCCACTTTTAGTGTCCATAAATTTATATTTTTTTAGGAAACCACTCACTCTTTACTTTACCAAAATTCTAAGTCAATTTCTTATACTTTTTTGGTTTCATTTGACATATCCATAATCATTTTCGCAATGTTCTCACTAAGGGTATCTCATCCTAGCATCCCAAGTACCACTTAAACTTTTATCTAATACTTACTATAGTGGACCATGATTTTCATACATTAAAATTACATAATATTTTTAGAATGCATAAAATAGTATACAGGTAGTCTCCTAAAGAGCATATATGTCTAGTTCCTTTGGAAATACTAAAACTAAAACATTGATACTTAAGCGAGGTACATTATCTCCCTCTAGTTTATTCTTGACTGTGAACCATATTTGAAACAACAAAACAAAATAAATATCTTTCAAAAATGGGGAATGAAACATAAAATGGTGTGACCTAAAATCCTCAGTAATTGTAAACTAGGGAGAAATATAACAATAATCATGAGTATAAGGTTATAAGAATATGATTCAGAAAATTGAAGATAATACTCTATATATAAATGATCATATACATGAATCATGGAATAAATATTCATAGTTCTTTGTACATGAATCATAAGGACATAAAAAACATAACTCATGATATCATAACATATGTATAAAACATGAATGTGTGGTAGACACATATGAATATAATATGATTTTGACAATATCCAAGGAATTGTTACCAAGACCATTTTGGTATTATTGGTTCACTCCAAGTAACGTCTTTGGATTCATGGTTCACTGCAATGTCTATCATAGTACCAAGAGTTCACTCCTCATACCATATTGATAATCACTATTTACTCACATGGCCATCTTAGTAGTCATGGTTCATTACTAATACTTTATTAGTATATCTCATGAGATATAAATCATTACCCAATGAATTGGATAGGGACATAGATACCACCCATATCATAATGATATATTATATGCAACTTCCACAAGATCATAATCAATAATATAATAACCTAAGAAAATAAATGTGTATTATAAACATGTAATCACATCCAGAACTATAGAAAAAAAAGTCAAATTCATAATCATTTCATAATAAGTATAACCGATGAAAAGAACTTAGTTTTAATGATATATAAACCTTTAATGAGAAATGTGTTTCATCAACATCATTACATCAAAACATAATCAATTCAAATAAATAATATTCATAGAAACATTGGTGAAATTTTCTAGAAATACATGAGTAACTCTAATAGATGTTACCTTAGATGTGAAATAATTTTGAAGGATCCTTTAAAAACGTTTCTTGAAGAAAATATTATTTCAATATTGGAAAAAACATTTTAAAATATAAAACAAATTAAAAAACATTTTCATTGAAAATAGATTTAAAAATATATAAAGGAAACATTGGAAACAATAAAGTGTTTTTTTAAATCCATTTTTTTTATTATGGGCATCAATAATCTTTTGAGAACAGTTTTTGAAACCATGGTTTTTGAATACAATAGATTTTCAAATGAAGAGAGAGATAGTAATATTTCATGTAAAAACATTATCTTAAGTAACAAATAGTAAAAAAAATGGTACTGATACATGAGGATATCTCGAATAACTATATGGGAATAAAATTCATGAGTTTTCATGAGAGAATATCAAGTGATTTCATTAATTGAAGCAAATTATAAACAATCTCGAAATGTGATGTGAGTGTTTCAAAAAATCTTATCAATTGTTACCCTAGATCATAATATCCATATAAAAAATTTTAATTAAATGAAGCATATAATATCACTAAAATTAATATAATTAGTTTATAAAGTTTAAAATATAATTATATACACCTCAAAAATAATTTAGGTAAATAAAAAAACATGAGTCTCAAATAATTAAAGAAATAGACAAAACTAATTTATTGATTTCGTAAATTTTGGAAAATAACCTCATCAAAAAATATCATAATATCGATATATAAATATCCAAAAGTTTACATATAATAGACACAGAATATATTCAAGGTTAGTATATACACCACACAAGATACATGAGTGGGGATTAAGGTATGTATCTCATAGAAATAAATATAGATGTCATTCCCCTACCTTATATCTTGAGTCTCATTGTACTCATTAAAATAAAATTTATAATAAATATTTATTTATGATAAATATTTTACAAAACCATATTCATATATATAATACAATTTATTTTTTTATTATGACCATATATTACACCTTTGATAATAATCCTATGTTAAGGATTCAATTTAGGTGTTATCTAGTTTGTTTTTCGCATGATTTTTAATTTGTTATATATTTGGACTTTATAATTATATATTGTTTTAAATAATGTAAAACCTGATATAAATTTAATTTATATTCATTATATGTGTGTTATAATATTATATGAAATTTATATGTACTAAATGGAATACATCATTCATGGAAATGGTATGTCGTACGTACGCTTGAATGATATTCCCGTTTAACTTTGGTGCTAAATGAAAAAGAGTAAAAGACATATATTTATATATTTTTATATATAAATAATCAATAAATTAGTTTTATCATATCATATATATTCACTAAACTCATCATAAATACATTACATGTAGTGTATGAATGAATCACATCGTATTGAGTGGGCTGTAGTCCACACTTCCTCAAACAAAATTACCATATTAACTAAAAATGGAAAGTAAAATGATATGCATTATGAAAAGAATACAAAAGATTAATGATATAATATATATAATATATTAAATATAAAATTATTTTTTCTATCATAATTTACATCATTAGATGTGGTAATGGAAAAATTTTACAATCATCGTTTTATGAGGCAGTAGTTCTGCGTACAATTAAACAGAATGTTGTTTTCCCATTAGATAGAGGTGTATGTAATTATAAGTCAAAAACATGTACTAAAACATCCTATTATATTGAGGATACATGTTTCTTTATATAATAATGGAATAAATAATGGTTAGGTGTGTATAAAGAAAAATAAATTAAAGGTGCATGAGAGAAGATGTTACTTCTTAATTGGGTAACTCATTTTGGGTTGTTACAAAAGGCTACCTTGGATTTATTTATGTACATTGGAACGATTATAAGTTTAATGTAGGTTTATTTTGAAGTGTATTGGACAAATCCTTTCCAATCCTAATTTTATTTTTATGTGTTATATATAAGGAGATGTTATTACCTTTTATAGATGACAGAAAGGACACACTTGGAATTTTTTTAATCAGGTTTGGTATACTTACGTTTATACAATAAAATATCCTAAAATACCAAACCAATCCACAATAGAAGAAACATGGATTAATAATGTCCATAAAATTGGTTTTACATGTTTCTAGGTTTTTTGTTCATAAAAATAAGGTTTAGAACCTTGTTAACCTAACATTCCCCTCAATCGTTGAATTTATTTATAATCACATCAACTAATATTTATTTAATAAAATATATTGAATATATATTATAAATTATAAATAATTACTATAACCAACATGGATTATCAATTTCAAAATTATAATATTAGAGTTTTCATGAATTAATTAAAAGTTAATCTCTCATTTCGGTGGACAATGCAGGTTTTTAAAATAAAAAAATAAATAGTTTACTATGATTTTAAAACCAAGTCAAAATATATTTTGAACTACATGAAATAAATATTATTAATTACAAATAATATAATATAATTATACTTTCAATCAATTCTAATATATAATTTTACAAAATAAATAATTTAAATTAAAAATAAGCTTCGAATATAATTTGATATTTTTCACTATTCATAAAAAATTTGGTTTCTCAAAATAATCCAAGAAATTAATCATAATAAAATTTTCTCATTAGAAATAAAAATGGAATTTAATTTTATCATATTTATATTTAAATTTTTCTATAATTAATTTTTTTTTTCACAGAAGGGCATTAAAAGAAATTCATTTGAAGAAAATGTTAATTAAAAAGATATAAGCACTTTACCAAATATTTTATCTGTCATTATCAATATTTTTGGATTATATAAAAAAATAAAACATTAATGGTATTTATTAATAATCATATAAATAATTTTCATAGATAGTTTTTAATTATCTATATTAAATAATTAGAATAGTAAAACGATGTTTTGATGAAAAATCAATGTTGCATATAATATACAACAAGTCGATGTTTCCTGTAATGTACAGTATGTCAATGTTCCATGTAATGTACTATAATTCGATTTTACATGTAACATGTTCCATGTTTCTATTTTGTCAATGGAATTTTTTACTTATTTCATTTCAATACATAAATGAAAATTTAACTTATTTGAGAAAAATGAGGTCCACAAAAACATGGGATATAACATAAACTACCATATAACATTGGATTTGTATTGAAAAATTAATAATTATTTTTTTAAACATAAATAAAAACGCTATTTATTGTTTCAATGTTAACATTGAGGTACATGGTTTTCAATCATGCCACTGGTGGAATTGACCAAATTAAATTGAATTAAATAAATTTTTTTATTCAAAATGTGTAATTTGGTTATAATTAAACTGACATTCACTTAGTATACCTTACCTAAGACTCTATATAAACCTCCATTAGAATGTGTTATTTTATTAATTTTGGATATCAATCATAGATCATGGTATTACCTATTAAACATCGTAGATCCACTCAGTTTATCAAGCCAGATTACATGATGAGTGGTATTCCCCAAGAGATGTGGCTTCCTCAGTAATTAGACCTTAGGATTGGAGAATGTGTTGAGAGACTATTCCAACCCAGAAACATTTGAAATGATATTATCCCTAACATAATTATTATATTTAATCCTCTTAGGCTTATATATGACTACCATGTGGTCATGATATGTTTTGATACTATCGATTAGCATAAAATCCTCATTGATGTAGGTTATGACATGATACATTACTATGTTATGAATAACCGTAATTGGGATCTTGTGAATTATGTATAACATGTGGACCTATTTTATGGTTCATATTATATATTATGATCCAAGGGAATCTATATCGGGGATCATTGATGAAACAACAATGAGTGAGTGTGAGTAGATATGGTTTTAGATGGTTGTTGGTTCCAAACTAGAACCTAAACTAATGATTAAGACTAGTGGAGTTGAGATAAAGGTATTTGATATTCAAATTTTCCCATAACATTATATATATTTATATTATGCTATTTTTATTTTTGTATTACATAGCATTTATAGGAACTATCTCTTAGTCATATAACTAGTTTGATTTCCCTCAATACATGGAAATATACTATTGAGATGGATGAGACAGTAGTATTGATAAAAATTATATGATGTAGACTACCTATCTACTGTTCATGGATGCCTAGTGTGATTAGTATCCAATTTATATGGTTGAGTAAACAATCAATTCATGGATATGATTCATAGTATCCGTCATCAGATATGGTGATATAATTTATAAAAGAATGCTATATATCCATTGGATTCTTTGATATTGGGATATCAATTAAAATATCTAGGATTCATACGATTTAAATGGTTATATATATTGTCGGGTGTGTGTATTCAACATGTCTATATTTTTTTACATCTTACAGGTTACTATTTCATCATCAAAAATGATACAAATGGTGCCCCCTACGATTCGGTGGATGTGTTGGATATATTATGGTAAAGGGTCCATAAGATATGAATGCTAGAGTGGGTGATCACATGATCTTGGAATATGTAATTCATTAATATATATGATTATCATGGAACCCCCTCTCTTTGTAACAACCCATCGGTCTAGAAAAATGAACTCCATAATACTACTATCACGACCCATCCCCCAGGGCCAGTGTCGTGACTACCCCAATCCCGCATTCCATAGGCCCGGGGCTTGCGACTATCACAGAAAGGCGTATTCCCTAAAACTGAGAAGGTATTGAATTTATATTCGATAAACACACTCAAAAAAACACACAACAAGATACAAACA
This sequence comes from Viscum album, assembly GCA_963277665.1. NCBI lineage: Eukaryota > Viridiplantae > Streptophyta > Magnoliopsida > Santalales > Viscaceae > Viscum > Viscum album. The sequence continues at coordinate 1,475,120,203 of OY728157.1, forward strand.
CATGTAAACTGTGGAGTAATAAGAGTGTGTACAATAAGTAAAATGGGCCAGAATACAAGCCCAACTATAAAGTACATGAAAACTCCAAATCTCCTGTGTACACATGCCAAAGATCTTACCTAAAGTGTAGGTACTTCTCTAAAATATCAGTATCTGTTGTATGCCTCCTCTATGGTCCACCTATGATCTACCTCCAGTCTTGGTACCCTCATACTCAGTCAACGATGTCCGTCATCTACACGTATCACAACAATGAGTGGGTGTAGCCCATGTAGGGGTGGGTATAATGATACTGAGTAGGGACTCCAAGACCCTAAAAGTTGACCAAAAATCCACAAAAGATAAACCACAATGTTTGAAAACAAATTAAAACCCAACTTAGGTATATACCCATACATATACGTATGTTATCAAGTATACCCATCTCATTCATGAGGAGACTCAAGGCCCAAATACTTAGCCAAATTACAACTGTTCCACGAAGGAAATAATACCACGAAGGTAACACCACAAAGGTAAGTACCAAAACAGTAATGACACACACAATAATACCATAAAGGTATCACCACAAAGTTATGTATAAAGAAGTTAACTTGAAAAAGGTAAGTAACACATTGGTATTACCACACAGAAGAATACCACAATATTATCACCACGAAGGTAATTACCAAAACAGTACACCACAGATAAGATTACCACAAAGGTATTACCACGAAGTTGTGGACTAATCTCACACCATGTATAACTTAGGTATGGTATTAATGATGATTAGATGTAACTACGGAATCTTCTTACTATATTAAGAGGCAGACCCACGAAGGATACTAAATCATCAGACCCACATAGGATCCTAATATAGCAGACCCATGTAGGATCCTAGAGTAGTCCCATATGGATTTCTTAGAGCAGATCCATGTGGTAATATAGAACATAGATCCATGTAGGATCCTAGAGAATAGACCCACATAGGATCCATTTCTCATGTTATAACTAGTTATAGGGTTCTCGCTCAAAGCTCAATTGATTCTGGGAGAATCTACTCCTCAATCCATAGGTCGATACTCCAACTTACATGATGTAAAATGAAGAAGTATCCCAATATACCTTCATATAATAGGGGTCACAACACATTGAATGGTGCGTCAATCAAACACATGGTTTATATGTTATAAGCATTTTAATCCTGAGGTACCGGTTGTATTTGTGTTCAATACCACCCTAACATACCCCAAATTGATCTAAAAAAATTTAGGGTATTGATAAAGGACCGTCTCAAACCATGTTTTTCTACACTATAGACGGTTCATCAAACAGATGCCCGAAGCTCAAGATATGGATGAAAGAGTTGAAAGGGTCGAAGAAAGTCTGGGTTTGGTCCAACTCTGTCCAACTGACCTAGACCGACCCACCCCGACCTAGGTCTGTCCCTTGGTCCGACCTGCCCAGACCTAGGTATGACCCCAGTTTGATCCCACATTGACTCGGGTCTGGCCCTGGGTCCGACATGGCCCGCTGGGCGGCCCGTGATGGGAAGTCCTCTCGGCTAGTGGCAGCTTGGACAGCCATCCCTCCTCAACACGATGTGGTTGCATTCCCTGCCATCACCATTGGCCAGTAACGAGCTGGCCAACCCTCCACCGCCGTTGCAGCCTTACAGAGCGACACCAGCACGACGGGCTGCACGGATGCGCGCCGCCATCACCATCATGCTTCTAGCCAGGTGCCGGTAGCCACCATCGCTCCGTCATGAATGATGGGCCCATAGCCCTTCTTCAGTGGCACGGTTGCACTACTACCATATTTGTGTCTGGCTGGGGCACCAGCCTTCTATCTTGAGTTCTTCCGACGACATTCCATTGGTCATTGGGCACACCCTTGTGTCCCATTTTTCATTCTGTAGACTTCTGCACTCACCTTAGTATGTTGTCGTTGATTAAATACCATTAAAATTCCACAAAGGTTTCCAAGTGGTCTGGTCGTGTTCATTCAGCCCGCACACTCCTCAATATAATGGTAGCAAGCGGCTTATTTGATCTGCAATCAAAAAGAATTTAAATGATCTTTAATCAAGATGAACGTCAAGAATGTGGAATGGTGAAAAAAACAACAATCCTTGCTTTGGAAGATTGTAAGAGAAGTCATGTGAAGATGTCGGTGAAGGCAATAATGGTTCCAATGGTCATCGATTCCACAACATGCTTCCGAAGTCGGTCTCGTGCATTGTCCATGTTCTTTTTTTTGATGTATTATCTTCTTTGGAGAGTGATTTCTTCATTATTGAGGGAGTTTTTCATTAGAGAATGAAATTCTCCAAATTCCTCCCAAATCCTCACTTTCGCTAACGATTTTCCCAATAAAATGAGGAGACAAAAAATTAAAATAGTTTTTTTAATTTAATTTACATTGGAACAACTATTGTTGGGAGAATTAAATTTCACATTTAATTGTATTGTGTTGGCACAATTAAATGGGAGGATTCCAAGGGACATCCCCACATTAAAGAGGTGGTCTGGTTGTCCCCACCACTATAATTCAAAATGTTGGTTTTCAAGATCAGGTGGACCCCACATCCATAACAAAAAATTAGGGTTTTCAAAAGAAAAATGAAATGTTAAATATTTTGTATTTCTTCTTCAACTAAAAAATGAAAAACTATCTTTTACCCTCGACCTACTGCGATCATGGTAAAAGTATACTTAAGAGAATATTGGAACCATGAGTTCAACGGTGTCCTCATATTTCAATTCAGAGCACTGGTTCAAATTTTACAAAAACCCACTTGCACATTTACAGAATGTACTAAAAAATGTTCAGAAATATATTCCGGGCACACCGGGCCTCGGAGTCACATGATGTCAATTTTCATTGACTCATATAATTCCCATATAATAAAAAAAAAAATTGAATTATTGGGTCTTTACATTCTACACACCTTAGGGCTTTGCGTCCCTATAATCCCCAACTCAATCTAAGGGAACTAGTGGGGGTACTGAGCAAGTATCTGAGCCTCTCACTCCCATGTGCTCTCAGGACGGTTCTCATGTTTCCAACGTACACACACCAATGGTATCGATCTCCCATGAAATACTATCTCCTTTCGATCCTCAATCTCGGATAGAACCTCTGAATACATTACCCCATCATTGATATCTCTCCCACCCCAGTCAATGATGTGTGAAGGGTTGTGCATGTATCTCCTCAGTTGGTATATGAGGAAAACGTCACGCGCTAGGTGCAACTGAGGGGAAAGATCTAAGTGGTAATCCAACTTTCCAACTCTACTAAGGACCTGAAAGGGTTCGACGAACTTGGGAGATAACTTTCTTCCCTAGCCAAATCTCTGCAAACCTCATCAAGGTGAGAGCCGTAGAAAGATGCGGTCACCATCCTCGAACTCCATAGGTCTCTATCTCATTACATCATAAGATTTCTACCGATTATGTGTAGTCTTCATCAACTCGTGGATGGTCTTCACCATTTCTGTGGTAGAATGTACCATCTCTAGTCCCATAAGTGCAGACTCCCATGGGTTAGTCTAGGACAAATGAGATCTGTACGGTCGGACGTATAGAGCCTCTAAAGATTCATTACAAATGTTGGAGTGAAAGATGTTGTTATAGGAAAACTCCACCGAGGGCATGTGATCCTCCAAGCTATGACCATGGTCAAGGATGCAAGCATGTATCATGCCCTCGAGGGTCTGAATGGTCAGTTCTGTCTGGAAATCTATCTGGGTATGGTATGCGGTTCTCAAAAAATGATGTGTCCCAAATTCCCCTTGCAACCCCTTCCATAGAAGAGAAGATAAACGAGCATCACAATCAGTGTAAATCGTCGAGAGTACTCCATGTAGTCACATAATATCCTATAAATACAGGGATCCCATGATGTTTTCTGAACTCTACTCTCTGATTGGTATAACGTTGGCCAACCTGGTGAGTCGGTTGATGATCACCCAAATAGAATCATGACCCCAAGATGTACGTGGATGTCTTTTCAGGATGTTCATGGATATCACTTTCCACTTTCACTCTCAGACCTCTAAAGGCTGAACTAAGCATGCTGGTACCTGATGCTCCGCCCTGACATGCTAAAAAGTGAGGCATTGAGAGACAAACTATACCACTTCTTGCTTCATTCCTAGCCACCATTTCTATAGTCGGAGGTCTCAGTACATCTTCACCACTCTTGGATATACCACTAGAGGTGATGTGTGGAACTCTCTCAAAACATCCTCCCAATGCGACATGGGTACCATGGTACGTCTTTTGAAGAAGATGGTGTTGTCCCCACCTTCATAAAATCGATCAAGTGCTTTCTCTATCGATATTTGAACCCGTTGAACCTCGCAATCAGTGTCGCCATGTTGCACCTCCCTATCTCAATGATGAAGTGGGGGAGTGACTATAAGAGATTGACAAAAAGCAACTCTATCTCTATCCACCAAGGATATCTGCAAAGTGGCCAGCTGTGTTGTCACCTCAAATGGAAGTTGTATACAAGATCTTTCACTAAGTGAATCTACTTCTACATTCCCCTTCCCAGTAGTATAGACTATCTCAAAGTCATATTCCTTGTGGAACTGAAGACAATGTTGTTGTCTCGGGATCCGGACCTTCTACGGAAAGATATACCTAAGAATCTTGTGATCCAAGTAGACTGTAAAAAATTCACCCATCATATAATGTCACCACATATCCAAGGAGAATTCCACTGCTACAAGCTCCAGGCCATTAGAGCATAGATAATCTCATGATGTCTGAGCTATCGAGAACCATACGTGATAACTACTCACTCATACATGAGGACACATCTGAGTCCAGTCCCTGATGTGTTGCTGTAGACTATGTACCCAACGCCCACCCCTAGAAGACTCAATATGTGGGAACTAGTCAATCACTACATCAAAACCTGAAAACTCCACTGGAATCACTCCAACTACATGAAGGTTTTCCCCTTCTTTGTAAATGCTGATAAAGGTTCTGCATCTCTAGAGAAATATGGCACAAATCATCAGTATTATATAGCCAAACCCAAGAAACTATGTACCTCTGTCACACTCATGGGTGGCTCCCAAGAAAGTACCGCCTCAAACTTCACTAGATCCACCACAACTCCAGCATCCGATATGACATGTCACAAAAATTGAACCTCTCGGATCCAAAACCTATACTCAAAGACCTTACCATAATGTTGGGTCTCTCGTAGTGTGTCTAGAACTATCTGCAAATGATAAGCATTCTCATCCTCGATATCTGATTATATCATAATGTCATCAATGAAATCTGCTAAAAAGTGATCAAGGTATGGCTGAAAGATCATGTTCATGTTTCTCGTGAACACAGCTGGAGCACTGGTCACACCGAATTGCATAACCAAGAACTCATAATGGCCATACTGACATCTGAATGTCAACTTCTAAATATTATCGTCTCACACACTGAGCTGGTGATAGCATGATATAAGCTCTATCTTCAAGAACAACCTTTCTCCCTCCACCGGATCAAAGTTTTCTTCAATCCTTGGGAGTGGGTACTCGTTCTTCATGGTCACATGGTTCAGGTGCTGATAGTCAACACAAACTCTCAAGCACCCATCCACCTTCTTAGAAAAGAAAATCAGAGCTTCCCAAGGAGAAACACTTGGTAAGATAAACACCTTCCCCTATAAGTCTTCTAGCTGCACTCACAACTCATGAAGCTCTGATAGAGCCATCTGATCTGTAGGTGTAGATATCGATTCCATCATAGGGTACAATTCAATGTAAAATTCCACCTATCTATGATGAGTTAGACCCAAAAAATCATTTTGGAAGACATCTTTATACTAGTCCACCACTACAAGATAACTCATACTCACCACATAAATTTCTCTAAGTGTAAGGCTAGTCGTCTAATGAGTGATCGGATGAACCCTCCTTCAGGTATGTCCATCCAGCGTTGTAGAGGCTCCCTTCTCACCGGTGAAGGTAAACCAAATCCCATCAGTGTGGACACCCTGCACCTTGTGCCTAATATAGTTAATCTGAGCTTGTATTGTAGATAACCATCCCATACCCATGATGATTTTATAAGGAATCAACGCCACTACTAGGTGATCCAAACCAAAGCTCTCTCCTCCAAGAGTGAGATCCCACTATAGAAACTAGTGTGTAATTGTTGAATCATCTCTTGTAGATGTCTCTAGCTATATGGATAATGGGAATGGCTCCACCAGAATCTCTGAGATCTGAACAAGGGTTGTGGAAATAAAATAATGACAGGTGCATGTTTGTATAAGTACTGCAGCTAAAGTGCAGTAGACCTAGATCATACCTTGTATCGTCTCTATAGAACCATGGTTGATGGCCTCATATGCCTAGAGTTGAGCACTCCCTTGTCCACAAGATCCATGTGGTTGGGGTGGACCACCAGGTGGTGGTGGAGGTAACACCGCAAATCATCGCCCACCTAAAACTCCACTACCATTTCCTCTAAAATGTCTTCCTTCTCTTTACGGACCTCCTCAGTTGAACCTCTGTCCCTACCTAGGAGGTCCTTTAACCATCTGTTGATCATCAGTATGGTGGGTTGGGCAGTCAAGAGCCATGTAACCTGAACTGCCGTATGTGTAACACTACCAGATCCTTGCATGTCGGGCTCAGTCTCTGGTTCCGCGCACAACTGACCCTGAATCTTGTGGTCATCCACCTGTAGGTATGGTCTTCTTGAAAATATATGACATTTTTCTACTGCTAGTTGTAGAAGACTTCGCTCTATGACACCTGATGGTGGGTCTCGTTGCTAGTTTCTGCTCCGTAAGAATACTCTACACTAAAGGGATTGCTCAAACACCCCATCTTGTGTCGGGATGCTGAGAGAAATTTGCTGATTACATGATCTCCCACCTGAGTCCTTGATAAAAGGTCTGGTCCCTAATGAATGGTCCACCCACCATATCAGTGGTGTAGTGTGATAGGTCGGTCAACCTCTCTAATTACTGATCCATAGTCATGTTACCCTTCTATAGATGAAAAAGCTTCTGAATGTGCACTGCGTGAAGGGTCGCTAGGATAAACTCTACCTGAGACATGCTCTCAATGTCTACCCATAAAAGTGTCACCTCATTTTGAACCTGAAGCATCATGCTCCACCATCTTCATACTACTATCTATAGATGACTAGTGAAAAGGATCATCGTGAGATCAGCTAGTGTCCCTACCTGTAAGAAGACTCTCACTAGAGCCTCCTACCAATCCTCAACCACATGTGGGTCCATATCACCCCTGAACCTGGGTGGTATCTGGCATTGGAACTCATGCAACATGCTCAATTAGTGTGTAATATCTTCTACTTGGGATGGTGGAATAGGTGGTCCAATGGGAAATGGTACCATTGGTTCCTCCATTGGTGCCCCTACCGATAAAGGGTCCAACACTGAGGCCATGTAGTTCGGTGGGCTATCATAACATAATTTACCTAGAACCCTATATAGTTGTATGAAGGAAGCATCCTGAAAATAAAAAGTTTTTCCATAGTAAATAATTTGTAGCAGGTGAGGTGAATTTATGTGTTCTCAACAAAATATTTTCGAAACAAACATGAAATCACTATTTTTGTGTACTGAGTCAGAAATCAGAGGTCATGGTCCTAGTGTATTGATATGTCGGCCGCAACACCAACATTTGATTCCATAAATGGATAACCACACTAAATACACTTAGCTATATTGGTATTAAAATATTCAGAGTCCAATGTCCTATGGTAGAACCAACTCCTCTTATACCAATTTGTCATGACCCGTCACCCATGCACCGTGTCGTGGCTAGACCATGCCCACCATCCATAGGCTAGGGGCTAGTGACTAGAACCAAAAGGCTTATTCCCTAAAACTGGAAAGTCATGCCTTTTATATCCTGTATACACACTCAAAAAATCACACAACAAGATATGAACACATGTAAACTATATAGTAAAAAGAGTGTGTATAGTAACTAAAAGGAGCAATAATACAAGCCCTGCTGGAAAGTACAAGAAAATTGGAAAGCACCAGTGGACACCCACTAAGGATCCTACCTGAAGGGTAGGTACAACTCTCAAATAGACATCTCTATAGTAAGCCTCTTCGAAGGTCCCCCTCTGAGAGACCTCCAGTTCTGGTACACTCATCCACAACAAGCGTTATCCATCGTCTACACCAAACACAACAAGTTGCGGGAATAACACGTGCATGGGTGAGTGAAAAGATACTCAGTAGGTACCCTGAGATGCAGAAAGGTATCAAAAATTCCACAAAAGATAAATCTCAGTGCATGAAAACAAAAAAAACCCTACATTGGTTTATGCACATACATATACAAAAGTTACCATGTATACCAAACTCATTCATAAGGAAAATCAAGGCCCAAATCATTAGCCAATGTACAACTGTTCCATGAAGGAAAGAATACAATGAAGGTAGCACCACAAAGTTAAGTACCACAAAGGTAACTCCACACAAAAAAATACTACAAAGGTATCACCACAAAGGAAAGTAACATGATGAAAACACCACGATGTTAAGTACCATATTTGTAACGCCACACAGAAGAATAAAACAAAGGTATCACGATGAAGGTAAGTACCACAAAGATATGCCACATAAGAAAAATTACCAGAAATGTATTACCAGGAAGGTAAAGACTCAGCTCACAGTAGGTATAATTTAGGTATGGTAGTAAATATGATTATATGTAAATAATGAATCATCTTACTCTTTTAAAAGGCAGACACATGTTGGATCCAAAATCATTAGACCCACATAGGATCCTAAGACAGCAAACCCACATAAGATCCTAGAGTAGACCCATGTGGATTTCCTAGAGAGAATCTATGTGGGACTCTAGAACATATACCAATATAGGATCCCAGAGTAGATACCCCCATAGAATCCCAAATCAAAGACCCACATAGGATCCCAAAGGATAACCCACAAAGGATCCAAAGTACAGACCCACATAAGATCCCTTTATCATTTACAGCCAGCTATTGGGTTCCCACACTAAGATTGCTTAATTCAGGAAAAATCCCCTCCTCAAGAAACAGGATGATACTCTCTCTTCCAAAAAGTCCCACTAAGAAGTATTCATGTGGACCTCCATGTAATTGGGGTCTCAAATCAAAAGGTCATGCATTAATCGGATGTACGGTCTATTAGTTATTGGTCTTTTAGTCCTGAGGGCCCAGTTGGATTAGTGTTCGATCCCACACGGCTATATGTCAACTTTAACCAAATCACATGTGGGTTATACCAAAAGGACTGTATCGATCCATGCTATCAGGTTCCTCATAAGGTTCATCAAATGGACACTCAAATCTCAAGATATATAAGAAAGAGTGAAAAGGGTCAAAGATGGTCTGGGTCAGGTCTGGCCCGGTCGGACTGACCTGGCCCGACCCGGGTCTTGCCCGGGGGCTGAACCAGCCCAATAGGTCTGGTCGTGCCTAGTCCACGTTGGTCATCCCACGATGGAGGTCCTCTCGGCTCAAGGTTGGATGGACAGCCTACACTCCTCCAAGTGGCATAGTCATGCACCGCATCGTCACCAATGACATACAGTGAGTCGGCCACCCCACCACCTCTGTCGCAGGGTTGTTCCATTGCACCTGCATGTCAGGCGGTGCGGATGCGTGCCACCATCACTGGAACAAGGCTATCTGTGAACCGGCCTCCTTTCTTGCACTATGGTAACTGACGGGTCGTGGCCCTCCTACGACAGTGCGGATGGGCCACCGCCATCTTTGCAGTCGGCCGGGGCACTGACGTTCACTTTTTAGCCCTTCCGGTGACGTTTCATCAGTCATCGAGTGTTCCTCAGTGGACCATTCTTCATTCCATAGACTCCCTTACTCACCACTGGATGCCACCATCAATTCAAGACCATCAAAATCCCACAACATTTGCAGAGAGTTTGGACCATGTTCATTCTGCCTGCACCCTCCTTGTTATAATGTTATCAAATAGATTAATTTTTATTGAATCAAGAAGAATTTAAATGTTCTTATATCGAGATGAATGTCAAGAACGAGGAATGTGGTAAAAACAACAATCCCAACCTCGAATGCTTGTTGGAGGTGTCGCGAGAAGATGTTGGGGAAGGTGATGAGGGTTCCAACGATCGTCGCTTCTGCAACACGCTTCTGAAGTCAGGCTCGTGCGTCATTCATGTTTTTTATTACAAAGCATGTTATTCGTTGGAGAGGGTATTCATCATTGGAGAGGGAGTTATTTGTTGGAGAAAGAGTTTTTCCAATGTTATCTCTAAGCATCCATTAAGCCAACAATTTCCCCAAGGAATTGAAGAGGAAACAAATTAAAATAGGTTTCGAAATTTAATATATGTTGGCACAATTATAGTTATCACACTTAAATGGAAAATTTAATTAAATTTCATTAGCCTAATTAAATGGGACGATTCCACTGGACATCCGCACATTAAAGAGGGGTTTAGGTGATCCCCACCACTAGAATTCAAGAGGGGGGTTTACTACTTCTGGTGGTCCCCAAACCCATAACTCAAAATGAAGGGTTTCAAAAGAAAAATAAAATGTAAAATATTTTATTTTTCTTATTCCATGAAAAAATGAAAAACAATCTTATACCCTCGACCTACTATGGTCGCGATGAAAGATTCCTTAAGAGAACATCAACACTGTGAGTTCAACGTTTTCCTTAGATTTCAATTCTTAGCATTGGTTCAAAAGTTACAAAAACCCACATGAACATTTACTAAATGTACTAAAAAAGTTCAAAAATTCATTCCTGGCACACCGAGGCTAAAAATAATGCACCATAAATATTCATGGACTCACAAAATTCCCATATAAAAAATTACTTGGAATTTTTAGGGTCCATACAACTAAAAAGGGGTTCAATCCATGGTCAATAATAATGGATTCTTAGAGATGTTATAGTAATAAATACACATCATAGTGGTGGAATGTGCACATGATCCAAAGGGTTTATAAAGTGGACTAACTGATGTCATCATCATGCTTAAAGACACATTGGTATTGGAAAAAGATTTTATAGTATGGTAAATTTTTAGGCAAATGTATTGATAGTGTTTTGATAAATTTTTAGCATTAACTTATTTATTAATAGTTTTTAACTTATATCATGCATATAACCCTACATTGTTGGTTATATATATGATCAGATTGGTGGTTCCCTACTAAATTATGTACTAACAAACATCATTGGACACCATTACCCTTGTGTATAAGAGTATAATAACCCTTGGTTGTAGGCATGTGTTAGAGTGAGGCCCAAGATTTCATGATAGAGCTAGAATAGTTCTGATGTTATTAGGAAAAATTGATGAGTAAGGCTAGTGAATTGTATCACTTCCTCCTTCATTTTACTTTCTATCATCATTAATCTTAATTTGAATATATTATATATGTGATATAACTATAAGATGATAAGTCCAACATGATGCATTTTTCTTGGACATAGCTTGTTATTTATTTTCATCTATTGTTCTGTTAATTTGTATTATGGATACTAATTGGTGATTTTTTAGTTATTTTACACTCTAAAATATTTGTTATATTATTCCCACAATATAACTATTGAATGATTCATTTTTTAGAAGAATATATAATACGGGGAGGCCTTCAAGAGAACCCACAGTGTTTTACATTGGTGAGTACTAATGGAGAGATGTTTTAGTTAATTACAAAATTATATTAGTGTATTTTTATGATTCTTAATATATGATTAATTTTTTACATGTAGATACAATACTAAAAATATGTCCCTTATCAGCACTATAAAAGTTCATTAACAGCGCTAAAAAGTGCTGTCAGTCGAGGAGAATATGGGGGGAACCTTTTATCGTCATTTAGAAAATTGTTGAAAAATGACCCTTTTATTACAACTAAAAAAAGCACTGATAAAAGGGGTCTTTTATCAACACTTTTTTAATGTGATAATAAATATGAAAAAAAAATTAAAATAAAAAAGAATATATAATGCGGGGGGGAGGTTTTAACCACACTTGAACCCCCTCCACCTATCATTGCTAAGTAGAACCCCTCCCCCTCATCCTCTTATTGCCCTTGCTCGTGCATCCCCCACATGCTCATGTGCCCCTCCCTTCATCCACCCAAAATAAAACTTGAGACCTCCACCCTTGTGCGCTTGCACCTTTTCCACTAATCTATTTAGTTTTTTCCTATATTTAATTTTATATCTATATATCTCTATAGTTATATTTATTCGTGGATTAATATAGATTCATATTGTTATAAATATATTTAGTTGTATTAATACATATTTATTTACTCATATATTAATATATATATATAAAAATATTTATTCATATATTAATAAATATTTGTATATATATACAATAATCTTTATTCGTATATTAATATAGATTCACATTAATATAAATATATTTAGTTGTATTAATACAAATATATTTATTCATATATTAATATATAAATATTTATTCATATATTAATATCTATTTATATATATAGTTATATTTATTCGTATATCAATATAGATTTATATTAATCTAAATATATTTAGTTATATTAATATAAATATATATATAATTATTTATTTATATATTATTTTATATATATATTCATATATTAATTTATATTTTTATTTATTTATATATACATATTTTTAATTATAATATTTTATCTGTATAATTATTTTTCACACACACACAGATATATATATATATATATATTAGATTAGCATTAAATAGATATATAAAATATATATTTTATTTGTGTTTATAAATAAATAAATACATACATATATATATACAACACACCCACCCAGACACACACACACACAAATATATATATATTTATGAATAAATACATATATATGTATATTTGAAAAGCCATAGAATGTTAAAATGATCATAACCACTACAAAAGAAGTCCATATCAACTTTACAACAAGTAAAATCGAATAATATGAATCAATATTCGACATGATATGGGGTACAGGTCTGGAGGAAATATATCTCAGAAGTTATAAAGATTTGAGTGTTATAAAAATTGGGGTATCCTGACTAGAAACTCAGTTTTGTGGGCCTTCTAGGCCCTTTGGGCCACTAAAAAAGTTACAGAAGTTTCACTTGGTCGCTAGATCCTAGATATCGTCGCAATATTTGATTTAATATGTTGTATATCTCAAAGAGACTCCAATATCAAAAGTTATGGTCGTTAGAAGTTTGAGTTACATTTTCAACTTATTTTAGATCATTTATTAATTTTCATTATTTTTTGTATCTTCTATTAGTTATTAAAAGTCTACTAATCAATGATAAATAAAAATTTATTGATTAATAATATTTTTTAAAATATTTTAATTCCATTTTAACTAAATTTATTATATATTAAATGTAATAGTGTATTTATACTTTTCTAAAACATATTTAAAATAATTTATATTATATTTATATCAATATAAATATTATTATATAAAAATATTTAATTTTTAATGAAATATATATTTTTTGAAATATAAACTTAATAGTGCTTTGAAAAAGCGCTGATATAGAACCATATCAGCGCTACTAAAAAATCACTGATAAAGGGTGGCACTGCAAAAACTCAGTTTTGTGGTAGTGATAATAATGTGTCAGATCATGTGATGATTGTTTAGAAAGTTTATTAGGAAAAAACAATTTTTATAGGAACTCTAGGAATACAATAATGGTATTGATGTTTATGAATATTGATGTTTAAATTTTTTAACATTCTTCTCTTTTAACCCGTATAAGGTTTTTATTTCAGATTTAGTATGGAATTTTGGATCATAGTACCTAAAATTACACCATATCGGAATTTAATTATTTAAATGTATTGGTAATAAGTGTCATATGAATCATGATACTCATATAATATTGAAATGATATGTATACCTTATTTTTTATCATTATCACTAATGAGAGACTACATTTTTTTAATATGTCAATTAAATCAAAAATATCATTATATATATAAATTAACAGTGTAAATATATTCAGATAGACAACCCTATTTCTATATATTCATTTGATAATAGTCAATGGGCATCTATATTGATATTTTCATTGATAATGAAGATGGTATGGTTTTGTATAAAAAGGATGTCCAATGACTCAAGTTGGCCGGTTTAGGCACATGATGGACAAGTGATAAAACCCAACATAGTGATTGATAAATATGTTTGGTTATTTAACGGTGCAATAATGACCTATATATTTTCTCCCATATAGCAGAGAATGAAACTATACTTAACAAAATCAGGTTATGGTGTTTCAATGGATATAATATTCCACAAGTGTATTCTGGTTGAATATGTATACCGTTGTGATGTAACCAGATAATTTAGAAAGTCGTCTATTGTGAATCTATTCATAGATCATGGTCTCCCAAGGATTGGGTCGTCATTGGCATCTTATGGATTATATCTGGGCCTCATGTAAGTTTTTAACCTATTTGGTTAGTTATTTAACATTATAGAAGCAACTTGTATAGTGTTTTCTAATATATATTGTAATTGAATTATAACTAACAAAAACACATATTTATGGTTCTTTAAAATATATTATTAATGAAATCAGGT